>CM050522.1:9882087-11098754 GCA_027563665.1 Antrozous pallidus
TTAACTTATGGATTTCACTTGATCAAGGACTACTTTCTGTATCTGCATACAATAAAGTACAGATTTAACTCATCATGTGGGTTTTAGAGAAAAGGTCAATGTTGGGGAAGGCAGTCTCATGTGCACAGTCTTTTGATCCCTGATTGGCTGAATAAGAACGGGTCTTGGGCCTGGAACACTTGCTTACTAAGTGATAGAATCCTCACAGCCTGTGCTCAATTTATCACTCTATGTGAAGATGTCTTTTCCTGTTTCAGACACATGGGCATGGTGTGCTCTGTCCTATTTAAGCATGTGTGTCATGGGACACATGGTCAACCCCACTGCTCAATGTATCTCCTGCAGAGAGGGAGCAGTTCCTCTGTCTTTGACATCAGAGGGGTACAATGCAGGCCAGTGGCTCTGCAACAGCTGCCACCAGGGACCTGCCAGCAAAGAGGAATCAACATGCCCACCATTAGAGCTGACCTGGCCCCACCTCTTTGCCATGTGAGTACAGTGTTGTTACATCTAGTGCTTGACTATGTTGTGTTTTCCTTAGCGACTTTGCTACCTAGATGCAACAGGCAGAAATGTTCAGACTTCTTCTACTCCTAATGATAGGCAATATGCCAATTGTTCAACAGGAGATTAATCTTTTTTTTTCAAGTACTATGCTACAAGACCCATGCTGCATGCTTTATATGTTTATTTGCTTGATCTTGTTTTACTGAAATAAAATAATTATTTAGGAAAATGCACAGATTTTAATGTTTACTTTGATGAGCTTCTGGAACAACAGCACAAAGCAATACATAGACAGTTTTATCCCTCCAAGTGTTTTAATTTATAACTTTTCATACTCTTATCCACACAAAATATTATCACAATAGAGTAAGTTGCCTTTATTTGAATTTTATATAGTTGAAATCATACAGCTTGAACTCTTTATGTCTGACTGTTTTTCTGTTACCCAATAATTTGAGTAACAGAAATTTGGGAATTTATTCATATTGTTGCATGAATAAATAGTTATTCTTTTCATGCTGATTAGTATTTCACTGTATTAATGTGGATATATTGTGTCTTATTTAATCTAATCTTCTTTTGATAGATGTTCATGTTATTTTCAATTCTTGGTTATTATTAATAAGGACATACATTGATTTCTTGGGCATATATTTTTATTTCCTTTGGATTATATATTTCCTAACAGTTTTCCTCATTTAAATGTTTATTTTGACTATTTTTAGGTCTTTTGCATTTTCATATACGTGTTAAATGTATTTAACCTATTTTTTCTAAATAGGCTGCTCAAATTTTGAGAGATATTGCATTTAATCTATATTTTAATCATAGAAAAATGAACACCTTAACAGTGGTCGGCAAACTCATTAGTCAACAGAGCCAAATATCAATAGTACAATGACTGAAATTTCTTTTGAGGGCCAAATTTTTTAAACTTAAACTTCTTCTAACACCGCTTCTGCAAAACAGATTCACCCTTGCCATGGTATTTTGTGGAAGAGCCACACTCAAGAAACTAAAGAGCTGCATGTGGCTCGCAAGCCGTGGTTTGCCGACCACTGCCTTATCACATCAAGTCTTTAAATCACTGAACATGGTGTACCTTACTTATCCAGATTTTCTTTCATTTCTTTCAGCAGTGTTTCATAATTTTATATGTAGACGTCTTGCAAATCTTTTGCCTGATTATTTGCCATGTGTTTGATATCATCTGATGCTAATATTTAAAATTTCCATTTTCATGTCTTCATGCTTAGGTGTACAAATAAAATTGATTTTTTATATTTTAACTTTCTCTTTATTAGTTTGCTAAATTCATATTGGAGTAGGGCAAACACATGCATTCTAAACACTTGGATGTAATATTTTATTGGGGCTGTTAGTCAGTGCAATAATGCCATAAATAAACAAACAAACAAACAAACAAACAAACAAGCAGCCACAAAATATATACAGAATTACTATTTTCAAGTGGCATAATTATGTTCATTTATTTTTGCTACATGTTTTCAGAAAAGGATTTATTTCTTTTTAGTTTTTTCTCAGCCTTCCTATAACCTATATCTCAAATTTTAAGAAAGCTGTGCATATTCTCATTTCATATGTGTTAGGTAAACTGCATTACATTTTAATTATTACGGAAAATATACTGTTACTTTTGAAAGGTGAAGCAGCCTGACGGGCAGGGATCAGGGGTTGAGCATTGACCTATGAACCAGGAGATCATGGTTCACTTCCAGGTCAGGGCACATGTCCAGGTTGCCCGCTCGGTCCTTGGTGGATATGAAGGAGGCAGCGGATCAATGATTCTCTCTTATCATTGATATTTCTATCTCTCTCCCCCTCTTCTTTCCTCTCTAAAATTAATTTTCAAAAGTATATACAATTTTTTAAAAAGAAAGGCAACGCAACAATAGAAGAATTCCATGTTTCAGGGATTGTAGTACAAAATGAAATAACTGCAAGTTATGTGAAAAAACATAACAGAGTGGTATCTGTAAGAAGAGTAAAGTATCATAAGTCCAGATTAAAGTAATTCTCTCAAAAGAATATCATTGATTTAGTTGAGAAAATACTATGAGTAAGAGAAAGAAAAATCTGCACATAGAAGGATGGGTCAGAAATAGAGGGGAAGGTAGTTGTAGGTTTGAAGTTATAAGAGAGAAGTTGCACAATCAGCTTTTCTGCCTCTTCAGCTTAAAGAAAATCATATTTAAGTTTTTTAAGCCTATCAACAGTATTTCAATAATTAACGGATTAAGAGCTTCATTTTGAAACTTTGCAATAGTTTGTATACTGTGATGATCATTGTAATTTGAGTTCTTGGACACATTTGTGTAATTATTATCTTCTTTGTGATGTAGAAATTAACTTATAAAGAACATTACTAACATGCCTAAAGTAGAAACAGGACTCATATGCTGATCTCTATTCTCTCTGTCTGAAATGCCAACAAAATTGACAAAAGAGTTGGTTGTAAGTATTAAAATCAGGCTATCAGGCCCTAGCCAGTATGGCTCAGTGCACAGAGCATTGGCCTGTGGACTGAAGGGTCCTGGGTTTGATTCAGGTCAAGGCATATACTTTTGATGCAGACTCCTCCCCAGCTTGGGTCCTGCAGGAGGCAACCAATTGATGTGTTTCTCTCACATTGACATCTCTCTCTGTCTTTTCCCCTCTCTTCCACTCTCTAAAAATCAGTGGAAAATATCTTGGGGTGAGGATTTAAAAAAATAAGGCTATAGGTTGGCTTTTAAAATTCATTTTATGGTAAATATTATACAAAGTTCTGTTCCCTTAAGTAAAAAAATGAAGGAGGTGTAGTAGAAACATATATAAGGTTCATTTGTGTTGCCTAGTGACTAAAATTGTTCATGAATACTACATTGATGCACCTCAAACCAGTGGTAGGGCACCTGACCTACTTTCTAAATGTCAAATATTATTTTGAGTGCTTAAGTATGTGAAACTGGACTAGTCTATTTTACAGATTTTAGAGCAAACTGAAAAAGGGATTTCCTGAGTGAGCACATGAAAACTGCTATTTAAGTCAAATTAGCAAAAAAAGCAAAGGAGAAATTGCCCTTACCTCTTTAGTGAAGAAGATGATACAGAGTAAATGCTAATGACATTTATATTTAATTAGGAAATTAAATTTGTAAACACACACACAAACTCACACACTCAAACCATAACCTCCTAACAAAACCACCCTGCTTTCTCATCTGAAATACTGTGTCCACTAAACTGATATTCATATTATGGATACATAATGTTTCTATTATATGTTAAATAAGTATTTGATATTACTAAGTTAACATAGGTGTTCCACTGCATATAGAAGCAATAAAGTTAAAAGGAGGGTTTCAATTACATTTCTTTTTTTGTTAAAATTTTTTGGGTGACATTCGTTAATACAATTATGTAGGTTTCAAGAGTACACTTCTATGATGAATGATCTGTATGTGGCATTGTGAGCCCACCACCCAAAACCAAATTATTTTTTGTCATCATATATATCTGTTTCCCATGCCCCTTTATTATCCCAACTCTCCTTCTATCTGTCTATGAATTTCAGTTTTTTACCCCACATATAAGTGAAATAATATGGATCTTAGCTTTGTCTGACTGATTTATTTTGCTTAGTATATTTTCAAGGTCTACCCACATTGTCACAAATGGCAGTATTTCATCTTTCCTTATGTCTGAGTAGTATTCTGTCATATATATGTACCACATCTTCTTTATCCAATCATCAATGGAAGAACACTTCAGTTGTTTCCATGTCTTGGCCACTGTGAATAGTGCTGCAATGAAAATAAGTGGTGAATATATCTTTGCAAATAAATGTTTTCAAATTTTTGTAGTAAGTAACCAGAAAAGAGGTTGCTGAGTCATATGGTAGCTGTTCTTGTTTTTTTTGAGGACCCTCTATACTATGAAAGATGATCATATTTTAAAACAACTAAAAATAAGTTCCATTTTAAATCAATAGGACTAAACTTAAGGCCCAATAAATTATATAAACTAAAATAAATATATATTAGTTTAAGATTGGTCTAGACCAATGAAATATTGGTAATTCTAAATCATGTTATGAAGGAGAATAGATTTATCCAAATATATTATACATCTCTTATGGAAGACAATCTTATTTATTCAAAAATACCTCTTAGTTTACTGTCAGAGAGAAACTGGACAGAAGGAACTTTTGTTCTAAAAAAGATACTCAATTTCCCTCATATTAGGACTCAGTTTTCTCATTTATCAATTTATCTAGGTTACATCAATTTCCCCTGTGTTGTAACCTCAGCTATAAAGATTTTTTGGGGTAGAGAATCAAATAAGATAAAACTATGTGTTTGTGAAGTCTTCAGCTTTATTTCATTTATAAAATCCACTCATAAATTTTTCTTGTATATATATTAATATAATACTGTTTGAGTACTGCTCTGTGCTGGGAAATTGGAAGACAGTAATGCCCATGTTGAAGTTCCAGATTCTGTGGAACTCATATTCTTTAAGAAAAAGCAGGTACTAATATCACATTATACAATCAATTATGTATAACTGTGGCATTGGACAGAATGCCACAGTTGTACATAAGAAAAGAACAGAATTCTGAGCTGGATCAGGCGGGTAGTGAAAGTTATCTAGAGGCAATGACACTTGAGGTGAACTAAGAAGGTTAAGTAAGAATTAATTAGACTCAGAGGGGCTGAGCTCCAAGCAGAGGAAAAGGCATGTTCAAATGCTGGGAGGTGGAAAGAATGCTATCTAATAAAAGAGCAATATGCAAATTGATTGTACCTCCAATCAAGCCACACAGACAGCCACACCCATCAGCCAATCAGGAGCAAATTATACAAACAAACCCCAACCAAAATGGCTGCGTTCACTGAGAGCAGGAGGGAGGCTTAGGTTTCCCTGGCGATGGAGGAAGCCAAGCTTTCTGCCTGCCCTTGCCAACCTAGGCCTCCACTCAATGCTACAAAGTTTCCATTATAGAAGATATATCCCAACAGAAATGGCGGCAGCCACAGAGCTGGATAGAGCAGAAGCTAGGGTTGCCCTGGCAATGGAGAACAGAAGTGTGAATGTGAGGCTGGTTGTCAGAAACTACAATGAAGTGGCATAAAATCAAGCTGGTGAAGAAGGCTGGGGGGCTGACTCTGGCCCTTGCCAGATCTTTACACTAAGAGCAATGGGGGCTTTCTGAAGGCTTTTAAGCAGAAATGTGGAATGATCAGGTGCCTGTCTTTAAAGGATCTCCCTGGATACACTTTGGAAAGTGAACTGAAGACAGGGAGGAGTGGATTCGGTGAAATCAATCTAGAGGCTACTACTTCGGTTGAACAATTAAGAAATGATGGTGGCCAGACCAGGGCTGTGGCAGCAGGAGCCATCTGTTACTGTCATTGCTACTGACTGAATGCTCTTCCATGTGGCCGGATTTTCAAAGTGACACCTTAGGCCTAAGTGTCCACTTATCTATAATGCTTTCATCATTAATGTCAAGAAGAGCTGAGTGAAGATACTTGCTATCAGTTGTTCAAAATTGCATAATAATGGATAGAAATAAATATCATTCTACTCAATATGAACAGCCTCATACCAGTGGTATGAAAAAGTACAAAGGTTTCATTTTATCAGCTGTTAGATGAACAGTTTGCCTGGAATTTGTAAAGTTTAGGCTAGGTCCTCTGGCTTGGGCAGCATGATTTAAATTGCTTCTTTTAAACTTTCTATAGAAGGAAGTGGTCTTGTGAGGTGAGGGTAAGCAGTCCTGCTTTTTGAGAGTTGTTTATTCAGATGAGGTAAACACACTACTGATTTGGAGACATTTATGACTGTGTCTCTCTCCAAGGAATTTCCTGATTTAGTTGAATCTTTACTAAGGAGCCTACTTGGGAGGTCACAACGCAGGGGAAATACATGTAATCTCCAAAAATATGAGCCTTGCTTGAGAAAGTAAGCCAGCTTAAGATGAAGTAAAATAAAAATCCAGCCCTTGGGATGAATTAAAAGACAAAGCATATGCAAACAATATATCATCATTTTTAAATTCCACAGAAGCTAACGCATATAATATTACTTATTATATGTGTTTTATACAAACTGCAAAGTCCACATATATTTCAAGATAATTAACCATAATCAGCAGTGCAGCAGGGCTACTGATCTTGACTCCTATTAATCTTGAGATGCTGCCAGAGGGCACGGCCTGAGTGGAACTAGAGCAGAAGACCAACAAGAAAAAAATCTGAGGGGTCCTCCCAGGAGAGGGATTCAGTATCCGTCTGCTCTCCCAAGCATGGGGGTCTGTCCTCGTGCTGAGCTCTGATGGGGAGGAAGAAGACTTCCATCAGTGACTCCTGAGGTTGACTGTCTTGAGACAGGAGAGAGGTTCCCGGAGGCATGTGCTCTGTTACCCAGGCTGCAGTGTACCTGTAACTCGGGGTTTATCAAAATCCTCATCAGAAGAGAGTGACATCTGGAAATGGCCATCTTTGTAAGAACTGCTGAAAATTCACCCCTCCACAAAAACAATAAAACCACTGCCAAATAGGTCAAAATTAACATTTTCAAAACTCTGGAAATGAACCAAAGGCTGGTAGCACCTTGGGAATGTGTTTATTCAAGAAAAATAGCAAAGTCTCAGTAAGAACAGCAGGCTTTGTGATGTAGAAACTCACCCTAACCCTCTCCTCTCTTCCAAAGCTGAGGGGTTGCCTTAAAAAGCAGCAGCCCCCATTTCTAAGTCCAGAGGTGGCAGAACCTGGAGCCCTTTCAAAGACTTCTGCCCAAACAACTGTCAGGGGTTGACCTTTCTAGTAATTCTCTGGGAAATCCCACTAAAATGCTGGCCTTTGTCTAACCTGATATAACTTTCCCAGTGTTAGAAGCCTCTTGCTAGCACTAGAGGTGGGGGTGAGGTGTAACATTCAGAGCAAATGACAGACAGACCAGTTTAAGAGCATAAACGGAAATAAGGTGCCCATGGGGCTTTGAAAACTGCCAACATATTCCTGGGAACTTAAAAGACCATTCCAATGACCAATTCTGTAAAAACCGGAGAGTTTCACCTTTGCCTGACCTTGATGCTGTGAAATACAAAGTTGTAAACTGTTAAAGGTACATGCCAACATACCCTGAACCCAAGAGAGTTTTATTGGTTCCAAAGACTGGGATATTTATTAGTTTCAAGTATTTAAAGAAATTTGTCTGATCATTACCTGACCACCAAATTAACTCCCTGGAGATGTACAGTTTTTTATTTGTTTGTTTTTAAAGAAACATGCAAAGAAACAAAGAATAGCCCATACATAAGAAAGCTCTCCCATACTATTGAAATTAAATTGGTACAGATTTGAACTAAATTGTTATACATTATAATGTCAATCATAATTAGTAGGACAACCGTTAAGAACATAATTTAAATATGTATGGTAGCAAAAAAATAAGACAATTAAAATAGTTCATCAGAAAATATATATTTAATGGAAAAGAAAGCAATAGCAGAGAAATTGAGTATCAAAAATATATGGCATTTAGAACAAATAGTTAAATGACAGAATTATATTCTGCCTTATTAGAAATTACATTAAATATGAACAATTTAAACTCTCCAATAAAAAACAGAGATTGGCAGACTGTACTGAAATATATGATCCAAGTATATTCTATTAAAAAGAGAATCACTTAATATTCAAAGACACAATAAAGGCAGGATAAATATATGTTTAGATATATGCAACCTATGAAACAAAATAGGCTTTAAGACAAAAATTGTTACTAGAGACAAAAAAGGTAATTTTATTATGATAAAAGGGTCAATCTGTCATTAATATTTAACATTCATAAACATATATTCATTTAACAACAGAGCCCCAAAATATATTCAGAAAAAACTTGAAGAATGGATAATGATAATAAGAATATCAACTATGGCAAACACTTACGCAGTGTATGTATGTTCCAGGCACATTCCATGTCTTGTCATATAGGAACTTATTTAAACACTAGAGGCATGCTGCATGAAATTCATGCAAGAGTAAGCCTTCCTTCCCCTGGCTGCCAGCACTGGCTTTCCTCTGGCACCTGAAACCCCTGCTTCCCTTGCCGCCCCAACCTAGTCCAGAAGGTCATCCAGAAGGACGTCTGGTCTAATTAGCGTATTACACTTTTATTATTATAGATCATAATAACCCCAAAACCATATGTGTAATACCATTCCCATCTCATAAATGAGGTGACAGAGGCAAAGGGAGATTGAATAACTTGCCTAAGTTAAGTGCACATTACTAGTAGAGGAAAGGCTATTGTAACTTCTGCACTCCAGGACCTATAACTATTTCATTTTAAGATGCCAGTATCCACAGTGTACAACAGAAGGATTCATTCAGGTGTTGCCCATAGTGTTCTCTGGGCTAAAGCTGACCTAAAGTGTCCCTAGTATTAAAACCTGACCTAAAAATTACATGTTTTTAATCTTGATATTAGGAATAAAGATTATTTCTTTGGTATCTTATTTCTGATAGTAAACAGGCACATCATGAAATTTCTTCTTATTCATTGTATTGATTTACATTTAATCATTTAAGGCTGTATTTTTACACATTGGTAAAGTTATTTTTATTGTCAAAGAAAAAATAGAAACATCATAAAAACTACATAAACATATCACAACATATTCTGATTTAAAAAGCAAAACAACAACAATGCAAGCCAAAAACCCAGGAATGGTCAACTCTGAGAGAAATTAGACATGCCCCTCAAATAAAACAGATAGAAAACAAACAAAAAAAGAAAATCTTTTTGGGCTACTTTATGTTATTTAAGTTACATGAATTAAATAAAGAAGAACTTTTAAGAGAGAGAGAGAGAGAGAGAGAGAGAGAGAGAGAGAGAAAGCCCATGCAATGCACATGCCTGTGTACAGAATAAGATAAAAATGGAGATGCAAACCCTTGCCTTGCTAACAGGATTCAAACAATACATACAGGACTAACTGAAAACTTACAAAGATCAAGTAGCAGAATAGGAGCAGGCGAACATTAACTTAATAAAAGGCAGGTTTGGAGATAATTACACTGGTTCAGAGAGGGGAAAGCTACAGAGTAAGCATAATGGGTTTTAGATACAAAGATAAGGTAATAATTATGGAGACAAAGACAAATAATTATGAGAATGTTTAATGGCCTTGAAATAAAAAATAAAACGGTTTAAAATAGGATAAAAATGTAGTTAAGGCTACATTAGGAAAAAAAACATTTTAATGAAGAATTGAATTTACATTTAAAAAAGACTTTCTCCATTCCAGAAAAAAAAAAAAAAAACCTCAACCCTTGATATTTGTCATAGAGTTGTTAATTTTTTTTAAAGTCACAAAGATCTAATTTCTTTATTTATAATAAGCTTATAAAATCATTAAGAAAAAAATGACCAAAAAAGAAAAGATAGGAGACATAAACTTCCCTGCCGAGACCGGTTTGGCTCAGTGGATAGATCGTTGGACTGCGGACTGACGGGTCCCGGGTTCGATTCTGGCAAGGGCATGTACCTTGGCTGCAGGCACATCCCCATTAGGGGACGTGCAAGAGGCAGCTGATCAATGTCTCACTCATCGATGTTTCTGACTTTCTATCCCTCTCTCTTCTGCTCTGTAAAAAATCAATAAAATATATTTAAAAAAAAAACATAAACTTCCCTGATATTAAAGAAATTTATATCAAATAATGAAACACTATTTTTTAAAATTTATCAGATTGCCAAATTTTAAAAAATTTGAAATTATGTGGTTGTAGCAGGCTATAGGAATACACATTATCATAGCATGTTGGTGGGAGAATAAATTTAAGAAAGTATCTGAGTGGGGGGTTTGAAAATAGCTCTCAGTACTGATCATGCTATGGCAATGTATTGATTAGAGAAATCTATTACCTAGGGAAAGAAAAGACTTAAAGGTTAGCTACATGAATGAATGAAACCAATGAACTAAGAAAACTATGCACATGAGAAAAATTTTTGTTTGTATCTTTTTTTTCCTGGGAGATGGAAAATAAGTCAAATAAAATATTAAAAAGGAAGAGAATACAAACAAAACAATGGGTTGAAGTTTTAAATTCTGCCACCAGAGGGAAGGTAGTTACGTGTCTGTCTAGCTAAGAGAATATAAGCAATCAAGTAGATAAAAAGGCTCCCCCAAGTTTCATTGTGCAAACTGCAAACACTTTCCTTGCCAAGTGGATGAGCTTCAAGATGACAGCATTAGAGGGAAACAAACAAAACAAAAATATGGAAATGAGTTCCCCATTAATTAAAGTCAAAGCATGTCAATTAACTCAATTCTGGGGTAAGCTGGGAGGGAGTGTTGAGGAGGCAGGAATTTGGGAAGGATTTCTTAATGACACTTAGAATGAGGCCAAGAATCTAATCGAAAGTATGACTTGAGCCTACATGCATCAGGATGTGAAGCTATTTTCTGGTAGGCTGGTTTAATGCTTCTCCCCAGATTGTTACAATTATTTAATACTAGAGGCCCGTCTCAGGAAGATTCCTGCAAAATTAGGGCTTCCTGCGGCCAGAGTGAAGCAGAGAAGGGAGCAAAGCCTAGGCAGTGGGCTTCACTCCCTTCTCTGCTGTCTCAGCTCCACTCCCATCTGCAGGGCTTGGCTTCCTTCTACACAGTCTTCAGTCTATGTGCCTACATATGCAAATTAACTTCCATCTTTGTTGGGTTAATTTGCATACTCACTCTGATTGGCTGGTGGGCATAGCAGAGAGATGGTCAGTTTGCATGTTTCTCTTTTATTAGTGTAGATGAGTAGAAGTAATATGCATGTATCAATATCTATATCTATTCATCTCTGTATCTATCTGCATATGGTATATCACCTAAATAAGAAAATTAAAAGATGGAATGCTTTTCCAATCATAAAAATCCTATCCTTACATTAGTTTTATTTTATTTTGTATTTTTAATAATTTTTGTAATTAAAAAAATTATTGTTGAAAGCATTACATATGTCTTTGTTTCCTCTCATTGACCTCCTCTATCCTTCCTGTTTCCCATTGCAGGCCTTCACCACCCTGTTGTCTGTGTCCATGGGTTATGCATACTGAAGCACAGGAACCTCCATCTCGTACAAAAAAAATGGCCATTTGAAATTTTAACCCTGCTATTCTGGCCTCTGTAAACGCTTGCTTGCTTAAATAATAGGGGAAAACAAGACTATTCCCATTCCAGATAGCCCATAAACTATGCTGCAGACAAAGTTGTCAGTGCTGGCACCAGGCCAGGCCTTGAGATATGGTCTCATGGCCCTGTCCCAGCATATAGGACTTCTTTCTCAGAAGGTCCAGATGTCTCATTCTAAATTTGGAAAACAAAGAACTGAAAAAAGTATAAACAGGGAAGGCTTCCATCATGTTGGGGCCCAGAATTTGACAAAGACATTCCACTCTGAGCCCACTAATGCTAGTGTAATAATAAAAGATTCCAAATTAATTTGGCTTATTGATTAAGGCGTCTTCTGATTTAAAACATAACAATACAATTTCTTTGGTCAATCTCTTCCCACCCACCCACCCTCCCCTGAAACCAATTAGATGATGTTTTGAAATCTTATGAAAAATACAGCTGAAACCTGTTTGGCTCAGTGGGTAGAGCATCGGCCTGTGGACTGAAGGGTCTTAGGTTCGATTCTGGTCAAGGGCATGTATCTTGGTTGCAGGCACATCCCTAGTAGGGGGTGTGCAGGAGACAGCTGATCCATGTTTCTCATCAATGTTTCTAGCTTTCTGTCCCTCTCCCTTCCTCTTTGTAAAAAAAGAATAAAAATATTTAAAAAAAGAAAAACAAAACACAAATGATTTTTTTATCTCTACTCTCAAAATTTATTTAACTGTTTTTTTGGTAAGAGATATTTTTTTCTTCTTCATTATATATATTTTTCAACTTCAGAATAAGTGAATTAAAATTCTAGATCCACGAGCCTTCTTTCATTTTCATTTCTAATTTTTAAAACCAAGTTAAAAATTATTAGAAACAAATTTACTTTCTTATATTTTTCATATTCTTAGAAAAACCACAAAGACAAGGAAAGTCAATGTTACATAGACTATCACTCTGAGACCATGAGCAAATCTGATTCTGAATATCACTTTGGATACATTTAACACTACTGAATGGCACTTAAGCATGGTTAAGATGGAAAAAATAGTATGTACAAGTAATGTTAAATTGACATCCAATAAAGTTGTAATTGCTATTTTTCAGTTATAATGATATTATTTGTGAACTTCTCTTTACTATCCCCAAAATATAAAAGGCACTAATACAAAGTTACAGTATTAATTGCAACATGCTTAAACATTTGCCACACATACATATATATGGCAAAATTTAAAAATTAAACATTTTATTATATATATATATATATATATATATATATATATATATATGACAAAATTTAAAAATTGAAGCCCTCAACTAGGGGAATATGCCCTTAAGTGGAATTGAACCTGTGACCCTTCAGTCCACAGGCCGACACTATACACTGAGCCAAATCAGCTAGGGCAAACATTGTTGATTTTTTGTGTGTGTGTATTTAGAAGGTCAGTATGAGCTCTGTATAATCACTCATGAAAATATACCCAATTTGTTTCTTTGGTCTATCAGACCTTAGCATTCAGTTGGCTAAACTAAATTATGAGAGCAGCTGAAATGCAGAGCCTGCAGGCTTGTCTCAGGATAGCCAAACCAATAAACAAAAAGGAGGGGAAGATGACATTTTAGGAATTAAGGGGTCCATGGAAAAAATGCAGAGCTATAGAGCTGCAGAAGGTGCATTTCCATAGAATAAGGGAGCTGAAAATTGCAGAAGGTGCATTTCCATAGAATAAGGAAGCTGGGAGCAGCAGAAGGTACACATTTACAGAATAAAGGGAAGGAAACCCCTCATTCAGAGAGGGGAGAGGAAAGCCCAAATGGGATAGGAGAATAATAAGGGAGGAGAAGAGAAGAACCTCAGGTACCTCACCTGAGGTTTGAGCTCTGGAGTTGCTATGTTGACCAATTGAAGGGGATAGTGTCAGAGAACTAAGCCGTGGAAAAGGGACATCTTGGTGTTACAGAGGGCCAGAGAAGAACCAAGCAATACTCAGAGAGATGAAGCGGCATTTATTACTTGTGGGTCCAGAGGAAAATGTCTCTCAAATTCTGGGCCCCAACATGGAGGAACTTTCCCTATTTATATGTTTTTACCTTTGTCTCCCAGATATGGGGTGTTTCCGGCATCCTTTGCAAGTTCTCAAAGAGCCCCTATGTGCTGGGGCCTTGAGACCGCAACCAAAGACTTGGCCTGGTGCCAGCACTGATAATTTTGTCCGGGGAAGGTTTAATGGCCGCTCTGAAGTGGGAGTAGTCTTATTTTCCTTATTATTTAAGCAAGCAAGCATTTACAGAAGCCAAATAGCAGGGTTAAAATTTTAAAAAGCAGTTTTTATATAAGATGGATGCTTCAGTGGGAATCTCTCCCCCCATGGAATCTGTGCTTGTTTCTCAATAAATTTCCATTTTTTACTATACCACCTTTTGTCCATGGTTTCATTCTTAAATGCCACTGAATAAGGACGCGAGAATCATCCTGCCCAGAGGAACATCATGCGATCCAGTTCAATTTTTCCGTTTCAGTTGTATTACATCAATATTACCTGTGATAATAACTGATAGATACAATAAAATATGAGTATTATGAAGTAGTAGGATGATTGATTAAATGACAAATTGGTAGTCTTTCATTTTCATGTGTTATTTTTTACATACTTAATTTCGTATGTCATACTGTAGGAGACAAAAGAAGATATGATGCACAGTCCTTGTTCTCAAGGAGCTTCCACCTAATTTCATGAAGGTGTTTTCAGCTTTGCTCCTTGTAGATTTAGACACTGAAAATGATGTCTATAGGCAGAGCCATTCCATGTATTTATCACATACTGAAAAGTGATAATGCAAGCATATATAACAGAGTACAGTGAGTTTTGTGAAGGGTACTTTTTCTATCTATATTTATATAAGGGAGAAATCCAGAAAGCTATCATATGGAGCAAAGAGTAGGCCCTAATAATACTGGTTGAAAATATAAAGTGAATGATCAAATGAATAAGAATATGTCAATATTTATTTTCTTTGAGTATTGGAATTATGAATCCTTTCTATTTTCTTTTTTTCTTTCTTTGTATTCCAAATATTTCATAATAAATACAAATTTTATAGTTTTAAAAGTTAAATATGATTTTAAAATATACTTAAGGAGAAAGCAATCACAGATCAATTTAAGAAATATCTGCAGCCCTACCTGATTTGGATCAGTGGATAGAACATTGGCCTGTGGACTGAAGGGCGCTGGGTTCGATTCTGGTCAAGGACACATGCCCAGATTGTGGGCTCAATCCCCAATAGGGGGCATGCACGATGCAGTCAATAAGTGATTCTTTTTCATCTTTGATGTTTCTATCTCTTTCTTCTTCTCCCTTCCTCTCTGAAATCAATAAATTAAAAAAAAAGTGTCTGCGGAACAAGTTAAAGTAGGGTTAACTTACTTTCTTCATGACTGAGCAGGCAGAGAAAATGAGTGCAATTTATGGGCTAATAATATACATAACAGTCTCAAATCCTTCTAGGACCAGCTATAAAAGCAAGGTAGTTAACCTGCATGTATTACTCATTGTCTTTACACTTTCAGTAAATGTAGGGGAGGATGAAAATCTTGCTTCTCCCTCCCCTAGGAAACTCTCTCACTATTAATTTAATGGTTTTTCACTCTTCATATGTCAAACCAACCCTACTTATGCACCATCAGGAGAGCAGATGATATCTCCTTACTGTATTGTAAACTCTTTGAGATATTATACTGTATTTACCTTTCTATTTAAAGCACCCAACACAGCATTAGGCAAATACTGGGTATTTTTAAAAATTCTGTTGGATTTTAGTACTCTGCTTTTCCAATATTGGCCCTGAATTACTATGAATCCTTCATTATTTTTCAGTCTTCATTCCTGGGCTATCAAGAGTAAATCTATAGGATAGCTGAATTTGTTGGTAGCTCCAGATGGTGGCCAGAGAGTGAAAGAATGGGCATTTTGTGTATCAGATCTATACAGTTAGTATCATATCCATAGAGATGGTGTGTTGCAGATGTAAAGATAATGAGAGATTGGTATACAAATTCAGTTAGAATTAATCAGGAAACTATGGTCTGATACAAATATAACCAGAAAACTCTAACTGGCTAGCCAAAATACTTTGGAGCCTAAGACCTGAAAACAAGTTTTCTTACACACATACGCTGACTTATGTTGTTGATTTGACCCTGGTTTGATGCACCATTACCTGCCTCAATCAGCCATTACATCTGATTCTGTGAACTCTCTGTTTGAGTTGTCTTTCTGTATCTTGAAGGCAATGAAGCTACCTGACAAACTAGCTGTCAATACTGCTTAACCTCCCTGGGGGTTATCTTCACATCTCATTAACAATAAATTTATTTGCCACATTAAATCAGCACTGAATCAAGTGGAGACATGAACCTAATTTTTCAATTAACAAAGTTCAAGAACCATATACCGGATGAGGTGTTGTGATACTGCTAATTAATCCTTTTTTCTCTTCTTTATTCCAAAATCTGTAACAGCTCATTTTTCTTTCTAATGATTTCACAGCTAAAGTCATTCTAAGAGGCTCTCTTATTGCATACCTTTAAAAACATATTCAGGACCAATTTTTTTTCCTCATGGAGAAATAATAAATTTAAGCTCATATGGGATTCTTATATATCCTCTTTCTCCAGAAACTCAAACCAAGACTTACATTTGAGGTAAGATTTGCATATGTTTTAATGGGAGGCCTAAAGTAAAAAGGTGATGAGATACTTGGAATTTTAATTAAAACATTGAAAGATACTTTCACATTTTACAGTCTTTGCTTTTTCAGATTCAGTAACATGGAAAATATGGGTTTGTTGCTTAACTGTGAATATATTTCCCAAATGTGTAAAATCCTTTCTCCCCCCATCCCATGTTATTACTCTGTTAAAAAAAAAGATTATGAATTAAGACAGAAGCTCTATAAAGCAGAAGTTAGTAAAATTGTGGAAATGACTTATAGGCCATATAAGATTTAGATAGGCCTCCTGGTTAGTGTTGGAGTAGTGATAAAGAGGAGATTTCTAGTTTGGCTTTTGCTGCCATATAAATATATCACCACAAAATAACTATTTGATATTTTGTATTCTCAGTATTCTCATGTAAAATAAGAGTAATGGATGAAATAATCTTTGAGGAACATACAATCAGACTAGGATTCTAAATCAAGTGCTTATATAGATGTTAATGAATTTATTTATAAAATTATACCATATTTTTATAAAATCTTTATTTAAGTAATATGGGGTGTGGCAGTTTTGTGTTGTTAGTCACAAACATGCATAAGGAAATAGGTGATGGTTCATGTTAGATTTAGAAGAGGGAAGGCAAGTACCGAGAAAATATTCCACTTCTTTCTTTCAGCTTTGTGTTAATGACAGATCATTAATTGATCATAGCCTATGGCTTTGTTGAAGATCTTGAGGCTGGGCATAAGGTCAAATACTACCTGTTTATAATAAAAATGAAAGGCACAGTGATTAAAGGTTATTCAAGATCAGAGTGTCATGTGGGTGATAGACTCTGGAGTTAATCCTTGAATCAAGGTCATGAATTTCTCATCAGTAACAAGTAAAATCTATTTATTTGAAGATTAATATTTCAGCTGTTTTAGGTGGCAATAGGTGACACATAATTCCCCATGGAAAACAAAATAAAAAATGACAAGCCAGTCTGGATTCTATTCCTGGCCAAGAGCATGTACTTTGGTTGCAGATTTGTTCCCGGTCCCTATTGGGGCATGTGCGAAGGCAACCATGTCAATGTTTCTCTCTCTCTTCCCCTTCTCTCCTTATCTTCCTCTAAATAAATAAATACATACATACATACATACATACATACATAAATAAATAAATAAAGTTAAAAATATCCTTGGGTGAGGATTAAAAAAAAATGCAAGCCAATTTAGGGAGACACACACAAAAAAGGCCCACACTTGCTATATTCATTTGTTAACTATTGCCCCATTATTGCTGTGTTTTGTCTGGTCCTTTAATTATTTAATGTGGGAGGGTATATACATATAGTCCCTGTTCTTACATAACGACAAGCTGAAGTCTATTGTTCTTTATAGGTCCTTTGTATTCTTTTTTCTCCCTTGATTCAAAATGCTTAAGCTCTACAGTTCATTAGAGATCAAGTTAAAATTTATCTAATCCTATTTCAGAAACTCTCCCATTTATATGAAGACTAGAGGCCCAGTGTATGGATTTGTGCATATTGAAAGGAAATTAGAAGGTGGCCAGTGGGGTGGGACTTGGTAAGATGAGCTGGAAATGCCCTGGAGACAACTCCCACAGTCCCTCTCCAGCCCCTCTCCAGGGTCCCTTTGGCAGGTGGGGTCCCTCGGCCTGGCCTGCAGGGATCAGGCCAAAACTAGCTCTCCAACATCCCCTGAGGGGTCCTGGATTGTGAGAGAGAGTTTCTCAGGTGACATACCCTGGTATTAGGCTCCTTCCTCTTCGATTCTGTGCTACTTTAATATTTAATAATAAAATCATAATGTTAATGGTGGTCATCATCATTGAGTACTTATGCTAAGCCTCATTCAAAGTGCTTTACATATATTTTCTGATTTATTGCAGCAGGTCCACGAGCTAGGCAATCTGATCAATCATTTTTATTTTATATATGAGAAAAATAAGCCTATTGGCATTAGAGGTTGGATTTCAGAAGCAGGTAGTCTCCCTCTCTTAATAAAATTATTTCATAGTTTTCAAATTTTATTCATTCAATTCAGATTTGTTCTTGGTGTTGTGGGGCGACTTCCATGACCAGTTGCAAATGACCATGAAGGCAGTTAATTTGGTAATAAGCAAGCAAGGATTTATTAAACTGGCCAGGATGGTCGGAGGGTGCCACACTAGTGGAGACCTAACACTCACAGCCGTGCCATCCCGGGTGTAGGCAGTCCTTTTATAGGGTCTGAGCCATAAATTTTCATTGTTTTAAATTCTGAGAACAGGCTGCAGGGTCATATCTGAGGTAGGGAAGTGCCAGTAAACTATGATTGACCCTGTTGCCTGCTTCTTATCTCTAACCATACATCTTGCTGGACATGGGAAAGTAGTCCTATCTTGCAAAGGTGAAGGTACAGCTCAACTTCAGGCACCACTGAGTCAACAAGAATTACTCCTTTATGATTCTGGTCTTCAAATAGATTTATGTGAGTTTTTAGGTCTCAATCTGGAAGCTAAAGTAACTACCATTTTGTTTTAAGCAAGCAAGCAGGATCAAAATTTAAACAGCAGTTTTATCCGAGATGAATGCGACCATCTTTCATTGGTACTAGAGATTCTGCAGTAAATAAAGCAGACAAACTCCAAACCTCTTTGAATTACATTCTATTTGTAACCTGCTTATTTGGTTAACTATTTACTTAAGGTCTCCTGCTGATATTGGTGCATTTTCCAGATTCCAGTAAATATACTAGTACATTATAAAAGAGACCCACCTTTTCCAGTGATAATGGGAAAACCTAGTATGATTGTGACAACTTAATACCTAAAATTTACTGTTTACTAAATGCTAAGCATAGTTCTAAAAGTTTAAAGGTATTAATTCGTATAGCAGTGTATGAGTATTATTATTATCACCATATTATAGCTGAGAAAATTGAGACTCAATGAGGTTAACTTCATAGAGAGAAAAAATTCAGAAATGCTACTCAAATCCAGGTATTCTTACTGCATAATCTTAACCACTAGAAACAAGTTTCTAGTTAATAATGTTAGGAAGTTAACACAGAGATGTAAACTTTGGAAGGAAAAGACTCTGATTGGAGATGAATTAACAAGGACTTTTGAAACTGAAAGACTATAAAATTAAAAGGGTTTTTGTTGTTTTGGTAGAAGCTGGAGTTAATTGGGACTAGGAGCAGATTGAAGAGATGTCTTAAAATATTTAAAGTCCTAATGAATTAAAGAAGGATGTGTCTTGTGCAAAATAGTATAATTTAAAGCCCCTATGAATTAATAATTACATTCCAAGTACTGAGTTAAAATAGATGTTGACATAGAATCTTGTCTATCTGTCCAATTATATAGATAAGGTTAGGTTAGATCAACAGTTTTTTTCCTACTATGGCATGTTATAATAGAACATCAAATTTTAATCATTTTCCTTTTTGCTTCAAAATAACACACATACTCACATATAAATATGTATATATACCTATACATAAAAATGCATACATGTATATGATAAAGCCTGTCAAGCCAGAAAGGGAAAATATAATGATTAAATGTCAAGCTAACAATACAAAAACTATGGGTTTAATGAAAACATCTAAGAGCTTTTGAGTATGTAAGCTAGTACAGGTAGGGTATGCAACAAGTCTATTTAAACAATGAAAAGGGGGTATAAATTTTAAAACATGTTAACTATGAATTCCATTGCCTTTGCACCTAAAGTCCCAGCATTCATTAGTGTCAGAAACACAAATTGTTGAGAGCTGCTATATAATCCTATTGGGTTTTAATAAAAGTTGCATTCAAGACAAGTAATTGGGAAAGGAAGGAAATTATGAAAGAAGACATTCAAGTGCCCTTTACTTACATTTCCAAGCCTGAATGAATGAAGAATTGGATTTGGGACTAAATGTAAATTGGTAAATGGAGCATATAGAAATGAGCCCAGTGTTTATAATTCAAGCTGTTTGCCAATTCTGTGTGAAGAGAAGAGAAAGAATGATGGTGATGGTGACAGTGACAATGACAGAAAGAGAATGCATGAATAAGTGAATGAATTTTAAATGGAAGAAAACATACTACCCTATTTAATGATAAGTGAACAGGTATGCCCTGGACTGAGTTTAAGGTAAGAGATCTAAATCTGTCAGTCTCACAGTGGAGTCTTGGTTTTAGTATTTCTCTCATATTCTGGGGATATAATGATGCTCAATATGATTTTACTTTTCAGTATATAGTGATATTGCACAATGTGATCCTTAAATATAAAATAAATACTTCATTAGCTGTGAAACTTATGCAATAGGTATATTCATTTTAAGGATGGATTAATTTGATATATTGAGTATTTCCAAGGAAAACATTTCAAACATATAGATAAATATAACCTATTAACCAATCACAGCTCTATCAAATTTGCACATTTTTCACTCCCACTCAACTTCCTTCTACTTCCAAAAATAAAAAATCAAAAATCTGTGCCTTAGATGTACAGTTTAATGTGCCCAAGAATGTTTTAACACTTTAAAATTATTCTGTAAAGAAACATAACTAATATGCCATTGTTTCCCCTGGCATTACTCTTATGTAAATGATATCATATTGCACATAATACTTCTACAATAGATTTTTTCATTCAGTAGTTTCTTTTTAACATTGATCCATGTTATCATTTAGCTAACATTAATTTATTTGTTTAATGGCATCAGTTTATATAAAAATACTGAAATTTGTTATTCTGTGGATGAACACTGGGTTTTTATTTTCAATCTTTTACCATTGCAAGCAATGTTACAATGCATAGTCACCCTATACAAGTTTCTTTGTTTGAGTGAGTATGTTTCTCCAGGTTTAGGTGAACAGTCTTCTTTGTATCTCTAGAAAAGCTGTTGGTGCTTCAAGTTATCACTATATTCAAATTAACAGCAGTTTAATTTATGGTTGTGCTCTTTGTGGCTCATTTTAAAAGTCTCTGCTGGAATAAAATATTTAAATATTTCACAGGTTTTTACCTCTAAATTAAGGTCTTTGAAATAACAAGTTGTATTCCTTATGGATATAAGGAAATAGCAGTTGTATTCTTTATGGATATACAACAGTCTCGGTGGAATGATTTATTGTGCAGTCCATTCTTTCTAATTATGGTACCACCTGTGTCATAATGACTCTGTTTTGCTGCATTGGTCCGTTTACCTGTATGGATATTTCAGTCACTGTCTGAAGCCTTGATATCTAGCACCAATGATTCCACTCAACTTCTTTTGTAAGAGCATTTTCATTATTCTCGATCCTTTGGACTGCTATATACTGGTAAACTGAAGAGTCAATGAGAAATTCCAGAAGAAACCATTGTAGGTTTTTAATTTTTATAAATCAATTTCTGGATGATTGGCATTTATAATATTTTAATTTTTATATGGGAGCTGTCCATTTATTCAAGAAATTTTTGTTCTATAAGTAAAGTTTTCTTCATGTAGGTTTTGCATGTATTTAATTTATCTTTAAATACCGATTTTTGTTTGCTCTTATCAATGCTATTTCAATCTACTTTAATTACAAGTTCTAATCTGTTGTTGCTGGTGTACAGAAGAGTAATTTTTACATGTTTACTTACGAAAACATTGTTGAATTTCTATTGATCTAATCATGTGCCTGTAGACTCTTGGATTTTTACAGCAATTATAAACTTAGTAAATAAATAAGGTTGTCAGTTAAAGGAATTTTTCCCCAACACTTATATTTCTTCTTGTGTGGAAATAAAACAGCATTGAATTGGACCATCCTTGTCTTGATTCTAATTTGATTATACAGTAGCATAAAATCTTAGAGTCTAAGATAAATATCCTTTATAAGAAAAGCCAGATATGCTAAGTGTCTGGTCATCCAGTCATCCTTTTAACCAATCAAAGCATAATATGCTAATTATATGCTAAAGCCACTCACTATGACATGCACTGACTACCAGGGGGCAGACAGTTGACCAGTTGCTATGATGTGCACTGACCACCAGGGCCAGATGCTCAATTCAGGAGCTGCCTCCTGGTGGTCAATGTGCTCCCACAGGGGGAGCACCTCTCAGTCAGAAGCCAGGCTGGTGAGCACAGTGGTGGTTGCGGGAGCCTCTCCTACCTCTGCTGTAGCACTAAGGATGTCTGACTGCCTGGGAGTGGGCCTAAGCCATCAGTCAGACATTCCCCAAGGGCTCCTGAGGATGCAGGACTGCGAGAGGGTGCAGGCCGGGCTGAGGGACCACTTCTCCCCAAGTGCAAGATTTTCATTCACCCAGCCTCTAGTTAGAATTATATTTTTCACTTAATATCTATTAAAAATAAACTTTGCTTTAAGAATTGTGTTAATTACACTTTGTGCTGGTAAAACTGCATTTTCTTTATATTGAGAATGATAATGCACAATCTCAAAATGGCACACTTCTTTTAAAATAACATTTTTATTGGAAGATAATTAGTGCGTTAATTATAATAGAACTCAGTATTCAAGGTTTTGTAAAATTTTAGGAAGCTTCTGAAAGTCAGAAACCTTCTCAACCTTCAAGGTGAGAATTACTTGTGCTTGAAAGTAACTTTAGTATGCCTTCAGATGTTTATATAACCATAAAAAGTAAAATGATACATACAAAAATTAATAAAAATAGCTACTTCAAATGATTGCTATAGTAAAAAAAATATGAACTTATGTAGATGATTAACTTTATACTTTTGAATTGTTTCACTTGCAAAAATAAGCAAGAATTACCTTGCCAACTTAAAACAACAAATGAAATAAAACAAATAAATAATAATAGTTATTAACTAAACAATTAATAGGTTGTTATAGAATACTTTTATGCATTTTGTGATTGATTGGAATGGTGTATCTTTCCTTTCAACTGTGGGGTAAAATAACTCAAAACAGATGACAGTCATCTCTGTTTATTTGATGAGCTCACACTTTAATTTCCACACCTGGAGTGAGGTTTGTTGAGCTCCAGACGGTGTGTTTGTACTGGAATCTCATTTTTGAGGTGTACGTGGTATGTGAGAAAGGTCACATCAAAAGACACAGTCAGCCCTGGCCTATGAATCTATGTGGATTGAGCATTGTCCCAAGCACTGAAAAGACACTAGTTCAATTCCTGGTCAGGGCACATGCTTAGATTACAGATTCAATCCCTGATTGGGATGTGTAGGAGAGGCAGCCAATGGGTATTTCTCATACTGATGTTTGTCTCTCTCACTCTCTCTTCCATTCTCTCTAAAAATCAATAAAAAAAATAGTACAGTCAGCCTTGTCCAGTAAGGCTCAGATAGTTGGAGTGTCCTCACATGCGACAAAGGGTGGCGGATTGGATTCCCTGTCAGGGCACATACTCAGGTTGCAAGTTTCATCTGGACCAGGATGCATATATGGGAGGCAAAAGACAGATGTTTCTCTCTCACATCGGTGTTCCTCTCTCTCTCTCCCCTTTTTCTTTAAAATCAATGAAAACATGTCTTTGGGTGAAGATCAAAAAAAGAAAAAAAAGACATAGTAATATGAAGAACATCTGATTCCTCAGGTGGAAACCCAGAAGCAAGAAGTCCAGAGGAATTAAACATTAAACTCCAAATTGTAAGAATTGTGCACTTGTCCTTCTAGAAGACAAAAATGAACAAGTAAGTGACTTCTAAGTGAGATACTTTGGGAACAATATTTAAGTTAACTGCAACTAAGTCATTAATGTCATTTTTAATTAAAAAAAAGAACCCTGATGTTAAACATGTTGATATTATATTATAACTTTTAAAGTTTTCTATATAAACTTAGAAATAAATTATGATTAATTATTCTTTCATTAATAAAACATTTCTGAGCAAATTCTAAATGTCAAATATTAATTATTCTAGATATAAGGAAATCAAAGATGAAAATGCATATTTAGCTTGAGGAACTTTTTATAAATGCATTGCCTGATATTTTCTGATAATTTTCTTTAGTAGAGATGTTCAATACTATTTTGTTTGGCATCTGAAAGCATCAGAAAATACACTTCTTTTCTATAAATAATACACTTTTATTGTGTTCCATGTAGTTACCCTCAGGCTGGACACTGTTGTTTTGTGATATCATTTGCCTTTTGGCTTTCTGATGAACTGTAGTTAGTGTTTATTTTGTATTATCTTCTTATAAATAAGATGTTTGGAGATTGATGTAAAAGTGGCAGGAATGTTTTATAAAAATACACATTTAGTGGAAGATGCAGAGATCTGAGACTAAAAATTGCTGCGTATATTTATTCAGAGGTTACCAAATTGATGCTTTTGTGTTAATTGCATTATCTCTGTGATTATTGTTTTGGATTTAAAATAGAGCACTAATAATGCTCACTTCAAAGGGTCTGAAAGTCAATTGAAAGAAAATACAAAGATGCTTTGTTCACTTAAAAGGAACAAAGTCTTATTTAAGCCATGGAATCACTTTTAGAGAGAACCCTTATAAACTTTCAGTTATAAGATGAAAAAGTTCAGGGGATCTGGTGTACAGAATGGCGATTATAGTTAACCATATTGTATTAAATACTTGAAAGTTTCTAAGAAAGTAGATCTTAAATGTTCTCACCACAAAAAGGAAATGATAATTATTTGATGTAATGAGGGTTGTAAGCTAATGCTAGGGTGATGATCATTTCACAATATATGTGAAATATCAAATCAATATGCTGTGCATGTACACATTCAATGTTATGTGTCAACTGCATCCTAACGAAACTAGAAAAATATACAGATAGGATAATATTATTCTTTTAAAAATATATACATATATATTTATTGATTTCAGAGAGAGGAAGGAAGAGGGAGAGAGACAGAAACATCAATGATGAGAGAGAATCCTTCAATCTACTGCCTCCTACATGACTCCCCACTGGGGACTGAGCCCACAACCCAGGCACATGCTCCCGATCAGAATTGACCTTGAGATCCTTCAGTCCACAGGCCAATGCTCTACCCACTGAGCCAAACCAGCTAAGGCGAGGATGATGTTATTCTTACAGTATTTTGTGTAGTACTTTAGAAGACAGTTTCCTATAAAATTAGTATTTTTAAAATATATAACCATAAAGCTCTGTAATGAAAAACCCATGTTTTAAGACAAACTCAAACAAAAGTAGCCCCATATCTATCGAGCATCTTCTATGTACTAAGAAGATGCTAGGAAGGCCCTGAAGATACAACAGATATTCTCTCTACCTTCATGGAGCTTACAGGTTTCATATCAAAGTAATTGCTCCAAAACATCAAATTATGACTAAATCCTGGAGACATTGCAGAAAATTTACAATGTAAACAGAGATGAATATATCACGTCATTTGTAACTAGGGCAAAACATAGACATCAAAACAGCTCCTCCTGGGTGAACAGAAATCTATGCTGCTGGTTCACAGAAATAGAAACTGTACTCAGGCAGATGTGCCATAATAGCGAGAGGCACCATGGGGAAGGTGTAGGTGATGCCTGAAGATTTCCCAAAGGGATCACTCTTTGAGGCAAAATAAAAGAATCTGAAACATCCTACACCAAAGAACATTCAAAGAACATGCCTTCTCTTTCTAATTAGACTGGCATGTTCATGTAATAATCCTCCTCAACACATTAATCTGAGAATAGCTACAGAATTAGATAGTTTGCATTTTATATTATAAAATATATTGTACATATTCTAAATCACCCTATATAATAAAAGCCTAATATGCTCAGTGTCCAGGCATCTGGTCTGCCATCCAATGAAGCAAAACATAATATGCTAATGATATGCTAAGGCCTTCCACTGTTTGCTATGACATGCACTGACCACCAGGAGGTAGACATGCCAACTGGTAGGTTAACTTGCTGTTGGGGTTTGGCTGATCAGGACTGTGCTAGATGGGCAGGACATGCCCTGGAGCCCTCTCATGGTCCTTTGCCAGCTGGTCAACCTCCCTTGTCCCTCCCCAGCCCAGGTCATGCACCGGTGGAGTATCTCGGCCTGGCCTTTGTCCTCCTGCAATCTGGGCTGAGGGACCCCATCCCTAAGTAAAATTTTGTGTACTGAGACTCTAGTAATAGAAATAAAAGAATGTGTCTCTCTAAGAAGAAGCCAAGGCAGAAAAGCCACACAACTAATTTCAGAGATATGAAAATGACATATGATAAAATCCTAGTCCCATTTCTACTTTACAAAACAGAAAACATATATTTTTAAAATGATTTTAGAGGGAAAAAGGGAGAGAGAAAGATTGGTTACCTCAACCACTTGCCCCAAACAGAGTTTGGAACCCGAAACCTGGGTATGTGCTCCAACCAGGAATTGACCCTGCCACCTTTTGGTGTGGGGGATGTACAACACTCAACAACTGAGCGACTAGACCAGGATGAAACTATATCTTAATAAAACATTCCTTTGCTTTGACTTTGGGGATAATTGCATTGCTTCATAATTAAGTACAATGCTGAATATTATAAAACACTTATTCAGCATCCTTCTTAATCATTAAGCACTGGAAGCACTCTTACAAATGTCAGGAAAGGAGGGCAGCACCATCGTTGATTGTTTATATCGCTCCAGATGCACAGTCATTTAAATTAGATCAAAATATGAGGAACACAGGGGAAAGAATGCAACAAGGTTATTGTCATTACTAGCAGATGATCAGGATGCATTCCTGGAAGTCTCTAGCCTACTGGAAGACATTGAACACTGTTAGAAAACATAAAGTAGGTCAACAGTGTTACTGGTCACAAGATTAAATAGGATTCCAGGATCAAAAACAGCCAATGAAAATGTGCATACACACTTACCAAATTAGCGAGATGCTGCCTCTTTAGGCAGGGAGTTGTCTCAGAGGGAAAGGTTGTTTATTTGTCCTTCACTCATGGCACATTATTGCTTATGATCTCTGCAAGGCCATTCTCTTGTTTATTTAGTTAATTATTTATTGCCTTTTTTCTCAGGATCCAGTTATTACTCCCTTAACACCCTAGCAAATAACTTAGTCTGTGTAATGTGTTCTTGCAAAACACTTCATTACATGAAAGCTTGCACATTATTTCTTGATGTTCATATATACATTTTTACTTATCCATTCTCCCAGTGAAACAGTGAATTAATTTTTCAATGAAAAGTTTCTTTCGGGAAAAAAACCAAGATGGCAGCATAGGTGAACACCTAGGCTTTTGCCCCACACCACAATTATAAGAATAGAACTGAAGGACAGAACGGACACTGTCCAGAACCACGGGAAGGCTGGCTGACGGGAAGATCTGAGACTGGGGGGACAGAGAAGTGCTCACGGATAATCAGAGCCTCTGCAAATCCCAAGTAAGGTGGAGACTCGTGCACAAGAGGGGACAGGGTGTCTGAGCCTGGCAGGGGTGCTCTGGTGGAAGGGAGACAGGGGCTCCAGGCTGCGCTGAACCCAGTTCGGTTTGCACTCAAAACCTGGGGGAACCAAGCTGGAGAAACTGGTTTGTGGGTGGAATCCCAGGGGAAGAGCCAGAGGCAGACCTCTGTAGGCGTGTGCTTAAGTGTGCCAGTGGGGACAAACTGGTCACTGGCTGCTTCTGTTAGGAGAGGGGAGCTCCAGCCAGAGGTGGAACTCCAGGAGCACGCATGGGGGCTCACAGCGAGGGCATTCTGTTGACTGTGTGGCTGGCATCTGGCGAAGGGAAAAAAGAGTTCCAATTGCACTGAACCCTGGTGCCAGGTGAAAATCTGAGATTCCGGATCCATTGGGAACTGGACGTTCCGGTGTCAGGCAGAGCGCGAGAGCACCTTTCTCACAGAGGTGCCTGCAGCGATTGCCTGCAGATGCTAGGACCCGGTCACCTCGTGGGCAGGGGCTGTCTGGAAGCCAAGGCTGTCGGCTCCACCCTGAAACTCCACCCCACCCAGAAACTCTGCCCCATCCAAACCAAGCACAGAGACTTGGGCAAGTTTGCAAGTCCAGAAGCAGAAGACTGTCTTCTAGAGTAGACACAGCTGATCCTCACAGTCAGTTGGCCTGGAAGTCAATTCCTCCCAGTGATACCAACAACAAACAAGACTTATCTGCAACAAGGCTGTATACACAGTCCACAAAGGGGAGCATCAAGAGTGTACACCTCAGGTAACAGAGGAGACCGAGACACCTAACACACAAAGCTACCCAACCAACTCAGGGATGCAGTGAAAATGGGGAGAGAAAGAAAAAGATGGTAAACAAAAGAAATGGAGGAAAACAAACGACTGGATATAGAGTTCAAAACCACAGTGATAAGGTATTTCAAGAGGCTCCTAGAAAAAGCCGATATGCTCAGTGAGAACCTCGAGGATATGAACAAGACCCTCGCGGAGATGAGCAAGACCCTCATGGATATGAAAAAGGACCAACTAGAAACTAAACGTACACTGACTGAAACAAAATATATTTTATAGAAACCCAAAAGCAGACTAGAGGAACGCAAGAATCAAGTCAAAGATTTGAAATATCAAGGGGCAAAAAACACTCAGCCGAAAAAGAAAAAAGAATCCACAAATTTGAGGATAGTGTAAGAAGCCTCTGGGACAACTTCAAACCTACCAACATCAGAATTATGGGGGTACCAGAAGAAGAGAGAGAGCAAGATACGGAAAACATATTTGAAGAAACAATGACTGAAACTTCCCCCACCTGGTGAAAGAAATAGACTTATAAGTCCAGGAAGTGCACAGAACCCCAAGCAAAAGGAATCCAAAGAAGACCACACCAAGACACATCATAATTAAAATGCCAAGAGCAAAGGACAAAGAGAGAATATTAAAAGCAGCAAGAGAGAAACACTTAACTACCTACAAGGGAGCATGCATATGCTTGTCAGCTGACTTCTCAACAGAAACTATGCAAGCCAGATGGGAGTGGCAAGAAATTTTCAAAGTGATGAACAGCAAGAAACTACAACCAAGATTACTCTACCCAGCAAAGCTATCATTCAGAATTGAAGGTCAGATAAAGAGCTTCACAGATAAGAAGAAGCTAAAGGAGTTCATCAACACCAAACCAGTATTATATGAAATGCTGGAAGGTATTCTTTAAGAAGAAGGAAAAGGTGTCTGTTTCAAACTAGAGCATGGATGGAACTGGAGAACATTATGCTAAGTGAAATAAGCCAGTCAATGAAAGATAAGTATCACATGAACTCACTCATTTACGGAATATAATGAACAACATAAACTGATGAACAAAAACAGATCCAGAGACAGAAAATCATTGACTGTCAAACCTCAGTGGGAATGGTAGGGGAGGGTGGGGGTAAGGGGAAGAGATCAACCAAAGGACTTGTATGCATGAATATAAGCCTAATCAATGGACACGGACACCAGGGGGGTGAGGGCATAAGTGGTGATGGGGGGAGGAAGGGATTGGAAGGGGTAATGGGTGATGAGGACACATATGTAATACCTTAATCAATAAAGAAATTTTAAAAAAGTTTCTTTCAAAATATTTACTCTTAAAAGTGTTTATTTCAGGCTCACAGATACGGGCTTGTGTTCTTCTTGCCTCCTTTTTTATCCCATTGTGAGTGAAGGAAACCTGCCCTAAATAGCATGAAGAGGCCAAACACGTGACACTCAGAATTGGAAAGATGAGAGTGCGTCACAGCAGTGTGTTAGTCCCATGTGACATTGAGTACATGTGCCTAATGAGGGGGAGGAGGACACTGCATGCTATTCTTGGCCATATGGGGTTGCACGTAAGAGTAAAGTGAACCCCAGTAGGGCATGTGGGAGGCAAGGTTTGTTGTAAGGAGGGCGTAAAGTGCTCCGAGGTTTATGTGGGAGGCTGGGATTGGCTTATTTAAAGAATTCTGCAGGCTGCCAGTGAAGTTAAGTCCACTAGGTTGATGAGTGCAGCTGTTCAGATGGTAAGGGAACTAGCTGGGTAGGGAGCCTTACCCATTGGGTGGGGAATATCCCTGGCCAGAGCAGGGGACCCCATGGTCGACGTTCAGAGCCTTATACAGGTGTCAAGGCAGCACCTGAGACTATAGGCTTTACAATACAGCTTGCAATTCTGACCATATTTGTTGTGTCAAGGTCTCCCAGAGGTACTGTAAAAGTCATTCTTTTTGTTTTCTCCTGAATTAGCATGAGCAACATCCTATTAGTACCAACTAACAGACACTGCATGCATTCCCGGGCAGCCTAGATGTGCTCTGGCATTTCTATTAGCAAACACATAAAACATTCATGGGTACTGATTTCCTTGGTGATCTCACAAGAACCTTGTTATATTCCAAAGGAGTGGTTCATAAAAGGCTGTGATTTCTTATGGCTCAATTAGAATGAGCCCAGAAAGGTTAAGTGGTTTACGGACTTGCCTTGAAAACAAGTCACATACTAGAGAAGCAGTCATTTGACCAGCAGATGAAACAGGGCTGAAGACTGGATGACAGTGGGAAGCTTACAGTTTCTTCTGAGGAAGAAAACCTGGCTTACTTTTGAAAACAGTGACTGAAATGCAGAGAGAATCACCTCATTCAAGGGATTTAATGGAGAAGAAAAATCAGTGCTTTCCTGCATGGAGCAAAACAAGGGTCCCCAGACTGCTCTTATTAGGGGGGAACAGGCCATGCATTCTGACAAGAGGATTACCTGCAGGACCAGGTGGATTGTGTCTGAACATCACCCTCATGTGTAGCACACGGGAAGGGAGAGCAGGGGGAGGCAGGATCACACTGGGGTCACCAGGGTCACCAAGAGAAGAGGGTCACCGGAGGGCTTGTCTGTGAGCCAGCCTTCTTCCTTGTGCTTCCTGAGTGCCCAGAGGGTGTTACTTTAGCCATGACATTCAGTGGAGGATTTTGTAACCTGTGTTTCCTCATTAAGGTTATCCTCTGTTAACTTAAACACATTCAAACCTACAAAGATTTTTTGTGAGTGTATTTGAGCCAAACTTCAACAATTGCCCTGAAGCAGAATCTCAACGTATTGAGGTAATGTTCCCTAGAATGGCAGTTCTTCATCTGGGTTTATACATTACAGCGAAAGGAAGAGCCTTACGTGGGTTCCAGGAAATTCATTGGTGATAGATTAGGGAGGCAGGAGAAAGCAAAGCAGGGAAACCTCTGGGATTGGATGAAAAGTAAAATGATAGACACGAGCTTCTTTTACTTATGTGGATGCAGGATAGTTAACAGTGAACAAGGAAAAGGATAATGATAACAATGCAGGAATCTATGACCCCAGTCCTGGAGCCCAGGTGCATTGGTTGTGCCCTAAGGGGTCTGGAATAAGGGAAGTCACAAGTTGACATTTCACAGGCATGTTATCTTACATGCAAAAACACACACACACACACACACACACACACACACACACACACACAAAAAAAAAAAAAACCAACAACAAAAAAACAGTAGGCTCAGTTAAGGTAAAGATGGACCTTTGTTAGGGAAGATACTAGCTTAGGACATGGCTCCCCACTATAAGCTGCTTTTAGTTAGTGTTAATTTCAGACTATCCTTTGTGGTTCGAGTTTGCAAGACTGCCATGCAGGCCTCCCCTGAGCTAGTCAGGTTAGCGTGTGGCCTTTTTTTGTCCACACCTCTTTAGCAAATGATCCAAGATGGGAGGCTCAGACCCCTCAGGGATACAGAATAATGAGCTGAAGGTTTAGCACCTGGCCTCTGCCTTTTGCAGTGTGGACAGGCACTACTACGCACAGGCTTTAAGCAGTTCCAGGAAGGTCAATAGAGGCGCTACCTCACAACTTTGTAACTGCACTACTCACACTCATTTATGGATGTCTACATAGTATCACATTTGTATTGTGGACGAAAGGAACCACATGCTGACCTGGCCAGCTCAGGGGAGGCCTGCGTGGCGATCTTGCAAACTCAGAGACCTAAAGTAACCACAAAAGATGGTTTGAAAATCAAATAACTACAAACAGGTTATGATGGGTAGTCATGTCCTGGGCCTGTGTTTTCCCTGACAGAGTTCAACTTAGATCTCTAACTGAGCCATTTGCCTTCTGCCTCTAAGATAACTTATCTATGAGATTGTCTGGGAAACTTGTAGCTTCTCTCTTTCTGGAGCCCCTGGGGCACAGCCAGGTGTGGTGGGCACCAGGATGGATGCCATGAATTCCTTCATTATCATGTTCATTGTTCCTGCATTCACCGAAGTAAGTATCCAATTCCAGGTGGGATTGCTTATACCTCCTCCTAGGTCCATCACCAATGAATTTCATGTAACCCACCTATGTCACTCCTTTGATTTTGATGTATAAATACAGTTGTAACCCACCATTCTGTAGAGCATTATCTCAATTCATTGAGGTCCTGCTTCCCGGCATATGTCGACAGTTTTGGCTCAAAATAAACTCACTAAAATTCTTTACAGGTTTCAATGATTTTTTCATTAACGTTAATTGGCGTAGTCGTGGCAGGATTCCAAAGAAAACTCACCTGGGACCATTTCTTGGACTTGGATTCGGTGCTAGGATCCAGCAAAAGGGCCCATTGAGCCCTCCAATTCTCCACCCTTTGGGTGAACCTGGGTGAGTGCTCTCTTGGATTGGGACCTTCCCCTTGCTGAGTTTATTTTGAGCTGTGTTTGAAATCCTCGGGGTAGAACCAGGGTTAAAAAGAACCCAAGGTTAAGGCGGGACTGGAGGAAAATGAGTGGCTGGTTCGGATTTGGCTTTTTAATTAGAATTGCTGAGAGTCTGAGCAAAAAGAACCTTCGCTGTATAAATGAGCCGAACTCATTCAGCTCCTAAGATAAAGGGGCAACATTCCTTTTTTCTTTTTGAATAGCCTGATTCTGGGGTGTTCTTAGGTGACTAAGAATCTTTGTGGAGGTGTCAGAAATGCGCTGAGACTCCATCTGGGAGTCTCAGCGCAACTGTAATTAATGAAATGACTTATCTAAGGGGCCATCATAAGGCTTGGTCTGCCCGGGCCCCAAAACTCTCCTGTGGTTTTAGACAGCCGGGAGAGAAACAGCGGCCACATTTGACTCACTACATAACATATCTAATGTTTGCCCAGACTACAGATATACAAAAATAAAATTTTTAACGTGGGAAATTGTGCCTCCAAGGCTAGAAACTCCCAAGACTCCAGCCCTCACTTAGTCCTCCTGGCAGGAAGCCTTCTACTTGCAAGTACTTTACAGAAATAAGAAGATTTAAATAGAAAATATTAACTGATAAATGGCCAAAAATGCAGTTTTATTTGGGGTACCTATGTTAATATTTTGCATGCAGAAATTAGAAAATGCCAGCTCTGAAATTAAACTGAATGAGTATATGGGAAGCATATCTTGATTTAGACATTAGAAGCTTCTAAGGAAAAAAAAAAAAAAGAAATTCTCCCAATAAGATGGAAATCTAAAAAATTAGAGACTGTTTCAGAACTATCCTGAAGTTAATAAAAGTCTATACCCTGTTTCTCCCTGGAGGAAGTCTGCCTCTGATTTAGAGGCAACAAGAAAAGTCCCCAACCCATAATTATTATTATTTTTTTCTTTGAATAGTCCATTGGGAATATACTGAAATTCCAAAGAGGGGCAGTTCCCGAACTGGGGACAAAAGACACTGCTTTGGTAATTTTAATGCTGGACATTCTCTGGTGTAAACTTTTAGTGTGTTCTGTGCCCCTATATAAGTATGCTGATGTTTTCTTGTCTCTTTGTTGTGTTATGCCCAGATTTTAAGATCCCCAAAGACCACCAGGGAGCCAAGTCCGATGCAAAAGCAAAAGAGCCTTTATTACAAGCTAGCTTGGCCCTCTGCCTCCACCGATGCAGTGGCAGAATGCAAAAGAGAGAGCCAGTTTCAAAAGTACAATGATTTTATAGGGCTAGTGGTCGGAAGGTGGAGCATCTGAGTTGGCCCATTCCGATTGGTTGGGTGAGGGCAGGGGCTAGTGACGCAAAGGCAGGGTGTGGCCAGGGTCTGGTTACACAAAGACAGGATGTGATCAGCATACTTTTGGCCTCAGGCTAGTTCCCCTTGTATTCCCATTGGCTGAATTAAGGGTGGGCTGAGTAACTGACACATCCTGTCTTTTTTACACAGTTACACAAGATGGAGGACACAGTACAAAGTCGAGTCAGGGGGACACCAAGATGGCGGCATAAGCAAACACCTATTGTTCTGCCCCGCGCATCGATTTAAGAACTACAACATAACAGCAGAACAGACAAGCACCCAGAATCGCCAGAAAGCTGGCTGAATGTAAACTCCACTAATAGCAGCAGAGGAGGGACACAGACTCAGGACCAGTGGGAGCGCAGATTGAAACAGGTTAGGAGCCGCCCTGGTCGCGCGCGCGGGCTGGGGCTGGAGCAGGGACCAGCCGGATTTCTCCGACGGGGCCCAGATTTCCCGAGCCGGGCGAGGTCCGAGATCCGGGGTACGAGAAGTCTCCCTGCACAGATTCCCCAGAACCGGCGAGGTCCGAGGTCCGGGGGAAGCACCCTGGAAGTGGGGCGCGGCAGAAGCTCCTAGTCCCAAGGGACAGCAAACCCGCGACTTGCCCCCTGGAAACTTGTCTCCTGGTTCCAGAAACCATCTATTTTACAGCCCTGGGCTAGACTTTTGGTGTGCAGGCACATTTGGGGAAAGGCAGAGTTGTCTGGCAAGGGGAAGAGACTAGCGGCTTTCTCTTGGAAGAGTCTGCAGCCTTCCCCACCCAGCACAGACCAGAGCCCGCGAGCGTTGCATAGGACCCAGCCGCCGCGCCGCCGCGTCCCAGCGCCGCCGCGTCCCCGCGCCGCCGCGTCCCAGCGCCGCCGCTGCCGCTGCCGCCGCCGCTGCCGCCGAGGCGTAGCCCAGAGACTCCGCCCATCCAACCTGAGCACAGCTGAGCTTCACAGCCAATTGGCCTGGAGGTCAAACCCACCTAGGGCTAACAACAAAAAGCGGGGTTTAAATTAAAAAACACTGAATACAACCCATAAAGGATTGCAGTAAGAGTACCCACCTCAAGTAACTGGGGAGACTGAGCCACTGTCCCTTTGAGGATATCCACCACATAAAGCAGCCACCATGCAGAGACATGGAAAGAAATCAGGTGTGAAAGAAATGGAGGAGAAAAGACGACAAGACATAGAGTTCAAAACCACGGTTATAAGGCTCTTCAAGAGGCTCCTACAAAAGGCCGATCAACTTAATGAGAATTACCAGGAAATAATCAAGACCAACCAGCAAATGAATGAGAATTACAAGGAGATGAATGAGACCCTCAGGGGAATGAACAAGACCTCTGAGGATATGAACTAGACCCTCACAGATAAAAAAAACGACCAACTAGAAATCAAGCATACACAGACTGAAATAAAAAATATTACACAAAGTCCTAAAAGCAGTCCAGAGGGCCACAAGAACCAAGTCAAAGATTTGAAATACAAAGAAGCAAAATCCACTCAGCTGGAAAAGCAAGAAACAAAAAGAATTCAGATAATTGAAGATAGTGTAAGGGGCCTCTGGGCAACCTCAAGCAAGCCAACATCCGAATTATTGGGGTCCCAGAAAAAGAGAGAGAGCAAGTTAATGAAAACCTACTTGAAGAAATAGTGACTGAAAACTTTCCCCACCTGGTGAAAGAAACTGACTTAAAAGCCCAAGAAGTACACAGAACCCCAAAATATAGGAATCTAAAGAGGACCACACCAAGACATATCATAATTAAAATGCCAAGAGCAAAAGATAAAGAGAGAATATTAAAAGCAGCAAGAGAAAAACAGTTGGTTACCTACAGGGGAGCACCCATACGATTGTCAGCGGATTTCTCAACAGAAACGATGCAGGCCAGACGCGAGTGGCAAGAAATATTCAAAATAATGAAGAGCAAGAATCTACAACCAAGATTACTCTATCCAGCAAAGCTATCATTCAGAATTGAGGATCAGATAAAGTGCTTCGCAGATAAGAAAAAGCTAAGGAGTTCATCACCACCAAACCAGTATTATATGAAATGCTGAAAGATATTCTTTAAGATGAGGAAGAAGAAAAAGGTAAAAATATAAATTATGAACAACAAATACACATCTATCAACAAATGAACATAAAAATCAAGTGAACTGATAGGCTGATGAACAAGATAAACTGGTGAATATAACAGAAACATGGACATAGAGAGGGAATGGACTGACAATTCTTGGGGAGAAAAGGGTTGTTGGAAGTACAGCAAGAGATTGGACAAAAATCTTGCAACAATGGGAGAGGACATTGGGGAGGGGGAGGTGAGGGTGGGATAGGTACAGGGTGGAGGGAAGATATAGGGGGATAAAAAAGGGGAAACAATGTAATTAATAAACTGAACAATAAAAAAGAAAATTAAAAAAAAAAAAACCAAAGTCGAGTCAGTCCCGCTCTGCCCTTTCAGTTGTTGTTTAGTTTGTTGAAAGAATAGGTAAGTTCTGTTCTGGGGAAGCCTAGTTGTATGTGGTGGGGTTGAAAGCATGAGAGATATTGCAAGAATGTCCCAGCAGCTGCCAAGAATTCTTAATCTTGGGAACTCTTCTTGCTCTTCCTCTCAGGGTTCAACCTCCAGAAACAGTGAGATTTCTGTCTGTTTGTCTGCAATATAACTGTGGCTGTCTATCTTTTAGGGATTTTGGTTTGCTCTTTCCTTGTTTATTGTGAGAATAAACAAATCATCTTTTCTGTCAAAGAATAGTTTAGACAGCCTCTATTTTGGACTGTGACTTGGCTGCCTCCTTGCTGGCCGGCCATGTGGTGTGAAAACTCACCTGGGGGCTGCCGTCTTGAAATCGCAAAGGCCAACCCCTCTCTTTGAATTAGTCAATTGGGAAAGGCCGTGTACCCATGCTCCATCAAGAGCAAGGGACAACGGGGGCATAGAAGACCAAAGAGACAGAACTGAACATCATATCACCCTGCTTGGCCCCGGAGGATAGCTGGTTAGCCAGAGAGGGGTAAGATTCCTCAGGGAAGGAACAACCTAAGACAGGCACAGTTGCAGAGGGGCCAACAGGAGATAACTAAAAGGTCAACAGAGGTACAGCACAGACCCTCACCCCCTAACTTTGAAGGGGCCTGAACTCTCACCCCTTCTGAGGGAAGTCTCCTACCCCCATGGCTGCTTTGCCTCCCATGCACAGCTCTGATTGGGATTCAAGGTACAGACAGAGACTTGGCCAGCAAAAGCTGCTCTATATCTAAATTCAGTCTAGTACCAGGAATGCTCAGGGCCTACTCAAGAATGCAAAAAATCCTTTCCACTAATATTTACAGCATCAACTAAGATTATTGTTTGAGTATCAAATTTGACAATAAAATACTAATCAAGTTTTCAGATTAATTTAAATTGGCCAATTGAAATAAGTGAATACACAAGAAAATTTAAGTGTACTGGACAAAAAGCTGTTCTTAAAATATTAACTAAAACTTCTATTAGTAGTTCATCTCAATGTAAAATTGCCTAACATGCAAAGAACCTAAGGCAGTCATATTTTTGTGCAAAAATTAAAACTTAAAGTTACCAAGACTGCAATATAAAATTTCCAAAAGTCCCCATTAATAAAAAAAAAAGGAGAGGGGATAGTGGGGTAATATCATGTAAGGAAAAATATCCAGTAAGAAAATTACATCTAGAAAATTCGTACTCCAGAAAATTAATTTTCATTTGTAATACTAACAGCATGATATGCATGAAAAACACACATGGTGTCAAAATAAGCCAAAGGAAAATAAACTGGGCAAAAATAGAAAGAATCCCAAGTCTAATTTACAGAAAAGATCCCTTTATTAACTTTTGGTCGAGAATATGTTTGTATATTTTCAGAAAACAACTCCAAGACCATATGGATTCCTGCAACAAAGAGGAACTGACTGGTCTGTTCCAACTGTAAAGACAGTCCAGAGATGGAAGACACTGATGACACCTTGCCATTCTAGCAGTCAGCTGCTGTGTGTCGCTGCAGGTGGCCCAGGTCCAAACCAGAGAGGGTGGAACCTGTGTTGCCACCATATGTGCACCATCCAGATACCATTGCTGACATGTACACATAAGGAACTATTTGACATTGAAACTGGGACACAGAACTGTTGGACATTGAAACTCAGACTCAAACATTTTTTTGTACTTTTATATTTATTTCCAGTATGCAGATGCAATTTTTTTTTTAAAGAAAAGAAACAGGGGAAGAATATAGATACACAAGCAAAAAAGCATTGAACAGACTGTCAAACTACAGTGGGAAGACAGGTGGGTGAGGAGCAGGGGCTGCAAGAGATCAACCAAAGGACTTGTATGCATGCACATAAGCATAACCAATAGATACAAGACACAGGCGGGTGGGGAGCAGGTGAGGGCATGTGCTGGGGGGAAGTCAATGGGAGGGGAAAAAAGGTAACATATGTACTACTATTTGTAATACTTTAAAGAATAAAAAAATTTTAAAAATAACTTTAAACAAAAAATAAAGTTTTATTGGAACACAGCAAAAAAAAAAAAGAGGAAGGGACAGGTCATGTACATTGTTAAGGTACTCTGCTTCATAAAGGAACTTGCAAAGATTCTCAGGGCCAAGTTCAAATAGGAAACTTTCAGTGGGGGCTTGGGTAGCACATGTCCACTCAGAGACACTGGCAAGTAAAGCATCTTGATTCCCTGTGAGGGCATCTGCCAGTGTTACTCTAGGTATATGCTTTTCACATATTGGGAGTTTATGAATTGTTCTCAATGCTAAATACATTGTTTGCAATAAGACATGTGCCTCATTTTAAAATCTTACATATTCTTTATATGATGAAATTATAGTTGAATCTAAAGGTATACAAATTTTATATTATTCTCTATGTCATTTTACAGGGATTATTACTTATCAAGAAGTTGTTGTCTTGGAATGTTATATTTTATAGAAAAGCAAAGTTTTTTAATCAAATTTATAACCATGCCACTTAAATATTTTTGTCATTTGTGGACAGCTTTATTCTGATACATTTGTAGGTATATTATATGTCTAGAAAAATCCATGAAAAGGACTCAGACTTATTCTAAATTGCAGGCTTTTAAGCCGGTCATATTTTTTTAACTGGATGAAGATTTATAGAACTTCAAAGAATAACTGAATTCAAAACCACTGGGAAAATTTTTTAAGTTTAAATTTTCCTCATGAGAAAAACTTAGAGGACAGATTCTTGAAGCCATTGATTGTCTTGTATTATTCTTAGAAATGTAAAGTATTATTAACCTAAGAACTACTAAATGTTCAACTTATCAGTTTTAAAGGTTCACAGTGCAAATTAAATTGGGAGAAATTATAAATGTGGTAATTAAATACCTAAAGTATAACTTTTTTTTTTGAAAAAAAAATGTTGTGTTTTCTCTAATAATTTGGAATTCAAAATATGTTACTTATTATTGGTCTATTAAAAAAGGAGGATTAATTCTGTGATCCTAATCAAAATTTTTCTATGCAAAAACTAGTTTAAAATCTAATTGATATCTTAAGATAATTATAAAAGGTATTATAATCTTAAAATTATATATATTTGATTTTTTTCCCATGTTGGGATTTCAAGGCTTTAACTGAGAAATAATTCTTGCAAAACTCTGAAAGGCACCTGGAGTAATGCAAGAAATTTATTTTCTCTTCTTAAAGAAAATCTTTTAAAATTTAACAGATCTAATATACTTAAAGCTACATGGAAAGTCTGATTAAATTAAAAAAATTAACATATTAAATGTTATGAAGATTTCGGCCTCTAAGAAGGGCAAAATAAAGTAATTAAAAATTTCTTAAAATCCAACAGCAGAACTTAAAATAATAAAAAGCCCTTAGATGCCTGAATTCTTAATTAAGCTAAAGGCAGGGCAACATTTGTGGCTTGTGAAATTTGCTTTACTTTTTAAATGAAGATGCTTACTTTAATTAAATAAATTGGCTTTTAAATTAAAATTAAGGTTTTCAGCTAAATGCACTGGGGATAATTATTCTTATGACTCTGTTTAAAATATTGTTGACTTTAAAATCTTTTGTTTCCCAAATATAAGGAAAAGTAAAGAGCAGATAGTCTGCATTATAAGAATTAACAAACTGGTAGCAGATTCATTTTCACAGTGCGCTCCTGGGAGACAGTTTTCAAGATCATGGCTTACAACCAGGAGGTTTGGTGTTTTGGAAAAGACACCAAAAAAAAAAAAAAAAAAAGACTCTCCAGACTCCTTAGAGAGGATCTTACCAGGTATTACTAACTAACCCATGTGCAGCTACACTTAAAGGAGTTAGCTCATGAAATAACATGTTCCATTAAAGAAAAAAAGGCACCTGACTGTGAATGGATGTCTGCTCCCATCTGTGACTCCATCTCAGTCTACAGCGGAGATCACAGACTTTTCAAGGATGAAAAGTAGCTGACCACAGAGGCAGACAGCTATCCCAAGATGACGTCAACAAGGCCTGTATGCTCACAAACTGATATTGCTTAAAACTTGTTTTATATCATCTGATTGTTATTGATTGAATATATATACATAAAATGATTTTCATATTATTATTATCCTTATAGTTCCCTATTGGAAACAATATTGCCTCTCCTCACTTATCCTATCTAATAAAAGAGTAATATGAAAATTGACCTTATCTCCAATGAAGCCATGCCCAACAGCCAATCAGGAGCAAATTATGCAAATAAACCCTAACCAAGATGGCTGCCACCACTGAGAGCAGGAGGGAGGCTTGGGTTTCCCCAGCAATGGGGGAAGCCAAGCTTTCTGCCTGCCATTGCTGGCCTAGGCCTCCACTCAATGCTACAAAGTTTCAATTATAAAAGGTACATAATCCCAACAGAAATGGCAGCAGCCACAGAGCTGGAGAGAGCAAAGGCTAGGGTTGCCCGGGCGATGGAGAAAGTGAAGCTTCAACAGCCCTAGTGCCTAGGCTACAAAGTTTCAATTATAGAATTTAAATGAACCCAAACTCAAATGGCTGTGGCCACTGAGCGAGCAGAAGGCTTGGCTCTACTTCAGGCTACAAAGTTTCAATTGTAGAACATAAATTAATTCCAGATCCCAGGGCCTATGCTTAGGTTGATGGGGGGCATGGCCAGCCTGCAAACCACCATAGGCCACTAGCCCAGGCCACCCCATGCCCCAAGGGAACCCCCACCCTGATCCAGGACACTCTGGTTCCCACCCATGCACCAGGCCTCTATCCTATCTAATAAAAGAGTAATATGCAGATTGACCATCACTCTAACACACAAGAGGGCTGCCCCCATGTGGTCAAAGATCCTGCCCCCATGTGGACACAAGATTGCTACCACAAGATGGCCATCAGGGGAGGGCAATTGGGAGGGACCAGGCCTGCAAGGGAGGGAAGTTGGGGCAATCAAGCCTGCAGGGGAGGGCAGTTAGGAGTGACCAGGCCGGCAGAGAAGGGAAGTTGGAGGCAAACAGGCTGGCAGGAGAGCAGTTACATATCAATTAGGCTGGCAGGGTAGTGGTTAGGGGGTGATCAGGATGGCAGGCAGAAGCAGTTAGGGGTAATCAGGGAGGCAAGCAGGTGAGCAGTTTGGAGCCAGCAGTCCTGGATTGTGAGAAGGATGTCTGACTGCCCGTTTAGGCCCAATCCTTCTGGAAGGATTGGGCCTAAATGGGCAGTCGACATCTCTCGAGTGATCCCAAATTGGAGAGGGTGCAGGCTGGTCTGAGGGCATCCCCCACCTCTCCACCCCTGTGCATGAATTTTATGCACTGGGCCTCTAGTTAGATATAAAAAAAATTTAACTTGGATACCTGCTTATCTTTCCCAGCTACTACACAATGATGTTCTGATTATTAGGTATGGTAGTGAAATTAATACTTTGTTGGCCACACATTGTTCTTCTCCTATTATCAACATATGCTTTAGTTTTGTTTTTTCCTGGCTATATCTCTACTATAAAAGACCCACTTTAGGCAAATACCTTCAAGAATACCTCCATGATGATTCCTCGGTTAGAATTGTAAAGGCATCTAATCTGGATAAATATTGTATAGCTATAGAAATTGGTGATAAATAGCTAAGAAAAACACCTAGATGTGATGGCAAAAAGCTTGCAGCAGCCTGTTCTATCTATCATAGCATATCTTGTCCTTGGACTCACCAGCTATGCTCTTATGGCTGGATGTCTGTGAAACAAGAAAGAAATTAATGGATCCCATTTCAGAAATTATTGTGATCAATTGGTGGGTAGATATGTCTAACTATCCCACCTTCCTTGTATTCTGGACCCTTGTGAGAAGCCTAGGGCAGATACATGGGATTCACATGGTTCCCCAGGAGTTTGGAAAATTTTGGAAGGGAAATGTGATTTACGACATTGTGTTTTAAAAGCCCAGGTACTAGTTAAATCCTAAGTTTAAATTCCCAGTAGTTCAATTGGCTGGCATAGGAACCCATCTCACTGTCTGATTGAAAAAGTTGGGAAGGTGAATGGTTATGCCCCCAATCCAAATGGAATACTGAATTCACCCAGTCCTAGCCTAATGTATCTACCCCCACAAATAACAATATATGGTATATGGGAAAGGGGAGTTTTTGCTGGGAAGGGTTAAAAAAAAACCTTGTTATACTAAGCAATTTTTACTTTAATGACACCAAGTTTACTTTAAATAATACTGGAATATGATATAATACTAAAATTATAGGAAGAATAACTGTGCCTGGCGTTCATAAAACTTTTGATAATATTAATACTGAAAAACCATCGTATTGGGAAATTGAACTTAATCCCCCCATGAAGTCATTCCTATGGAAACTAATTGGCTGGAAGAAAATTAGAGCTTCTAGATAATGAAATAGTAAAGAGGCTTAATTCATCTGGCCAAATATAGCATAAAGTACAAATGACAGTGGACGAAGGAGTAAAACATAATTAGCTTAATAAAAATTATGATAACACATGTAAAGGGTTTTTTGATCTGCTGGGATGCTTGTTGCCCTTAGATTTTTCCTTGTCTAGTATTAGAAGTTTTCTGTTCCTGATCACTGTTATTGGTTTAGTATTATTACTTTTGTCCATGACATGTAAATGTTATATTAGATACAGAAGAGCAAAATGTAAGACAAACAGTAAAAAGACTCAGATCATGGTGGCTCAAAAATTAGAGATGAACCAGAATGCTTTTTAATAATGACGTAGAGGATCTGACTGCCTCCCATTTACCTGCCTTTTTAAAATATATGTAATTCGACCTTAAATGCCATCTAATGTTATGGTCTTGCCCCATCCCCAGTGGTCCACCTGTTCAGCAAGACGTGCTGTGACACTGAGATATCCCAGGAATGAGCCTTCCTAGCACCATGGGACTCTGTTATCCAACAATAGGCTGGTCGTCGATGCATCCTTTGGATTGATTTATGACCAGAACGGGGATGTGTGAACGAAAGGAACCACATGCTGACCTGGCCAGTTCAGAGGAGGCCTGCGTGGCGATCGTGCAGACTCAGAGACCTAAATTAGGCAACCACAAAAGATGGTTTGAAAATCAAATAACTACAAACAGTCATGTCCTGGGCCTGTGTTTTCCCTGACAGAGTTCAATTTAGATCTCTAAGTGAGCCATTTGCCTTCTGCCTCTAAGATAACATATCTATGAGATTGTCTGGGAAACTTGTAGCTTGTCGCTTCTGTCTTTCTGGAGCCCCTTGGGGCACAGCCAGGTGTGGTGGGCACCAGGATGGATGCCATGAATTCCTTCATTATCATGTTCATTGTTCCTGCATTCACCGAAGTATGTATCCAATCCCAGGTGGGATTGCTTATCCCTCCTCCTAGGTCCATCACCAATGAATTTCATGTAACCCACCTATGTCACTCCTTTGATTTTGATGTATAAATACAGTTGTAACCCGCCATTCTGTAGAGCATTATCTCAACTCATTGAGGTCCTGCTTCCTGGCATATGTCGACAGTTTTGGCTCAAAATAAACTCATTAAAATTCTTTACAGGTTTCAATGGTTTTTTCGTTAACAGTATGTATAGCATCTCTTCTTTTTCTAGTGTTTAAAGGTGCTTTGTACATCATGAGGTATTCTACATGTTATTCTTAACACATTTCCTTAAATCAGACCAGAGGGAGAAAGAAAGGAAATGAGTAACTAACTGAGTATGCCTCACCTTATACTAGATGTTATAGTAGGTTAGTCATAAATCTTGAGTTCATACATCTATGTCACATGCTGGCTGAGGGACCATTGTCAAGTTTCTTGCCATTTCTGAAACTAAGTTTCCATATTGGTGAATGGTGTCATAGGACTGAAGTTAGCATTTGATAAAGAGACAGTATTTGAGCATCTAATTCAGTGCCCCATATAATGGATTATCCATGCTCATGAAAACCAAAAAAGAATAGTTATCTATTATAATGAAATATTGTACGTTCAACCTAAATATTTTCATTTAAAATATTATTTTCATTGAAAATATTATAATGGTGCTTATAGGAAAGACTAAAACAGAACTGAGCACAGAGTACAAAGTTGCTGGGTTTCATCACACTGTATTTTAGCAGGAGACAATGCAAATTTATTTGGAAACTAGAGGCCTAATGCACAAAATGTATGCAAGGGGGTAGGCCGTCCCTGTCACAGCATTTTGCCTCAGCCCTCACAGCCCAGACTTCCTCTGGGAGGTCATCTGGAAGATTGTTTAGCTGTCTGGTCTAATTAGCATATAACGCTTTTATTATTATAGATATGTAAAACTCAGTTAAGGGAAAAGTCTAACTCATATCTTACTGCTGACCAGTTAGTATCTTACATAAAAGGTACCTGTAGTATTTGGGAAAACATTAAAAGGCTTATATTTTTCTAGCATTAAACTAGGATCAGTGGTCAGCAAACTCATTAGTCAACAGAGACAAATATCAACAGTACAACAATTGAAATTTCTTTTAAGAGCCAAATTTTTTAAACTTAAACTTCTTCTAATGCCATTTCCTCAAAATAGACTCGCCCAGGCCATGGTATTTTGTGGAAGAGTCACACTCAAGGGATCAAAGAGCCACATGTGGCTCTCGAGCCACAGTTTACCTACCACTGGTCTAGGTTATGGAAGGGTAATTTCCCTCAGAACTACAGAACCTGGCTCCACCCAGGCTCTGTCACTGATTTGATCTGGTGACCATCAAGAGCAACACATACTCTCTGTTCTTCCTTTCCTCATCTGCAAAGTGAGGGGGCTGGCTTAGTTGAAGCCTATTACATAGAGAATAATATCCCCTAGAGATGTTTCTGTCTAATCCATGAGAATTTATTACCTCACAGGCAAAGAACCTTTTCAAATGTGATTAAGTTATGGATTTTTTTATGTAAAGCTTATTCTGGATTATGTGGATAAGCACAAATCTCTACCTAAGAGGAAAACAGGTTAATCAGAGTCAAAGAAGGAAGTGTGAGGATGGGAGAAGAGGTCAGAATGCTGTGATGAAGGGCCTGAGCTGAGGAACTGACTGGCCCCTAGAAATTGAGAAGAGCAATTATATATGTGTTTATTTAGCTGCCAGTGGACATTTGGGTTGCTTCCATGTTTGGGCTCTTACAAATACAGGTTTTAATTCCCCTGTGTTTCTAGCAGTGCTATTTCCAATAGCTAAGATCTGGAAACAGCCAAGTGCCCATCAGTATGAGTGGATAAAAAGCTATGGTACATTTATACCATGGAATACTACGAGGCTATTAAAAAAATAAAAAGGATCTCTTACCCTTTGCAACAGCATGGAGGGACCTGGAGCATATTATGCTAAGTAAAATAAGCCAATCAGAGACAGACAAGTATCACATGATCTCACTTATATGTGGAATGTAATGAACAAAATAAACTGATGAACAAAATAGACCCAGAGACATGGAACCTCAGAGGGAAGGGTGTGAGAAAAGATTAACTAAAGAATTTATATGTATACTAGAGGCCCTGTGCATGAAATTTATGCACGGTGAGGGCAGGGGCCCCTCAGCCCAGCCTGCACCTTCTCATAATCTGGGACCCCTAGGGGGATGTCTGACTGCCAGTTTAGGCCTAATCCTGTAGAACATCCTTCTCACAATCCAGGACCACTGGATTCTAATCGCTCCATCTGCCTGCCTGATCACCTCTATCCACTTGCCTGCCTGCCTGCCTGATTGCTCCTAACTGCTCTTCTGCCTGTCTGATCACCCCTAACCACCTCTGCCTTGGCTCCTGCCTTGGCAGCTTCATCCGAAAGGACATCCGGAATGACATCCAGAAGGTAGTTTGGCTGTCTGATCTAATTAGCATATTATAGATATGCATATTATAGGTATGCACTACCCATGGTCATAGACAATAGTGCAGTGAAGGCCTAGGGAGGGGGCAGGAAAGGGGGAGGTGGTCAATGGGAGGAAGAAAGGGACATCTGTAATACTTTCAACAGTAATGTTAAATTTAAACAAAACAGACCAAAAATAAAATAACACACAAATATAAGTGCAATTAACTTTTGTATACAAGTATTTTTATGGACACATGCTTATGTTTCTCTTGGGCAGAAACCTAAGAATTGAATGTCTGGGTCATATGATAGGTGTATAACTTTTAAGAAACTGCTAAATGGTTTTCCAGAAAAGTTCTACCATTTTACATTCCCAAAAGAGGTATGAGTCCTCCATCTATTATATTCATCACCAGCACTTGTTATGATCAGACTTTTTTAATTTATATTTTCTAGTAGATATATAGAAATATTTTGCTCTTCTTTAAATTTGCAATTGCATTTCTCTGATGATGAGTGATGTTAAACATCATTTTATGTGCTACTTTGCCAAACTTATATATTCTTTAGTGAAGTGTCTATTCAAAACTTAAGATTATTTTATTTTTTATTGTTTTATTGTTTTATTATTTAGGAGTTTTTGAAGACTCTGTTTATTCTACATGTAAGCTCTTTATGATATAGTAGAGGCCTGGTGCATGAAATTTGTGCACAGGGGGTGGGAGAGTGTCCTTTAGACCAGCCTGCACCCTCCCAATCTGGGACCCCTCGAGGGCTGGGATGGGCTTAAACAGGCAGTCGGTCATCCCTCTCACAATCCAGGACTGCTGGCTCCCAACTGCTCACCTGCCTGTCTTCCTGACTGCCCCTAACCACTTATGCCTGTCAGCCTGGTCATCCCCTAACCACTCTCCTGTCAGCCTGAGTGATGTCTAGCTGCTCCCCTGCTAGCCTGTTTGTCCCCAACTTTCCTCCTCTGCTGGCCTGGTCAACCCTAATTGCCCTCCTCTGCAGGCTTGCTCCCTCCCAACTGCCCTCCACTGTAGTGCTGGTCCCTCCCAACTGCTCTTTCCTGCAGGCCTGGGTCCCCACAACTGCCCTTCCCTGCTAGCCATCTTGTGATGACCATTTTGTGTCCACATGGGGGCAGAATCTTTGACCATATGGGGGCAGCCATTTTGTGTGTTGGAGTGATGGTCAACTGCATATTACTATTTTATTATATAGGTAGAGGCCTGGTGCATGGGTGGGGCCAGCTGGTTTGCCTTAAAGAGTGTCCTGGATCAGGGTGGAGGTTTCCTTGGGGCAGCCTGGGTAATGGGCTTTGGTGGTTTGTAGGATGGCCACACCCCCTAGCAACCCAAGCTGAGATCCTGGTATCTGAGATTTATTTATCTTCTACAATTGAAACTTTGTAGCCTGGAGCAGAGTCAAGCCTTCTGCTCCCTCCATGGCTGCAGCCATTTCTGTTGCAATTTACTTATCTTCCATAATTGAAACTTTATAGCCTATAGTGGAGGCCTAGGCCACCCATGACTGCAGAAGCTTGGCTTCCTCCATTGCCGGAGGCAACCCTAGCCTTTACTCTCTCCACCTTCATGGCTGCTGCCATTTCTGTTGGGATTTATGTATCTTCTAAAATTGAAACTTTGTAGCATTGAGTGGAGACCTAGGCTAACAAGAGAAGGCAGAAAGCTTGGCTTCCTCCATTACTGAGGAAACCCAAGCCTCCCTCCTGCTCTCAGTGGTGGCAGCCATCTTGATTGGGGGTTATTTGCATAACTTGCTCCTGATTGGTTGGTGGGTATGGCTGTAAGTGTGGCTTGATTGGAGGTATGGTCAATTTGCATATTACTGTCTTATTAGGTAGGATTATGTATATCATCATGATTTTTTTAAGGAAAAAATAATATCTCAGAATCTAAGTAGATATTTTTGTAGTTAAATATTTACAACTTTTAGAAAAATTACATTTCTTCTTATTTCCTAAGAAATAGTTGATGTCTTGCCAAGGCTCAAAATGCATCTGGCAATTGTGTTGGAAAGCCACATTCACAATTTAGTTAGGGCTCATGGCTCCGTGAAGGATCCCTAGTGCAATTTCAGAGTGATGCATTATTTTGCCTCATTTTTGGAGTATAGAGAGTGATAGGTAGACTTAGGTTCTTTTTTCCATTTCCAAAAGAAGACAGTAAGTTTCCCAGACTGGTGAAAATTGATATCTGAAAATGTATAATTGACATAGATAAGTAAGGCATTAACTGTATGTCTTACTAGGGTGCCACACATTTAGTAGGTATGAAAGAATACTTGCAGAATAAATTTAAAAATTCTTCTAACTTCTGATTGCTAAGTTCTGTCAGCTCTCTCACAATTGGTTTGAACTTGATTATTTACAAAACAAATAAACATGTGCATAATAGTTTTAATGCCCTGAACCAAATATATAAAATATTGAGATCTAATAAAGAAGTTTTTCAGTGAAAACAAAAGTGTTTCAGACCTGATTTTATTGGATAATAACTGTTTAAATTTTTCTTTATATCCAGGCTTTCTGTGTCTTTCTCGTGAAAAATCTTTCACTAAAACTAAGGCCTCATCAACTCATTAACTTTTATTTTTATTAATTAATAATTGCTTTTTTCTTTATTGATTAAGGTATTATATATATGTTCTTATCCCCATATTCTCTCCCCCACCTGCCTAATCATGCCCTCACCCTCACCCCCTATTATCTGCATCCATTGGTTATGCTTATATGCGTGCATATAAGTCTTTTGGCTGATCTCTCTCTCTTATCCTCCTTCTCTCTGAGGTTTGAGCACCTGATCGATGCTTCTCTGTCTCTGGATCTGTTTTTGTTCATCAGTTTATGTTGTTAATTATAATCCACAAATTAAGTGAGATATTTGTCTTTCTCTGACTGATTTATTTTGCTTAGCATAATGCTCTCCAGGTCTGTCCATACAGTTTCAAATGCTGGGGGTTCATTTCTTTTTACAGCTGCATAGTGTTACATTGTGTAGATGTACCACAGTTTTCTAATCCACTCATCTGCTGATGGGCACTTAGGCTATTTCCAAATCTTAGCTATTGTAAATTGTGCCACTATGAACATAGGGGTGCATATATCCTTTCTGATTGGCGTTTCTAGGTTCTTGGGATATATTCCTAGAAGTGGAATCATTGGGTCAAATGGAAGTTCTATTTTTAGTTTTTTGATGAAACTCCATACTGTTCTTCACAGTGGCTTCACCAGTCTGCATTCCCACCATCAATGCACGAGGGTTCCTTTTTCTCTGCAACCTCACCAGCACTTGTCATTTCTTGATTTGTTGATGATTGCCATTCTCACAGGTGAGAGATTATTACTATTGCTTTGGCTACTCCGAACCCTTTCACATTTCTGGAATGAGAATGGCAACTTAATTTCAAGCTTCATTTTCCTGGAGCTGAATAAATTACAATGATGTAAAGACGATGTAGTATTTCTACATACTTCAGAACAAAGTATGTACTTTTATGATGAATTCAAGAATGATAAAATTACACCAATGATTTTTTTAACTCGAGTATTCATTTGTCTTTGCCATATAAAGTGGAGGGAGGAAAATAATTTTCACTACTAAAGCATAAAGCAAATTAGAGATAATGGTACATAAAAGGTACACCATAAGCATGCTCTTGAAAATTAATGCCTCCACAGGATATGAAGCCATTAAGAGAAAAACCTGTCACAACAGTTTTACCCTATTCTGGTTTCCATGCTCTAGGGACAGCCACTCTCTGTTGACCGCATTCTGGGAAGCTGGCACCGATAATTAAATAAATTGTATTGTTTAAAACTTACAGTCATCTAACATGGCATGAAGCCAACTCTTTCCTTTCACTTAAAAAAATGTAATTACTATTCTACTTTATAACTATAAAAATTTTTTTAAAGAAAATGGCTTTATTCCAAATTCATTTTATCTCAGTTGGAATCTGTGACCTCCTCTGTGAAAGCTAACTGATGTCCACAAAGATGTTGCTCACACCTAATCTCAAATATGACCCATCACCAGTGCTCTTCAAACAAGGTGGGGTAGGAGAAGTGATGAAAAATGAACATCATAAAGTGTAACTGCTCCTGCTTATTCTCCTACATCTTGTTCCCAGGCCCAAATTGATAATCATAGCTACCTTCTGCCACCATCCCTCGGATGTTTCCCTTAGTTTCTGCCATAACCGTGGTAGCCAGGGCTCTTGGACTAGATAATGTGATCCAGAACTGTATTCCTCTATAGGAGAATCTGGGTCCATCAGCCAACTATGTATAAGAAAACACTAGAGGGAACCAAGATGGCAGCATAGGTAAAACACCTATCTTGCCGTCATGTACAGCAATTTTGAAACTGCAACTTAACGCAAGAACAAACACCTTCCAGAATCACCAGAAAGCTCGCCGAGTGAAAATTCCACAAATAAAAGTGAAGATAAGACACTGTGACTCGGAGGAGCGGCGACGGACAGCATTTAAGATTCACGCGGAGAGAGGTTTGGAGCGCGCCCCAGCGGATAGGGCAGGCAGCTGAAAACCAGCCAGTTTTCTCGAACGGGGGAGAAAAAGACGTCCCACTGGACTGATTCTCCAGCTCTGGGCGAAGTCCAGGGAACCCACTATCATACGGGGTGAAAACTGGACAGTGGAAGGGCAGGCCGAAGTTCGGGTGCTGTGGCGGTCTGCCGGCTTGTGGAGAAGGCGGGTTTGCGTGTGACATTGGGAGCAGCGCAGCAGCATGACTAGGTGGAGAGCGCTCTCTCATTCGGAAAACCGGCAGACTGCTTTGTTTTACGACCCTGGGTGAGACCTTCGGTATGCAGACTCATTTGGGGAGAGTCTGAATTCCCTGGCAGCCAGTGGAGTTCCACAGCAGCTCTCTCTCAGAGGTGCTGGCGGCCATTGCCCCCAGCACAGAGTCCCTGGGGCCGCATAGGGCGGAGGTAACGCTGTCTGCTTGGCCCGGAGACTCCGCCCATTCAACCTGAGCACAGCTGAACATCACAGACGATTGGCCTGGAGGTCAACCCTTCCAAGTGCTAATAACAATTAACCTGAGCTTAACTTCAGCAAGACTGTGCAGCCCATATCCACCTCAGGTAACTGGAGAGGCTGAGCCACTGTCCCTTGTAGGACATCTACCACACAAAGCTAATTGACCAACTCAGGGAAGCAGCCACCATGCAGAGACATGGAAAGGAATCAGATGTGAAAGAAATGGAGGAAAAAAAATGACTAGACATGGAATTCAAAACCACGGTTATAGGGCTTCTCAAGAAGCTCCAACAAAAGGTCGAGGCCTACAAGGTAATGAAGGAGACCCTCAAGGATATAAAGGAGACTCTCAAGGATATGAAAAAGGACCAACCAGAAATTAAGCATACACTGACTGAAACAAAAAATATTATACAAAGACCTGAAAGTGCCCTGGAGCACCCCAAGAACCAAGTTAAAGATTTGAAATACAAAGAGGTAAAATCCACTCAGCTCAAAAAGCAAGAAACCAAAAGAATCCAAAAAATTGAAGATAGTGTAAGGGGCCTTTGGGATAACCTCAAGCATACCAACATCCGAATTATAGGGGTGCCAGAAAAAGAGAGAGAACAAGACAGTGAAACCTATTTGAAGAAATAGTGACTGAAAACTTCCCACACATGGTGAAAGAACTAGACTTAGGAGTCCAAGAAGTGCACCGAACCCTAATATATCGGAACCCTAAGAGGACCACACCAAGGTACATCATAATTAAAATGCCAAGAGCAAAAGAGAAGAGAGAATATTAAAAGCAGCAAGAGGAAAACACATGGTTACCTATAAGAGAGCACCCATATGATTGTCAGTGGATTTCTCAACAGAAACGATGCAGGCCAGACGGGAGTGGCAAGAAATACTGAAAGTGATGAATAGCAGGAATCTATAACCAAGATTACTCTATCCAGCAAAGCTATCATGCAGAATTGAGGGTCAGATAAAGTGCTCTGCAGATAAGAAAAAGCTAAAGGAGTTCATCACCACCAAACCAATATTATATAAAATGCTGAAAGATATTCTTTAAGAAGGGGAAAAAGAAAAAGATAAAAGTATAAATTATGAACAACAAATACACATCTATCAACAAATGAATATAAAGATCAAGTGAATTAATAAGCCAATGAACAGGATAAACTGGTGAATGTAACAGAATCACGGACATAGAGAGGGAATGGACTGACAATTCTTGGGGAGAAAGAGGGTGTGGGAAGTGCAGCAAGAGACTGGACAAAAATCATGCAACTATCGGAGAGGACAGTGGGGAGGGGGATGTGAGGGCGGAGGGTGGGATGGGTGCCAGGTGGATGGGAACTATAGGGGGGGGGAAGGGAACAATGTAATTAATAAACTGAAGAATAAAGATGAAAAAAAATTTAAAAATTAAAAAAAAACACTAGACCTCACACTCCTGGACCCCAAATTTAGCAGCAATCTCTTGTACCATAGTGATCAGGATCAACCATTCCAGACAACAGAATTGGCCCTTTTCTGCTTATTAGCAGGGAGAGATTAAAATGGACAGGAAGCATTGCCAGCTTCCAATTTCCTAGAATTATGGCCTTATTTTCCATATACCCTGGACACATTTCACCATTCCTCTGAACACACTGCGATCCGGAGGATGAAAAGCATTGGTAAAATAAAAGGCAGGGCCACCTTCGCATATACTCTTTAGTTTCAGAAAAAGGTACTCTAGCTATGGGAAAGTTGTAATATATGTTCATTGGTTTTCATAAGACTGCAGACATTTCAAGAACATATTTCAAGCAACTTGAAATGTTGAAAAATTAGTAAGAAAGCATGCTGTGCAATTAGTGATTTCTGTGGACATGAACCATTGTCATATTTCTCTGTGTTGTCACTTCCTAGTTAAGAAGAAATGTTATGTGGAATAGATGGCAATGATCTGTTCCTATGAAAAATTCCCATGAAGCCAAGCTGTCTGAATTGTTACCATGGGAATCTAAACCACTTATCAATTTTCTTCTGCTTTCTGGACATGCTAAAACCCAAACTCATATACATCAGTTTGATTTTAAATTGAAATCCTACTGTGAATATCTAATATTATGACTCATTTGATCAAATAATACCTATGCCTCTACTGCAAAGTTTAGAGAGGTTTAAGACTTGCCAAAGACTCACTCTAAACAGCATTATCTCTCTAAGTCACACATTTCCAAAAACAACAGATCTAATGAATCATGAAATCCAAATAATAGAGCAGCTTGTACCAACCTGGGCTTGCATGAAAGGCTTTTCTTGGTCCAGGCCTCACTCAAAACTGTAAATAATTAAAGCAACACAGCACACACTGTGTTTCCTCAAAAATCCAAAGAAGCTCACCAAGGGCTATTCCTCTATTTTTGTACTATGCAATATCAGATACAAAAAATTGTTTCTCCCATCAGTAAGGATATATTGACATAGCACTAGACCCTAGAAAATTCAAGATTTCAAGGCTCTTGTCTTTCACATACGCTTATCCCCCACCCTCTGCCAAGCATGTGTCTTACTTGAGAATCTAGAATGTTTGCTTCACAAGGTCCATTTAGCACAATGTCTTTCATGCAACTGGACATCCTATGAGACATCAACATGATTAATGACACTATTTAATTTGTTTTAACTAAAAGTAGGAGAGGTGACCTATTCTGAAGGCAAGGCAGTGAAAAGACAATCTTGTCCTAAAGAGAGTATATTAATGTTAGGATTGAGCAACAGCAAAATATGTACCCAAATTTATAATTAGAGCAGTGTCAAGCTGCTTTAATATAGAAACATATCTAGAACTGTATAATTGTATTTGTGGAAATAGCATGCTTTTACATAGTCAAAAGAATTGAATAATACAAATAAAGTCGAAGTGCTTGTTAGTGTTCTTACCAGACGTGACTTCTATCGCCTGTTTTTTATTCTTTCTGATCTTTCCAATTTGTTTACAAAAGGTTTATGAAAAAAATATGTATATCCTATCTAATGAAAGAGTAATATGCAAATTGATCATCACTCTAACACACAAGATGGCCACCCCAGGTGGTCAAAGATGGCTGCCCCCATGTGGACACAAGATGGCCACCACAAGATGGCCTGCAGGGGAGGGCAGTTGGGAGGAATCAGGCCTGCAAGGGAGGGCAGTTAGGGGTCAGCAGCTGACAAAGGAGGGCAGTTAGGGGTGACAGGCCAGCAGAGGAGGGGCAAACAGGCTGGGGGGAGGTCAGTTAGAGGTGACCAGGCTGGCAGGGGAGAAAAGTTAGGTCAACCAGGCTGGCAGGGGAGGACAGTTAGGGGTGATCAGGCCAGCAGGGAAGGGCAATGGGGGTAACCAGGCCTGTAGGGGGGGACAGTTATAGGAGACCAGGCTGGCAAGGGAGGGCAGTTAGGGGTGACCGGGCCTGCAAGGGAGAGAAGTTATGGGCAATCAGACTAGCAGGGGAGCAGTTAGGCTGTCAGAGGAGTGATTAGGGGGTGATCAGGCTGGTAGGCAGAAGTGGTTATGGGCAATCAGGCAGGCAGGCAGGTGAGCGGTTGGGAGAAAGCAGTTCTAGATTGTGCGAGAGATGTGTGACTGCCCGTTTAGGCCCTATCCCACCAGAAATGGGTCTAAATGGACAAACTTCCTTCGAGGGGTCCCAGATTGAAGAAGGTGCAGGCTGGGCTGAGGAACCGCACACACACACACACACACACACACACACACACACACCCATGCACAAATTTCATGTACCAGGCCTCTAATATATATATATATATATGTGTGTGTGTTTTGTGTATTTTCTATTTACATAAAGGATTTATACTATAGGAATCATTTTTTCCACCTTTTATATTTCTTCTTTAATTATTGCACAGAATTTCATAGTGTACATGTCTTACAGTTTAACATACTGCTCCTTATATATCAGGCTTCTATTTTGCTTTATAAAAATGCTGCAGTAAAAACCCTTGCATAAGCATCAAGTATATGTGAGTCTCAGGAGATATATATATATACATATATATATATATATATGTATATATATATGTATATATATATACATATATATATATATATATATATATAAGTATAAAATACTTGATTATACATAATCTAAATTTTAATAGAGTTTTACTGACCAAATGGGTAGTCTAAAGTTTATTTCCACAGGGAAAGATTATAAGAATGTCTATTGCTCAATTACCTTTTTTTCCCTTTTCTGATGATCTGATATATGAAAATAGGCATATCAGAATTATTTTAATTCAGTTTTCAGAACACAAGAAAAGTTAAGCATCCCTTCATATGTTTAATGCCCATTTACATTTCCTCTTCAGAGAATAACTTGTTATGTGTCAATTTTTCTATTTTTTAATTTTTTGCTTATTTAGGAGCTCTCTATGAACACCTAACTTTTGTCATTAACTTTTGTCATTAATAAATAAACAATTTTTATCCAAATAATTTATCCAAATAGTCTTTTTTCATTTTATAGTGATTTTTGTCATCACAAATACAATATGGCATGGTCACTTTGTCAATGTCATCTTTTATTACCCTTGCTTTTGGTTTTATTTATGCATGTTCTCCAATGCCTGTTACATATATACACATTATATTAATAGAGACACAATGGTATTTTTGGAATAATTCCTATGCATTTGGAGAATAAATGAAATTAGATTTTTGCCTCCCAGCACATATAAAGAATACATTTCAACTTCATTTAAAACCTGGAGGTAATATGCGTAATGTCAGAATGAGGCTCCAGCTGTAATAGGCACTACTCACACATGGTCAGCATGGAGTTGGCCTGACTTGGAGCAGTATCTGAAAGCATTGCGCTTGTAGCCAATTTGTTTTTGTTTGTTGGTTGTTTTGTGTGTGTGTGTGTGTGTGTGTGTGTGTGTGTGTGTATTTAGCCAGGCCAAAATACAGTAGGTCTCAAGTATCCATGTAATGTGACTATTAGATTTGTGCCTAAACAGTCTCATGTGATTGTTAGAGAGATTCCAATGCACATACTTTACCTGATTAAAAGAATTGAAAGAATGTTGATAGAACAAAAGTAGTAAATTATTCTGGATAGCTTCTGTTTGTTCCTGCAGACACGATCTCTACCTTTCCCTGCTCTGCTCTGTTCTGGGAAGAGGCTGAGTTCTGTGAACGCCATCTTGTCTTCTGGCTTCTTGATTAGGTTTAGCCAATGAGAGTCATACGTTGGAAACTGGAGGAAGAGAGGAGCCAGACTATGATATCAGCCCAGTTTCCTCCTCACCGGTTGGCAGCAGCTGGACGTTGCCCCTGGACTGAAACTCTAGTCAAGCGAACACTTCCCCACAGCTCTCTCTTGGGCTCCCCGTAAACACTCTGTCCCCTGCCCCTTTAAGGTAGGAACAGTATAGGAATAGTTTTTTAAATGTTTCAAGAAGGAATGCTGTTGTTTTAATGTGATGTTCCCAAGTTGTGGCTACTTTTGAAACCAAGGACTTCTTCTTATGTTTAATGTTCAAGAAAGTAGGAAAATTCTTTTGCCCTTCACTACCAGCCGTAGACTATTTCACAATTGTTTTCCTGGGAGAGGCAGGATTTCTTGAATAAAATATTAAACCATATTGCACCTTTTATTATAAAAACACTTAAGTTTATGCGTAAAGTCAAGCAAAATATGACTCCATTCTGTGTCTCTCATAACCAAACCCATACAAAGCCTTATACATGTCTGAAGCTGCCTTGAGGTTCACCAAAGGAAACCTGGAGCTTTGGGGACCTGCCTGAATTTCTCCTACATTCTCCCATGGCAGGGTTTATCTCTTGATTGTGGGATAAGAACCTTCAGACTTTTTACAGTAAAAAAATATGAAATGTCGTTTTCATTAGCATCTTTAATTGGGTCAAGAGGATATATTTCTATTCCAAATTTGTTGAGAGTTTGTGCCTGAACTGGATTTTGGATTTTTCAGGTGTTTTCTTTCTTCATTTATTGAGATGATCATTTATATATTTGTGCTCTATTAAAGTGGTGAATAAAATGTATTATTTTTAATGATAAGCCAGCCTTTTATATCTTAGACAAATCCTACTAAGTTATGATGTCTTGTCCCTTTTATTGGTTGCTACATTTGAATTACTAAAAGTCTGTTAAAGATTGTTTTTTTTAAATCTGGGAGCATTATCTAAAACTTTGTTATGTGTAATATTTTGTCTCCTATGGGATCAGGACAATTTTATGGAAGAGTTTGTATAGAATTGGTGGTTTTTCTTTCTTAAATACAATTCAGAATTCATCAGAGAAGCCATCTGGGTCTGGAGTTTGGTTTGTTATGTTTTAAACACTAATTCAGTATTTTAAAGATGTATGGGTATTCAAGTTACCTGGTTCTTCTTGAGTGAACTTTGTTAGTATCCTTTGAGAATTTTATCAATTTCATCGAAATTGTAAAGATTATGTTATAAATTTTATTTATTTTTACTTATTGACCTTTTGGTATCTGTAATGTCACTCTATAGTAGTTGGTAAAAGATAATCTCTGTGTTTTCCCTTTAAACTCCAGATCAGTCTGGCTAGAGGCTGTTTTGTTGTTGTTGTTGTTGTTGTTTTTCCATTTCACTAATCCAAAATTGCTAGCATTTGGTTATACTGAGTTATTTTTCTATTTTATTTCTATTTTTTATTTCATTGAATCTTGCTACCACCTTTTAGTGTAGGTCTATAGTTCATGGTTAATTCTTACAACTCTAAAATGTCTGGGTAAGTATTTTTATTGTGGTAAGAACACTTGACATGAAATCTACCCTCTTCACCAAATTTTAAGTGCACAATACAGTATTATTACCTTGAGTCACAATGTTTCATAGTGATCTCTGGAATTTATACTTGTTGAGAAGCAAACCCTATTTCTCCCTCCCTGCAGCTCCTCCCAACTACCAAGAGTCTGACTGTTCTCTAGATCTTATGTAATTAGAATGAGGGATTTTTTGTTTATCTGAGACTGGCTTATTTTACTTACTATAATGTCCTCAAGGTTTATCCCTATTGTAATATATGGCAGGACTTTCTTCATTTTAAGGCTGAATAGTATTCCACTATATGTATCTATCACATCATTATTATCTGTTCATCCACTGATAGATGTTTAGTTTGTTTCCACATACTGCCTATTGTGAATACTATTAAACCTTGAGATATTGCAGTTTCCGTTTCAAACAGGGGTAATAAAGCGAATATCACAATAAAGTAAGTCTTACTCTTTGTGCTGGTAGAGGGTCTTGCCTTCCATTAAAAAAAAGCAAAAAAACACCAACATAGCTCAGCCTGTGTGGCTCAGTGGTTGAGTGTCAACCCATGAGCCAGAAGGTCACAGGTCACAGTTTGATTCCCAGTGAGGGCACATGCCTCGGCTGAGGGCTCAGGCTTCAGTAGGAGGCCTGCAAGAGGCAGCCAATCAATGATTCTCTCTCGTCACTGATATTTCTCTCTCTCCCTTTTCCTTCCTCTCTAAAATAAATAAAAACATTAAAAAAACACACATACAGAACCCAACATCTATGAAGTGCAATAAAGGAAAGCATAATAAAACGAGGGACGCCTGTAATGTTGTGATAACCACGTGAGTACAAACATCTCTGTACGATCCTGATTTCAGCTCTTTTGAATGTACACCCAGAAGTGGGGTTGCTGGATCATATGTTCTATTTTTTAATTTTTGAGGAATCTCCATAATCTTTTTCATAGGATCTGTATGATTTTAGATTCCCACCAACACTGTTCCAGGTTTTAATTTTTCTACATTCTCTTCAACTCTTGGTTTTTTTTTGTTTTTGTTTTTTAATATAGTCACCTTATCAGAGGTGAAGTGATATCTCATTATGATTAGTGATATTCAACATTTTCTCATATACCTGTTGGCCATGTGTATGTCTTCCTTGGAGAAATGTATATTTAGGTTCTTAGTCCATTTTAAAAATTCATTAATTTTAAATTAATTTTTTTTTTTTTTGCTTTTAAGTTGAAAGAATATACAAGACAGGGGAAGAACATGTTCATAGTTGTTTGCAGAGAAAATAATAAAATAATATATGATAATACAGGAATAATTATGTATTTCACATACTCTCAACTATAAATCTACTTTTGCCCTACACTATATTTGTATAATTTGGAATTGACCTCTTTGAGATATAAGATTTTCAAATTTCTCCCCATTCCATAGTATGTCTTTTCACTTTGTACATTCTTTCTTTTGTTGTGCAGAAGTTTCTTAGTTTGCTGTGGGTACCACTTGACAATTTTTGCTTTTGTTGCTGATGCCTTTGGGATCATATCCATGAAATCATTGCCTAGACAAATGTCATGAATATTTTCCCCTATGTTTTTTTTAATATCTTTTAAAATTAATTTCAAGGAGATGAAGTAAGAGGGAGTAAGGGATAGAAATATCAAAGGTGAGAAATAATCATTGATCAGCTACCTCCTACAGGCCCTCTCCTGGGGATCAAGCCTGAAACCAGGACATGTGCCCTGATCTAGAATTGAACTTTAATTTCCTAGCTCAAAAGTTGTGTTTTCTGGCTGGGTTTTCCCCTATGTTTAAAACTAAAACTTAAGGTTTTATAGTTTCAAGTCTTATGTTTAAGTCTTTAGTTCCTTTTTAGTTTAATTTTTGTGTATGATATAAAATAAGGGTTCAATTTAATTTTTTGCTTTGTGTACCTAGTTTTCCTAACACCATTTGTTGTAAAGAATATTCTTTCCCCATTATATATTTTTGGCAACTTTACTGAAAATTGTTTGACTGTGTATGCATAAGTCAAGTATTTTTTTTAATCTTTACTATCTTCCATTGGTCTGTATGTCTATCTTTTTGCCAGTTCTATGCTGTTTTACTCACTGTTAATTAACTCTCATTCTTACCTTTGTTTTTCTATATACTAAAAGTATAGACTTTCTCTTTATTACAGGTTTAAAATACATGATGTGCCTTGGTGCAGTTTTATTATATTTCTTTTGCTTTTATGAAAGTTTTTTTATATTTTTAGGTTTATAGTTTTCATACAATTTGGAAAAAATTTGACCATGATTTCTTTAAATTTTAAAAATTTATCCTTCTTTCTAGTTGCATCAAAGAACTACAATTATACACATACTAGAGGCCTAGTGCATGAAATTCATCCATGGGGGTTAATGGGGTGTCCCTCAGCTCAGTCTGCACCCTCTCCAATCTGGGACCCTACCAGGATCGGGCCTAAATGGGCAGTCAGACATCCTTCTCACAATCCAGGACTGCTAGCTCCAAACTGCTAGCCTGCTTGCCTCCCTGATTGTCCCTAACTGCTTCTGCCTGCCATTCTGATCACCCCCTAACCACTACCCTGCCAGCCTAATTGATATCTAACTGCTCCCCTGCCAGCCTGTTTGCCCCCAACTTCCCTCCTCTGCCGGTCTGATCACCCCTAACTGCCCTCCCCTGCAGGCTTGATCACTCCCAACTGCCCTCCCTTGCAAGCCTGGTCCCTCCCAACTGCCCTCCACTGCTGGCCTGATGGTCCACAACTGCCCTCCCTTGCAGGCTTGGAACCTTCCACTGTCCTCTCCTGCTGGCCATCTTGTGGTGGCCATATTGTGGCCACATGGGGACAGCCCTCTTGTGTGTGATGGTCAATCTGCATATTACTTTTTTATTAGACAGTATAGAGGCCTGGTGCATAGGTGGGGGGCAGCTGGTTTGCCCTGAAGGGTGTCCTGGATCAGAGTGGGTGTTCCCTTGGGGTGTGGGGCAGCCTGGGCAAGGGAGCTGATGGTGGTTTTTGGCAGACCACACCCCCCAGCAACCCAAGTGGAGGCCCTGTGATCTGGGATTAATTTATGTTCTACAATTAAAACTTTGTTGCCTGGAGTGGAGCCAAGCCTTCTGCTCACTCCTGGCGACAGCCATTTCTGTTTGAAACTTTGCAGCCTAGAGTGAAGGCCTAGGCTGAAGCTGCAGAAGTTTGGCTTTCTTCATTGCCCGGCAACCCTAGCCTGTTCTCTCTCCAGCTCCATGGCTGCCGCCATTTCTGTTAGGATTATGTATCTTCTATAATTGAAACTTTGTAGCATTCAGTGGAGGCCTAGGCCAGCAAAGGCAGGTGTAAATCTTGGCTTCCTCCATTGCCGAGGAAACCCAAGCCTCCCTCTTGCTCTCAGTTGTGGCAGGCATGTTGGTTCAGTTTACTTGCATAATTTGCTCCTGATTGGCTGGTGGGCGTGGCTGTGGTCATGGCTTGAATGGAGGTATGGTCAATTTGCATATTACTCTTATTAGATAGGATTAGAGTGCTTGAAGCTTTTCCATAATATAACTGCCAACTGTTTTTTTTAGTATTTATAAATCCTTATTTTATGGTTATTGTTTTCTGAGATTCAAGGTACTTAAGCTATGAGTAATAAGAGAAGCTAGTCTCTCTGATCCATACAATTTGTTCGATCTCAAAGAAATTATAATAATTTCTTTTTATCCCCATGGACATACTGAAAATAAGGCAAAATCATTACATTATATCGAGTGCCTGTGTTCTACTTTTGTTGATGCTCCACAGCCCACTCAGCTACTTCTAACAGCCAATCCTTCTTGGTATAACTTGATATTTTCTCCCCATGAAATTGTCAATTTAAAAATATTGTCTTAGTTTTTAACAAGTAGTCACTGTGAAACCTAAATCTTAAAGTCCTTTCTGTTGAGTAAGAAAATATATATAAAAATTGATTTAGATTTTGCTTTTAGTGAAAAATTTTTCCCACCAATATAAATACTTAAGTTTGTTCTACCTTTGACCCTCAACCCAATTTGTTAGCTCTGTTTATTCACAGGTGGAGAAGGATCTATCTCAACAAGATTGTTTTCTGGAAGTCTTCAAATATTATTATTTGATATTATTATTAAGTTGATATGTCAAACAGCGTCTATATAAACCAATTTTCTTTCATAAATAAATGTGTGTTCTTAAAGTTTCTAGTTCAGACTATATAAGACTACCATAACTTGCGGCTAAAACAGCTAACATTTGTATCTCACAGCTCTGGAGGCTAGGATGTCCGAGATCAAATGCCTGGTGAAGGCCCTCTTTTGGTTGCAGATGGTCCCCTTCTTGCTCTATTCTTAAATGGCAGAGAACAAGATTATCTTTCTCTTAGTTCTTCTTACACAGCCACTAATCCCTTCATCAGGGCTCTCTATCATCACCTATTTATTGGCCCAAAGCCCCATTCCATATACCATCACAATGGGGAATAGGGCTTCAACATATGTACTGGGAAGGGCACATACATGTCCAGTCCATAGGATAAGACATTTTTTTATATGGAGAAAACCACCCACTCCACAAGCTTCCTCTTATCAGCAGGAATTGGTTTCACTGAGCTGGAAACCTTGAATGAGCAAGTGGCCATTATGTGACTGACGATTCATACTGCTGAGTGACAGAGTAATTCTATGACTTTCTACAGTGCACTTTGAACCTCAACCATTTTAGATCAGATGGGATTGAAAACATGCAGAAGAATTGTTTTAGAAAATACAGTTTTTAAAATGTAAAACTATAAATTGATCAAGTTAACAAGCTTGCTAAATTGCAGAGTTCGTTCATATGTGGTAAAATATGACAGTAGCTGTAAGAGTCAAAATCTTTTTTTCTGTGGAATATGCATTGTGATTGCAATAAAAATATCAAAGAATAAAAGTTCATGTGCCTGGGTTTCAATAGTACACATCATTTATATCCACTCTTCAGTGTTAGAGTTCACTCATCAATTTAACTGCAAGGGAGGCAGGGAAATGTAAAGAAACATATGGGTTTCATGAACACTAGCAGTCTTTGCCACCCACCAGCTGGCCTTTGGCTGGCTCGCTCTCCTCTTCCTTAAGGTTTCAGTGAATGTCTAACCTCCTTATGTAAACCTGATCCTAACCCCCATGTTTTCTCCTTGACATATTGGAAAATATTTAAGGTTTAATTCTGATTAAGCCATTTTACATCTTAATTTTCATATATATAGTATCAACACGCTGCCCCTTAATTGTGTTTACAAAAGTAAACTCTTAGAATTTCTATACCCATATTATGAAAAATCATACACACTTAATTGAAATTAATTAATTAGATAATTTGTACACATTCTGATGACTTTGTTTCTCAGATTTTCACCCATATTCTTAGCCTAATTTATTAAGGACCTTTGCCATTTCTGAAGGTGTCTATTTTTCACTGAGATTGTGATCGTCTTTTGACTGCTTCCAGATAGTTTTGGAATTAAATGCAGTTGAAGGTATATTCCATTTTTATTTTACCTATTTTATCTTTTTGAGATTATTTAGTTTCCTGTCTCAGGTTTTTAAAGGTCTTCCTTATTTGAACTTTATAAAAAATTACTAGAGACCCGGTGCACAAAATTTGTGCATGTGGGGTATGTCTCTCAGTCCACTCTGCACCCTCTACAATCTGGGACCCTTTGAGGAATGTGCCTCTCATAATCCAGGACTGCTGGCTCCCAACTGCTCACTTGCCTGCCTTCCTGATTGTCCCTAACCACTTCTGCCTGCCAGCCTGATCACTCCCTAACCACTATCCTCCCAGACTGATTGATGCCTAACTGCTCCCCTGCCAGCCTGATTGCCCCTAACTGCCATTCCCTGCATGCCTGGTCACCCATTACTGCCCTCCTTGGCAGGTCTGTTAACCCCCAACTGCCCTCCCCTGTTGGTCTGACTGCCCACACTGTCATCCTTTGTAGATCTGGTCCCTCCCAACTGCCCTCCGCTGCTGGCCATCTTGTGTCCACATGGGGGCAGTCATCTTTGACCACTTGGGCAGCCATCTTGTGTGTTAGAATGATGGTCAATTTGCATATTACTTTTTTATTAGATAGGATTCTCTGGAACAACCAGAGTTGAAGAAAAAAAAAGATAGGAATTTAAGAACTTCTAGTGGATGTTAGAGATCTAATAAACCTGAGAATGGAGGAATGTGTGTTTTTATTTTATTTTATTTTTTTAACAGAAGCTAAAATGGCTGGTTTTATGAAAGCCCAAGAGACGAAGTGACAGCACTGTGGACACAGGAATCCTTTAATAAGCCCACTGACAATTGTGAGCAGTTGACAACAGTTCACTCATGAGAAATAAGGCTCATTTATAGTGAAGTCACTCAGGGCAGAGTGCTGTTATTTGATTCAGTCTCATAGCCAGAGAAATTGACTATTCTTCTTTTCTGGACTATGTGCCTATTAAGTAACTCTCCCTGGTAAGAAAGTCCCTTCCCTAAGAATCTTCTCTGGTATTCCTTATATTTTACAGCCTAAAATGAATTTTGTAAAAACATTACATTGGGTCAATTAAAGAATTAATGCCCCTTCCCTATTGCTGTAGTAGTTAGGTAGAGAGCCCATGATAGAAATGAACAATCCCTTTTATCAGCTTCTACATTTTCCACCTAAGATGCTTGTTTGTCTGCCTCTACGATCTCAGGCACATGCCATAACAAAGTTCTTTGTCCTGTTCAATTTCTATCCCATTCATCACCTGTTTTGTCTCAGCCTTCTTTCCCAAAGAAAAATGACATGGCAAAATCCTTCATCGTTTTCCTTTGTCTATACCCAAACTCTACTTGATCAAGCTTGATTGCACACCTAATCTCCACCCAACCTTGAATAAATAGGACTCAGTGCAAAATTATTTGATTAAAATTATTGTCATTGTCAAATAATCTACTAATTGCAAGTATTTTCATTCTTAGGGTTGTTTTTTGTTTTTGTTTTTGTTTTTAACTCCCCAGATCAGTAGCTTCTCAGACTGTTTATTATAGAAAAGGGAAAAGAATTTTAGTTATAAGTTTATGCTCCCATTGAAAAATATTTTAATTAAATGTATAATTATAAAATTTACACATCCACATGTTAATTTTTCAATCAGTACAAAAATGATATGACTCTTCTTTAAATCCACAGAGGAAATTGATTTAGATAGCTCCTTTCAGAAAAATTTTATTGACACTATGTTCTTTACTCATAATATGGTACTTTCTTATAAGATGCCATTCATATTGTTATGCTCTTTATTACTTAACAATATGTCTTAATGATCTTTCCATTTTATGGCATACAGATCTACTTCAACTCTTTTAGGGCTGCCTGGGGTTGCAGTGTGTGCTTTATTAATTTACTTACCTGGTCCAGATCAGAGACAGATTCTCAGTCTGAGGATCCCAATGTTGGGCTCCTTCCTTCTGCACCATAATGTCTAGAAAATCATTGTCCACTTACTATATTTGACAGATGAACTTACTGAGACCCAAATAGAATAGGTAACCACAAGATTAGCAGGAATGTTTAGACTGGTGCCAGATGTTTCTCTTTCTTCCTCACTGAGTTCCAATGTAGTACTTTTTCATAATATTATTTTCTTTCAGAATTAGATGCACATGGATCTGTTAAACAGGTGGTCATCTGGTACTTAAATGGGGTGAGACAAAACAGTGTCCATTTTTGGTGCATTGAATATAAATCACAAGACTGTTGAGGGCAAGCCCATATACTGTCAGAAAATCAGAAGACCAAAGGGTCACAGTATATCTACTACAGAAAATTCTTTACATTTTGTCAATTTTGTTTTAACTACTCTGTTATCCCCTCCTTGATTTTATCAGTCCCATGAATATGTCCTGTACTTTTGAGCTTAAATATACATCTAAAAATGAGTACTTTCAACAATAAAGATAAATTTTTGAAGAAAAAGAGGAAAAAATAAAGACCATTGTAATGAATCCAGTGTCTTGGCATTTGCATTGGAGGCCTTTTCAGACAGTTTAGTTAGTCAATATTACTAGAAAAAGAAGTCCCTCTAACCTTTTTTGGTAATTTTTATTCAAGTATATGTACAAAAAAGTGCAAAAATACTAAATGCAAATTTATGAATTTCAAAGTGAACACAAAGTGTAACAAACATCAGATAAAGAGACACAACACTATCTGTATCTTAGAAGCCTCACCATTCCTTGTTTCCATCATCATGCCTAACCCCGGAAGCATACCACTATGTCATTTATACATCTTTTTTAAAATTAATTAAATTTTTTTATTGTTCAGTTTATTAATTACATTGTTCCCTTTTTTCCCCACTATAGCTCCCCTCTACCTGGTACCCATCCCACCCTCCGCCCTCACCCCCCTCCACTGTCCTCTCCCATAGTTGCATGATTTTTGTCCAGTCTCTTGCTCCACTTTCCACACCCCTTTTCTCCCCAAGAATTGTCAGTCCATTCCCTCTCTATGTCCATAATTCTGTTACATTCACCAGTTTATCCTGTTCATCAGCTTATTAATTCACTTGCTTTTTATATTCATTTGTTGATAGATGTGTATTTGTTGTTCATAATTTATACTTTTATCTTTTTCTTCTTCCTCTTCTTAAAGAATATCTTTCAGCATTTCATATAATATTGGTTTGATGGTGATGAACTCCTTTGGCTTTTTCTTATCTGCGAAGCACTTTATCTGACCTTCAATTCTGAATGATAGCTTTGCTGGATAGAGTAATCTTGGTTGTAGATTCTTGCTATTCATCACTTTGAATATTTCTTGCCACTCCCGTCTGGCCTGCATCGTTTCTGTTGAGAAATCCGCTGACAATCGTATGGGTGCTCCCTTATAGGTAACTAACTGTTTTTCTCTTGCTGCTGTTAATATTCTCTCTTTGTCTTTTGCTCTTGGCATTTTAATTACGATGTGCCTTGGTGTGGTCCTCTTAGGGTTCCTATATATTGGGGTTTGGTGCACTTCTTAGACTCCTAAGTCAATTTCTTTCCCCAGGTGTGGGAAGCTTCGGTCACTATTTCTTCAAATAGGTTTTCACTGTCTTGTTCTCTCTCTTTTTCTGGCACCCCTATAATTCGGATTTGGTATGCTTGAGGTTGTCCCAGAGGCCCCTTACACTATCTTCAATTTTTTGGATTCTTTTGGTTTCTTGCTTTTTGAGCTGAGTGGATTTTACCTCTTTGTATTTCAAATCTTTAACTTGGTTCTTGAGGTGCTCTAGAGTACTTTTAGGTCTTTGTATAATATTTTTTATTTCAGTCAGTGTATGCTTAATTTCTGGTTGGTCCTTTTTCATATCCTTGAGAGTCTCCTTCATATCCTTGAGGGTCTCGTTCATTTACTTGTAGGACTCATTCATTTCCTTGTAGGACTCATTCATTTCCACGTTGGTCTTGATCATTTCCTTCCAGGTCTCATTCATATCCTTGAGGGTCTCGTTCATTTCCTTGCCAGTCTTGCTTATTTCCTTATAGGTCTCCACCTTTTCTAGGAGCCTCTTAATAAGCCCTATAACCGTGGTTTTGAATTCCATGTCCAGTCGGGTTTTTTTCCTCCATTTCTTTCAAATCTGATTTCTTTCCATGTCTCTACATGGTGGCTGCTTCCCTGAGTTGGTCAATTAGCTTTGTGTGGTAGATGTCCTACAAGGGACAGTAGCTCTGCCTCCCTAGTTACCTGAAGTGGATATGGGTTGCACAGTCTTGCTAAAGTTAAGCTCAGGTTAATTGTTGTTAGCACTTGGAGGGGTTGACCTCCAGGCCAATTGTCTGTGACTTTCAGCTGTGCTCAGGTTGGATGGGCGGAGTCTCCAAGCCAAGCAGATAGTGTTAGCTCCACCCTATGTGGCCCCAGGGACTCTGTTCTGGGGGCAATGGCTGCCAGCACCTCTGAGAGAGAGCTGCTGTGGAGCTCCACCGGCTGCCGGGGAATTCAGACTCTCCCCAAATGACTCTGCACGCCTAATGTCTCACCCAGGGTCGTAAAACAAAGCATTCTGACGGTTTCCCGAATGAGAGAGCAAGTCACAAGTGCTCTCTACCTGGTCAGGGTCACGCAACTGCGCTCTTCCCAAGTTCATGCGAAATCCGCACAAGCTCGCCTTCTCCACAAGCCGGCAGACCCCTACAGCACCCGAGCTTCGGCGTGCCCTCCCACTGTCCAGTTTTTACCCTGTATGATAGTGGGTTCCCTGGACTTCGCCCAGAGCTGGAGAATCAGTCCAGTGGGACGTCTTTGTCTCCCCGTTCGAGAAAACTGGCCGGTTTTCAGCCGCCCGCCCTATCCCCTGGCACGCGCTCCAAACCTCTCTCCGCGCATATGAACGCTGATCTCAGCCACTCCCCGAGTCACAGTGTCTTATCTTCACTTTTACTTGTGGAATTTTCAGTCAGCCAGCTTTCTGGTGACTCTGGAAGGTGTTTGTTCTTTTGTTAAGTTGTAGTTTTAAAATTGCTGTATATGATGGCAAGATAGGTGTTTTAGCTATGCCGCCATCCTGGTTCTCCACTTATAGATCTTAAACCTATACATCTACTAACATGTATAAGTTTTCTTTCTGCTTGTAGCACGCACTGCTTGTCAAACTTCTCACATTCTGGATATCGTTTTTGAGATGTACAGGCATTATGTATACCGATAGCTATTCATTCTTACTGCTGTATAGGATTCCATTGTTTGTAAACGTGAGATGAGCATTTATTCTTTTTGATGGGCATTTGATTAATAGCTACATTCCAAACATTTTGTACATGACTTTTGGTGAGCATGTGTATATCTTTTAATGTATTTATCTATGAGAATAATTGCTATGCCATTAATAGACATATTTTTACCCTACTAATGAGGTGTCTACATATTATTGACTTTCAGAGTTCTTTATGTTTTCTGGATATTTGTTCTTTGTCACATAAATATTGAAAATTTGTGGTTGTCTTTTTAGTTTCAATGTTATCTTTTGCTGAATAAGAGTTCTTAATAGTATAGTCTAATTTTTCAAAAATTTCCTTTATATTTATAGTTAGTGCTTTTTTATGCATCTGTAAGAAATATTAACCTACCACAAAGTCATAAAGAAATTCTATATTTTTCTCCTAAAAGCATTATTAAACCTTCACATTTAGATCTGCAATCAATCTGGAATTTAGTTTTATATGGCCTGATTTACTTCATCACAGCCAGTTGACATATATCCATCATTGTTCCATGAAAACTGTCTGTTCATCTTACTCTACTCATTAATAATATTTTATGGATTTCCATGAATACCATACATTTTAAACTCCTTACCAATGCCATAGGATCTTCACGATTGCACCTACATTAATTATCTAGCATTATAACCTGTCACCCTATGCCCTTACACAGTAGATTAGCCATGTCCCTTTCTACCTAATCTATTAAGGCTTTTTGCTCTTACTCTTCTCTATTAAGTGAAGCCCCATTTATTTCATGTTGCCTGGTCCAACCTATGCTCCACAAGGCAAATTTGTTAAATTTATCATTCCCTGAGCTATTTTACTTATTATGATATTTCCCAGACTCTATTTTTATATCATCTCAATAAAGTAAATATTATTGTACCCTCATTTTGAAAATGAAGAAATTTCAAAAGTTAAATTGTCCAGTAATTAATAAACCAACACTTAAATGGATGGATATGTTGTCATGCTTTTCTAAGAGTTTACAAAAGTAGGTTTTCCAGCACTCATCATTATCTCAGGGGCATTGATATTTTTCTAAAATGTTGGGAAAAAAGGAAAGAAATTAAAATCTGTATGAAAGAGTATTGTGTGAAAAAGCTGATTTAATGTTGAATTTGGGATATGAATAAACTACTTGAGCAATAAAAAATTAATTTTAAGACTTTTAAAAATAAATTTTCAAGTTTAATAATAATTACTTTCTGAGGTTTTAAAGAAATTGAGCCGACACCAGTTTGGCTCAGTGGATAGAGCGTCCGGATATGGACTGAAAGGTCCCAGGTTTGATTCCGGTCAAGGGCATGTACCTTGGTTGCAGGCACATCCCCAGTAAGGGGTGTGCAGGAGGCAGCTGATCGATGTTTCTCTCGCATCGATGTTTCTAACTTTCTATCCCTCTCCCTTCCTCTCTGTAAAAAATCAATAAAATATATTTTTAAAAATAAATATAAAATAACAAAATTGAAACTGATTTAGTCTTCATTTGGGACATAACAATTGATTTAAAAAATAAAGCAAATTTTCTAAAGAACCCTATGTTTTATATTGGAGGTCTTTTAGCATCAGAGATGTTTATAAACTGAAACAATGTACGTCGAAGTGCAACCATAGCAAACATTTTGGCATGAGTATCAAAATTCTTAACATTTTTCAGTAAATAAGAGTTTGGAAAATACCTTCCAAGAAAATCAATAGAGTGCATCTTTCAGTTTTCTATTCCTGAAATAATTTACTAACACTATTTTTCTGTTCTTTTTAATTTGACTGTTTCATTATAAAGCATGTTGATAAGGTTATTGGGATAATGATAATCAAGTGGTTCACATACCTAAAATCTCTGGTCTATGACTTTTTTTAATTTCACACAGCTTTGCACTCACATCTTCTGCCTGGGGGTGGAGGAGGATGTGAATGGAAAGAGCACAGCATGTCAGTTCCAGTTATGTTCTCCACTCCCGATGTGTGGAGTGAACTGAGACATTTAAGATACAGCTAACAGATTGGAGCTCGGTACAGTTAATCAAACATCGACTGCCTGCTATGGGCCAGGCATTGACCAAATCCTTCAAATTCAGAGAAGTGACGAATGTCATGCCCTTCAGAGGAGAAAGTCACAATACAAATAATTCAATAATACAAGGGCTATAAGAAAAGAACAGGTGACAGAATAACCAACTCTTCTTGGGGGTGGGGGCTGAACAGAGACCACAACAATGTGATGTTGAATTGGTCCTTGAAGCACTGGGTACAGCGATCAACACAAAGAGACTGGGACAGGAGCAACCATTTATTATTTGGAGAGGACACAGATAAATTGAATTTCTACATAAATATCCCTTAGAAGGAAAGCTCCAAGCTCAGGTATCTTCACTGAATCCTACCAGATATTTAAGAAAGAAATAACACCAATTGAAGAGGAGGAGACATTCCAAATTAGTCAATAAGACTAACATTACCCAGATATCAAAATGAGAAAAAAAGGTTATGAGAAAATAAATCTACTGGTCAATATCCCTAATAAACATAGACATAATGTAAACAATCCTATCTAATAAAAGAGTAATAGGAAAATTTGACCTACCTTTGCCACACCCACAAGCCATTCCCACAGCCACTCCCACCAGCCAATGAGGAGCAAATTATGCAAATAAACCCCAACCAAGATGGCTGCCATCACTGAGAACAGAAGAAAAGCTTGGGTTTCCCCGGCAACAAAGGAAGCCAAGCTTTCTGCCTCCCTAGGCCTCCACTTAATGTTACAAAGTTTCAATTATAAAAGATACAGAAATGGCAGCAGCCACTGAGCTGGAGAGAACAGAGGATTGGATTTCCCTGGCAACAGAGGAAGCCAAGCTTTCAGTTTGCCATTGCCAGCCTAGGCCTCCACTCTAGGCTACAATGTTTCAAACAGAAATGGCTGCCACATGGGAGCAAGCAGAAGGCTTGGCTCTGCTCCAGGCTACAAAGTTTCAATTGTAGACATAGATTAATCCCAGATCCCAGGGCCTCTACTTGGGTTGCTGGGGGTTGTGGCCAGCCTGCAAACCTCCACAGGTCCCTCGTCCAGGCTGCCCATCACCCCAAGGGAACCCCTACCGTGATCTGGGACACTCTTCAGGGCAAACCAGCTGGCCCCCACCCATGCACCAGGCCTCTATCCTATCTAATAAAAGAGTAATTTGCACATTGACCATCACTCTAACACACAAGAGGGCTGCCTCCATGTGGTCAAAGATCCTGCCCCCATGTGGACACAAGATGGTCACCAGAAGATAGCCAGCAGGGGAGAGCTATTGGGAGGTTCCAGGCCCTGCAAGGGAGGGCAGTTGTGGGCGATCAGGCCAGCAGGGGAGGGAAGTTAGGGGTGACTAGGCTGGCAGAGGAGGGAGGTTGGGGGCAAATAGGCTGGCAGGGGAGCAATTAGATATCAATTAAGCTGGCAGGGTAGTGGTTAGTGGGTGATCATGCTGGCAGGCATAAGTGGTTAGGGGCAATCAGGGAGGCAGGCAGGTGAGCAGTTGGGAGCCAGAAGTCCTGGATTGTGAGAAGGATGTCCGGTTGCCTGTTTAGGCCCGATCCTACAAGGGTCCCTCAAGGGATCCCAGATTGAAGAAGGTGCAGGCTGGGCTAAGGGACATCCCCTGCCCCCCATGCACAAATTTTGTGCACTGGGCCTCTAGTTCTGAATAATGTTTAGTAGTCAAATTTAATTATAAATATAATTAATATTTAAAAAGCCCATCATGGTCAAGTGAGATGTGAAAATAACCAATGTCTAATCTATTCAATGCAATTTATTCCCATAAAAAAGAAAATTATATAATCATCATAGCAAATACTGTGAAACATTTGAAAAAATCCATTTCTGAACAAACCATTAAAAAATTAGGCACAGAAGGGATCATCTTCAAAATGATAATCTTGAAAAAACAAAACAAAATTATGGCTAATATCTTATTTTTGGTGAAAGTCTGAAGCTTTCACCTTAAGATCAGTAGGAAATCAATGATGGTTTATTCTTGTTACTTCTATTCAACCTCAGATTGGATGTTCTAGCCAGTGAATATAGAAAGACAAACAAGATTTCATATTGGAAAGAAAGAAGTAAAAGAGTCTTTATTTTTGCAGAAGACACAATGCTTTATATAGGAAATCGTACTGACTTAAAAAAGGTAATAAGTATGGTTAGCAATGTCGCAGGGTTTGCTGATCAATATGCAAAATTAAATATATTTCTATACTGGCCACAAACAAGTAGACAACACTTATGGAATACATAGGAACAAATCTCCAAAAGATATGAGACATTTGTGCACTGAAAATTGCAGAGAGGAGGGGATTTTTGTGGACGTTTTGTTCTGCTTTGTTTAGTGGATGGTTAATAAACACAGGTTTAACTATTTTAAGATTAAAGTACTAGTAAATATAGAAAACTAGGGTATTCAAATGAAGATTTCAGTACTAATATTTGGCATGTTGGTCTATATGGATGTGTGTGTATGTGTGTGAATAATTTTCCTACATTTATGGCCATTTGCCTATGCTAACTTACGTTAGTTAGATTTCTAATCTTTGCTCACTGAATTTGAAGCTCCAATAGAGCCATTTGTATTGCTCTGATTTTCTGCTATATCTCCAGGGTCTAAATCATGCCTCCCATATCACCAATCAATATAGAATCGCTGAGTGTATGACTGTATCCTGTGCTTATGGAAGGGATATAGTGTTAGGAGTCATTAGGGTATTTGTAATGATGCAGATTGGACAGTCTGTAGAATATTTACAAAGTGCTTAATGAAAGGTTAGGAATCTGGCTTCTGGCCATCACCAGCGCTGCTAACCATGTGCCCCTGGGAAAGCCCTTGATTTCTTAGATCTGAGCTCCATACAGAGGTGGGAGATTAGACAAAGACCGTACTTTTTTTAAACTATCAAAATTAATAGAAATAGGATTTTGCTCTGGCCAGGTAGTTCTGTTGGTTGGAGCATTGTCCTGTACACCAGTGGTTGTAGGTTTGATCCCCAGTTGAGTCATGTATACGAGTTCTCTCTCTCACATTGATGTTTCTCTCTCTCCCTTTTCCTTTCTCTCTCTAAGGTTACTAACAACATCTCCTCAGGTGAGAATTTCTTTAAAATTGTAAATGGGATCTTCAAGACAAAACAATGTAATAATTTGGAGAACAACAAAGAAGAAAAGAACGGGTATTGGTGGGAAAGACTCAGATATCCAATTCTACAATGTATAATAGAAAAAATGCACAGGAAGAGGCAGCACCAGCTACTTCTGGTTCTAGTAGTAAAAGGTAGAGATTTTAAAATATTAAAGAAGCAAATAGACCAGTGGTTCTCAATCCTGACTGCATATTGGAATCACCTGAGAAGTTTTATAAGCTTCAGACACCAGGCGCCATACCCAGAGACTCTCCTGTAAGTGATACCCAAGTAATTCTAATGCATTGAAATTGAGAGGTAGTGCCTACAGATTGGATCAGTGTGATTCAAGATTCTAGCCTGCTGAGGGGGAAAATAACTGAGATTTCTGACATTGCTCTGACTTTTGAACCAGATACCACTATGGTAGGATAAATACACTTCATTAAAACAAGAGCGTAAATCTAGAAGGAGGAAGGTATAGACTCCAGAAAATAGGCAATTAAACAAGGAAGAAGACAAAGGGGATTCTGAGGATCAAAACAGAGGTAAATCCAAGATCCTGGTTTTGCAGTAGAATATAGTGAGAGCATGGAAGTGTCAGAGAGATATCTTTAAGAAATTGAACTAATAAGGTAAAGGATATGATTGGCCATGTGTAACACTGCATTTAAAGACTAAGACTTCAGAAGGTGTATGAAGAATTAGCAACAGGTGCAGAGAATCATTAATGATGAAAAATTAAATCAAATAAACAAAGCGGTGCTGAGTTGTGGATAATATCTGTATGGGATATATTCATTTAAACAAAAACCTGAACATACCTGTGTCAGGAGGATGTTGTGAAAAGCAGAGAAACTGAAAGTATACAAGAACTGAATTATCACTTTGTAATTTAGAGGCAATAGGTAACATACTTAACTGGTGATACAAAAGATAGCAAGATATATATGTTATTCAGACATGTGGAGATGTGGGAAAGCCATAAAAGACACCTAAAAAGTGGAAGGTAGACCCCCTCTATGCAGGGGTCTGTGGCCGGGTTCCTCAACCTTTGAGCTCCTGGACATTTGTTGTCGGAGTTTGTCCTTTGCATTTTAGGATGCTTAGCAGCATCCCTGGCTTCTATGCACTAGCTGCCACTATCAACTCCCTCCCCCAAGAGTGATAACCACAAATGTCTTTGAACATTGCCTAATGTCTCCTGTCTGGCAAAATCATCCTGGTTGAGAACCCCTGGATGGGAGGGAGGAGCAGAACACATAATTCGTTACAAATATTTATAACTTGACTTTTTAAACTATGTACTTGTATTATTTTGATAAAGTAAATACTAACAAACTGAGGGTTTAATGAGATGATTTTAAATATGCTTTAAAATTTTAAATGCTGCAAATTCATTTTCCACAAGTACTCATTGTTAGCTACATTTTTGTTGTTGTTAGGGTAAACTGTATTCAGCAGCTAAAATTTTACTGAATGCTTTCTATAAGCACAGTTGAATACATAGTTCTGGGTACACAGAATAGGTAAAATCTTATCCCTGATCTCAGATTACTTACAAATATATCTGTGATAAAAAACAATATAATTATGGATGGATTTGGGGAAGGTTTTGGAGTCAAAGGAAATGCCCTTATTTTCCCACTTCCCTTCCCCCCCAACATTAGCCCTCTGTCAGCAAGCCACGTCTGACATATGTACCCAGCACTGTTATTTCCAGCTGCCCTTGTCCCGCATTCTCTCTCAGTTCTATGACTATGACATCAGATCATGATTTATGTTTCACTGAGTTGTGCAAACTAAGTACTAGTGGTATTCCAAGGACGAAGCCATGACCCGGCCAAAGAAAAGGAGAGCAGCATTCTTACAGGAGACAGCAGCTTCCCAAGTGTGTACAAACAGGGCTGTGCGTGGCGAGTCCTTAGGTTCATGTCAGCAGATTCCTCTCCCCTGAACAGCAAAGACAAAGTAATCACCTCCCGCTCCCAGGTCCAGCGCCAGCGCCCGATGGGGTTATCCTCATTTTCATATTTCCATCATGGCTGCTGGTTTGTCTCTGACCCTCGGTATTTGTTTGGTATGAAATTCAACTTAAAAATGACCAGGCTTGAGAATGCTAACAAGGCTCTGGGAATAAACTTATTTGTTTTTCCCCTTTAAAATATACTTTTATTGGTGTCAGAGAGAAAGGAAGAGGGAGAGAGAATATAACATATAAAATATCAAAGATGAAAGAGAATCATTGATTGGCTGCCTCTTGCATGCCCCCTACTGGGGATCAAGCCCAGGACCCGGCATATGCCCTTGACCAGAATCAGGCTGGCACTCTATCCACTGAGCCCAGCTGGCTAAGGCTAAATTTATTTCTTTATGGAGCTTATTAGGATCATTGGCCTTTAACAAATGCTAAAAATGTTATAAACAGTTTTTGTTTGTATTTTGGTGCATGAGAATTAAGAAGCTTGTAAAACCTAGGTCTAAATGTGGCTCTAAGCAGCAATTGGATGATATCAAACAGTCTGGATAGACTTGCTTCTAGCCCACCTTTCCAGATGTTTATTTGTTTTCCAGAAGAAGAATAGTCTTCACCATAAATCTGTTTTGTTGCAGTGAATGCCATTATTTGTTAGTACAGGTATAACTGAGGGCATCTTCACATGACATGAAGGAGGTTTTTATATCTGTAACCCAAGAAGAGACTGAATTTGCTAGTGAAACTGCTTTGGTAAATACCATCAATTCTCATGACAGATTATTTTCAATAATCCCAGGCAATTTTGCTGCACTACCATTATGTTTAGGTGATAGCAAATTAAAATGATAAAATGTCTTATCTCTCACCTGCAGCTGTTTTAGCAACTCCACGAAATGAGTCTGTCAGCTGTCCAGAAATATGTACATAGAGGTGGCGTTGTTCCTTAAGTATCCCACCAGTCACCATGCTGTGTGTACCTTCTAATGGTCCATTTCCAATGGAATGTTTCAGCGTCTGTTTTCACTTATTTGAGGAAGAGACACATTCATTGTTTTTGCCTAGTGTCAGGGTCATCTCGCCATATATAAACGATGGTAAATTACTCTAATAGGAGCACTTGATGTGTTGCATTAGAGTGAGAAGAGAAACAGATTGGATGGAAATAAGGGTTCATTCATTCTTCCTCCTTTCTACTGTGTCTGCCCTGACTACCACCGGGGGAGCTTATTAACCTTTCTCCCATTGTAAATGTTTCTAGAGAACAGAGCTGAATCGAACAAGCTGTGCAGTCAAACAACATTTCCCTCATTCCCTACTGAAGAGAAATGTTTCTTTCATAGGCCACTTAAAGGGGATGATTCAAGCATAAATCTGGGCTTAGGTTTGTTCTCCTCATTGCAATTACATGTGCAGTCTGTTTTCATTTATGTGTGGACTTTTTGTGGTGGTTGTTTAGAAGCTCATATTTTTTTACTCAGGTACCTTTGGGAGATCTTTTGTAATGAGCTTGTGATTCCATTCCTTCACAAGCATTTCACTGAATTATTACCAGAAGCACCGTGCTTGGCACTGTGGTTTGAGCAGGTAGCAAGTACACTGGAGTTCACCGGAAGTCAAGTACATAGATTCACTGAGGGTCTAGCATGTCTCTGGTCATCTTGTACCTGAGATCTCTTCCCACACATATTCTCTATGGTTTTCAGTGTTCACTTCCCTATATGTAAGTTTCTGGAACATATGTAAGTATGTCTTTGCAATCTCCATATCATTGTTGGCCATTTTGGTTCAGTCCCCCCTTACTTCTTACCACTCTTCAGAATAATTGAACTGAAAACAGAGTAAGATATCTGCTTATGAGATTTGGACCCAACTAGTTTGGATCTTGGTTTGCTTCCATTAAATATACCAATACAATTGGGAACATCCTGGTCTCAGGTCAGTTTTAAATCACTTCTCTTCCATATGACTATTTTTTTTGTAACTTGGACTTATGATGCTAAAGGTATAGTACTTCTTTCTGTACCTCATACATATTGATCTAGGACACAGGCGAGCACAGTCGCCAAGGCCAGGGGACCTGCAGTCGTAGGAACAGAGCTTCAATCCCTTGCTGTCCACTCAGTGTAACCCAGTTGTTTAATCTCATGTATTTATGGGAGAGTTAAAGTAAAATGAACAATTTAAAGAAGGTACCAAATTTCTTGGTATATGTTAAGTAGTTTCAAATTAAGAGAAACAGCAAATAACACAAATATCACCTTGATGAGACTTTTAATTTTAAAAACAATATTTTCTGAGGATCCCTGAAAACACTCCCAATCGACATTTTACCTTAGGAAAGGTTCTGGTTCTGACGCATCTACACTACTCTTGTCCTTCACAGGAAGTTCTCACAATGTAACATGATGGTGACTTTTTTTTTTTTTTTTTGCAAACACTGGACATCAGTCTTACATGTTTTGAGACTCACCAATAAAAGTGACTAAAACAATTCTTTTAAAACTTGGAAAAATGTATTAACATTCAAGGTTTCAAAAATCACTATTAACCAAAAGCAAGTGCTTTGTTCTTAAAAATATCAGATACTTCTCGCATTGTAGATATGGTAGTGTGTTTTTTGGTTAGTTTTGTTTTCTTTTTGTAGGAAACAAAAATCTCATTGTAATGATTTGATCTCTAGTTTTTTTTTGTACAATGACTTAGAGTGTAAGTGCAGCATGAAAGCTACAAGACACCAGGAATGTTGACTGCCATTTAAAAGATGATGTATCTGGGGACACATTAAAAGAGCAGAACTATTGCCTTTTGTGTTCATGTACAGCTTTTATATCTGGTGGATATAACGATTCTCTATGGATCTGTGCAGACAAGATGCTATTTTCCCAGTTGCTGTGAGTTACTTCTAAACAAACTCAGTGTTCTTATGGTTGTCCAATTTGAGTGAATATCATAGATCCTGACAGCACCTATTTTTGAAAAGGAAGTCAATATGACTGCATGAAGTCGACTTGTCTACAGGCTTCCAAAGGTGATGATGCAAATGAAATAATTTCTTGTCAAAAATGGAGACATGTCTCGGGTAACGAGGATATGGGCCTACAGCCTTATCCTCAACCAACATGGAGGCGCTGGCCCTATCTTCAAGCAAAGAGATCTCAGTTAGCCATATGTAATGACCTGTTTGGCTGGTGGTTTCTTGAGGAAAAATAAGGATGTTGTGAAAATGAAATACAATAATACATAGAAAGCATTCAGCAAAATGTAAGTTCCTCTTGTAAATATCATTAACACCTCTATTACCATTATTTTTGTTATCATTGTGAACAATTTGGTTGCTTCTCATTTTTTTACTTCACTTTTTTTATTTTATTTATGTCATGAAGTGCCCTCGAATGAACTCACATATAAGAAGAGAAAAATCGGGTCACTATCGTCTAACATAAATTTGCTTATCAAGAAGCCAAAGAAAAGAATAGTTAAATTATCACAACTGTATATCAAGACCATCACACATAGTAGAAGGTAAATTGTTCATGCCTGAGGACTACCTTCTCATGAGATTTATTGGCCTCCGATGTCTCCAGCCCAGTTATGCATTGTGGTGCACGTTGATGGGAGGGTAATGCACAGTAGGATTTCCACACAAGGGAAAGCTCACCTCCCTGCCTCTCCCTCTGCATTTCTTCTAGAAAGTGACTCTTTCGGTAATATTAGGATTATTCTGAGAGGTCTGCAAGAATGTAAAATATAAGCTGTCTTTAATTCCTTCAGTAGCATTTATTCATCCTTTTGTTCATATGTTCATCTGTTCAGCAACTCATGTATTGGGTTTCTATTAAGTGATGGGAATTTGCTGGGTTTGAGAGGAATCACGATAAATAGAGCAAAGTTTGGTTTTTCCCGAGTGAAGCTTACAGACTGGTGAAGAAGAGAAACATTGGATATCTAACAAAAAATGTGTTGTGCAAAATGAAAAAAAAACCATAATAAACAAGCAGATGGTGGAATAAATGCATGTCCTAAGGGGACATCTGTATTAAATGGAGAGATAGAAAAGTTAATAAAAGGTATAATGTAAACAACAAAATTGTATAAGTTGGGTAAGTGGAGTTATGGGAGAGGAGTTGGTGTCAGGATAATGTTCTGAGAAGAGAGGATAACCAGTTCAAATGCATGAGCAAACAAACACAAACAAACAGCACCCACCATTTTGCTAAATAATTTATATATATAAATGGCTAAGCAACCATTGCATCTGAAACAACCAAATGGATGACTGAACAGGCTGTGTGGGGTAAGTAGGCTGGCAGGGGGGTTAGTGAAGGGTGTCCAAATGACTGAGAAGCAGGCTGTGTGGGGCGACCAGGCTGGCGTGGGAGCAGTTAGGAGTGACTGGGCCAGCAGGAGGGATATTAGGGGTGACCAGGCTGCCAAGGGGGGCAGTTGGGAGTGACTAGGCCATCAGAAGGGGGGAGTTAGGGGTGATCAGGCAGACAGGCAGGTGAGCAGTTAGGAGTCAGTGGTATTGGATTGTGAGAGGGATGTCTGACTGCTGGTTTAGGACCGATCCCTGTGGACATACCCCAAAGATACCAAATTGGAGAGGATGCAGGCTGGCCTGAGGGGACAAACTCGCCCCCCATGCACAAATTTTGTGCATGGGGCCTCTAGTTAGTGTAATAAAAGCTTTTAATATAGAGATTATAATTTCTATGGTAGTTTACTGAATGACACAAAGAGTTTTTAATGGTATTGATACAAACAGATCACGTTTTTAAAAGGTGTGTTAGGCTTAGGGGCTGTACATGGATCTGAGTTGGAGAGAAGTTATAAAAAGTGCAACTTGTTTGGAAGCTACTACTGACATGTTAGGGAAAGACACTGTTGGCTGAAGGAGAGGCCTGGGAGTATAGACATCATGGATGCAAGGATTTTTTTTAATTCATCCATCATATATTATTACTTCATTCATTGCTTGAGAACAGGCATGGTTTTTGCTTGAGAGAGATGGGGAGAGTTAGTGAGAGAAAGAGAATTTTCCTGTGACTCTCTTAAAGTTAAAATTGGGAAGGTAAAGTGTTATATCAAGTGTTTGGGAAAAAAAACTCACCCAAAACAAGTTAAATGAATAATCAGTTTCTCTAATTATTAGTATCATCATCACTTTTGGAGCACTATAATAATTTTTTATATACATTATCTTATCTACCTGTCTTTAACATTCAATTAACAGGACTCTGGGTTCTATTTAACCCTATTTTACAAATGAGAAAATTGAGACACCAAGTGGCTAAAGAGCTTGGCCAAGGTCATTCAGAGAGAATATAATGAAACTTGAATTTCTTCTGCCTGACATCCGAGTCCATACTTTTAGGGAGTTAACAATGTCAAATATCTCAATAAAGAAAATTTACAGGAAAAAATTGCCATAAAGCAGGAATGGAATAGCAAACAAGGAAGGAGCCCCATTTTTGGTTTTAAATGTTTCAATTCCTCTTTTTAGGATAAAGACTGTAAATAGCTAGAAGTGAGAACTGAGTTTAATAGTATCATTTCAAGGAGGGATGAGAACTTTTAAAGCAAGTGCTTAAAACATTAAAAGAAATGTTGGAGACAGTATTTCCTTAATTGAGTAAAATTCAATCCCCTTCATTTGGAACACAATGAAACAACACTGGACTTATTGAGGATTCTGGTTCATTGTATTTCTGTTCTTTTCTGGCTCAGGGAATAGGCAACAGTGAGAAATGACAAAAATGAACAAGTTTACTCAGCGCATTCATCAAAGCTGTCTTTTAGAAAAACTATTGAAAATAGTGTGTGTTTTTGTGATATTTTCCACAGTTATTACTGATTTAGTAACTGAATTAGCATTGCTTATTTATCAGCAACAATACAGCCATCAATTGACACAGTAATTACATTGCTGTGCTGGGCTGGCGCTGAGACCTATGATCAAAATATCTTTTTATTGCACAGTCCATGATATAGTAGTCATTTAACCAGATTTGTTCATTTTTTTTCCTGGCATATTTATTCACTGTTTTCCACTGAGTGAGTGTTTCAGTAAATAACAATTTCATAGTTTAGGTATATAATTCATTAGCACACAGGCATGGAGACATGTTTTTCAAATTAAATTTTATATTTTTTGTAATGTTGAATAATACTTAGTGCTGGTCTTTTGTTCCCCATTTCTTACCAATGCCTGGTTGCATTAGGACCTAGATTAATTTGCTTACTTTAAAACCACAAGGCCAATGTAGATTCAGAGGGAGCCGCCATTCCCCCATGGCACCGGTACCGCACAGGACCCGGGGCGATGGGAACTTCACCCCTCAAACGTAGCTGCATTAGCTGCAGAGTGAATCACCTGCGATGTCTGAGCCCCATCCAAGAAATTCCAATTCATTAGAGGTATGGTACAGCTTGGGAAAGGGGTGTTTAAGAAATCCCAGATTATTTTAATATGCAGCGTAATTTGAGATCCACTATATAAGAACATAGTCCTTTTAAAACGGGATATGCAAGAACAAAGAACAACTTACTCGCCCCTGCTTCTCTCCTTTTCTTTCTTCCTGGAAGCAGTTAGCATTTATCAAGTATCTACTAAATGCCAGTAAATGCACTAGCTAGTGAAAGTGCAAGGCGAGCAGGACAGTCCTTGTTCACGTGTTTATTACATTAGTTCTGGCCCAGATTCGTCTGTGGCCTCAGCTGCTCACATATCCCACAGCAATAACCTTCTCCTGGTCCTCAGTGAGCCGTGCTCTGCACTGCTAGTGATTTCTCACAGGTGGAGTTACCTCCTATTAACTATGTGGAGTTAACCTCTTACTAACTCTATGAAGTTACCTCCTACTACCTTTTTTATCTCAGTTTAATCCCCACTACCTTGACTTTCATGACTCTGTCCAAACTCCTCTCAGCATACCACACACATCACTCCAGTTGCACATACTATAGATGAATTATATTCTCGTGTGTTTGATGTTTCTTTTTAAGCTAGGCATAAATCACCAGCAGGAGCCTTCCATGGGGCTCCTTCATAAATGCTTATCCCTGACCAGGCAGGCGGCTTGGTTGATTGGAGCATTGGCCCCTCCCTTACACCGAAAGGGTTACAGGTTCACTCCCTGGTCAGTGGGGGCACGTGCAAAAAGCAACTGACCAATGTTTCTCTCCTACATCATGTTTCTCTCTCTCTCTCTCTCTCTCTCTCTCTCTCTCTCTCTCTCTCTCTCTCTCTCTCTCTCTCCCTCCCCCTCCTTTCCATTCAGCCTAAAAATAAACATATCCTCAGATGAGAATAAAAATAAATAAATGCTTATTAAAATATTTATTGAATAAGGAAATAATTACACATATGAATTAATAGGAGTTTATCCTGGTTAATTTTTGCTGTGTGAAAAACTACCCTAAAACTTAATTGTCTAAACCAGTAACCACGTTATGACCTCTTGTGATTCTGAAGGCTAGCTGGACTCACCGGGGTGCCTACTCTATTCCACATGATATTGATTGGGACTGCAGCCATCTGGGGCTTACGTGGGCTGGAATATTCAGGATGGCTGGAGAGTAGGGCTGGAAAGCTGGCTTCATTTGGGGGGCTGGGGGGAGCCTAGGACTGCTCAGCATCTCTCTCACATGGTCTCAGCTTCTTTCCCTTTCTATTTAGTCTCTCCAGAAGGTAGTGGTTAAACTTCTTAACAGAAGCTCAGGGCTTCCAAAAGGTGCATTTCCAGAGAGGAAGCCAAAGCTGCTAGATCCCTTACAGGCTGGTTGGTTCAAGGCCACTATTGAATTATCCTATACTCAAAAACAGTCACATATCCATTTCTGAAACACTGAGTAAAACAAAAACAAAAAACAGACCACCCTTCTTTACGGGAGAGTCATCAAGTATCTGAGACTGTCTTTAATCCATCACAAACAATGAACCCCAAATTTACAACATTTAAAATTTTTTCTTTTATTTTTGGGTGAGGGGCCAGGTTGAGTTTTCATTTTATTGTGGTAAAACACTTATTGTGAAATCTACCCTTTTACGAGATTAGCTATATCATATAGTATTGTTAACTTAGGTACAATGGTGTACAATGATCTCTAAAACTTATTCATTATTTGTAACTGAAACTTTAAAACCATTAACAACTTTACATGTCCACCTTCCCCTTCTTCCTATAAGCCACCTCTGTACTCTCTGTCTATTTGACTATTTTAGATGCCTCATATAAGTGAAATCATGTAGTATTTGTCCCTCTGTCACTGGCTTATTTCACTTACATAATGTCCTCAATGTTCATGTATATTGTCACATATTGTAGATCTACTTTCTTTTGAAGGGTGAAGACTATTCCATTGTATGTACATACCACATTGTTTTAATCTACTCAATAATAGACATTTATGTGATTGCCACATCTTGGTGCAAACTATAGGGGAGGGCAAATATATCTCTAATATTTTTTTTAATATAGTTTATTGATTTTTTACAGAGAGGAAGGGAGAGAGATAGAAAGTTAGAAACATCGATGAGAGAGAAACATTGATCAGCTGCCTCCTGCCCACCCCCTACTGGGGATGTGCCTGCAACCAAGGTACATGCCCTTGACTGGAATTGAACCTGGGTCCTTTCAGTCCATGGGCCGATGCTCTATCCATTGAGCCAAACCAGTTTCGGCTCTGTCTAATATCTTGAATTAACTTTGCAGGGAGTAAACATCTAGAAGTGATTGCTGATAACATGGCAGTTCTCATTTTAGTTCTATTTTTGAGAGACCTCCACGCTGTTTTCCATGGTGGCTGCACTATTTGGCATTCCCATCAACTGTGCAAGGATTCTCATTTCTCTACATTCTTACGCTTGGAAAAAGAAATAATCAACACAGTGAAAAGGCAACAGAATGGGAAAAATAATTGCAACCATCCTATCTATTAAAGGGGGAATATGGTAACTGACCATCGCACCCTCACAAAGATGGCAGCACCCACAGCCAATAAGGAGGGAAAATTCTAATTGACTGCCATGCCCTAAAAAGATGGTGGCACCCACAGCCACAAGATGGTGGTGCCCAGTCCTCTCAGCCCTCCAGGGTGGCAGGTGCATAGCATGGCTGGACCCACTCCCAGGTAGGTCTAGCCATGCTGCGCACCTCTGGAGTCCCCCAGTGTCCTCAGCCCCCCAGCTGCCCAGGGCCGCCTGAGGCTCAGGTAACCAGGGCTGGCTGAGGCTTCCACTGACAGCAGTGGCAGCAGCAGAGGTGTGATAGGGGTGTCACCTTCCCCTGATCACCAGGTTGCCTCCCACCTCTGAGGGCGCCCAAACTGGGAGTGGGGGCAAGGTGGGCTGAGGGATCTCCCCAACCCTCTCCAGTGTATGAATTTTCATGCACTGGACCTCTAGTATATGTGATAAGAGGTTAATATCCAAAATTTGTAAGAAACTCCTTTAACCCAGAGGTAAAAATATTAACTTAATTAAAACCGGAGGTAAAACTTGAATAGACATTTCTCCAAAAAGAACACACACATAGCCAGCAGGAACATGAAAAGGTGCTCATCATCACCAATCACCAGGGCGATGCAAATGAAAACCACCTCACATCTGTTAGGAGAGCTAGGGTTGGTGAGAAAGTGGAGATGTTGGAACTCCATTTACTTAAAAAAACCCAGGCCTGACTCAGAGCCCCCATGGAGCCAGCCTGCTGGAAACATGAAGATCAGCTTTTCTTTGAGACCCCACTACCACATGTAGTGCAAAGGCCCTGTAGGTGCTTTTTGATCAGCGCCTAGCAGTTCTCATTGTTAACAGAGAGCATGGATTGTGACTGCAAGCCTGGGCTTTTTCGGGCAGCTGTTTTGTAACTGTGTGCTATGGGGCATGGGGATTCCAAGTGTGAGTGGATATGCCCCTCACCTTGCCTCTCTTGCAGCATCACCTAGTCATTCTATTGTGAGGCCTTTTCCTTCCCTGGGCTTTGCTAGGACAGAGAGAATGGCCTCTGCACTAAGAGAGGAGGGATAGACATAGCTGATACTGATCAAATAACTTCCTTACATATCCTTGGGTTCCTTGAGGACTAGGACTAGATTTTGATGGTTGTTCTGCCACAGTTCTCCTTCGCCTAGCTTAGTCTCTCCCTATTTTGTTCCCTTGGTTTAATTTTTTATTTTTACATTATTTCATAACTTTTTCAAGGATAGTACCATATATTTTTTATACTCCTTCATCAAGACTCTCTAAATATTAAGATTTACTGCTTCTCTCTCTATCTCTTTCTCTATGTAATGTATGTTACATAATTTATGTCATTTTATATGGAACAGTTTGTGTTTCCTCATGTGGTACAGTTCATTGTATATTTCCTAAAAGCAAGAACATTCCCTTTTGAGCCACAGTATAATAGTTAAAATCAGGGAATTGCCATTATACCTATTCAGAGTTTTCCAATTATCCCAATAGTATCTTTTGTAGGGAAAGAAAATTCCAAACCATGCATTGCATTCATGTCTTATACTTCTTTTGTCTCCATTATCCTGAAACACCCCCTTCATTTTCCTCTTTAAGGGCATTCGCACATTTGAGGAGTACTGGACTGATATTCTTTAGAATGACGATCAATATAGGTTCATCTGATATTTCCTCAAGATTAAATTCATGTATACAGTTTTGGCAAGGATGCCACAGGAGTCCTATTTTGTTTTTTGTTCATCATATCAGGAAGAATTAATGACAGTAGCTCTCATCGTTTAGGGTTTCTGCCAAGTTTTTACATTATGATGTCACTGTCTTCTTGTGTAATTAATAAGTGTTTATTGTAAAATTAGTAACCGCTTTGAGGACAGATAATTACCTTATTATTAATTTCACTTTCTAGTATCAGTTGGTGGCTTTTGCCTGGATCAATTTTTATTGTGATTGTTGCCAAAGGATGATTCATCTTTGTCTTCCATTCCAGTTTGTACTGTGGGATATGAGTCAGACTGAATGCTGGGTCAAAGTAGGGGATGTTAGGATGCCTTTGTCAGGTAGGCAGGAATAAGGATAGGGAGGCTCAGGGGACATTTTCCTGAGCCTGAGATGAACCACTCATTGCCATGATTCTCTTATAATAATCATTGACAGATCCTGAGTCAGATTTTAACCTGTGTTGTATACTTTGATCTGATGGTGGTTATATAGATAAATTTCTAGCTGTAGATATAAAATTTGGTGTATATATATATATATATATCTTAATATTTTATCCTTTATTAAATTATACACAATAATTTCAAAGAGCAATAGGGCAAAAAGAAAAAAACAACAACAAACCTCTAATTTAGTTGCTTAGTTAGATAGCATTATAAATGGCTTTATATACTGTACAAAACTTAAGAAAATATGCTCAACCATGAATCCTTCAATGCTATAAAAGGAGAATTGTGGCCTTGAAATAGCACTTAGTGGCCACTTAATAACATTACTCGTGTAGTGTGAAGGGAAACAACTGGCTGGGTCTTTGCTATAGACTTTGGATTAGCAGTGTTGTGGACTGGCATCCCCTACAAGATCAGGCCCTACATGTATCTTTTGACATAAGAATCCTCAGTATGTAGACAAAGAGATATTTCTCTTCTTCTGAGTGAGTGAGCATTTTAAGGTCTCTATATTTTCTCCAATATAGCCACCAAATCCCACATAAACTCTACTGCATAGTAGGTGGAGCCCCAAAATGCCATTGGTAGGATGGTCTCACAGGGTTGACATAATCAAGGCTGGGATGTGATTCCCACAGCTTCACTCAGTAGTTACCACATTTGCTCACTCCAGCATGCTTCAGTATTGCTTATGGTTCCTTTCCCCATATTGGTAACTAGTTTCTTTATCAGCTGATCTCTAAAACCTTGAGTTAGTTAGCTTGCATTTTCTACTGGGACCCTAATGGATGCAGTAACACAAGTCAGGGAAAGAAAAAGAGGGGTGAAGTTTCTAGTAAATAGCTGATGTGTGATAGCCAATAGGAAATAAACTAGGGAAAGTGTAACCACACCTGTTTATTTTGTCTCCATTCTGTGATGCCCTTGCTATAGAATCTGCAGTGAAATCTGACAGTAGTTCCTGACTAGACTCTGGATGCATCTGTATATATTTTTCTATTCTGCACAACAGCAGGTTATGTTAATTTTATTTGTGCAAAATTATTTTCCAAATATTGCTAAAAGAGAAACTTAAGGTAGGAAGTGCAGGAAACATTTTAATACTTTAAAAATTTTTATGTCACGTGATTTTTAATTGTGTAAACTTTCCCACACATAAGTTAATATTCAGTAAGATGCAAAACTAATAAAATGTTCCTACAGTATGTACCTAAGTGTTGCTGGAGAGGAATCGAAGAGGGAATAGGGCCCTTCAGACATAATCTTCTGGGGATAAGTGATTAAGCACTAGAATGGATATCATAGGCAAAGTCTAGCCTCATTTATTTTACTGATGCTGCTGCATTTAGACGAAATGCCTCTTTATATCTTAAGCAATTAGGCAATGCATTAGAAAAATAGTTAGAAGGAAAACAATGAATTAGAGAGTCATTCTAGTGAAGCTGTGGAGTGAATGGGTATTTGAGTTAGTCTCAGATTCATTAGTGTTAGAGTTTATTACTCTAAAAGTCAGACTCACAGTCATGTAGGTACATTTACTATGCCTAAATAAATCAAGAAAGGTTCATTTTCCAAAATGCCAGATGTCCTGTATCTCTCTGGTGACAATATAAATCTGAAGTTTATCTATGTTAAACATCTGTCAAATAAACAGACTTGTTTAAAGAAATCACTGACAGTATAAAATTGAAACATTTTGAATAATGCATCAGTAAGCAAAAGGATTGCTCATTTTATTGGCAATGAACTGAATAAGCCAAACAATACTATACAATGTTATAAATATGTAATTATGAGTAACACTTTTAAAAATATATCTCTTTATTGATTTCAGAGAGGAGAGAGAGAGAGACATAGAAACATCAATGATGAGAGAGAATCATTGATAGGCTGCCTCCTGCATGCCCCCTCCTGGGGATTGAGCAAGCAACCCAGCTTGTGCCCGTGGCCAGAATCAAACCTTGGACTCTTCAGTTCTCATGCTGAGCTCTACCCACTGAGCAGGCCAGCTAGGGCATGGGAAACATTTCAAATGAAAACATATCCTATATGAAATTTAGAAAGCAAAACCATGGCTAGTAAGAGTAGGAAGTACTTTTTTTTTCATTATTCTGGTTCTATTTCTTCTAATTTAGAAGTTCACACATGTAAAAATGGCAATCAGCTAATAGTTTTTAACTATATTGTACCTTCACAGTAAAAACAAAACCCAAACCCAGAGTCTTCAGGGAAAAAAGGGATGGATTACAAACGTATTTGTCCAGACAGAGAATTTAAGGCTCCAAAGGATTAATAAAAATGTCCCAAGGTTAAAAAAAAAAAAAACATTGCAGGCATTAAGTTGAAAACATAATTTAGCTTTTCCAAAATGCATTTTCGTGATTTTTCTATTGTAGATTTCTAGAGATTTGCTTTTGAGTTGTTAAAGAAATACTTGCATAAAGTTGAAAATTGTAACCACATGGATTCTCTCATCACCATTTTTTTCTGGCACTGAACATTTTTCTTCCTGAATGTCAGTAGCATCCCGGGGTAAAGACAGTACCTTGTAAATAAAGTGCTACCAGTTTGGAGGCTTAGAATAGTCATTTTCAAGCCCACACAACAAAAATTGTGTAACACCACAAATGTTCATTTCTTACTCTCAACACCACTTAAGATTTTCAATGGCTTATTTTAGAAATTGGAAGATTTTAAGAGTGCTTAGCATATGGCAAAATGAAATGCTAGCCTGTGATTATATATATATATATATATATATATATATATATATATATATAGTTTTAGGCTAATTTTCTGGCAGTTACTTGGCTGCATTTTTTCTTAGCAGTCAATGAATTCACTCAAAAGATATTTGAGTTCACTTTCTTGGTTTCTCTCTCTTTTTGTTTTATTATTTAATGTTTTTACTTTGCTTAAGAAATATCTTTGAAGTACAACATAGAAAGAGCAACCCTGGTGGTGTCACACTTAGGATTCTGCAGCAATCTAGCTATCACGCAGGCGTCTCTCAGGTCAGAGAGGTACAAAAGCTCCCGAGATGAGCGTCAGGAGGCAATGGTGGGAAATGAGGCAAGGGCACAATAGGGTGTGTAAGAACCCTCCTAAGTTTGTTTCTTTCTCAATTATAAGGCAGCTTCTTGTCTATAGTTAGAATAAATTATTTTGACTAGAGAAAAGGTGGTATGAGGTGAGGTAAGACTCAAACATATATTATAGCAATGTTAAGACATTGTGCATTTTATTGTACTTATGAATTAATTCATTTTAAATTGTCTGTATTAAATCAATTAAAAGGTTGCCCAAATAGCAAACTTCATGAAATCTAAGTATATACATATTTTTTAAAATATGTTTTTATTGATTTTGAGAAAGAGAGAGAGAAAGGGAGAGGGATAGAGAGGTAGGAGCATCAATGAGAGAGAAACATCCTTGATTGGCTGTCCCAGGGGATTGATCCTGCAGTCTGGGCATGTGCTCTGACTGGAATCAAACCAGGGACCACTTGGTTCATGAATTGATGCTCAACCACTGAACCACACTGGTCCGGTCCTAACTATATTTTTAAAAGAAAAGGTTTAGTTGGAAGCAACATTGTTTTACATATTGGCCCATCTCTATCTCAGCCTCTACTCAGTGTGCTGCAACATGTTACTTCAATTCATGAGGAAAATTCAGTCTCGCTAGGCTACATAGTGAAAAAACAGAAAACTAATTAAGACTATTATTCTTTGATACTATACCAAAACTTGATGATACTTTCTTAAAGGTTAGTCACAATGAACTTTTAATCCTATGTTACATAAAAACCCCTATGTCTCCTTTGCCCTTTTAATAAATCTTTTGCTTGTGAATGATTTTAGGAAAAATCATTGGTTCACTAAATTATACAGTCTATTCAAATGATGATACATTTCATTGTACGATATAAAAAAACGCACTTGTTATTGTTACCACTGACCTCATCAGAAAATTCTGTAAGTATTAAGATGCTGAGATTGTGACAGATACAGGTTTTCCCAAATCCCGATTTTTATTTGAAATCTTCAATTACATCTTTGGCAACAAATACTTGTCAAATATTTTCCTCCTGTTCATGTTCAAGAACATGTCAAATTCCCACATTTTAATAACTGATTTTGTCTGTCAGTCAAATTTTTAAGTAAAACTAGTATCCCACCTCTCCACTCAAACTATTGCGCAAACACTCTTTTTCAACCATAATATTTCAGACAACAGAATTTTTTATTTTATTCATATTTCTTATTTTGTGCAACATTGGGATTGTGCAACATTGTGCCAGTGTCAACAGAGTAAAACTGGTAAATAACTATTAGTATGATTATGAAAATACCTTTGCCTTAACAGAGTCTGTGAGAGGGCCTGGGGAACCACAGAGCACAGCAGGCCAGGTAAGTTCCAAGCCTTTCATGGATGTTAGGAATGTCATCATCACAGCAAACTCATAAAATAGAAACTGTGACCTTACGTGTTTCTTTGTTTAACTTGCTCATTCTACTAACCTGGACACCCCCGAATTAGATATAAGTTTCAATAAAAAAAGCTGTGGTTTAATTTTTTATATAATTAATAGTCGACATACACATAGGCATGGTGTTAAAAAACAAATGTCTGTGAAAATCAACATACTGACTTAGAAAACTTATAAATACCCATGCAAGACTGTAAATTTCTGCTTCTGTCTATGATGAAGTAAGAGGAACAATATCTACCATCCTTCTCTAAACAATAAAAAAATAGAGCAAAATGTATAAAACAACAATTTTCCAGTATTGAACATGCTGGATGTGATCGCTGAGAGGGAAAGCAAACAAGTGCCCACTTTCTCCTTGGATCTTTTAAAAATAATACTATGAACAGGTTTTATGAGTAATGTAAAATTATTTGAAACTCATATACATTTGAATGCATTTTCTAGCATACTTCTAATGTCTTATATATTACCTAGAGGCCCAGTGCACTAAAGGCGTGCACTCGGAGAGTGGGGGGTTTCTCAGCCTGGCCTCTGCCATCACAGCCCAGGAGTCCTTGGGGGATGTCCAACTGCCACAGAGGTGGGAGAAGCTCCTGCCACCACCACTGTGCTCCCCAGCCGTGAGCCCAGCTTGTGGCTGAGTGGAGCAATCCCTGTGGGAGCGCACTGACCACCAGGAGACAGCACCCAGGTTGAGCGCCTGGCCCTGATGGTCAGTAGACATCATAGTGACCAGTCCTTCTGCAGTTCAGTCAATTTGCATATTAGCCCTTTACTATATAGGATAGGAAAAAATCCAGATTAAAATGATTATTCATTCTCACAAATGAATTATATTTTTTGTTTACAATAAGAATAGAAACAAAGATCAATTTTTTAAGATGACTTTGAGGGAAATACAACCTTAATAATTTCACAATTTTTTGACAAGTTGAGTTTTTGACAAAGTGTCATGTTCATATTTCTTTCAGGATAGTGATAACTAGCCAGAGAAAAATATGAATTCAAGCAAACAAAAAGATAATGAAATATGTCTTGCAGTGACAAAAACATCCTATGTCAATACAAATGCATTACAACTGGTATGGCTCAGTGGTGGAGTATGGACCTATAAATCAGGAGGCCACTACACAGGCACATGCCCCGGTTGCAGGCTCGGCCCCCAGTAGGGGGCATGCAAGAGGCAGCCAATCAATGATTCTCTCATCATTGATTCTCTCTCATCATTGATGTTTCTATCTCTCTCCCTTTCCCTTCTCTAAAATCAATAAAAATATTTTAAGTGCATATCCAGTTTGCCAGATCACAATATAGTAATTTAGAAATCTTTCTCTCCCTCCCTCTCTCTCTCTCTCTCTCTCTCTCTCTCTCTCTCTCTCACACACACACACACACCCACACAAACACACAAATTTGTCTTTTAGTAAATAATTAAGGTTACTTAAATCATTATTTTCCATGATCTAAATGTTTTCCAAATCTATTATGTATAAAGAAAATTGTGAACAATTTACATTAAGGCGAGAAAAACTCAAATCATTCATTTTAATAAATGTAGCTAAGAGTCAAGGTTAATCAAAGCAATTTGAAATGTTTTAAAGTATCTTTTCTAAAAGGTCAGCAGAATAAAAGAAGTGAATCATCCTTTTTCATTTCTTTACCTTCAACTGCATTTAAAATATTCAGCTCAAAATAGGGTCTATTTTTTGTCATTTTGGTTATATAAGAAAGCTCTTTTGCAAAAATAGCATACCACTAAATTATTTTATCTGCTAGTCTTCAATGTATATTAAATGTCAAGCAACTAATCTTATTAAAATAATTTGATCTGGTTTTAATACATTCTTTCTCTGTATAGTTCCATCTTTTGGAGAAATTTGAATGCTGGATCTTTTCTACCTTTCTTGGATTTTTTTAATGACTTCAGGCTACTTCTTTGCAAGATTTTTTGACAAGAAAATCTCAGTACAAGCTCTATTTCATTTACTAATTTTTAAGCATACATTTAGTATGCACTTTCTATGTGTCATCACTATGCTTAGCCAATGATGCTATACCCGTGAATGATACAGAACTGTTTTCCTATTCTACACTCATGAATACCCATTTTAATAAGAAAAACTAATACTAAACCATCGCTTACTATGGCCATGAATGTTATAAAGAAGAAGGTCAGGGCTTTGTTGGGGCATTCTCCATGAGGACTGACAAAACTTTGTTGTATAAAGACGATATTTGGAGTCAATGGCCTGGTGATAGGATAAGCAAGGGAATAAGAAATTTGTATTAAGTTTTTGAAGGTGAGATAAAATATATTTCTAAACGAATGAAATTTGAGGTAGTGGAGACCAGATACCTGAGAATCAGGCATTGACACCCTGTTAAGAGCAATTTTAGCAAGCTGGATTTTATCTTCAAGTCTGTTAAAATTTATTGAAGGATGTGAAGCATGAGAACAATGTACTTAGAAGATAGTTTCAGACATGATACTTTGGGTTAATATGAAGGAGAATCTTGCTGTGTTGATTGTGTGCATGTAGGGGAAGAGAAACAGGAGGCCCTCCAGCCCTTGGAAGGACAGGACATAGGGGCTTAGGCTCACCTGATAGCACTTTACGTAGCAAAGTCTGTGCTCCCAATAAACAACTTCTTACACAAAACCCATGAGATGGGATTGACCTGCAGAGTCCCTTTATAAGTCTTTCACATTACAAAACAGCATCTAACCACAGAACTCTCTGGACACTTGATCAATATTTTTAAAAAACTCCAATTCTATTTATTATTCTTTTAATTAAAATATTGTCTACTGGAGATTTTTTTTTTGGCCATTTCCCTCTGTTTATTGTATTGAAAAGTATTTTTAAGATGGTTGGAAAGGCTTAGTAGTATCAAATAAAAAAATAAAAAAACAGTAGTTTTTTTTCTATTTTGTCTATGTTTGATTTGTAGTTCTTCACCTCTGACTAACGAATACCCCATTTTAGTAGGGTCAGTAGATAGACCCAGATAGATGCACAGATATATATATGTGTCTATATAGTCAGTAGATGTAGGTAAAGGATTACTTTTAGTAACTAAGTAAAGAAGTCAAATTATCAGTTATAGGGACATTGTTTTGCAAATTGGTCATTTACATTATCAGAGAGTATTACCGGGAACAAGGCATTTTGCAACCATTATCTCATTAGATATATGGAATATATATTTCATGTTTTTATGCTTTTTAAATTAGTATTCTCCCTAACCTAAATAGTAAAGATGGAAAGATAAGTAACCAAATTAATAATACTTTTTGGGGGCTATTGTTTACTAATTATAGGAAAAAATATAATTTTAAATACTTGTCATGGGGAAAAGCTTAGAAACACTGAAGAAGAACATAGCAGAAAATGGATTTTTAGTAATTCTCTTGGCATCTCAGAGATCTAACAGATATAATAACAAAATAAATATATACTTTGCAAAGGCAAAAGATTGATCAAAATGAGCTTTTATTGTTGCAAAATAGTTTTTCATCTGTAACTGCCTCTGGTCAAAACACACATTGCTACTGATTATATGTATGATAGGATAATATAGAATTTGTGAAATCATTCAAACACAGACAAGGGTAATGAAAAATAAAGTACGTGGTCAAATCATCATGGGCAAGATGACATTTGGAAAAGAATGTTACTGGACCCTAAATATGTGGATACTGGCTCCTGAGGGAACCAAGTAGTGCTTGTCTTGTGTCACACACGTGCTTTGGTTGTCATGCGCACCTTAAAAAGAACTTGAGGCCAGACACCAAGGATGTAAGCAAACTAATAAGAGGAAGATGGGTCTCAAGCATGGCCCTAATCTCACTGACTCTCAAAAAGGTTAAATAGGTAATTTAACCTCCAAATAGGTAATTGTGAAACTGATGTTTATCCAAATTATTATAGCACTATTTTCATTTTTATCCTTAATTATACCTAAAGTAAATGCATTGTTACTTTAATTTTAATAATATAATTGCTAATTGTATTCTAATTCTAAAATATATGTTCAATAATTGTATTATGTGAATGTGTATGTACTTTACATATGATATATACACAAATATATGTATTTTTTCGAAGAAGGACATTTTATAAATAATATTTCTTATGTGTAATAATGCTTTGCAATTGATTTATAACACTCAATGAAAAAAAGGAGAAGGGTAATAATCTGGGGACAAAATCCACAATGAGGTAACATTGGAACAGACAATTGAAATAATTTAGTCCATCATCTTATTTTTTAAATAGGATGCAAATGTATCATTCCTCAATGAGAATTATGATCTAGTCCTAATAAATCCATGTTTAATGTTTACCATGACATTAGCGTGTGCCTTTTGTAATCATTACTGATCTTGACACTTAAGCCACTGAGAGAAGTCTTTGGAAATATAATAGGTCACATTTACCTCAATGAAAACCATATCCATTGGCTTACAGAGGTAACACAAAAATGCAACTCTTCTGGTTGAATATTGATAAAATTGTACGAGGTCATTTAGAATAGCTTAGGAAATACATTTCACAACTTGCTGCAGGAAAGAAAGGAGGGACCATTTTTTCACTGAATCCCATCTACCACTGGTCACAGTTGGCTCTGTGGGGCCTTAATTGCCCTGCACATATGCGATGAGTATGCAGGAATGAATGTCCAGATGCTTGCTCTGAAGGTCCCAGGCTGCCTGCCAGAGAAGCCCCATGGCAGGAGCCAGCAGACACAGGTTAACCTGAGCCAAGGCACTGTTAGGTTACACCTGCATGAAACTGAACAGTCTGTGAAAACTTGTCCCTGGAGCACTGGTTCCAAAGACAGGGGGGTTGAAGAGCTGGCAGGGTGTAAGGAGTGGCTGATGGAGAGGTCATCGTGGCTATCATACAGATGATGACCCAGAAGCTTAGAAGCGTTAGTTGCCCAAAGCCACGTGCTAGAAAGTAGCAGAGAGAGCCCAATTTCTATATTATTCTGGAACCCATGCGTAATACCACGGGGAATTGCTTTCTTGGGCATAAATTCTCATCAAAGATAGCTTCCACGATGTATACACAGCGTAACTTCTCCAGGCTGATGGAGCGGTAACACTTTCTTTATATTGTTTATACATCATAGCTAAGATAAGGAAGCAGGGCTCTGTGACTTCCTGCAGAGCCACTGCCTAGATGAGGGTTCCCCTTAATTCGGTCCACAGGCTGGCCAGCCCCAGGGGGCCTGGGCGAGGACGTTTCCAAGTGCTCACCCTCCAGCAGGCCGGGAGCCTCTAGAGCCAGGCAGCCGTGCAGGCCCAGGTGCGTGCTCTGGTGTCAGGACTTCTGTCTGAGCCGCTCCCTGAAGCCACAAGGCAGCCTTTTAACCACTCTTACTAGTAAGTCCTCTCCCAAGCAGTGGACCAAATAGAAATAAAACTTTATTCAAGGGGAAAACAAACACAAGATAAGGATGCAGAGTTACGGTCAATGCAAAACAACTTGGGACACCTTCCACAACGGCTGACTTTATAAAGATGTGTACTTGGCAGAAAACCTGTTCTTGGCAGAAAATCTCACAAGGAGCTGAAAAGCCGAGGTTATGAGTGCATTTTATCTGTTCCAGGTTAGGAAGAAAGAGCTGTCCTGGAGGCAGGCAGAGATTTCCTCAGTGAGCAAATCCAGCCCAGAACCAGGGCTGCACCATTTTCCCGGGAGGCCTGATCGAGGGCACGTGGTCATCTCAGAAGCCAGAGAGACATGGGGGGGGGGGGGGGTGCCTCCGGAGGAAAGGGGAGCTCCCCTTGCCTTGTGAGGGGTCATGTTCCCACTGCCTTCAAAGCTACTTGGTGCTGAGCAGCTGAATGAAATCCCTGCCTCCTGGCCTCCCCAGCGTTCACTCAGCCTGTGTTCTCTCCACTGAAGTCACTGTTCTTCCCTTCTGAGCTTAAAAATTACTCTTAGAACTTTCAACATACATTGGTTGGTCTTTAAAATATGTTAATGCTAAAAACGCTACTTTTCCACATCCAATAGTTTAAGTTTAAACCCAAGTTATTAACTCACAGAAACAGAGTGGGAAAAGGGATTGCTGAGTAACAATGCAGGCAGAGCCACAGGGCAGCTCCCACATTTTGGGCGCCGGTGACTTGATATTTTATCTCCTCTGTTCTACAAAATTGACTCTGTCCCCACAACCTCCAAACAAAGGAGCAACCATCCGTTTGACACAGTATGCCTTTATCTATCACTAGAGCTTTATTGGAATCTTAAGGACAATGCACAATGTCAAAAATGCCCCCTTTTATTTTCTCTACCCTGGGTTTTGAAAACCTTAGGGCTATAATTAAAGTTCAAAAAAAGCATTACCAAAATATAAAAGCCTTCACAGTACAAGCAATACGTTTTCAGGTCTCCCATTCATTTTTCCTCATTTTCTCCACATGAATTGATGTTATCAATATAGTTTCAATTATGTTAAATACAAGCAATAAATGGTAGTTGAGTAGGTGGTTGTCAAAGCAATACTTTATAACAAGAATGACTATATATGCTTTTTTATTTTATTCAAATATATTAAATAGAGAAATATGTGTATACTTAGTGGCTTACTCTTCTATCCTGGCAGCCCTGAACTTCATACTATTGAGGACAAGAGGCCCATTCATCTGTCCTGCCCCTATTTGGATGTCAATGAGGACAATGACTGTGTGTGTATACGTGTATGTGCCCGCGCATGCGTTTTGTGGGGAGGGATGTTTGTATTTAGGAAATTATGCTACTGATAAAGCATCAGCAGTTAATTTTCAAGTGTTCCTTCCTATTTTTAGAGTGAAAATACCTATGGCTGTACTCTCTCTGTTCTTGTATCTCCTTAAAATTAGCTTGAAGATGGTGATATATTTCCTTTTCCTCACTCTTTGACCATTCTCTCTTTTCAATATAGTGAGTTGGAAATTCTATACTAATTATAACTTGGCAAATATGTGTCCATTAACTCATTCTTTATTGTGTATGTAGATTCATTCACTAATATATATAATTAGTTCATTAATAAACTTGGATAATATTTATTGCTTATTTTATATCACACAGGCACTATAGTGACTAAAAAGCTCTCAAAAATAAAAATAATGCTCTGCCCTTTAAGATCTGCCAGTAAGGTATCAATATAGATGGCCCCATTTTCTAAATGTTTACAGAATAAGATTAGAGATGAGCTCCAAAGAGCACAGGGAGGCCCAGAGGAGTGGGGGAGGCATTGCTTAGTGGATTCTATGAAAGACCAAGGTAACGCTCTGGAACTTTCAAAATATATCATCAGATTGACTGTCATAGAATTGATTTAAAGCTAAGGTTGAGCTTTAAAAATCAGGATCATATCATTAGAGTTAGAATTTTAACACGTTTAGGATAATCCTGTCTCTTTTAGAATCCCATTCCTGCATGTGGGTAGCCTCTAAGTCCTTAAGGAACTGATGCTCTGCATTGACTGTTTCAGCCTATGTTGACCTCTATTTCTCTCTAATTCAACCTGTGGCACTGGTTTCCTTAATAAAATCAGAGTGATTCTCCAGGAACCTTGCTCACCCTGTACAAGACCAAATACAAAATTCTTTGTGCATTTGGGGGGGCTTTGACTCTGGTGTTAATGGGTTTTCCTTTTAACATCACTAAAAACAAACTGACAGGACATTTATTTCCCTAATCAAATTTGGGGGGGAAATCAGCTGTTTTTTTCTTTATGTAAAAAATAACATTTTGATATAACTCATTAGTTTGTATGTGAATAGAGTAACTTAAATCATGCTAAAAACTTTATCATGATTCTAACTTATTGAATTCATAAAATAAAGAAAAGACTAAGCTAGCATGTTGACTTTTTAATTTTTATATTTTAATTAAATTGTCAAGATTATATAATTCTCAAGCGTAAAATTCTGTGATATATTCTCTGTATATTGAATTGTATGCCCACCACCAAAGTCAAATCTTCATCCATCACCACAAATTTGACCTACTTTATTTACCCTATACTACCCCCCTACCCTCCTTGGCTAATATCAACAAGACAAGTAACAGGTGTTAGAGAGGTTGTGGAGGAAAAGGAACCCTTATTCATTGCTGGTGGGAATGTAAACTGGAGATTTTGACTTTTAACTTGAAGTTACTCATGGAAAAGGAACTCATTTTATTTTTTTATACTTTTTTATTGATTTCAGAGAGGAAGGAAGAGGGAGAGAAAGAAAAAAACCAGCAATGATGGAAGAGAATCATTGGTAGTTTGCCTCCTGCAAGTCTTCTTCTGTGGATTGAGCCCACAATCCAGGCAAGTGCCCTGACTGGGAATCAAATGATGACCTCTATTTCATGGTTTGATTCTCAACCACTGAACAACATTGGCAGAGCTTTATTTTTTTTTTTTAATTCTCCCTAGAGGATTTTTGTTTTCATTGATTTCTTTTCTTTTCCTTTTTTATTATTTATTTATTTATTTATTTGAGAAAGAGAGAGTGGAGGGGGAGAGAAATATCCGTGTGAGACATATTGACCCGTTGCCTCCCATGAACCCAGACCAGGAATTCAACCCAAGACCCTAGGGTGCCTGGGCAACACACTAATCACCAAGAACACTAGCCAAGGTAGGAACTTATTTTAATATATATTTTTCAAAGCATCTCACATAATAATCATAGTCTGAATATTCTATGTCATAGCATCTGGACCATCTTATAATTGTATTCAGTTATCAATGATGAAACAGAGACTGTAAGATATTAAATTATATGCCCAGTGTGACAAGATAAAGAATGGACACTGTGGCCTGAGTAACACAAATTATTGAAAATACAGCTTTTCTATTCTTATAACTGTTGTTAATTTTTTGCCAGAGACAAAGGTAAATAGAAAGTGGGATGACCCTACAAAAGTCAATTAATTGCAGATATATTCAAATGGATACATTTGTTTTTGTTTAATGTGAAAAATAGATCCTTTTCAATTCTGACTATATGTAGTAAATCTGGGTCATGAAAAGAAACAATACAAAAATAAAAATACCTGAAATCTCAGAATCTTGAAACAGAGTTCACTCAACACCTGGGCTGCTCAGCCAGGATGAAACTGTAGTTTAATAAAACATTCCTTTGCTTTGATTTTGGGGATAATTGTAATCCTTCATAATTAAGTGCAATGCTGAATATTACAAAACACTGATATTTTTCTGGTTGTCCTCCAACATATATCTTATGGTATGAATATATACACAATATTAATATGTGCATAAAGTCATATAATATATTGGATTATACAGAGACCAACTTTTTAGGGCCTTCTTTTTTCTAACCCATCTCTTTCTTTCCCCATTCCCAGGTGATTAGTATTTACAACCTTTCTTTAATAACATGTAACCATATCCAAGTACCTATACATATACCCACATTTGGTAATTGTCATTCTTTGTAAAAATAGGCTTTTACTTTGTATATTTCTCTACATCTAGCTTTATTCACTTGGCCTTGGTGAGCGTTACCTTAAATGGTATTTAACACATTATTTTATGAGTGCTTAATTTTCATGAAATGAATATCATAATTTACTCCACAAGTTTCCTGCTCTTTAAATGGCTCCCCCCTAAAGTTTTTGTCTTGTTTTTGTCATAACTAACTATGTTACAGTAAGCAATCTGGTGTCTGTGCATGTGTGTATTATATTGGATTGCAGTGAATGTGTACTCTTAAGGACTGGGTGTCTGTGTGCACATTTTTTAAGTAACAGCTTTGAGATATGATTTATTGATCATAAAATTCATCCTTTTACAGTCTTCAATTCAGTGAATTTTAGTATATTCATAGTTAAGGGCGAGCACCACCATTATCTAAATTTAGAGCATTGTCTTCATCCCAATAAGGAATGCTGTTACCCAGGAGCACTCACTCCCCATTCTGCTTTCCCTCATAGCATTTTTGATTCCATGGTCCTGAACATTTCATATCATTGGAATCATGTAACATATGGTCTACTATAACTGGCTTTGTTCACCTAACATCATGTTTTTAAAGTTCATGTTGTAGCATGGATAGATACTTCCTTTTCATTGTGGAAGAAGGTCCTCCTGTAAGAATATACCATATATATTTTATCTGCTCATCAGTTGATGGACATTTGACTAGTTTCCATTTCTTGATATCTATACTAATAAAAGAAAAAGATGCAAATTGGCTATACCTCTGCAATGCCCACCAGCCATTCAAGGGTGAGTATTCAAATTAACCCAACAAAGATGGCGGGTTAATTTGCATGCACAGGCACAAAAGGAAGACTGAAGGCTTCGGCCTGAGCAAAGACTGAAGACTGAAGATGATTAAAGACTGGAGGCTTGGCTTCGCTGCAGCCCAGGTCCTGGGTGCCAGAGGAAAACTGGTGCTGGCAGCCAGGGAAAGGAAGGCCTGTTGCATGAATCTTCATGCAATGGACCTCTAGTAGTATATAATGCTACTATGAATATTGATATGCATTTTTTTTGCATGGAAATTTGCTTTCCATACTCTTGGGTATATATCAGGGAGTGGAATTGCTGGATCGTATAGAAACTCTATGTTTACATTTAGAAGGGTTAGCCAAACTGTGTTCCAAAGTGACTATACTCTTGCAATCCCACTAACAGGTAAGAACAATTTTTTCACATTCTCATTTTCACCTTCGCTTGTTTTTCCCCTATCTTTTTTAATTTTAGCCATTCTGGGGGGGGAGGGGAGAGGTGAATAATCTCTCTGTGGTGTGGATTGGAATTTTCCTAATGCCTACTGATATTGAGCATTTTTAATGTGCTTATTGGTCATTTACATATCTTTTCTTGTATTAATTATCTATTTGAATTTTTTATCCTTTTAAAAATTGACTTTTTATTGTTGAATTATAAGTGATCTTTAAATATTCTGGCTATGAAAACCTTATCAGATATGTGATTTGCAAATATTTTCTCCCATTCTGTGGGTTGCTTTTCATCTTCTTGGTGGTATTCTTTAAATAATGAATTAATCCTAACATACCTATATTTTTCTTTCTATTTGAATTTTATTTTTCCCAATACAATTTACCCCCTCTCTGCCCCCTTCCATGTCCACTCCTCTTCTCCCCACATAATCATCACATTGTTGTCCATGTCCATGAGTTCTCTCTCTCTCTCTCTCTCTCTCTCTCTCTCTCTCTCTCTCATTTTTTGTGCAATCCTTCCACTCTTTGCAACAATCTAGAGCTGGACAAGTACCATATGATATCATTCAAATGAAGAATTTAATGAACAAACTGAACTACCAAGTAAAATGAAGACAGACTTAGAGAGCAGGCATACCTATATTTTCTTCGTTCACTTGGGCTTTTGGTGTTATAGCTAAGGAACAGTTGCCTAAGCCAACATAATGTATTTGAAACACCTTCCTTTCTCAGAAAGCATTTAATAATATCAGAACTTATTTTAGGTGTTTAAACATTGTTCTATTTGCTCCTGCTTCTTCGATAGACTGAAGCTTTCAAATCTCAGCCAAATTACTGTTTCCTCTCTATAACCTTCTAGACATTTCTTCCCCTCTCCTACTTCCCACCCACTATTCTTCTCAATTAATGTTGAGTTAATTTTTGTCTACAGAGCTAGCTAGGGATCCAATTTCAATCTTTTGCAGATGGTTATCCAGTTGTCCTAGCATCACTTATTGAAAGGGCTGTGTTTTCCCTATTGATTTGTTTGTGTACTAATGTCTAAACCAAACTAACCATAAATATGTACATTTATTTCTGGACTTTCTATTACAATTCATTGATATGTATACCTTCATGTCAGTGTTGCACGGTCTAGATTTCCATAGATTTGTCATAAATTTTGAAATAAGGAAGTATGATTCCTCCTCCTTTGTTATTTTCAAGAAAGTTTTAGTTCTTCTGAGTCCCTTGAACTTTTATCTGAATACTAGTGGTCCGGTGCACAAAATTAGTGCACGTTAAAAAAGGATTAATTAGAGGAAATATTTTAATATTGCTGTTTTCCTTTCCTCTATAATAGAAGTGTCAGAGATGAAAGAAAATTAGTAAAATGTATATGAAAATCTGCCTCCTGTCAGAGTCTGGGGTGCACCACGGGACCCAGATTCAAGTCCCTGCCCACCCACACATGCCTTGAATTTGCATGAAACCAAATCCCAGCTGGCCTCAAACCCACTGGGCATGATCCAGACTCCGCCGGCCCCACCACTGTCAATCCCCACCAGGGTGAGGGCTTCAGCCTCAGGTCCCCCAGCACACACTAGATGGGGGATGCAGACTCAAGTCTGTAGGCCTGGTGCTGGGCAGAGGGTGCAGCCTCAGATCCCCAGGCCCAGTGCTGGGTGGGGAGTGCAACCTCAGGTCTCCTGCCCAAGCCCAGCACCACACAGCCTCAGGTCCCTGCTGATCGCTTGTAACGGAAACCCTGCCCTTATTGTGAGTGCAGCCAGCTTGTGATGGCATGAGGGTTAATTTGCATATTACCTATTTATTACATAGGATTAGAATCACCTTATTGATTTCTGGGAAAAGGCTAGATAGGATTTTGGTCGCAACTGGATTGAAATTTTAGATTTATTTGGGAACACTGCCATTTATACACTATAAAATTCTTTAATTCATGAATGTCAGAGATCTTTCCATTCATTTTTCTTTCTTAATTTCTTTATTTTTGTATTTTCAAGACTACATTACTTTGCTTTGGTAAGCCACAGCTCCCTATATATGCTTGTCTGTCTCTCTGATCTAAAGGACAGTAGTTTCTATTATGCTCCACATCCCTCTCTCCCAAACACACACACTCCTGGGTCCAAGAAGGGAGTGGCTACTTTCAAGTTCCTGACATACAAAGCTAGCAACCTGAAGTCTTGTTTAATTCTTTTAAGCATAGTTTCTTTGGTTCTTAGAAAACATTGAAAAAAGCTTATTTTATTTTTTCTGGTAATTTCAACATATAGTAAGCTTCCTATGAAATGATTACTATTGACTACCTCTTCCCTGTGTACGGGCCATCTTTTTCCTGTTTCTATGTGTTTCTCAGATTTTTTTTTACACTGGACATTTCAAATAATATTATGTTGCAACCCAGGAAATCTTATTTCTCTTCTCCTTAGGACTTATTTTTGTACTGTTTATTGTTGTTAACATTAATTTAGTGAATTTATTGAACTCAATCTTAAAAATTGATATTCCATTTCATGTGTGTTCACCGTCTGTCTTAGCCTGCACTTGCTGCTCGCAGAGGCCCTGGAGGTCAGACAGTGGCAAGAGCTTAGACCTTTGTCTATCTTTCCTGGGCATGCGCACAGCCATACACATGCCTGTGGACTTCTATATCCCCTTGAATATGTCAGAGCACTTCAAAGTCCCTGTGGATTTTCATTCACCAATGTTTCTTCCTAAATTAGTTGATAAGAATGTGTTTGTCCTACCTTTTTTTTTACCTCCTTATATAGTTGTAATGTGACCAGATGCCTCTGATTGTTCCTGACAAATGGCTTGAGGATTGGATTGTTTACACTAAGCAGGTTCCAAGTCAAATCCAATAAGAACAAGTCCTGTGAATGGGGCTTCTTCAAGGGGTCTTCCAGAAAACTCAAATAGTGACTATTTTCTAGGGGCGGGGCTTTTTATGATGCCCCAAACTCATTCTGCATCTGTCAGTGGCTTCTGGTTGGCTCAATTGTAAGTACAATGGTTGTGAGGTTGGTTTTCAAGATGACTGTGGATCTGGGGAGCAGGGCTGGGAATAGTACAGATTAAAATGCTACAAAGCTCTCTTTTCTTATCAAGATTCAAATCTATTTCTGAGGGTTTAATGGAAAGCTGTGGGTATTAGAGTATAAAGAGGGTAGGACATTGCTCTTTGTATTATTACAAGCCTTTTCTCAATGTACAGTTTTTTAAAAGTGATTTTGACCATTTTTGACAGTATTCTCATTACTTTTATAGATGAGGATTTTGAGCATCCTTACTTTGCCATCCCATAAGTGCCTTAGAGTAAACATATTTTTCTGGACCACTGATTTTATTTCTAAGGGTTAGAATTCTAAGAGTGACATTGCTGGATTAAGGGGTCCTATATAATAACAGGCTAATATGCAAATTGTTCCCTCGACGGAGAGTTCAACCGGGAGTTCAACTGGGAGTTTGAACAGAGGACAGGGCCAGCCAGCCAATGGCTCATGGCTCCTCCCCCGACTTGTCCCTCTCCCAATCACCCTACCCTAATGGGGGGAGGAGCCAGCAGGCTAGCTGCCCACAGGCTGCTTTCCCAGCTGGCCCAGCCCAAATGGCCCCCATTGGGGTGGACCAGGCAGATCCCACTTTGCATAAATTTGTGCACTGAACCTCTAGTATGAATATATTTATTTATATTAACTATCACAGTTTGTTTTCTATAATGGCTCTAAATTTACATTTTATTTTAAAACATTGAGACAAACATTTTCTTCTTTTTGTTTCAAACTGGGGAATTCAAAATCTAATTGAATGTATTGAAATTCAAAGTCTTTTCATTGGTTCAGACAGTATTTGGGTTTTGATTCCTCATTGATTTTCTTTGCCTATTAATCCACTAAGATGCCTTTTTTATTTATATTAAATATTTTGGAATTTAAACTTTATCTGTTATATTTCATGTAAAATTTTAAATGGGTTGGGTAGAATTTTCTTATAGTGAAAGAATCCCATAAATTGAAACATTTCATAAAACTTTTCTGACAAAAGAAGGAGGATATAAAAATGAGTAAGTGTCAAAAATTGGTGAGGCTTTAATTTGAAATATTTGGTATAAAGAAGAAAATTAATGCAAGAAAAAATATATGCATCCAGATAAATTTTTCTCTTATAAGAACCTAAATTGCATTGTGTTAGGTTTCAATTCCATTTTCTAGGTGAAAGAAAAAGTTTGGGAAACTCATTCTTTTCTACCCCTTCATATCCACTACCTTGTCTTTACCAGAATAAATCTCATTATGGCTTTTATATTTCTATTAGCCCCTAAAAAAACCCCTACATTTCACTTACTATAGTCTAAACCTTATAAGGTATTTTGGATTTCCCATTTCTTTGTCTTCCCATCTCCCTAACATCTCAAAACTTTGCATTATGTACTCTGGAATTATTTCTTTATTGCCAGAAAAATATTTCATAATTTAAGTTAAGCAAGTATCTTCTCCTTCTTACTATGAATGTTATCTTATAAACCCGACTATCCTTTCAAAACATAGCTTTCCTTCACCCTTTTCAGTGTTAGCTGTTTGCTTTCCTAGTCATCATTTCAATGGGCATAGATTAGGAATCAGCAAGCTCAGTGACAAGTCAGAACATTCTCTCTTCTTTTCTAACATTCCTGGCTTTGAATCTCAAATCAACATATTTTGTTATGCCCAGATTTCAAGATTCCCAGAGACCACCAGGTAGCTGTGCGATGCAAATCAAAGAACCTTTATTCAAACCCGGATTTGGCTCCCAGCCTCTATCTGGCACAGCAGTGAGGGGAGAGCGAGCCCAGCAAGAACAATAGGTTATAAAGGGTTGGTCATTTGGGTGGTCTTAGGGAAGTGACGTGGGTTACAGAGATAGCCTTATTAGGTCAGGGTTTTTCAGCGCAGGTCTCACAGCACAAGGATCAGGAAGTGACCAGTACTTTGGTTATGCCTTATTAGGGCTGCATTGGTCTGCTCAGACAGTGGTTGGGGGAGTTAGGACATTCCTGGCACCCTTGTGGCCACTCCCAGCAAGGGGGAAGGGGAATTAGGCTGACCAGCCCCACAAGATGGAGGATAGTCAGCTCTGCTTTGTCCTTTCAATTTTATCACACTCTACCCTTCTTTGCTACCAAACTAAGACTTCAGTTCTCCACTGTGGATGTTTTTCTCTCTTTTCCATGTCTAGCGCAGAGAGAGAGATTGGGTCTAGTTTCTGAGTACAGGAGCTGGGGATTAAGAAATAAAAGTATAGAAGACAAAGACACAGTAATAGGGAAAATAGCTGGGCCTGAGTAGGATGTCTGTTCTCTCTGATGGAGAGGCAGCATCTGATACCCAAACAGCAGCAGTTTATTTATATTCCAAAATACAAAGGTGCCGAAAACCAATCCCCGTCTAGCTAATAGAAAGATGTGCATAGGAGCCAGGAAGGCTGGTAAACAACCTTAATTGCTCTGAAAGGTCAGAACTGAAACATTTTAATTAAAGCAGCTTTCACCTCTGTTTGATTTTTGTGTATTTCTGTTATTGGAATCTCCTGGCTAAAGGCTATGAGTGGAACCCATAGTCTTAACAAAAGGGATAGCCAGGCGCCTTGGATTTAGCCCACAAACAGTTAAGAAATGCTCAAGGTGTCTTGCCTGGGGCGCTCCCCACCTCTACAATTGTAGCTTCTGATTCCCTATCACTGATTCCAATGATTTTGCTTTCTACACTACCTACCTCCAGCCCTATTCCTTATATAATCCTATTCTGAATATAACCTCTTATCTTTCTAGCTATCATCTTTTAGTACCAGAACAAAACAAACAAACAAACAAAAAAAAATCCCTTTGGCTAGCTCCAAGACTTCCTGTGTGTTGATCCTAATGCCTTCCCATTTTCCCTACCAATTATAATGCCCTCATTTCCCTTTATATTCAGAGTAAATTTCATGATAGAAACTATATTAACAACCTTGTATATACTTCAAGTCTTTTTCCTTGATCCTTCATTGTTGTGGGGCGACTTCTATGACCACAGAGGCTGTTAAGTTGGTAATAAGCAGGCAAGGATTTATTGAAAACTGGCCAGGATGGTCGCGGGGGCACCACGCAAACACCCGCGGGCGCACAGCCCTGCGTGCAAGCAGGCCTTTTAAAGGGTCTGAACCATAAATGTTATTGCCCTGCCTGCGTTTGGCGAACAGCTCTCACAGCCGCATCTGGGGAAGAGCTGCCAATAGACTATGAATAACTCTATTGCTCACTCTTTATCTTCTATGTTTTCTGCTAGACATGGGAAAGTGGTCCTACCTTTGTAAAAACAGGTGGTGTGGCTACATAATTGGCGTCAGACCGTTACTCCTCTGGTTCTAGTCTTCAAGGTCACAAGCTGGAAACTAAAGCAATAATTCCTTTGTTTTAAGCAAGCAGGGGTGAACAGTGGCCAAAGTTTCAAACAGCAGTTTTACTCTAGTAAATGTTCTTATGACCTTATTTCATCATCATATGCTCTTGAAAAACTATAAACCTGGTTAAATACACTCTTTCATCTATTCCATCTTTATAACTGTGTAGTTGAGTATAGCTGGAGAAAAACGTACCACCACATTGACTGATCACCCATAAAGTGGTTGCTGTGCTGTCAGATATTCATGCACACCCCCTCTCACTTGCCTGGTTTATTAATTCCCAGGTGTAGCTCTATCCTTAAGTCCACAGTGCTGCCTCCCCATGTTCACTCCCAGTTGATGACTGATCTATGTTTTTGCTTTACTGAGAAAACACATGAAATCAGAAGAAATCAACCACATACAGTGTTGTCAGTATCTGACCACTCTGTTTTCCTATTACCAGACATGTGTTATTGCTGTCTATATCTAAAGCCAGGCTCAGCACTCATATAGTAGATGCATGCCCTCTTTGCCCAGTTAAGGACTTACTCCAGTAAGCATTTCTTCCTTCTCCTACATGATTTCATTCCATTGCAATCAGATATGCTGTTAACATTTTTTTAAAATATACTTTTTAAATCTCACTGACCTCACTTCAGATATTTACCAACCCATTTATTTTCTATGCTTTATCTTTAAATCATGTCGTTTTACTTCTTCAGACTATTTCTATGAGCCCACAATATCCTTACAATCTTTTAATCTACATTACTATTGAATACCAGGATTAAAAACCCAATCTCTATTTTTGCCTTTAATCTTACTTTACATATTAGAAATGTTTGAAGAAGTTGGTCTCTCATTCCTTTTAAACACTCTTTTCACTTGGTTTCTATTACACAATACTCTCTTAGTTTTCCTCTGGTTACGAATTACTTCTTTTCCTCCTCTCCTGGTTCCTCCACTAATTTCAGATCTCTTAGTGTTAGACTATCAGTGTCCCTTAGTTGGCCTTTACACTTCTCTTTTTCCACATACCTCATGGGTGACCTTATCCAATCCTATGTCATAAATAACTGCATATCAGCTACATGTTGAAAATATCCCAATTTATATTTCCAGCCCATATTTTTTCCCAAACCCCCAAATCAATCAATTGATCTATCATCTATCTATCTGTCAAATTTTCCTACCAAACATGTCTTAATTTATGCATGTCCATAAACATAAGGAAATACTAGTTTCAAAGGATCTCTGAGTTATAAAGAGTAATCAGGCCCAGGGTGGGCATAATGAGGTGGCAGGAAACACTTGGTCTAACCCATCCTAACTCACCTATTCTCTCGTCTCTTATCTCTAGCCCCTAAATATAACATTCTTAGAATTAAGTTGGTGATGAGAGCTAGGAAATAATCCTGAGGGGGCCAATGAAGGGGAAAAGAGGGACACCTGAAATATCTTCACCAATAAAGATAAATTTTTTAAAAAAACTTAATTGTAGAGAAAAGGCTTATTCCTTCAGTCATGGAGAGGAATATACATCAGTGCTTGCTAGCAAGATTGAGATGCTAGTGTTCCCCATTAGTAGCTAGGATTTAATCACCTCATAGTGTGCTGTATACCCATTGGACCTCATACTAACCGGCCCCCAATCATACTACTCATTTCTTACAGCCTTGTCACCTAAAGTAGAGCCTGCTTTCTGGGAACTGTCTGCCTCCTGGTTATTCCCATTAACGTATTTATTACTTGCAAGTCAAACGCATTAGCAGCGGTGGGCAAATTATCATAGCCTAAAAAGCTTTCTCTTGCTTATGGTTCCAAATTACTTACATCAGATACTGAAATTCTTTTGTAGACATATTTTTTGATACATGTATGTTCTCATTTCTAAAAAGTGAGAGAGAGACACTTTATTGTATAGCAGATATCTAGAACTTACTCATCTTGCATAACTTATATTTTATACCTATTGAAAAACAACTCGCCATTCCCCCTATTTTTCTTTCCCCACAGCCCCTCAACCATCATTCTACTCTCTGCTTCTGTGAGTCTGACAATTCAAATACCTAATGTAATAAGTGGAATCGGGCAGTGTTTGTCCTTCTGTGTCTGGCTTAGTTCACTTAGCATAATGTCCTCAAGGTTCATCCATGTTCTTACATCTGAAACGGTCTTCCTCTTTTTATTAAGGCTGTATCATACATAATTTTATGTATATACCATTATTTATATACGACCTTTTCTGTATATTCATCCATTGATAGGTATTTAGGTTATTTCTATAACATTGTTATTAAATGATACCAAAATAGAGACAACAAAATAAAATTAGACAAATAGGACTACAAAAATTTAAAAATTTCTGCATAGCAAAAAAAAAAAACAGTGAAAAAAGTTAAAGGGCAAATACAGATGTGAGAAAATATTTGTAAACCTTATATCTGACAAGGGGTTAATATTCAATATATATAGGGAATTCCTATAACTCAGTAGCAAAAACAAAACAAAACAACCTAATTTTAAAAATGAACAAAGGACTTGAAAAGTTATTTCTCTAAAAAGACTTGCAATTGGCCAATAGGTACATAAAAAAGATTCTCAGTATCACTAATCATCAGGTAAATGCAAAGCAAATCCACACTAAGATTTTATCCTACAGCTATTAAGATCGCAAGGATAGGAACTCTTGTGTGCTATGGGTGGGAATGTAACATGTCGAAGCTACTATGAATAAACAGTGTGGTATTTTCTAAAAAAAATTAAAAAGAGAACTAATATATCTACCAATCCAACTCTGAGTATATATCCAAAAGAATTGAACTCAGGAGCTCAAATAGAAATGAAATTAATTCCCAGAAAAGAAAAATAATTAACTTCCCATGGTGCGAGGTTACTAGGAGTAAAGATGTTCTTTAGAGAGAAGCCACTGAAGCTGAAATTATAACATACTTTACAATATATAGCTGAGTAGGTCAGTTGTCATAAGCTTTGCGTGTTACAAAGAAAGAAAGACATTTCTTTAAGTCTGCTGTAGATACTTGTAATATGCATACTCATTAAGGTCTCTGTATTTATATTTTGTTTCTTTTGTTAATGTAATGCTTTCATTTTTTAAAAAATATTTTTATTGATTTTTTGCAGTATAACTTATAATTAATAGTAGTACATGTTTTCCTTTCCCCCTCTCCCTTATCCTCCCCCCAGTTTCGCCTACCCCCCAGCACATATCCCCACCCTCCCCGCTCCCCGCCCCAGTGTCTTTCATTCATTGGTTATGCTCATATGCATGCATACAAGTCCTTCAGTTGATCTCCCCCCATCCCATCCACCCAAGCCTTCCCCCTGTAGCTTGACAGCCTGTTCAAGGCCACCCTGCCTCTATATCAATCACTCTCCCCTGTTTCTTTTCTTCAAAAATATCTTGCCTCTGCATACTAGAAACAAACGTATAAGAGCAAAAAATGTTTCAGTCTCAGTTTCAATGTCCAACTTTTCTGAGTCCCAGTTTCAGTGTCAAATAATTCTTTATGTGTACATGTCAGCAATGGTATCCGGATGGTGGACACATCGTGGCAATGCAAGATCCATCCTCTCTGGTTTGGTCCTGGGCTGCCTGCAGACATGCACAGCTGCTGACTGCTAGCATGGCAAGGTGTCCTCAGTGTCCCCCATCTCTGGACCATCCTTGTGACTGGAACAGATCCGTCAGTTTCTCACAGTCGCAGGAACCCACGTGGTCTTGCAGTTGTTCTCTGAAAACACACAAACACATTCTCGAACAAAAGTTAACCAAGGGATCCTCTCTGTAAAATAGACTTGGGATTCTTTTTAATTTTTGCCTAAATGATTTTCCTTTGGCTTGTTTTGACACCATGTGTGTTTTTTCATGGGTGTCCTGCTATTGTTTTTACAAATGGAATTTACTTTACTGGAGTAAGAAGTTTCTAGATGTATTTTACTTACTCGATATTTTTTTCCTTACATGATATTACCCCACTGCACCCTCCTCCCCTTTTTGATTAATGGGGGCTTTTGGAAATTTTATATTGCAGTCTTGGTAATTTTAAATATTAATTTTGGCACAGAAATATGACTGCTTTAGGTTCTTTGGATGTTAGGCAATTTTACACTGAGATGAACTACTAATAGATTTTTTAGTTAATGTTTTAGGAAAAGCTTTTTGTCCAGTACACTATAATTTTCTTGAGTATTCACTTATTTCACTTGGCCAATTTAAATTAATCTGAAAACTTGATTACTATTTTCCTGTCAATTTTAATACTCAAGCAGAAATCTTAGTTTACCCTGTAAATACTAGTGGAAAGGAATATTTGCAATTTTGAGTAGGTCCTGAGCATTCCTGATAATAGACTGAATTTAGATATAGAGCAGCTATTGCTGGCCGAGTCTCTGTCTGCCACCTGGGTCCAGGTATGAGTTATGCATGGGAGGTGAAGCAGCCGTGGGGGTAGGAGACCTCCCTCAGGAGGGGTGAGAATTCAAGCCCCTGCAAGGTTTGTGGGTGAGGTTCTGTGCCCCAACTCTGTTGACCTTTTACCTCTCTCCTGTTGGCCCCTCTGCGACTGTGCCTGTCTTAGGTTGTTCCTTCCCTGAGGAATCTTACCCGTCTCTGGCTAACCAGCCATCCTCCGGGGCCAAACAGGGTGATGTGAGGTTCAGTTCTGTCTCCTTTGTAGTCTATGCCCCCTTGGCCTCCATGTCCAGTACCTGCCTTGGGGTCCCCTTGCCTGCTGGCGGGGTCCTGGTACTGATCACATGTCTTGGGGGACCCAGGGTTCTTCTCCAGAGAGGGCCCAGCTCACACCATTGGTCGGGATACAGATCCATGATGCCAGCTGCCCAGAGGCTTCAGCCACAGCTTGAACTGAAAACTCAGGCATCAGCTGTGTGTATTTGGATAGTAACAAGAAGGTCCCTCTTGGCAGAAAGGGCAAGAAGGGCCAAAATAGAATGCTCGGATGCCTTCCCAGTGCCTTAATCGCTTCTGGAAGGGATTAATTTCTTTCCTATCCTTTTTTAAGTTGCTGCCCAACATTCAAAGAATTAGTTTGTAAGTTTATTTGGAATAATTGTATAATATGCTGTTGTCAAATATCAAATATTATAATGACATTGTAGAATAATATCATGTAAGGGTATTATGGTATCACGGGAGGTTAAGGAGGGCCTAGCCTAAGGACTGGTGTCCATAGGATATGACAAGCTCTAGGCCATGTCAATTCAATCTCAAACTAGCTGCCATTTTTTTATAACTTTATATAAACTTTGTCAGGGATGTAAAAACACAAATCACTTATCTTAGTTCAAGAGTTCAAATATATTGACTTTTCCACTTACTCCCAGCACCTGCCACTTACCCTGAGGTTTGACATTCTGAGGGACTTTTCTCAGTCTCTGGATCCATTCTTGTTCATCAGTCTATGTCATTCATTGTATTCCTCAAATGAGTGAGATCATGTGATATTTGTCTTTCTCTGCCTGGCTAATTTCACTTAGCATAATGCCCTCCAAATCCATCCATGTTGTTACAAATGGTAGGAGCTCCGTCTTTTTTTCCGCGGCATAGGATTCCATTGTGTAAATGTACCATAGTTTTTTAATCCACTCATCTGCTGATGGGCACTTGGGCTGTTTCCAAATCTTAGCTATGGTAAATTGTGCTGCTATGAACATAGGGGTACATATATCCTTTCTAATTCGCATTTCTAGTTTCTTGGGGTATATTCCTAGAAGTGGGATCACTGGGTCAAATGGGAGCTCCGTTTGTAGTTTTTTGAGGAAACTCCATACTGTTCTCCACAGTGGCTGCACTAGTCTACAATGCCACCAGCAGTGCACGAGAGTTCCTTTTTCTCCGCATCCTTGCCAGCACTTGTCATTTGTTGATTTGTTGATGTAAGCCATTCTGACAGGTGTGAGATGGTACCGCATTGTCATTTTGATTTGCATCTCTCGGATAATTAGTGACTTTGAGCAAGTTTTCATATGTCTCTGGGCCTTCCTTTTGTCTTCTTTGGTGAAGATTTTATTTAGGTCTGTTGCCCATTTTTTTATTGGATCATTTGTCCTCCTTTTATTGAGTTGCGTGAGTTGCCTGTAGATGCTTGAGATTAAACCTTTATCACTGATAACATTTGCAAATATGTTCTCCCATACAGTGGGTTTTCTTGTTGTTTTGTTGATGGTTTCTTTAGCTGTGCAAAAGCTTTTGATTTTGATGTAGTCCCATTTGTTTATTTTCTCTTTAGCTTCCATTGCCCTAGGAGCAGTATCATCAAAGAAGTTCTTTGGCATATGTCTGAGATTTTTCTTCCTGTAGATTCCTCTAATATTTTTATGGTTTCCTGTCTTACGTTTAAGTCCTGGATCCATTTTTTTTAGTTTATTTTTGTGTATGGTGTAAGTTGGTGGTCTAGTTTCATTTTTTTTGCATGTATCTGTCCAATTTTCCCAACACCATTTATTGAAGAGACTGTCTTGACTCCATTTTATGTTCATGCCTCCTTTGTCAAATATTGATTGAGCATAGTGGTTTGGGTTGATATCTGGATTCTCTATTCTATTCCATTGATCTATATGTCTGTTCTTGTGCCAGTACGAGGCTGTTTTGAGAACAGTAGCTTTGTAATACAGCTTGAAATCTGGTATGGAAATCCCACTGAATTTGTACTTCTTTCTCAGGATTGCTGTGGCTATTCGGGGCCTTTTTTTTTTGTTCTAGATGAATTTTTGGAGAGTTCTTTCTAGGTCTTTGAAATATGCCATTGGTATTTTAATGGGGAGTGCATTAAATTTATAGATTACTTTGGGTAGTATGGACATTTTAATTATGTTGATTCTCCCAATACATGAACATGGTATGTTCTTCCATCTGTTCACATCTTCCTCTATCTCTTTTTACAGTGTCCTGTAGTTTTCACGAATAGGTCTTTTACCTCCTTAGTTAAGTTTATTCCTAGGTATCTTAATTTTTTTGGTGTGATGGTAAATTGGATTTTATTTTAGTCTCTCTTTCTGTAAGTTCACTATTAGTGTATAGAAATGCCATAGATTTCTTGGCATTAATTTTGTAGCCTGCTATGTTGCTGAACTCATTCATTAAGTCTACTACCTTTTTTATGGAGTCTTTCGGTTTTTTATGTACAATATCATGTCATCTGCAAATAAGGATAGCTTAACTTCTCCTTTTCCAATTTGGATGCCTTTTATTTCTTCTTCTTGTCTAATTGCAATGACTAATACTTCCGGTACTATGTTGAACAGGAATGGTGAAAGTGGGCAACCCTGTCTTGTTCCTGTTCTTAGGGGAAATGGTTGTAGTTTTTGACCATTGAGTATGATGTTTGCTGTGGGTTTATCATATATGGCTTTTATTATGTTGAGGTATGATCCTTCTATTCCTACCTTGTTGAGAGTTTTTATCAAGAAAGGATGTTGGATTTTGTCAAATGCTTTTTCTGCATCAATTGATATGACTATGTGATTTTTATCTCTCAATTTGTTTATGTTATGTATCACATTTATTGATTTGCGGATATTGTACCATCCTTGCATTCCTGGGATATATCCTACTTGGTCATGGTGTATGAACTTTCTGATGTACTGCTGGATCCAATTTGATAAAATTTTATTGAGGATTTTGGCATCTATTTTCATGAGGGATATTGTCCTGTAATTCTCTTTCATGGTGTCATCTTTATCTGGTTTTGGCATTAGGGTGATGCTAGCTTCATAGAAGGAGTTTGGAAGTGTTCCATCCTCTTGAATTTTCTGGAATAGTCTGAGGAGTATAGGTTTTAGTTCTTCCTTGAATGTTTGGTAAAACTCCCCTGTGAAGCCGTCTGGCCCTGGGCTTTTGGTTGCTGGAAGCTTTATGATGACTGCTTCAATTTCTTCCACAGTTATTGGTCTATTGAGTTGTTTAGATTCTTCTTGATTGAGTTTTGGGAGGTTATATTTTTCTAGAAATATATCCATTTCCTCCAGGTTGTCCAGTTTGTTGGAGTAGAGTTGTTCATAGTATTTTTTAACAATCCTTTGTATTTCAATGGGGTCTGTTGTTATTTCACCTCTTTCATTTCTGATTTTATTTATTAGGGTCCTCTCTCTTTGCTTCTTGGTGAGTCTGGCTAGAGGTTCATCAATCTTGTTTATCCTTTCAAAGAACCAGCTCTTGGTTTTGTTGATCTTCTGTATTGTTTCTTTGGTCTCTATGTCATTTTTTTCTGCTCTGATCTTTACTATTTCCTTCCTTCTGCTTACACTGGGCTTTTCTTGTTGCTTTCTTTCTAAATCTTGGAGTTGTTGGGTTAGACAACTTATTGCCACTGTTTCTAGTTTTTTTGTGGTAGGATTGTAGAGCTATGAACTTCCCTCTCAGAACTGCTTTCACTGTGTCCCATAGATTTTGGATTGTTGTGCTATCATTGTCATTTATTTCCATGATGTTTTCTATCTCTTCCTTGATCTCTCTAGTAACCCAGTCATAGTTTAATAGCATGCTGTTTAGTCTCCATGTGTTTGATTTCTTTAGATTGTTTCTATTGTAATTGATTTCCAGCTTAATGCCACTGTGATCTGAGAATATGCTTGATATGATTTCTATCTTCTTGAATTTGGAGAGACTTTGCCTATGACCCAACACATAGTCTATCTTTGAGAATGACCCATGGGCACCTGAAAAGAATGTATATTCTGTGGCTTTGGGGTGAAATGATCTGAAGATGTCAATTAATTCCATCTGGTCTAATGAGTCATTGAGGATTGATATTTCTTTACTGATTTTTTGTTTAGAGGATTTGTCCAATGGTGATAGTGGGGTATTAAAATCCCCTACCATGATTGTATTGCTGTCTATCTCTCCCTTGATGTCCTCTCTAGGAGTTTTTGTATATATTTGGTGCTCCTGTATTGGGTGCGTATATGTTTACCAGAGTTATTTCTTCTTGTTGGATTCCTCCCTTTAGTATTATGAAGTGGCCTTCTTTATCTCTTGTTATGTCCTTCACTTTGAGATCTAATTTGTCAGATATAAGTATGGCTACACCAGCTTTTTTTTCATTTCCATTTGCCTGAATAACTTTTTTCCAACCTTTCATCCTCAGTCTGTGTGCGTCTTTTTTTCGGAGGTGGGTTTCTTGTAGACAGCAGATACATGGGTTGTGTTTTCTTATCCAGTCTATTACCCTATGTCTTTTGATTGGAGCATTTAAACCATTTACATTTAAAGTTATTATTGATAGGTACTTATATGTTGCCATTTTTGTTCTTTACCCCTGTGTTCCTTCTTCGCTTCCTATTTCTTTTTACAGCAGATCCTTTAGCATTTCTTGCATTGCTGGTTAGGTGGTGACGAATTCCCTTAGTCCTTTTTTATCTGTGACGCTCCTGATTTGACCTTCAATTTTGATTGAGAGCCTTGCTGGGTATAGTATTCTGGGATTCAGACCCTTCCTTTGCATGACTTTGTAAATTTCATTCCACTGCCTTCTGGCCTGATAGGTTTCTGTTGAGAGATCACTTGTTAGTCTGATGGGGATTCCTTTGTAAGTGACTTTTTGTCTCTCTCTGGCAGCTTTTAAGATTCTTACTTTGTCATTGGTGTTTGCCAATTTAATTATAATGTGCCTTGGCGTAGGTCTTTTGGGGTTTATTTTGCTTGGGACTCTGTGAGCTTCTTGGATTTGTGTGGGTTTTTTTCTTTCCTATATCAGGGAATTTTTCTGTCATTATTTCTTCCAACAGGTATTCTATTCCTTGCTCAGTTTCCTGTCCTTCTGGAAGCCCAATTATACGGATGTGGTTTTGTTTCATGTTGTCCCAAAGTTCCCTTAGGCTCTCCTCCTGCTTTTTAATTTTTTTTTCTAGAAGCTGCTCTACTTGGTTATTTTTTCCTACCTGGTCTTCTAGCTCACTGATGCGATCCTCTGATTCTTCTAGTCTACTCTTAATACTTTCTATTGAGTTCTTTACTTCAGCAATGTCACTTTTCATTTTGTCTTGGCTCTTCATTTCTTCTTGGCTCTTCATCATTTCTTCCTGGGTCTTCCTCATTTCCTCTTGGTTCTGACTCATATTATCAAATTTGTCTTCCATTCTTTTCAGCCACCTTATGACCATTTCTCTGAATTCTTTCTCTGACAGGTTGTTAACTTCCATTTCGTTTACCACCTTTTCTGGTGAGCCTTGTTTTTCTTTCATATGTGGGCTGTTTCTTTGTCTTCCCATGGTCTCTCTTCTTTGTGTATCTGGTTATGTAGTTCTCACTCTCCTGCGTTGACTTAAAGGCACAAAATACAACACAACCAGGCACTGAACCGGAATGTAGTCACAGTAATGGTAATTCCAAATAAAGGTGATCGCCAGAGAAAGACAAATTCGGTGATAGGTGAGAAAAAAGAAAGAGAACCTCCCCCAGACACACACAGACACTCACACACCCACACTCACACAAAAAGAAAGAGACCCCCCAACACACACACACTCACAAAAAAGAAAGACAAGAATGCCAAAATGATAATGGGAAAAGGGGAAGAAGAAAAAAAAGGAGTAAATTATAAATGTGGGGTGAAAACTCCTATAGGACAGCCCCTAATCCAAACCAAAACCCGCAACAAGTACCTGGAGATTGATACAAATTACATACAACTACTAATATCAAGGGAGGTGAGGGAACACAGAAGCAAAAATCTATCTAATGAGGACAACAAAAGAAGAAACAACATCAAAAATAAGAATAACCCCCACTACAAGACAAACAAAATAACAGAATAAGCAAATCAATCTCATAAACCTGCTTAAAAAATCGATATAATCAACAGTCAAGTAAACAACAACAACAGGACAGGGATAAAAACACTTTTAAGATAGTGAAGTCAGAGAAGCTAGAGGTATATATGGACTTGGAGTAGGTGGTTGGAGATTAGATATATAAGTGGGGTGAAATTTTAACAGGGGGTAAAAAGAAAGAATTAAGGTAAATCTAAAGCGGGAAAAGTATAAGGGAAACAAGGCACTAAATAGGGAAAGGTTAGCAAGAGAGTGGTGGTATAAAGGTGAAGTTGAGGTAGAGTAAAAGATACTAAAGAGTAGATGAAAATAGACTGTATTCCCAAGGTCGAAGAGAAAATATAATCAATTCCCTGTGTCACACAAGAATCAATTTGTGATTTGGCCCCTGGGTGGCAGTGTTCTAAATTGACTTCTGGGTCTATTGGTCCTCTCTATCCTGAACTAAAATTTTGCTGTCTTTGGTATTCAATACTGCCTCTCTAATGGTGACTGCTGTTTTAGCAGCCAGGACCCTCCCAAAATCTTCTGGGTCTCCCTCCTCTGTCAGGTCCAAATTGGTTGCGCTCCAGGGATTAACTCTGCCACCAGCTCCAAGGGCCCTCTCCCACATTTACCAGCTCCAACAGCCACAGATTTTATTTCAGGTGCAGATCTCCAGGCTTTGAGTTCCAAGGTGCAGATATCCCAGTCTGCCAGCCCCCTCAGTTTCACGTCCAAAGTACCCCCGGGAAATCTGACCTTTCCATGCTGGAGTTTAGAGCTCCCTGGACTCTGCGCGCCTCTGTGCCAACTGGGCACCGGTGTTCTGGGAGTCTCAGCCATCCAGCCAGTACTGCAGCTGTATATTTTCAGGTCCTTCCCCTTCAAGATGTCGTGGTCTGCCTCCGCGCCTCCTCGCGCAGTTGGCTCAGGGAGAGAACCCAGCAGTACTCGGGCCGCTCAGGCTGGGGAGGCCAGCCCAGCAGTCCCCTATCTTCTCCCGGAGCACAGCTGTTCCCCTACTCTCCAACAAACGCTCCCTGCGCGACCTTCAGCTGCTCCCTCCTTCTGCCCTGTGAGCAGATTCAGATGAAATCGCTCTGTTCCGCTGCCATTTTTTTCTCCCGTCATTTGTTTTTTGAATAGATTTGTTTGTTTCCAATGTTAATTGGTAGGTATAGACTTATATTTGAAATAATGAAAAATATAGGTAGCTATAAATATAATTATACATTTAGATGGATATTTAAAATATGTTAATATGGGTTATCTCCAGATATTGAAAGTATATATTATGAATTATTTTTAATTTCTTTGAGCTTTTTGTGTCATCCTAGTTTCTAAAGTTATAATGTATAATTTGAATAATTATACAAAGTATTAAAGTGATTTATACTAATGAGAAAAACAGATTAATTGGAAGGCTTAATCCCATCTTTAGAAAATTCTCCTGAAGCAGTAACATTTCATAACTTTGACTACAAACAAAAAGACAATTGCAAGGTAAATTTTATCAATTTAGCTGATGAAGCTAGGGAATGCAGTATATACAGCATTTCTATATTTCAGCAAATTTATGTCTTATGTTATTCCTAAAATCTTGACTGAGAAGTGTTAACAAGTTCAGTGTGGTTAGATGGAGTCATAATTTTTAAGTAACCATCAAAAAGTGGATAGATTATGTCTGATGTCTATCTACAGGAGTTTCTGTGGGGGTGTTCTGAATTTAACCATATTTTACATAAAAATTTCATTAATAAAAACAGATGACATGCTTATTGTCATTTAAGTAATAAGATACCCAACCTACTTGACATCAGACCAAATCAGCTTGTTCAAAAAGAAGCACAACTGGCAAAGTATTATGTAGAGTTGACATAGAGCAAGAAGTTGAAACATGGTTGCATTTTTCTGAACTTATAAGGATAGGTTAAAAATTATTAACTTAGGAAAAGAGCTTCAAGTCTAGCATTTCTAATCTATAATAATAAAACTATAACATGCAAATTGACCGGATGGATAAACAGTGGAATGATGGGATGACCTTCCAGATGAAGTCTGGGCTTCAGGGCTGCAAGGGCCAAGCCCCTTGCACGACTTTCATGCATTGGACCTCTAGTATAAATATACTAGAGCCTGGTGCACAAAATTTGTGCACAGGGGGTAAGGGGTGTTCCTCAGCTCAACTTGCAACCTCTCCAATCTGGGACCCCTCGAGGGATGTCGAACATCCTTCTCACAATCCAGGACTACTGCTCCAAACTGCTCACCTGCCTGCCTCTCTAATTATACCTAACCGCTTCTGCCTGCCAACCTGCTCACCCCCTATCTACTACCCTGCCAGCCTAATTGATGACTAACTGCTCCCCTGCCAGCTTGTTTGCCCCCAACTTCCATCCTCTGCTAGCCTGGTCATCCCTAACTGCCCTCCCCTGCAGGCTTGATTGCCCCCAACTTTCCTCCCTTGCAGGCCAGGTCCATTCCAACTGCCCTCCCCTGCTGACCTGATTGCCCACAACTGCCTTCCCTTGCAGGCATAGAACCTCCCAATGCCCCTCTCCTACTGGCCATCTTGTGGTGGCCATCTTGTGTCCACTGGGAGCAGCCATCTTTGACCACATGTGGGCAGCCCTCTTGTGTGTTGGAGTGATGGCCAATCTGGGTATTACTTTTTTATTAGGTAGGGCTAGAAGCCCAGTGCATGAAATTTATGCATGGGCGCAGGGGATGTCCCTCAGGCCAGCCTGCAACCTCTCCAATCTAGGACTCCTTGAGGGATATGAAACTGCCCTACTAGGATTGGGCCTAAACACAGTCAGACATCCTCACAATCCAGGACTGCTAGCTCCAAACTGCTTCTCTGCCTGCCTCCCTGATTACCCCTAACTGCTTCTGCTTGCCAGACTGATCACCCCCTATCCACTACCCCGCCAACCTAATTGATGTCTAACTGCTTCTCTGCCAACCTGTTTGCCCCCAACTGCCCTCCCTTGCAGGCCTGGTCCCTCCCAACTGCCCTCCCCTGCTGGCGTGATCACCCACAACTGCCCTCCCTTGCAGGCCTGGAACCTCCCAACAACCCTTCCCTGCTGGCCATCTTGTGGTGGCCATCTTGTGTCCACATGGAGACAGGATCTTTGACCACATGGGGGCAGCCCTCTTGTGTGTTGGAGTGATGGTCAATCTATGTATTGCTCTTTTATTAGATAGGATAGAGGCCTGGTGAATGGGTGGGGGCCAGCTGGTTAGCCCTAAAGGGTGTCCCGGATCAGGATGGGGGTTCCCATGGGGCATGGGGTGGCCTGGGCCAGGGGCCTGTGCTGGCTGCCACCATTTCTGTTGGGATTATGTATCTTCTATAATTGAAACACTGTAGCATTGAGTGGAGGCCTAGGCTAGCAAGGGCAGGTGGAAAGTTTGGCTTCCCCCATTGCCAGGGAAACCCAAGTCTCTCTCCTGCTCTCAGTAGCCACAGCCATCTTGGTCGGGGGTTATTTTCTTCTGATTGGTTGGTGGGCATGGCTTGTGGGTGTGTTGGAGGTACGGTCAATTTGCCTATTACTCTTTTATTAGATAGGAAGGATGGAGGTGACATCAAGAAGTTTGATATATAATAGATAAAGTTAACAAATTGTACACAATTTGTATGAAACCTAATAATGTCCTGAGTATGTGGTTTTTCTGAAAACAGTTAAGAACCCATTTTTAAGTCTACAAATGTATGTTTGTGTGTGTGTGTATGTGCATGTGTGTATGCGTGCACATGCATATATTTTACAACATAGTTTACAAAATTTCTAAATCTCAGCGTGACTTAACAGTCAAATCTGCAGATTCTTTCTGTAAGTCTCCGTTTTGCCAAGTGCTCATGAATTATAGGTAGGTTCATTGAGAGGCTTGTGTATAAATTTATGGGACTATCAATTTTCTGGTTAATTGACCAGGTACTTGATGATTCCAAACATGTGCAGCTCCATTAAATGCAATGTCATTCTTCCCCAGGGGTAGTTGATTTCAGTGTCAGTAAAAAGCCTTTAATAAAAAAGGAAATGTTCCTATCACCCTTTGCTCTACGAGTGCATGCAAATTACAACCAAAAAAATATAATGTTGGGACTAGGAAATGATTTTCAAAGCATAACACAAAGTCTTTGAGTCACAAAGGAAAAACACACAGACTGCAACGCAGATACTAGTACACATACAAGAAATTAAATATATATATATATATATATATATATATTAAGACATTTGAAAGAGGCTAATAATTCCTATATAAACAATATGTGATTTGTAAAACAAAACTAAACAGGTAAAGACAAAATGATAAGCAAGGATTATTAAGTAGAGAAACTTGAAATACATGATTTTTGCTTTCTACACTTTTATTTTTTCAGCACATCATTTGCATTATTTTAATCAAAATATATTTTAAGACTGAAGTCCTGCCAACTTCTCTACTTTTATTGTCTATTTGTTCTTTTCTTTTTTCAGTAATTTATAAATTAAAAAAACATACAACTATTCATAAAAATGCTTAAATTTTATGTTTTGTTTTGTGTGTGTGTGTGTATGTGTGTGTGTGTGTGTGTGTGTGATTCCTCAGGGAACAGGTACATCTGGAAGCACTTTGTTGGGCCTCACACTCCTATTTCTAATTTTCCTAGGAGACAGTTACTAAATGCATGAATATATTAAAAGTAAAGAGAGTATTTTTTGGCTCTAGATTAAGAATCAGATTATTAGGCTGACCCATTAGCAGATCCCCAGGATGTAAATAACAGAAAGTGGTGGAGAAAATATTTAGGAGCAAGAAAAACAGCAACCATGGTCCAGTTTCCCAGGTGCTGACTTTGATGATGAACGATGGCCATCACTGATTAGAGGCAGTGATGGGACTAGCTGATTACAGTAGAAGTTCTGATCACATAGGTCTAACTGATGTGCCAATTATGAGAAGAACAGATAAAAATATATATATTTGTAGCTGAAGGGTAGTCCTGCAACACCCTGTGGGCAAAAGATTGCAGGTGTGAGTCATATTGCAAGTTGAGCGTGTGGGTGGGTGGGGATAGCAGGATGTGGGGTTAGAGCAGTAATTGGAGATGAGGGATATCCTATATAATAAAAAGGTAATATGCAAATTGATCCTAACAGCAGAATGACTAGAATGTTTGCTCAACCAGTCACTATAAGGTGCACTAACCTCCTCTTGGTCCATTTTCCTAGATGGCAGGCTCCCATCGCCAGATGGTGAACAGAAAACCAGGTTTGGGTGGCAGGGTATGCAGGTGGTGCCAGGCCAAAGCCCTTGCCCTGTCGATCGCTCCACACAGGGGACAACCCATAATTTGGGTGGATCCAGCAAGCGGGCAGGAATAGCCAACCTCTTGGCCCCTTCCCTCTGCCATCAGTCTCCAATTGCCCAATGGCAAAAGGTGATCTGAAGTTGTGTGGTGATGGGGAGGGGGAGCGGGCTGGCTGCTGGCAGCTGGGGAAGATGGGCCTGATCACAGGCCAGGCCTAGGGACTGTACCCTCGCATGAATATTTTGCACTCAGCCTCTAGCATATAATAAACAATTTATGAGATTTAGGGAGGGTACAGCGGTGTCTGTTTAGGTACCTATGGATAGCTATTGCAGGTTCTGGAGAAGTTTTCACATGTGAAGAACGTTCAGTTACGCTCCTTACTTTTGGAGTAATCATGCTTAGCCTACAATAATTTAAGAGTGATAGGGAAAGCTGTAATTGGTTTGGATAGAGTGTGAGTCAAGAGCATGTACCTTGGTTGCAGGCACATCTCCAGTAGGGGGTGTGTAGGAGACAGCTGCTCAATGTTCCTCTCTCATTGATGTTTCTAACTCTCTATCCTTCTCTATTCCTCTCTGTAAAAAAAATCAATAAAATATATTTTTAAAAAATGAATGATAAGGAAAAATGACACCACACCTAGAAGGGTGTCCTGTGCCGGGCTTCTGTCCCTCAGAATCATGTTGTCAAGGTTTATCCACAGGTAGCAAGTGTGCATACTTCATTTTTGCAGCACCATCATTGATTAAAATAAAGACTCGTAATCTAACCTGAGGATGCTGGCCCTAGATTAGTAGATGAAACTAAAAGGAGTTCTCCTCTTTGCACTTCCAATGCACCATCCAAAGACAATTAACAACAAAAGTGCGAAATTCCATGCTCTTCTTTTTAAAACAAATCACATGTGAAACTAATTTTACTGCAATTTTGTTCCTAACACAGAACTTTTAAAAATTCAGTATAGAGGTAGCTTCACAAGAAAAACAAGTTTGCATCATATTCAATTTGTGCCCTTGTCTAATGATTCTAAAAAATAGGAATAGAAAGATACTATAGGAGAGAAAACCAAGATGGCAGCACAGGTAAACACCTGAACTGCTGCTTTGCACAACAATTTCAAAACTAAAAGACAAAATGGACATCATTTAGAACCACAGGAAGGCTGGCTGAGTGGAAATTCTATAACTAGAAGGAAAGAGAAATGCACACTGAGATTCAGAGGAACTGCAGAAAGCAGAGGTATAGAGATGCATGTGTGGAGAGGACTGGCAACTGAGTACGTGGCTGGCTTTCTCAAGTGGGAGGGAGACAAAAGCTCCCAAATGGTCTGAACTCCAGTTCTGGGCAAGACTCTGGGGACCAAGATTCACTTGGGGAGAAACTGGACAGTCTGGCAGTGGGTGAAACTTGAGGGCAGCTTTCTCTCAGAGTGCTTGCAGCCATTACTTCAGGACACTAAGACCAGGGGCCTCTTAGGGCAGGGCTGATAGGAAGCCATTGCTGTCTGCTCCGCTCTAAGACTCCACCCAATCCAAGCTGAGAACAGAGGCTTTTACAAGTCTTGTCTCATAAGGGTGTCTCCAGCACAGAAGTTCTCCCAGTGGAGACGTAGCTGATCTTCACAGTGAATTGGCCTGGGGGTCAATTCCTTCCAGTAATATCAACAACAATCAAAACTTAACTACAACAAGACTATGCACACAGCCCACAAACGGGTGCACCAAGAATGTCCACCTCAGGTAACTGGGGAGGCTGAGCCACTGGTACATATAGGATACCTAGAACACAAAAGCCACTCTATCAATTCAGGGAAGCAGTCAAAATGCAAAGACAAAGAAACAGGTCACAAATGAAAGAAATGGAAGAAAGCTAAGTACTGTATATAGAGTTCAAAACCATGGTTATAAGGTCTTTAAAGAATTTTTTAGAAAAGGCTGATGAATTTAGACCCTCGAGGATATGAAAAAAGACCAACTTGAAATTAAGTATACACTGACTGAAAGAAAAAATAATATACAGAGATGCAACAGCAGACAAGAGGATCACAAGAATCAAGTAAAGGATTTGAAATAGAAAGAAGCAAAAAATACCGAACCAGAAAAGAAAAAAGAATCCAGAAATATGAAGATAGTGTAAGGAGCTCCTGGAACAACTTCAAGTGAACCAACATTCAAATTATGTGGCTGCCAGAAGAAGTGAGAGAACAAGATACTGAAAACCTATTTGAAGAAATAATGACCATAAACTTCCTCAAGCTGGTGAAAAAAATAGACTTACAAGTCCAGGAAGAGCACAGAACTCCAAACAAAAGGAATCAAAAGAGGACCACATCAGGACACACCATAATTAAAATACCAAGAGCAAAAGACAAAGAGAGAATATTAAAACCAGCAAGAGAAAAACAGTTAGTTACCAACAAGGGAACACCCATAAGATTGTCAGCTGATTTCTCAACAGAAACAGTGCAGGCCAGATGGGAATGGCAAGAAATATTCAAAATGATGAATATCAAGAATCTACAACCAAGTTTACTCTACCCAGCAAAGCTATCATTCAGAATTGAAGGTCAGATAAAGAGCTTCAGAGATAAGAAAAAGCTAAAGGAGTTCATCACTGCCAAACTAATATTATATGAAATGCTGAGAGGTATTCTTTATGGAAAGGAAGAAGAAAAAGGTAAAGATAAAAATTATGAACAACAAATACATATCTATCAACAAGTGAATCTAAAAATCAAGTGAATAAAAAATCTGATAATAAACAGAATAAACTGGTGAATATAATAGAATCAGGGGCATAGAAAGGGAGTGGACTGACAATTATCTTGGGGGAATGGGTGCTGAAAGAGACAACAAAAATTGTACACCTATGGATGAAGACAGTGGGCAGGGGGTAAGGGCAGAAGGTGGGTTGGGAACTATTGGGGAAAAAGAACAAATGTAGTAATCTGAACAATAAAGATTTATTACAAACAGGAAAAAAAGAAAAAGACTGGCATATTCAAAATGCTTACTTTTGGATTAGTTGAGACTTAGGAAATGTGAATTGGCCATGTTGGAATAAGTGAAAATTTTGTCATATTCAAAGGGAGCTATAAAAAACAAAAGGAAAAGTGTCCATTAAGTTTTCAATGTTAAATAACAAAAGTTCCAAATAACACTTTGGGTATGATCCTAACTTTGGAAAAAGAAAATGGTAATTTTAGAAACATATCTAATGTGTGTGTGTGTGTGTGCGCGCATGTGTGTGTAGAGGAAGAAAGAAAGAATACAGTGAGTGGCCAGATTGTTATCTCTGAACACATAATAATCTGGCCACTCAGTATATTTGCTATATAATAAAAAGCTAATATGCAAATTGTTCCCTCGACCAGGAGTTCAACCAGCAGGCAGGCCAGCCAACTGCCTATATCCCCTTCCTCTGACCAGGCTGGCCGGACCCCACCCATGCATGAATTCATGCACCGGGTCTCTAATATGTATACACTGAGTGGTCAGATTATTATACATTCAGAGATCATAATAATCTGACCACTCAGTGTATATGTGTATATATACATGTGTGTGTATATACACACAAACTGACATTCATTTATTTCCTCTGGGAAGTAAGATTGTACTTATAAGTTATGAGGGATGATTTCATGATTTATTTTAGGTATAAATGTATGATTTTAATTTATCTTTTAAAGACTCCTTCATTTGTCACTAGAGAGAAAAAGTATATGCTATAAACTTGTGCTTTCACTTAAAACATTATACCAAAACTTATGTTATGGTCTTTACTTGGAAATGTAGTAAGTTGCAAGAAGAATTTTCAAGAAGAAACATCATTATTCAAATGAAATATTAAATTGTATTAGCATACTCCTATAGTGTCATGATGGCTGAAAATATGTGTAGGTGTCTGGGAAAACAATTTGACATTAGGTATTAAGAACTGAAATTTTTAAAAATTATTCTACCTCTTTTTGGGGAGAATAAATAGAAAGTACCCCGAAAGCATAAAACTAGTTGGCAGGGATACTAGCATTCTAATTCAGGATGTACCAGATACAGATTCATTAATATTCACTGCAGTGTTATTCATTAGAACCAAGCAGTGTAAATAATCTACATTTCCTATAGTTAAGTTCCCACAATGCTTTTTAAGCCAGTATTTATTGACACAGGAAGTTGGTGATGAAATTACAATTTAGTTTTTAACAAACTTGCAAATGGCATTCACAGAATATTGTCTGTCTTATAAATATACATTTTTATATAGGAAAATATGAAAAAAAACATATAATAATACTAGCTTTTATCTCTGGGTGAGGATAAGTTACATATGAATATATATATATATTTTTAAATAGACAACCTTTAATTAGAGAAAATGAGATAGTGTTTCTTTAGTAATCAAAAGTAAAATCAGAAAATAATGTTTTTTTAAAAATGAATAAATTTAAAGTAGATACATTCCTATAGGATTTATTTTTAATTCATAGAGATTAATGAGTTTTTTAAGGTGTTTATTGGCCTTGAGGTGCCTGCTTTGTTGAAGTTCTCCATGATGAATCTCTTTCTATACTTATCAAGAAGATAAATGCCATGACTGATAATATTTATGTAGAAAAATAACTTTTATTTAGTATTTAGCAAAGAGGAGCTATTTCTTCTTATCCGCAAAAGACAAAGACAGTAAATCTCTAGTGTTTTACAACTATCAGATCAATGCCGCACATTTCTCTATCAAAGAACACACCAAACTGTGAAGATGTATAATCCCTGCAAATCTTCTATAGAAACATGCCAATAGCTTCCACCCACAAAATGAGAGATGAAGATGCATCATCATGAGTGATGAGAAGAGGGAAGCGCTATGTCAATGGAATAACATTTTTAGAATTTCCACTGAGTAAAAAAGAGAAGTCAGGATAGATGCTTTTACTGACATTCATAAAAATGTATAGTCTTGAGTGTCACTTATATATTGTTTTATTATATTAATTCCTTTATACCCACTCATAACCAGAAACTATACTCATTCATAATTCCCGTGTGCCAGGCACTGTCCTAAACCTTGGAAATGCAAATTTAATAGGCTCCAGAGTAACTCACAGCCAAGGAGACTTTTTTTGTTGTTGTTGTTGCCTACGTTCAAATATATTTGAAGCAATTACAGAAGAAAAAAAAAAAAACACAGAGAAGCAATTATAATCCCTCTGGCTGCCTTTGTTACCAGGAAACAATTAGATTTAAAGTATCATAAATTCACCGAAACCTGTTCTTTCTCCTCGGGTCTAATCGGGCACCTTGACAGAAGCAGACCTGTGGACACAAGACAGTAAGTGAGGTAAACTTCATTTGGTGGCTGGCATGTGAAGCAGGTAATTCCCACTGGAAGCATCCAGTTACCAAAATGCCCAACACCCCAAAATCAGCAAATGTTTCAGAATGTGTTCCTGGCACCAGTCCTGTGAGATGTGAGGATGCTCTAACACCAAGCACTGTGCCTGTCACAGAGCAGGGGTTTGATAATGACATTCTAGAACCATGCCAGACTCAGTTTACCATGTGATTCAAACTTGAAAATTCTGGAAGACACATATGTGCACTAGGAAAGAGAGGTTCGAAACAGCTATGCTTCCCTCAATAAGACACAAGAGTCATGCAGTGCCACTGCCTTTTTCAAATCCATGTTTCTATGATGATTGAAATGTATTACCTCCCAATTTTCCAACCTGATCATCATCAGCCATATTTTGTTTCCAGAAACAATATTAAAATTTGTATTGCTAAAGTTGCCACTTTGAGCTTGAGTCAAATTTTATGAAAAGCTTAAATGTTTTTATTTTTGACTTTTTCATGCTTCCTTCATGTTTTGGAGAGAGTTTCTCTTTCCTCATAGCATCAAAGTCTGAAAGACAATTTTTCTAGAGAGCAATGCCTCAGGACCGGTTGTTACAGCATTTATCTATTATATTTGGCTTCATTTAATTGTTTGCAAAATTAGCTTTTTAAAGTACCATTTAAGTCTCTTTCCAGTCTCACTTCTCAAGAAGGTAATTAATGAACTAACTATAATTAAACATGAAAGATAAAGCGCAGGGAACTTTTAAATTAAATCGTCATCGACTCTTTCTCTATCCATTGGGACTCGGGTCCTGCAGGGCATTGAATTCATTAGAGCTCTGCATGACTACTAATGCTGCCCTCGCACCTCTTGTCATCGCTTGTGGTTATGAATCTAATTTATTAATGTAAACAAAATGTCCCATCTGAATTTATTTCTCAAGCCTATGGGCTATCAAAAATGTATTTTAAAATATCCTAGGAGGAGCAAAATAATATGATCTGTTGAATTTCTATGACATAAGTAATCTATGGGGGATCTTGAAGCTTAAGGCCTGGTGAGGAAATGTGTCCTGAGGCTGTTGATAGATATCCATTCCATACTCTAAGTGGCTGCAGCCCATATGACTTGAAGAAATACAAGTCGCTTCTCTCCAGAAAAAAATATCTCTGAATCCTCCTTCTGGACGTAATAGATACACAAAATATAAAATATGTCTATTACGTTGAGTGTGTTTATTGTTTCACAAGCGTATGTATAGGTTCAAAGTTATCAAATTGTACACATCAAATATGTCCACCTTTTCGTTGTTTTGTGCAAAACCTCACCTGTGAATATATTTATTGATTTTTAGAGAGAGGGGAAGGAAGAGAGAGAAACATTGATGTGAGAGAAAAACATCGATCAGTTGCCTGCCACACACACCAAATAGGGTACCAAACACACAACCTAAGTATGTGCCCTTACTGGGTATCGGCCTTCGGGTGTATCGGATAACACTCTAACCAACTGAGCACCCCGATCCAGGGCCATGCAGTTTTTTGTATAACAATCATCCCTTGATAAAGCTGTTTTAAAAAAAAAAAAAAAAAAAAAAAACACACACACACAGAATTAGTATCCTGAGTGTATTAGTTTTCTTTTACTTGCAAAAATTACCTCAATTTTAGCAACTTAAAAGAAAACTCGTTTATTGGCTCAGTTTTGGGGGGTGGACATTGGGTGTGCTGTGCCTGGATTTCCTGCTCAAATCCTTATAAGGCTGAAATCGAGGCGTCAGTAGGTTTTGCCCTGGTCTGGATCCACACAAGTATGAATGAGTCAGAACTCATCTTTTTGCCCATATAGGATTGAGGTTTCTCTTTCTTTGATGCTTGTCAGCTGGAGGCCACCTTCCATATTTTTGTTCACATGACCCTCTCAGTCAGTAAAACATGCCATGGAGAATCCTTCTGTAATAGTCTGTGAGGGCTGCCACAACAAAACTCCACAAACGGGGTGCCTTAAACAACAGTTTAAGGGTAGAAGTCCAAGAGTAAGGTGTTGGCAGGGTTGGTTTCTGGTGAGGGCCCACTTGCTGGCATGTCGATGGCCACCTTCTTGCTCTGGCCTCATGTGGCCTTTCTTTGTGTGTGTGAGGATGGGGGGGGGTGGTCTCTGATGTCTCTTGCTCTTATAAAGACACTAATTACAACAAACTAAGGCCTCACACTTATGGACTGTTTTAACCTTTATTATGCCCTTATAGGCCCTGTCTCCAAATACAGTCACAATGGGAGCTAGGGTTTCAAAATCTTAATTTGGGGGAAACTGAATTCAGTCTGTAATACATTTTCATGTCAAATTACTGTCACATTTTGAAACTCTCTCACCAGCTAAAGTCTAGCATCTTTTAAGGGCCCATCTGGTTAGGTCAGACCCACTGGGAGTATTCTCCTTATCTTAAAGTCAACTGAGTTGGGATCTTAATTCCATCTGGAAAATCCCTTCAGAGCATTGCCTAGACTAGTTTCCAATTAAATACCTGGAAGTTCATAGGGTGAATGAAGAAGGTCTGGACATCAGAGGGCGAGGATCTTGGGGACCACCCGAATTTGTCTGAGCCCCTGAGCCAAAGGAGGTGATCATGTTACCATGTGGCACAGGTGTGACCTTGTAAAGCTAGGAGGAGGACTGACTGTGCAAGTCACATTACCTTTCTGAACTCTAGTTTTCTGGGAAATGAGTCTGATGACCCCTTTGGTTCTGATTTTCCAACCTGAGGTGTTGGAAGAATCACCTTTCTGTGCTGCTTGCCAGTTTTCCTTTCTCTTGCACTTTGTCCATACATGCCCTTTATTGCTAGCTACTGACAGCAGTAGCAATTTCCTCAAAGCTTAAAAAAGAATCACTGCACAAATGAAATAGAGCTTAATTCTCCCCTTCTAAAAGCTTCATGATGCTGAGAACTTTGCATGACTTGTCAGATGTCCCTGTAGCTTCTTTTGATGGTTGTAGCTTATATCCATGAGGCTGTATTTGAACACTGGATGCCCAGCATTTGGTGAGATCTTAGCATTTTTCAGTGTCGCCCTTGTCATTTAATAGGAGCCTTCAGAAGAGCAGGTCGCAGCATGGAATCCTGTGTCCTGATCCTCTCATTTCTTGCTTTTGTATTGAAGGGTTCCTGCATAACTCTTCAGGGGTTTCTGGTGCTTCCTCCCATTCTAACTGATGAGCACCACTTTGGAGTTTCTCTGAGGTGCTGCTCTCCCCGCTCCCCACAGTGCTTATCAATGAATTATTAACAGCCGCTCTGGAATTTACATAGCACTGAGAGTGCCTGAAGCAAAAGGAAAAGGAATTCACGTTCATCTTCATTCCTTACCAGCTTGTAGTGACTCCTGATACAAGAAACTCTCCAGCTTTTCAGACAAACTTAACTTTATTCATTATGTATTGCACTACCCAGTTACACATTCCCAAAGTGCTTTCAGAAGCATAGGCCATTTACATGCTATTTCACGGAATCTTGAGCACTTGTCTATGGTAGGAGAATACTAGTATGTTTGGAACCAATGCAGAGAAAAATGTTCATGATGCTTAACTGCCTCTATTCTTGGAAGTGAGTAATTGTTTTTTATTATTTTGGTATGCAATCATAATTTTCATTTTTGTATTTGCATTATAGTTCTGGTTTCTTCTACCAAGAGTAGCAGGTGACAATAATATTTTTTATTGTGGATGATAACTTCTAATGAGGTACTAGATAAGCACTTTACAGATATCTCATGTACTTCTGATAAAAGCATAATCAAGCAGGGATTGTAATTATCTTATTTTACTTATGAGGGGACTCAGAGACAGAGAGCCTAAGTAACCATGTGCAGTTTATGGAAATACTAAGTTGTAAAGGAAAAGATAAGCCAATTATGTCTGAAATCAGAAACTGGTCTCTGTAGGAACACATATTCTAATAGATTTTTTTTTTTTTTTGGCCTAGAAGCATACAGAATTGGATTACAATTCCATTTCCTTCACTTACTAATTTTGTGTCTAGGTCTATAGTGGTTACCCTTTAATCCTTAGTTTCCTTATCTCTCAATGAAAAAATAAGACATTCCATGATAGGTATATTGATTTTATTTCACATGATACATGCATTCAATTAAGTGGGACTATATGGATTTCTGTATTGAGGGAAATGCTATTGTCATTCCAATGGGAAACTATTGTGATAGATTAATGATGTTCAATGGAGACAATTGAATAGAGTCATCATGGGTACTACATATTTACTATCCCTAGTCTAGTGCATAATGGAACTGGGAGATAAGAGATTAGGCTAGTCTTTTGTTGTCAGGTTTTCTTATTCCATGCATATATATTTAAAATACAATTCATCATTTAAACTTCCTCTATTTGTCAAACATTGTTAATTACTATGTGAAAAAAGATGAAGCATGATCACTGGGTTTTAAAAATTCATATAAAGTCTAATGGGATTGAACAAGAGAGAAAAATAACCAGGTAAGGGCTAACTTTTGTTGGAGAATAGTATAAAAATGCAAAAATTCTCAATTCATTATCTTAATCAGAGTAATTGGTTGTGTCTTAAGTTGTGGAAATTAATATGTAAAATGTCAGAATCAGCAAAACATAATGTGACAAGTAAAAATTAATTTGCTTTCCGCTCAACATTTTCAGTACATGTAACCTCTTTAATGTTTGCATAACCACCTTTAATATTGGCGTTTACCTCCTCTTCCCTTATTTATTTCCCCAGCTACCCTTCTTATCCCAAAGTGTGAGCCCAGTGGTTCGACACTGAGATTTCCCTAGAGAAAGTCAGACAAAAATATTCCTGAATAAACATTTGTGGGTGATTTCATTCATCTCCAGGTCCAGACTAGGCCTGAAATAGGCCTCACAGTGCAGCTGTCTTTGACTGGCCTCCTCTTTGTGCTCAGGTTAGGGTATGTGCATAAGTCACTTGGGAGAAGAATATCCAACAGAAACTGGGCGAGGCAAAGCTACATTTCCAACCACCCTTCAGAGGTGCTCTCACATAGTGGGGATGTCTACCTAGTGCATCCAACAATACCCTGTTTACCCATTTCACACCCTGCTGTGGCTGAGAACCAGCGGACCTTCCTTTTCTAAAATGTCATTTTTCAAGAGACATTCAGCTCTGAAGGTGAATGGAACAGATCACATTTCAGATTTCAAATAGGTTAAGAAAGGAGGGTAATGTCTTTTCTTCAGACCAATATTTTCTTCCCAAAGACCAATTTGTCAGTAAATGGCCTTGAGTATGTATAGCAATTTAACTCAACTGCAGATACATAGGGAGGCAAGTTAGCATTCACCAAAATAGGGGAGGTCGGACAGCTAGCCCCTGTTACAGTTACTAGTTTCAGCTCTTCACCTGGGAGCTAGATGAAGTGAGTTGGCTTTTGAAGGTGGAAGATGCATGTGTGTATGTGTATCTTACACATTCTTCACCTAACACAGCCCACTTTGTGCTTGGGTACCTTGGTTCTTGGCAGTTTAGTAGATTCTATTATACTTGAAATTTTAATTAGAAAATGATTATTATAACTCTGGCTTTAATCTACATTAAATATAAAAACGGACATTGAGTTCCTTCACAGCATTTCTAATTTATGTGAATGACTATATTCATTTTTTAAAGGATTTGCCCTATTCATGCATTTCTTCTTTTTTTCAGAGTAGTATTGAATCTGTTTCGGAGATTCTGTTTTTTTCTTTATCACTGTGACTAAATAATAACATACGTTCTCTCAGACTTGAAAAATAAGATAGCTTGGATCTTTTTGAAATATCCATCTTGTTATTAATAAAATATTATCTTGTTAACTTTTGTCTTTTCCTTGAGTGTAACATGAAAGTATCAAAATCTTCACTTTAGAAATGTTATAAAGATGGTTTGATTACATACAAGCAGATATATATGAACAGTCTGGCTAGCCTCACCATGAATTTGCCTAACTTTAGACTCTAATGTAATTGCTGCAATTAAAAAACTTTACTCATCAAATACAGTCACAATGGGAGCTAGATTTCTATGCATAGAAATCTCTGTGCCAGTCTGTGTTAGGGATACTGTATGAAACACACACACACACACACACACACACACACTGTTTAGGAACAGTCTGTATTAGATTTTTATTGGTACTATAGCAAATTACTACAAACTTAGGTTTTGTTTTTGTTTTTTAAACAAAATATATTTATATTTCACAGTTTCTTTGGGGCAGGACACAGAATTGCTCATTTGTTTTTTTAAAACAAAACATATTTATTATCTCACAGATTCTTTGGGGCAGGACACACAGCTGTTCATTTGGTTCTCTAGTTAGAGTCCTTCAAGGCCAAAATCAAGATATCAGCAAGAGTTCATTCCTTTTTGGAGACTCTGAGGGAGAATCTGCCTCCAACTCACTCACCCTATTGATAGAATTTAGTTCCTCTGCTTCATCTCTGCTTCCTTAGCTTTTCTCTTCTACGTTTAAGGGCTCATGTGATTACATCAAAACACCAGAAAACCCAGGATAATCTTATTTAGAGGTCAACTGATTATGAACCTTAATCTCACCTGCAAAGTCCCTTCACAGCAGTTTCTACCTTAGTGTTAGATAGAAGAACCAGCAGGTCAGAATCATGGGGGGACAGCAGAACTCTGCCCATGACACTGCTTATGTTCTCTAGGACATTTTTGAAGTTTTGTTTTGAGACAATAGTTTGGCCCATACCATATCAAAATTTACTTAAAACACACCAATAATACATATGCAAAAATGACAACTTTTGCAGTATGTATTATTGGTGTTTTTTTTTTAAATCATTTGCATCAACATAGAGGAACCTTATGTTTACCCATAATAAGTACAACAAAAATGGAATTGTCAAAATAAACTCATTTTTTATTATTTTATGTAGTTCTCAGTAATAGTGAATAACAATAGCAAGGAGTCCATTAAATAAAAATGAAAAGATAGTGAATGAGTAACAGGAATACAGATTAGGTATAAATTCATATGTGACTGGGTCTTGTTGTTCTAAGAGGTTTCTAAGAGGAATTTTATTTGAATTTGACTGAAGAATACTTGGATAATGAAAAAAATATGTACTCTGAGTCATCAAATATATTTGGCACAATCTCCCAGATATTCCAGACCTTAACTATTTTATATGATGGCTACTTCCTCATGTTAGAAGGGCTGCTGTCCCAGGCCTGCTGAGAATGATCTTCAAACATTCAAAATGCAGCATGTTTTGTCATGTTAGTGGTTTTCCTTGATAAGTCACATTCTAATTTGTCTTTCTATATCTTATTTTTGAGAGGTGTGGCAGGGTGATGGTGATAAGTAAGGCAATGAGAATGAAAGAAGTAGGATACTTCTTTTTTCCATGTGTCTGTATGCGTTATAATATGTGCAAAATAGAACATTAAATATTAGAATTGGAAAATGAAAAACATTTTGGGAAAACCACATAATTATAATGGAAAATTATTAGAGTAGTGCCATTATAGTGGTTAAATAAGTATAATTACATTTTTAAAAAAGGTTTATGTTAGCTTTTATAGAAAATAATCTTATAAGATCATAAAATAGTAGAACTTGCTCTCCTATCAAAGAACAATATGTTTTCTAAATGTAATCCCCTTTAAAGTATATTCTTAGCCTTGTGAATATTTTTTCTTCTTTCAAAATTTATTAATGATATTTTGAGATAAAAATAGTTGTCTTGTATTCATAAAACTTCTTGCTCTTATTGAATATTGACAATAATGGTATTGTATTGTGAATGATCCTTCAAATTTACCAGTTTGCAGGAAAAAAAGTTAAATAATTAAAACTTAGAATGTCTTTTTTTTAATTACACAGAAAATACTTATGATATAGAAGTGTGTGTGTGTGTCTGTGTGTGTGCGCGCACAATCGCGTGCGCTACGGAAATGTGGTAAGATAAATCTAATATTTGAAATCAAGTTTTTGAGAGAATTATTGATTGGTTGTCTCCTGTATGCCCCACACTGGGGATTGAGCCCACAATCCAGGCAAGTGTCTTGACTTGGAATAGAGCCATGATCTTCTTCTTCATAGGTCAACTCTCAACCACTGAACGATGCTGGCCAGACTCAAGTTCTTTTACACATTCAACATTTAAAATAAGTTATTGAGTATCTACAATGTACTCAGTACATAGATTATAGGGGACATAATTTTGAAAGAGAATGACATGATTTTTAACCTCTGAGAATTAATTTAATTGGGAAAAAATGGTTCAAAATAAAAAAGCATGGGTAAGGACCTCTATATGAAAGTTTATAAAATGAGCTTTAGACTGATCAATGTAAATTTTAAGAGCACATAAAAAATAACATCATAGCCGAGACCGGTTTGGCTCAGTGGATAGAGCGTCGGACTGTGGACTGCGGGGTCCCGGGTTCGATTCCAGCAAGGGCATGTACCTTGGCTGTGGGCACATCCCCAATGGGGGGCGTGCAAGAGGCAGCTGATCAATGTCTCTCTCTCATCGACGTTTCTGACTTTCTATCCCTCTCCCTTCTGCTCTGTAAAAAATCAATAAAATATATTAAAAAAATAATAACATCATAGAATTTCACAATGTTTTTCCTCTTTATATTATTTGTTTGTTTTTTATTTTCCTTTATATATAAGAAAATATCCCAACATTTGCTACAGTAATTTGTTCATAAAGAGAATATACACAATAAATCAGTTTGTAGGTGACCTTCAATTATTATAATCAAAGTGATTATTTTAATTGACTTTTGAGCAAATGTGAAATGATCATGGAAACCAACAAGGGCCAGTGCTCATTACTGAAGCTTACTTTGGCATTTGAAGATAATAAGGGGAATATAAAAGCCACTGACTCCTTACAGTCAATTTAAATATCTTTCCAATTCTGTTTTTTATGCTTATCCAGTCTCTGTAATGAATAGAACTTCTAATGGAAATAATGTGAATTAGTTCAGAGGCTGATTTTTCCATTGATGAGCTTTCTAAGGAAATGAGAAAAAGTGACATAGCATCATCAGAATATCATTGGTACTCCCATACTGATATTATCAGAATGACTTCAGTTTATTTTCACACACACTCAGGTTATCAAGGAAAAATAGCCGACACCTGGAGGGGGTTAAGGGCAGTTGAAAGACTCAAGTAAATGTAGAAGGGTAACTTCCGAATGAAATATTATCTGTATTATTTCATGTAGAACTGTAGATTACAGAATTCTATATAATAAAAGCCTAATTTGCAACTTGTCCCCTTAGATGGTCATTGACCAGTTTGACTGACTGGGAGTTCAATCGCTTGCTTGATGTATAATGACCACCAGGGGGCGGTGCAGAACATGGTGGGCCTTGGCCATGTGGCACTGGCAGCAGGCTGCTGTGGAGGTAGGACCACGGTGGGATGGTGCAGCAGGCACATGAGCAGTGTCAGGCCAAGGTGGGGTGCCAGGTGGGGCTCAGGGGTTGTGAGGCTGGGGACTCAAGCTAGGGCCCAATCTCCACAGGCCACCCCAAGGGATCCCACCCATTCACAAATTTCTTGTACCAGGCCTCTAGTTAATAATATAAGAAATGTGAGGAACAATTGTCTATTTAAATTTGTTTTTCCTATTCTTTGGAGTGACAGTCATTCTACATTTTCCAGCCCCCTTTGCTGTTGAAATGGCATACAACTAAGTTGTCATTAGTGCGTCTGAGTGCTTGTGGTATAAACCTCTTTCTACATAGATTACAGAACACTGTGACAAAATTTCCCTCATCCTTTTCTCCTCTGCCAACTGGTTACAGATAAAGATCAAGCCAAGGGGATGGTGCAGCCAGAGATGAAGGGAGCTGGATCCCTGAATTTATTCAGGGAGGAAGGCCACCCTTAAAAGAATAAACACACATTTTAGAATCTATTTGTTATCAATTAAACATTACCAAGTTGCCCTCAATACAGAAAATAAATATATATCTTTTGGAATATTAATACTTATTATAATTTTTGTTACATCCTGTGACTCAAAACTCACAAAATCAGTAATAATAAAAACAGCCCTAAGTGGAATGGAAATTTTTATTTAGTTAAGTTTAAATTTGCCCTATTTATAACATTCACAGTGGTTTGAATTTTTTTTATAAAAGAATTAATATAAATGGTTGTGATTAATTTAATTTGATGTATATTCATTCTATCCCTGTTTTTAGGCAGATAATATTGAACATTTAACCCGTTAATTAATTTATTTTAAAGAGATACTTTGTGTGACCATGGCAGGCAAAGCCATGCCTTCAGGAGGTCTGTAACCCTGGAGAAGACAAATATTAAATAAAGTATTGCTGTTTTATTGATCAGAAACAATGTACAAAGAATGGTTAGGTTTTTGAAACTTGTGTTCTTTCATCAGCAAAATAAAATTATAGATTCCACAAAATAGAAAGTAATTCATGTTACTTAACCAATGATTACAATTCATTTGTAAGTGAGGGATCTGAGGCCAAAAGTACTGGTTATTCTGTATTCACTTATATCTGGGTCAGGGTGTATAAGGAAGGCAACTGATAGATATTTTTTACATCAGTGTTCCTCCCCACATCCCTGCCTCTCTCTCTAAAATAAAGAAAAACATGTCCTTGCCCTAGCTAGTTTGGCTCAGTGGATATAGCATCAGCCTGCAGACTGAAGGGTCCCAGGTTCAGTTTCAGTCAAGGGTTCATGCCCAGGATGCTGGCTTGATCCCCAGTGTGGGGCATGCAGGAGACAGCCTATCAGTGATTCTCTTTCATCATTGATGTTTCTCTCGCTCTTTCCTTTCCCTTCCTCTCTGAAATCAATAAAACTATATATATAACACACACACACACATCTTTCAGCGAGGATTAGAAATAAAGATAAAAAGATAACTCTTTTCAGGATGTGTTGATCACCAATGGATACAAAAGTAAAAGCAAAGAATATTTAAGGGGAAGATGCACATGGATTAAGGTCAAGTGTATATTAAAATGCCATGTTCAGGAAACTTTAAGAAGATAGGAATGGATGGAGCTTAGAATTTGTGTAGAGGAATTATTGCTAGTGATAAGATTTAAGAAAAAGCCTGGCAAATATAGAGGACTCCAATTACAGAAGGCATATTATGTTGAAGGAGATTGAGTGCCATTTTGCCTACCGTAGTACAGATCCATGCTTTTACACGTTGTTCTACACAGATAGATTTTCCATTCAGAAAGATTACTTGGGCATCAGAATACAAATTGAAATTTGTAGATAAGGACTACAGTCTGTGGAACTATTTTAAGACTCTTTCAAAACTTCAGATGAGATGTAACGAGGATAGAAACAGTGTCTTGATGTATAATGACTACGGAGAGGGAGCGTGGATTGGATACCTAAGAGGTAACTGAAAGACCTTCTTTGTTTTTCATGGAGAGCAGAGGAGAGGAAATGTTTAAGGATGAATCACAGGTTTCTGATTAAGGTTACAGGGTGAATGCTAAGCCAGCACAAGAAATACAGAATGAGCCATATGTTTGCCTACACGAAGAATTTGTTATGTTTTAAATATATTGCACTTGATATTCCTGCTGAAAATATACAGTAGAAAATTTATTATAAAGGTCTGGTGATAATTGTTTGGCCCAGAAATATACATAGAGATTCATTGTTTTGAAGGTGGCAGTAGAATCCTTGATTTGTATATGATCACCGTTTGAGTGTATAGAATGAGGATAGAATTTACAGGGAAAACCTGTTTAAAGTAACAGAGAAGAAGAGGAGGCATAGTAGAAGACTAAGGAAGGTAGGAGGGGACTCAGCAGAGTAAATTCCCATAGGCTTAGGAAATTCCCACCATGGGGAGAGGTCAGCAGTGCAGATGTCTCCCAGAGAGCCTGTGTAGTGAAAGGCTAAATGAGACCTGTGTATCTGGCAAAGCGAAATCACAAATGCGGGTAAAAGAGCAGTTTTACTACAGTGACTAGGGCAGATATTTGGGAGTTTGGGGGAGGAGGAAAAAAAATAAGAAAATAAATGATTCTTCAAAGAGAACAGTTTTGTAGGGAACAACAGTGCAAATTTTAAGTCTTTACAAAGCTATGTAGGTTCAAAGAAAGTGTTGTTTTACTTTTAATTTCTAATTAAAAAGACTTGCATATATGTTGAGGAAAGGAACAGGGAGAGAAAGGGTTTGAAACATGTTAGTATTGCTGACATAGCAAGAAGCATGATGACTTAGAAGGGGGTGGGATCTAAAGATTAGATAAAGGATGTGAAAGAGTTATAAAGACTATTGAAACAGGTAAGTGTGGTGGCAGAACATTTAAGACAAAAAGCATTATTTCCTTAATTGATTCTACATATTAAAGCAAACATTTTTATTTACTAAAATTAATTCAAAATGGATTATAGGCATAAACTTAAAACCTGAAACTATAAAAGTTCTAGGAGAATATATGAGAAAATCTTTTGATTTGAGGTTGTAAGGATTCATGGAAGTAAAACCAAAAATGTGACCCATAAAAGAACAAACTGATGAATTGACTTAATTTTAATTAAAAGGTTCTGTTCTGTGAAAGACATTAATAAGAGAATGAAAAGATAAGCCACAGACCAGCAGGACACATTTGAAAATCAACTATTTGATAAGGGACTTGTATTCAGAATATATAAAGAATTATCAAAACTTAGTAATAAGAAAATGCAATGCAATTAAAATGCAAAAAAATGTTGGAATAGACACTTCACCAAAGAAGATACAATTTTAACAAGTAAGCCCATGAAAAGATGCTCAATACCACTCTCAGTATAATACAGTTTTTAAAACACATTGACATGGTATCATATACCTACGATAAAGTCTAAAATTTGGAAAGATTGAGCAGCATGACCAACATGGTTCAGTGGTTGAGCATCGACCTGTGAACCAGGTCACATGCCCAGTCAGGATACATGCCCAAATTTTGGGCTTGATCTCTAATAGGGGGTATGCAGGAGGCAGTCAATCAATGATTCTTGCTCAACACTAATGTTTCTATCTTTCCCTCTCTGAAGTCAATAAAAATATTAAGAAAAATTAAATAAAAAGATTGATCATATCAATTTTTTGACAAGGATAAGAAGCAATTGGAACATTCAAAGACTGTTGGTGAACAATTTTGGAAAAACAGTGTCACAGTTTCTTACAAAGTTAAATATACACCTATCACGTGATGCAGAGTTTTAAATTATGGATATTACCCAAGATTACAAAACCCACATATCACCCTGGCTGGGTGGCTCAGTTGGTTGGAGCATTATCCAGTATACCAGAAAGGTTTCAGGTCTAACACACAGTCAGGGCATGTATGGGAGGTAACTGATAGATATTTCTTTCATATCAATGTATTTCTCTCTCTCTCTTTCTTTCTTCATCTCTCTATAAATCAACAAAAACATGCTTTGGGTAAGGATTAAAAAACACAGCCTACATATCTATAACAATACTTGTAATAAATGTTCAAGACATCTTTATTTGTAATATTTCCAACCAAAAAAATAACACAAATGTCCAGCAATAGATAAGTGGATGAAAAACTGGTATGTCCTTTCAGTGGAATATTACTCAGTAATAAAAAAGAAATCTATTGAAACAGCAACATGGGCAGACTTCAAATAAGCCATACCCAAAAGAGTACTTTTTTAATAGAATTCTAGAAAATCCAATCCAACTGATAGTGACCGATAGTTATCAGTTGGTGTATCTGTATGCTAGGGTTATCCTAACAAAATAGCACAGATGAGATGCATTAAACAACAGAAATTTATTTCCTCAATTATCAAGGCCAAAAGTCTGAGATCCCTTATTGACAGGTTTGATTTCATCATGAGGTTTCCCTTGCTGGTTTGAAGATGGCTGCTTTCTCCTTGTGTATGGCCTTTCCTCTGTGTCCAATTTCCTTTTCTTACAAAGCAACAGTCAGATCGCATCTGGGCCTACTCTATTGGCCTCATTGTAGCTTATTCACCTCTTTGAAGGCCCTGTGTCCAAATACAATTGCATTCTGAGGTTCTAGTAGTTAGGATATCAATATATATATCTATATATATGTTGAGAAGGCATAATTCAGCCCACAACACCTGGGGATGGAGGACAGAGAGAGGGATTGCACAGGGACATGAGGAAATTTGTGGGAGTAAAGCAAATATTCAATGTCTTGTGAAGATAGATTTATATAAGTAAATATACATCAAACATGATCAAAATATCTGCTTTAAATGTATTCAGTTTATTATGTGTCAATTGTATCTTAAAACTGTCAAAATGTTAGAAAAGATATGCATTGGATCCTCATAAAACCTGATACAACAGAAGATTAAATATCATTTTAATTTATCAGGATATTTCAAGCTAGTTACCTCATATTAGCATCTTTGTTTTTAGTATCTTTGTGGGCAAAACTTTGCTAGTTGAAGATGTACACACCTCCTTCTGAAACCAGAGAACTTGACATGTGATTATGAAAACGTTGCATATGTTACAAAGTGAATGGAGCAGTATTACATAAATCAGTTCAAAATATTTATTGTGTGCCCGATCAATGAAAGCACTCACAGCAATTTTCAGGAGAAATAAATTAATAGGACAAGGCTCTGGCACTCAGGGAGCTGAAGGTGTAAGGACATGACTCCCTTTTATGAATTCCATGCAGGAGACCTCATTTTCTTTTAGATTAAATGCTTCCCAAGACACACAACTTCTTAAAAGAGCTCAGTCCAATTTGGGGGCATGTCAATTTTTCAGATTGCAATGAAGGATAAATGGCAAGAATCAATGATAATCACTTTAGCATAGATAATACAATCAGGGAATGAATAATTGCTGAGTTGTAGCATAGACGATTTTGCTGAGTGGCATGACTGTGGGAGAGCATAATCTTCATTGAACAGATCACACTGCTAAGAAATATTACTTAATAATCTGATATGCTATTACTGAGAGAGATCAGTTTTAGCAAATGGAAGACTATTACATACTGAGGAGACTGATAATTTTTTCTTGACACATTTGGTTCAAAAATAAGTAAAAGGTAGAAGAGAATCAGAAAGCACTCAGTGCCAGAGAACACATTTATTTCTTAGGTTATTTGAGAAAGACAGCACAGGTCTAGTCTTTCCATTATCTGTTTCCATGTTAATTTAGCCTGCTATTCTTTACTATGTTAGTAAAGACTATAGGTAGCTAACACTAGATGGTATTGTGGCTCCTTCAATTCAGCTGGCTTCCTAAGTGAGAGTGACTTTCTATGTGTGGTTGGTGGACAACACATGTTTTAATGTGAGATCAATACCTCCTAGAAAAAAAGTAGCTCATTGTTAATAAAATATGGCTTACGAAAATATAAGACTAGCCTCTTTTTTAGTTTTAAACTTAAATGAATATGTTCATGGCATTCATGGAATATATCCTCAAATACTAATATTTGTACTTGGTCAAGAAAATGCTATTGAGAAAAACAATAAAGAAATAGTCTAACACAGTGGTTTACAAAACTGCGGTTTGCCGACCACTGGTCTAACAGGATAAATAAGTATATGAATTGTGTCTGTTAATATTATATATCTATACTAATAAAAGTGTAATATGCTAATTAGATTAGATGACCGGACATCTTCCAGACATTCGACTTCATTCCGGACACAGCCTTGGGGAGGGGGCATAGGCAGAGGCAGGCAGGGGCAATCAGGCTGGCAGGAGAGCAAGCAGTTAGGGGTGAGATCAGGCTGACACAGGGGAGGAAAGTTGGGGGCAATCAGGCCAGAGGGGAGTAGGGGACCAGTTAGGAGGCGATCAAGGTGGAAGGCAGAGGCGGTTAGGAGCAATCAGGCACGCAGGCAGGTGAGTGATTAGGAGCCTGTGGTGCCAGACTGTGAGAGGAATGTGCAACTGCCAGTGGAATCAGGACTAAACTGGCAGTCAGACATCCCCTGAGGGGTCCCAGATTGGAGAGGGTACAGGCCAGGCTGAGGGACACCCCTCCTCCCCATGCTGTACCAGGCCCCTCTAGTATATATATATATATATACTCAGAGAGGAAGGGAGAAGGAGAGATAGAAACACCAATGATGACAGAGAACCATTGTCCGGCTACTGCCTGCATGCCCCTCACTGGGGACCTAGCTCACAACCTGGGCATGTACCATGGACTGGAATTGAACCTGAAAATCTTTCAAGCCACAGGCCAATGCTCGGCCACTGAGCCAAGCCAGCTAGGGTTAATGCTATATTTAAAATGTTGCAGAAACAGGCTGGTCTTTCTCTAAAACCATGAGAAAAAATATCTATTAATTTATTTTTTATTTTAATGAGTTGTTCAAATCAAAATTTTATTTTGCAAATGAATAGCTCACATTTAAATGTAATATTGAAGCTTGAATAGAAGACTGATCAATTAGTTTTGTTACTGACTAGGGCATTATTAATGACAACATTTTGCAACCACATTGTATTCAGAAGCTAGCAATACCAAAGCCATTCATCTCTAGTGTGCATATTTGGCTTATTTATTCCAGAGTCTAGAAAACTCTTGTTAGACATTTTCACTTCAAAAATGGTCTGCTCGAATTTAAGGTCTCATTTAACGTCACTTTCTCAATGAACCCTCTCCAGTTTTCCTGTCTAAGTTAATCCCATCATGCAAAATACACATAGGATAGCCCAGTGATGGGCAACCTTTTGAGCTTGGTGTGTCAAAATTGACCAAAAAAATGAGCATAACTTGGGTGGTGTGTCACTTCGAGGGAAAAAACCCCCATAATTTCACGAAATTTATGGTTTGAATAACAAAAATATATCATTGTAATATATAACTGTATTTAATAAACCAAAAATAATTATTTAACTTACCTGCTTAGTGACTTCTTTGTTCATCTGTCAGTCATTTTCCTTTGTTGGTCTTAATATTATTGAACTTGTGTGGGGTGCCTTGAACTAAGATAAGTGAGGGGGAGGGGGAATTCTTTAACTAACCTGCATATCAGTGACTTCTCTGTTGCTGAATTTCATTGGCTAAACCTTCAATTGAAGTTTGGTATTTTGTACACTTCAAGCCCAAGCAAGTGCTACTAACTTCATCTGTCAATCTGTTTCTTTTGTTGGTTTTGATATTATTTAATGCTGGGAAAAAGGTCTCACAAAAGTACGCAGAGGGGAAAGTTGTGAGTAAAGCCATTGCTATATTTTTCAGGGTGCTAAAAGTGTCTGGTAATCAATTCCAGGCACTCCAAATTTCCTGTTTCTGTTAGCACTCCTCTTGATTCTCCAAGCAGCACCTTTCCAGATTCTCAAGCTTTAACCTCAAGTTGACAATCACCAGAGGCCAGATGCTGTCTTGAAATTCTGCAAGTTGCATCTCCAAATCATCAATTTGCATCCATTGGAAACCATTTAATTCCAAACTACTGCATCAGGATATTTAATTATTTTTATGGTCTGTTCTCGGCTTCAAAATTTATTAAATCTATCACTGAACTGGTCAAATAACGAGTCTAAAACTTGCTGGTACTTTATATCAGAGGTTCTATTTCATTTTGTACAGCTGCACTGGCCTTCTCAAAATACTTTGTTACTCGAGCAAAACACTTATAAATTTTAGTCTCTACATCTCACTGGAAAATTTTTACTTTCAAAAGCTTTTATGTATCCAAACATAATGTCAATACTTTTACCAAAGCCTTGTAACTTTAAGTTCAGTTCATTAATATGAACAGAGAGATCTGTGAAAAATATCAGGGTGTTGACCCACTTATCATCGTTGAACTGAGAAAAGTTTCCCAGATCCTTATCCTCAAGAAATATCTTAATTTCGTCAAAGCACTCCACAAAGTGCTCAAGAAGTTTGCCTCTGCTCTGCCATCTTACATTATTGTACATCAGCAGTCCACTGTAGGTGGAATCAACCTCCAGTAAAAGTGCAGAAATTCTAGCTTTTGAAGGGGGTGAGCAGCTATTAAATAAACTATTTTTTGTAACAACTGTCATTAAGTCGTTTCAGTCAGTGAATCCTGCCTTGGCGCATAAAACATCCTGATGAATAATACAATGAAAAGGTACAATCGGATGTCCAATAGCTTCCGTAAACAATATGACATATCCAACTTTTTTCCCCACCATGTTTGGTGCCCCATCTGTAGTCACTGACACAACTTTAGAGATATCAATGCATAGGTCACAGAATGTTTGTATAACAACCTTACATATCTTGCTTTCTGAGGTATTTGTTGGCACTAATACTAACTTTATCAAATCTTTCATTGTGAGACCATCAGAATAACAACCAACAATGGCCAACTGAGCATGCGATGTGACATCAGTAGTTTCATCAAGAGAGATCGAAAAACATTAACAATTACTTGTGTCTCTCTTTAACTGATGTTGTATGTTTGTGTTCAGTTGCATTATTCAGTCTTTTATGATATTTCTACTGAGTGGTAACTCAGGTATTCTATTAATAATTGCATCTTTATTCTGCATATCGTTAAATAGAACCGGTGCACACGTTAGGAGAGTTTCTTTAATAAATTCCTCTCACTGAGTGCTTCTCCATGCTGAGCTATGGAGTGAGCAATGCACAAACTTGCAGATGTTAAATTTCATAAATTTAAGGATGGAATTAGATTGGCTCTTATAAAGGTGTAGCTGCCTGGAAATCTATTCCTTCTTTCATCCTCACTTTTTTTCAACAGCTGGGAATGATTAGTTTCAAATGTCTATTTATATTCCACGTTCTGCTTACTACCATTTCAGTACATAGAATGCCACTTTTTTCTATAATGCCATACATCTCAGTCCATGTCTCTTGAAAGGGTCAGCTACTTCTACTACCACTTCCTTTACTTAACCTTGTTTTTATTTTTTTTATTTTTTGGGTTCTCCATCAGAGGGCAGTGACAGAAGATAGAATTATAGATAGCCTGTTAGCCCTGGAGGCAATTAGGGGTTAACTAGCCTAACTGACCACAAGATGGCGCATGTAACGGTCTTTTAGGAAAGGGCAGGGTTAATAAGCAAAAATAGGGGTTAATAAGGATACACAACAATAATAGTGGTGAAATGGAGTCTGCACTATGCTGCAAAATGACGTTCTTTCTATAAATTAAGATGGCTGCCGCTTTTTCTGATGATGGGAAACAGCACCCATAGCAGAGGCCCTAGTCTCTCCCAGTCTCCCCATCACTTATCTCAGTAATGATGGTCAATTAGAAATCCAAGACACCCCAGAACAGTAGATTGGATGATGTGGTTATGTGGTTGCTGGTAATGGTGATCACAGGGCCCCCAGAGATGTGTCCCCCATGGCATTTTGCTGCTCCCTGCTCCACCGGCCGGAAGTGAGGTCAAAGATCCCCTGAGGGCCTAACTGGAAGTCCCAGACCTAGATGCTCTGTGCAGGAGTTCTGTTGTTTTGGCGTACAGACCTTCGGCACAGAGTGTCTGCACTACACTACAGCAAATGTTTCATCCTCGGCTACTGCACCTAGCTGTGCAGTAGCTGAGGATGAAACGTCTTTCTTGGCATGTGGCCCCATATTTCTCTGTATGCGACTGCATGCAGCCACATGTCATCAAAAATGGCTACGTGTGTCAGTGCTGACCAGCTTGTCATAGGCTCACCATCATGGGGATAGCCCATTATGTCACACTACCTTGGAAAATATGCATCTCTTATATAAACATCCACATTGTTGAGCTAGAGACAATATCTTGCTCACTCTGAACTGATGTTTTGAATGCAGGATAAACAGTAAGCCTTTAGTAAATGTTCATAAAACGACCTCTGACTTTATAAAGGACACATGAGATGGAAATTTTGAATGAAGCTCCTATTTACTATTCTGTGAGTTAAGATGTTGAGGGTACAAAAACTACTCTTTACTCTGTAATCATAGGCAATGATTTCTTTATGATGAAGAGTCTGTGGTTTAATAGGAAAGAGTAGTTACTTTTCAAACTCTTCAATATATTCTGATGGTAAGCTCCCAGAAGCCAGGGTTTTTTTTATTCTATTCAAGACTTCTCTATATTTTCATATAAAATGTTTTATGCCTTTCTGCATAAGCCTCTTTCAAAGGCAATAAAAGTGGCTATTTTCCAAGTGTTACTAGGACAACATAGAAGAGAGCCAGTTAGGGAACTAATTAAGTTTTGTGTGCAAATTAGATCAGCCAGACAAAGTCTGTAAGAGAAAGGGGCAGCAATTATACCACTTTACAAAAATGTATAAGGTAGATAATTGGCCTTTCTTGATTAGATATTCTAGGTAAATAGGATCAGAATGAGACTGATTTCGTACCGAGGGGCTGCAATAATTAACCAGAAGCATTGAGATGTTAGGACAAATAGACGTTTTGGGTTAACATTCCAGAAATGTCTAATCCTATCTAATAAAAGAGTAATATGCAAATTGACTGTGCCTTAGCTACACTCATAAGCCATGGCCACAAGCCAATCAGGAGTGAATATGCAAATAAACCCAACCAAGATGGCTGCAGGTCACAGAGAGCAGGAGGGATGCTTTGGTTTCTCTGGCAATGGAGGAAGCTAAGCTTTCCACCTGCTCTGGCCAGCCCAGGCCTTTGCTTAAGGCTACAAAGTTTCAATTATAGAAGATAAATAAATTCCAACAGAAATGGCTGTCACCATGGAATGAGCAGAAGCCTTGGCTCTGCTCCAGGCTACAAAGTTTCAATTGTAGAAGAAAAATAAATCCCAGATACCAGGGCCTCCACTTGAGTCACCAGGGGGTGTGGCCAGCCTGCAAACCACCATAGGCACCTCACCCAGCCCTCCCCATGCCCCAAGGGAACCCCTATCCTGATCTGGGACACCCTTCAGGGCAAACCAGCGGGCCCTCACACATGCACCAGGCTTCTATCCTATCTAATAAAAGAGTAATATGAATATTGAACATCACTCCAACACACAAGATGACTGCCCCATGTGGACACAAGATGACCACCACAAGATGGCCAGCAGGGGAGGGCAGTTGGGAGGGACCAAGCCTGCAAGGGAGGGAAGTTGTGGGAGATCAGGCCAGCAGGGGAGGGCAGTGAAGGGTGACCAGGCCAGCAGAGGAGGGAAGTTGCCGGGGGGGGGGCACCCAGGCATGCAGGGGAGGGCAGTTAAGGGTGACCAGGCTGGAAGGGAAGCATTTAGGTATCAATCAGGCTGGCAGGAGAGTGGTTAGAAGGTGATGAGGATGGCAGGCAGAAGTGGTTAGGGACAATCAGGAAGGCAGCCACGCGAGCAGTTGGGAGCCAGCAGTCCTAGATTATGAGAGGATTGTCCGACTGCCTGTTTAGGCCCAATCCTGGTAAGTAGGATTGGGCCTCAATAGGCAGTCGGACATCCTTCAAGGGGTCCCAAATTAGAGAGGGTGCAGGCTGGGGTGAAGAACACTCCACCACCACTCCCCCATGCACAAATTTCATGCACTGGGCCTCTAGTCCTATAAATAAAAGGATAATATGCAAATTGACCCTGACAGCAGAACAGTTGGGAATGACCAGTAACTATGATGTGCACTGACCATCAGGGAGGCAGACACTCAACCTGGAAGCTACCCCTGGTGGTCAGTGCACTCCCACAGGGAAAGACCTGCTCAGCCATCAGCCGGGCTGACGGGTGTGAGCTCAGCTGCAGTGGCAGGAGCTTCTCCTGCCTCCTGAGCAGCATGGAGGATGTCCAACTGCAGCTTAGGCTGGTTCTCCATGGGAAGCCAGCATAAGCAGTCAGTCAGACATCCCCTAAGAGCTCCTGGACTCCCAGGGAAATGTCTGATTGACAGCTTAGGCCTGATCCTTCAGGGAGTGGGCCTAAGCTGGTAGGTGGACATCCATCAAGGGGTCCCAGACTGTGAGATGCCTCAGGTTGGGCTGAGGGATCCCACTCCCCCACGTGCATGAATTTTCATGCATTGGGCCTCTAGTAATAATATAAATTGAGCAGGAATTAGCAAATGTTTACTGTAAAGGACCAGAGAATAAGTATTTTCAAATTTCCTGGCCATAAGATTGCAGTTACATTGTTCAAATATGTCACTATTGCAAAATAGCCATCAATGACAAATAAATGGGTGGCTGGATTCTACCCTTGGCTGTATTTTTTTGCTGAGCCCTGGTTAATAAATTATAAATAAAATTTTATTTTAGCAATGTTTGAATCAAATAATAGATTTAAATATGTTGATAGATGCTAAATTTTAGTAAGACAGTGACCAAACTTAAATTTAAGTAATTATGCATTACTTTGATTTCAACTCTTACAAATACTTTATGAAGTCTTTTTTAAATTTTGCAATCTGAATTAACCTCTTTTCATTTCTCCTACTCATATTATGCACTCTTTTGCTGCAGTATACTTTGTATTGGTGTTCATTTCATACATGTATTTTTCCTTCACTAAAATGTGAACCTCTTGAAATTAGGGATTGTGTATTATTCATTTTTTGTTCAAAAATTTTAAATATAACCCTAGCTGGGAAGCCCCGTTGGTTAGAGCGATATCCTAGTATGCCAAGGTTGTGGGTTTGACCCTGGTCAAGGCACATATAAGAAGAATCAATAAATGAATGCATAAGTAAGTGGAACAACAAATCAGTCTGTCTGCCTCTCTCTATTTCCCCCCTCTTTCTCTTCCATCTTCTATCTCTAAAATCAATGGACTTTTTAAAATCCAACTTTGTTTAAAGAACAAGTAAAATGTTCATTTAATCATAAATAGTTAAATTTAAAAGTAGATAATATTTATAGATTAAAATCTTTGAAAAATAAGGTTCAAAAAGTTTGTGACTTAAAAACATCACTATTAATAGTGCAGCAAAGGAAATCTAAAGACACCCCTCTCTTCCAGTAAAAATTTAAGATGACCTGACCTGGGTGGTGGAGTGATACTGGTCAATGAATATAAATTTCCAATGATAAGACAAACAAATTCTAGGGCTTTAATGCATAGTATAGTGATTATAGTTAATGACACTATAATGTATACTTAAAATTTGTTGACAATAGATTTTAGGTATTTTGGCCACACATATAAAAATATTAGTATGTGAATTTATGTGTTAATTAATTTGATGTGGTAATCACCTCCCAAAGTACATGTATATTAAGTTACAGTGTACACCTTAAAAAATCACACTATATAATGCAAACTGTTTTTTTTTACTTTACATAAATTCAATTTCTTTAAATCACATTGTAAAAACTAAATATATACTTTTTAAATGATACCCCAATGATATTGGGGAAATACATATTGGCATCTAATGATAGCAGAAAACATGCCAATGAATGAAGTGCATTCAGTGATGATAATACTGATGAGAGTTTATATTTATTACATTCTTATTAGGTGCTAACCTCAAATAAAATAAAAATTTTCCCAGAAATACTTTGAGTTATGTATTGGCATCATATTTTTTATTTACAGAAGAAAAATGAAGGCTTATGGTGAGTAAATAATTTGGCTAAAGTCACATAAAAGTAAGACCATAGAGAAGGGGAAAATGCCTAAAATTTTTCACATTTTCCAGAAAATTTTTTCTAAAATATTGAAGAAATGGAATATGGATTGAGCTTTCTAAAATAATAGCAACCCCCCCGCCAAAAAATAAAAAAGATTTCTTCCCAGAAAATCTAAAGGGGGCGGGGGGAGGAGGGAGGAGGACTTATAAGCCTGAATTTCAAAACTAGTTTTTATTTTTTAGTAATTGTTGTTTATCCTTTATAAAGAAGTAAAGTCTGAGTCAAAATGCAGAGAAACATCTCTTAACTTGGAAACAATATTTTTGTTTTTCTGAAAAAATGATTTGAAATAAATTTTCAGATACACACATGAAAATTGATATACACATAATGGTGAATCTGGGTATGCAGACACGACACTAGACAAATATTGCAAAGAGTCTAACAATGGTCTTTTAAGTTGGTAAAGATTTAAATTTATCTCTGCTGTAACAATATTTATATTACCTCGTTGTCAGTGATGTTGTATTGATATTGGTTTTTCTATTAATAAAATTCATATTGTGATATGCTAGTTATCTGCAGGCAATGTACCCCAAATACTTCCTAATAAAAGAAATACTTCCAAAATGAATGTATAATTTGTACTTCATGTAAATGCTCCCTCGGGTACACAGTGCTGATAAGAACTAGATGAGCAAAATTGTTTTTTAAAATCAGATTCAAATATGACATCCTGCTGAGATACAGTCAGAACTTTCAAGTCATCAGTCAATAAGTGATCATCGAGTTCCCAGAGTTCTCTTACAAATAGAAAAGATCAATAATGCTGTCTATCCAAGTCTATAACAGGATCAAGTGTGCTGGGGCACACTCTCCTGCATTTGCTCATGTGGCTCACAGCATGTGGGCTCTACACAATGGGTTAAAAGACTTGCATTAAGCTGATGCTCTGAACTGGACCCAGCTGCAACAAAGAATGAAAGCTCTGGATTCTGGTCTTGCTTTTGGCTTTGCTGAACCCACAGCTGCCACTCTTTCAGGACTGGGTTAAGGGGCTGGGGACTTTACACCCCAAGGAATGTAAGTCCATGCAAGTAAAGTCATTTACCAGGTCTCAATCTTCCCTGGGGGCTTCTGAAAATGCTGTTTCAGCAGTAGCCTATGAACCTGAGCCTCACACATGTCAGGAAAATCTGGCTCACCTATTTCTCTGGCAATATCATCAAAATTTCAAAAACAAAGATTTTATTATAGTTGCTCTAGATATGTGTTAAATATCTATGGTTTCCTTGCTTTTTGCACTTGAAATTCCACTTACTTGTAAAGAGAAAACAATGTAGTTTAAATTGCCTTATAATGAGTAAAAAATATTCTAATGATTCCAAATCTAATAACTCCTGGGTGCTGTTTAATCTTGTAGTCTGAACCTGTGTGTGTGTGTGTGTGTGTGTGTGTGTGTGTGTGTGTGTGTCTGTGTGTGTATTTGGGCATTTACATACTAGATTTGATGCTTCTGCCTCTAAGATTAAATCTCATTTGAGTAGATTTTTCACACATGTGACTTTTTATATTTTAACATATTCTTGAAAATTTTGTAACAAGTATAATGGAATTTTTGGAGCACAAAATTAAAAACTCTTCTTATTCAAATATTTAACATAAAAAATGAGGAAGTCCAAATTGTTTAAGCCATCACCATCAGATGCTGACTTATTTGAAACTGAAATCTATATATTTTGAGGCTCAGAGCTAATAAACAAAATATTGATTATGTTTTAATGTAATCAATATTACACTTGTTATGTAATATTGTTATGATGACTTTGAAATACACATACTTTTCTTGTATGAGGCCCTCAGATTTTTAACTCTTAACTACTCATTGTCAAGTAAGAAAAGAGAAACCATAGCAGTTGTTTTAAAGAAATAATTTAATATAGAATGTTGTTTAAACATATATTGAATACTTGATGAGGCAAAAGAGATAACAGAGGAAGCAGCAAGAAAAATCTACCACCCCTCACACTGAGGGGCCCAGTCCCCTGAGGAAAGAGCCGGTCTCAGAAGTTTGGAATGTGGGTCTCGGTCCTATAAGGATGGATGCTGTCCGGATAGTATTCTTATATCTGAAGAGATGTGATGAGGCTTTTGGGGGGAGTCTGGAAAAATACAGGAAATTGGAACCACCTACTACTCTGGGCGGTAACTACTGCCGCCAGGGAAAGAACCTCACAGTAAGCAAACAGTCACAGCCCATTCCTTCCCCTCTCGCCTTGTAGTAGCAAAACCAGAATATGTTAGAATAAATAAGATATTATAGGCACAATTTCTATTAGTTATTTATATGGAGCTAGTTGATCAGAAACATCACATAAACATGTGGTTACTTGTAGAGGAAAAATGTGTTATGTGCACATTGGGATTTTCTTGTAATAATTTTCTACCACATGCATTATACATGCTTTGGTGTCTAGAGAAATGTTCCATAATACATTTTACCCTACAAACCTCTGTTCCTCCTTATATTCTCATCCATCAATTAGATCAGCCCATAACAGAGACACACTGATGTTACCTGTGTGAATAAGGGGATGGCAATTACAAGGTTAAATAAAGATGTGGAGGCATAGGTTAAGTGTATTTCTGAATCTTCTGTGTTTTCTGGACTCCTGGTAAGAAGGTGAGAGCTGGCCTAATGATTTCCACACACTTCTGACCTCAAACTATTGTGGAAAATTTGCTCAGAATGAATAGCTAGATAAGTGATCAAAGAGATTTTTGTTGTAAATTAAATGCTTTGTAGGAAAGACATCTTTTTTTCTCTATTTTTCTTCTTCTGCCCATATAATAGGAACTTCATTCCTCTAAGAATTGTGAAGAAGAGAGCTTTTGATTGTTTTCAACCCACACTCATTTCTCTTTCTAGAAGAAATGTGATCAGTGATAAGTTATTGGGAAAATTAAAACAAACATTACTGAGTGAGGAAAAGGTGGTATGTCTACTATTCTCCCTCCATTCTTCCCTTCATATGACTTGGCACAGTTTATATGGATTCTTTCTCTGCTCCTGCTGCTTATGTGACATTAGGAAATAAGTCAGGTCAGCTCTACCTCTGAAAAATAAGCTAGTCATTGCCCAATTGGTGGCCAGAGATTAAGGCACAAGACAAGGGAACAAAAGTAAGTAGAAAAGAAATTGATGCAACAAGTCCAAGATTTGTTTTCTGGCCCTGATGTATGAATAGCTGAGCTTATATTTTGTTTCAAAACTCCTGTGATTATTTTTAATAAGTTCCAAAAGTAATAAGAGAAAACAGTAGAATTCCTCAGAATTTTCAAGCCCCTAGCAATCTTTTGAGTGCTTTGTAATTTGGTTTTCAATAATGGATTCTCTTAGTATAATAGTAATAGTGTCAGTGTAATAGTATAAGTATAATAGTAATAGTATCAGTGTAGATAGTTAGATAGTTTCATAAAGAAAGGAGCTGAGGGAATCAAATATTAAGCCTAATGAACCTGTAAGTTGAATCAGATATAGGCCTGCTTTGTTAGGAAGTTATAGCATTCCATTAAACTTGATTTACTAGGAAGCTATAGCATTCACATACTTTAGGAAACTTAATCCCTGAAGTAGGCAAGAAAATCTCCTGGGGGCAGGGGGTGTACTCCCTGTGGGAATCAGATGAAAGGGTAGGAGGTAGGGAAATGCCTTTACCCAGCGCATGGCCAGTAGAAGTCAGGATGGCGCTACAGGGGGTGATGCTTCTACCTTGAGGATTGAGCAGTAGAAGCCAAAACGGTGACATGAAGGGGTGGAATCTAGCCTGGGAAAAGAATCATATTGGATAGGGGAACCCCAGTAGCTCCAGGAAAGGGATTGGTTAGCAGGGAGGGCCTAACTTATGCCCTGAATCTGGTTGTGGGTTGGATCATTTGAATGACAGTTTGCTCCTTACCAGGAAAATATATGGAGGATTATCAGGGCAGTTGCCATTAAAGCTGCCCTCCCTCTACATCCCTGAGGGTATATTATTTCCATCCTCCCCAATCAAATATTATAACTACATTTAAAGCTATTCATGCATGTGTCCTATGAAACTCCTTTCTCACAACACCATAGAAAAGTTCACTTTCACTGACAATAGTAGCAGTTATTGAAGTCATAATTAAGAGCTTATTCTGATAAGTACTTCTATGGGCATAATTTTCTTTAATCATTATAATAATCCTATGAAATTTGTACATACAAATCAAGATTAATGCTAACTACATTAAGAAACATATATATCCTTGCCTGGTTGTTGTACTTAGTAATTTATTCTGCCATAAAGTGAGACTACAGCTTTTAATTTAAGTAATTAGCTGTAAAAAGTACAGTAACTAGAATAGTATAGTTACAAAATCATCAGGAGCTATGTTTTAAAAGTTGGAGAGTGATTGCCAGAATTGAGCAGAAAATGAACACGAGATAATTCCTCTGTGTGTGTGTGTGTGTGTGTGTGTGTGTGTGTGTGTGTGTGTGTGTGTGTGTGACAGAGAGAGAGAGAGAGAGAGAGAGAGAGAGAGAGAGAGAGAGAGAATCTAGGATGTCAAAGGATTGAATATAGAGATGTGGAGACTAAGGATTGAAATAGGCATTAAATTAACAACAGTGAATTCAGTGAAAAAAGAATAAAAGCTAATGGTAAGGAAATGTTAAGATAAACTAGAAGTATAATGTATCTTTAAACAATGGAAGAGGTATTCCTTTTAGCTTATGTACCTTACAGTGCTCTTTTTCAGTTTTTTAAAATCATGTATCTATTGATCCAATGGCATTATTCAAGATTGTTGTTATAATGAAGGAATTCCTGAATCTGGGTAATGTCACAACAGTAACATTGAGAATGGAGTTCTGAGTCCTGTAATGGAAGTAACAATTTTTGGAGTAATGTTTTGTCTGTTAGTGGGAAAAATTCCCGCAAACATTATCTCTGGATCTGAGGTAGAGTGGGTGTGATGAAGGACAGTATCAAGGAGGAATTTTCACTTTTTTTAAAGAAATAAATTAAGAAATAATTAAACAAATAATGATTAATTAGCAAAATAATTAAAAGTATAATTGGGAAGGTAATGGAGGTGAGTACAAATATAATACCTTTATTAATAAAGAAATTAAAATCCAAAAAAGTATAATTGGATACTCAGATTTTATTTGAAAACAAATATAAGAACAGATTATCAGAAAGAAAACATTAACCAGTCACATTTCATTGAACCCATCTATATAATGACAGAATTAAAAAACAGTGGTTAAAAAAGAAGCAAAAGAAAAACAGATACACATTTAATGCTAAAGATATAATAAGATCAGTGAATGATCTTCTGTGAACTGGTATTTCTGTTTCTCACATATACTTAAGGAATTAGCCACTAGGTCAAAATATGCTCCTCTATTTTTAAAAGTAAATTTTGTTTTGCTGCAATTAATCCCAGGAAGTCCTACTCAGAGGGGCTTTCTTCAGGGTAGAGAACCTTGTTCAGATATGATACATATCAAAATGCTAGCTTTGAAAAAAAAATGGTGGCGGAATAGACAGACGTGTGCTGAGCCTTGTCCCAGAGCAGAAAGAAAGAAAAGCTGTGGGTCACATGGGGAGTGTTTGTTGGCGAGTTAAGGGACAGCTATACTCCAGGAGAAGGTGGGAGACTGCTGGACGGGGCTCCCCTGAATAGGTAGCCCCCACTAGTGTTGGGTTCCCTCCCAGAGCCACCAGCTCAGACACAGAGACTGCACCATCTTGAAGAGGAAAGTGGATATTATTAGAAGCTTGGAAATCTACAACTGTGGCACACACCAAACAGCTCTGAACGCCAGAACACTGGTCACCAATTGACACAAACATGTGGATTCAGAGGAGCTCTACACTCCACCATGGAAAGGTCAGATTTCGCCTGGGATAAGGAAAGAGAGAACTACATAACCAGACATCCGGAGAGGAGAGACTATGGGGAGACAAAGAAAGAGCCCACATATGAAAGAAAAGCAGGCATCACCAGAAAAGGAAGTAAACAAAATGGAGGCAAGTAACCTATCAGAGAAAGAATTCAGAGAAATGGCCATAAGGTGGCTGAAAAGAATGGAAGACAAATTTGACAATATGAGTAAGAACCAAGAGGAAATGAAGAAGAACAAAGAAGAAATGAAAAATGACATCACTGCTATAAAGAACTCAATAGAAAGCATCAAGAGTGAACTAGAAGAAACAGAGGACCATATCAGTGAGCTAGAAATCAAGTAGGGAAAAAAACCCCAAGGAGAGCAACTTCTAGAAAAAAAAATTGAAAAGCAGAGAGAGCCTAAGGAAACTTTGGGACAACACAAAACAAAACAATATCTGCATAATAAGGGTTCCAGAAAGAGAGGAAACTGAGCAAGGAATAGAAAACTTGTTTGAAGAAATAATGACAGAAAACTTCCCTGATACAGGGAAGAAAAAACCCACACAAATCCAAAAAGTTCATAGAGCCCCAAGCAAAATGAACTCCAAAAGACCGACACCAAAGCACATTATAATTAAATTGGCAAACACCAACAACAAAATAATAACCTTAAAAGTGGCCAAAAAGAGACAGAAAGTTACCTACAAAGGAACCCCCATCAGACTAGCAACTAATTTCTTGACAGAAACTCATCAGGTCATAAGTGAATGGAATAAAATATACAAAGTAATGCAAAGGAAGGGGCTGAATCCAAGAATACTATACCCAGCAAGACTATCAATCAAAATTGAAGATGAAATCAGGAGCTTCACAGACAAAAAAGGACTAAGGGAATGTATTACCACCAAACTAGCAATGCAAGAAATGCTAAAGGGTCTGCTGAAAAAAAAAAAGAAGAAGAAATAAATAACAAAAATAGCTATAAATAAATACCTATCAATAATAACTTTAAATGTAAATGGATTAAATGCCTCAATCAAAAGACATGGGGTAACAGATTAGATAAGAAAACAAGACCTGTATATCTGCTGTCTACAAGAAACCCACTTCAGAAAAAAACACACACAGACTGAGGGTGAAGAGATGGAAAAAGGTTTTTCAGGCAAATGGAAATGAAAAAAAAAAAAAAGCTCAGGTAGGAATACTTATATCTGACAAATTAGATCTCAAAGTGAAGGACATAATGAAAGATAAGGAAGGCCACTTCATAATACTAAAGGGAGCAATCCAACGAGGAGAAATAACTCTGGTAAACATATATGCACCCAATATAGGAGCACCCAAATACATTAAAGAAAACTGATGGAGGATAGCAAGGGAGAGACTGATAGCAATACAATCATAGTAGGAGACTTTAATACCCCACTACCCACATTGGACAAATCCCCTAAACAAAAAATCAGCAAAAAGAGAGGAACCAAGATGGCGACATAGGTAAACAGCTATCTTCCTGCCCCACACAATGATTTCACAATGTTAAAGACAGAACGAACATCATCCAGAATCACTGGAAGCTGACTGAGTGTAAATTCCACAAATAAAAGTAAAGATAGGACACTGTGATTCAGAGGAGCAGCAGAGGGCAGATTTGAGGACACGCGTGGAGTCAGAGGTTTGGAGCCATGCACACGCGAGTGGATAGGGCAGGCAGTTGCAAACCCGGCTGGTTTTCTCAAATGGGAGACACAAAGGCGTCCCACCACACTGATTCCCCAGTTCTGGGCAAGGGGAACCCACACCCATACAGGGTGAAACTGGACAGTAAGGAGGAAGCACACTGATACTCGGGCACTGCAGAGGTCCGCGAGCTTGCAGGGAGGGCATGCAAGAGCGCAGAAAGGACTCAGGACTTGCTCTCTCATTTGGGAGAAGCAAAAAAAAGAAAGAAGGGAAACCATCAGACTGCATTGTTTTACAACCCTGGGTGAGACTTTGGGTGTGCAGACTCATTTGGGGAGAGGCTGAATTGTCTGGCAGCAGGTAGAGCTTGGTCGCAGCTTTCTCTCAGAGGTGCATGCAGCCATTATCACCAGGCACAGAGACCCAGGTGCTGCATAGGGTGGAGCTGAAGGGAAATCAAGGCTGCCTGCTCAGCCTGGAGACTCCGCCCATCCAACCTGAGTACAGCTGATCCTCACAGCCAGTTGCCCTGAAGGTCAAACCCTTCTAGTGCTAACAACAATAATCTAGGCTTAACTTCAACAAGACTGTGCAACCCATAAAGGGCTGCATCAAGAGTATGCACCTCAGGTAACTCAGATAAATGAGAGGCTGATCAACTATCCCTTAGAGGACATCTACCACACAAAGCTAATTGACCAACTCAGGGAAGCAGCCACAATGCAGAGACATGGAAGGAATTCAGATGTAAAAGAAATGGAGGGGAAAAAACGACTGGACATAGAGTTCAAAACCACGGTTATAACGTTTTTCAAGAGGCTCCTAGAAAGGCCAATAAACTCAATGAGACCTTTGAGGACATGAATGAGACTTTCAAGGATATGAACGAGACCCTTGAGGATCTGAACAAGACCCTCAAGGACATAAAAAAGGACCAACTAGAAATTAAGCATACACTGACTGAAATAAAAAATATTATATAAAGACCTAAAAGCAGTCTAGAGGACCACAAGAACCAAGTCAAAGATTTGAAATACAAGAAGAAAAACCCACTCAGCTGGAAAAGCAAGAAGCAAAAAGAGTTCAAAAAATTGAAGATAGTGTAAGCAGTCTCTGGGACAGCCTCAAGCATACCAACATTCGAATTATAGGGGTGCCAGAAAAAGAAAGCAAGATAATGAAAACCTATTTGAAGAAATACTGACTGAAAACTTCCCACACCTGATGAAAGAAATTGACTTAGGAGTCCAAGAAACGCACAGAACCCCAAACTATAGGAATCCAAAGAGGACGACACCAAGGCATATCATAATTAAAATGCCAAGAGCAAAAGACAAAGAGAGAATATTAAAAGCAGCAAGAGAAAAACAGTTGGTTGCCTATAAGGGAGCACCCATACGATTGTCAGCGGACTTCTCAACAGAAACTCTGCAGGCCAGACAGGAGTGACAAGAAATATTCAAAGTGATGAATAGCAAGAATCTACAACCAAGATTACTCTACCCAGCAAAGCTATCATTCAGAATTGAAGGTCAGATAAAGTGCTTTGCAGATAAGAAAAAGCTAAAGGAGTTCATCACCACCAAACCAGTATTATATGAAATGCTGAAAGGTATTCTTTAAGAAGAGGAAGAAGATAAAAGTAAAAATAATAATTATGAACAACAAATACACATCTATGAACAAATGAATCTAAAAATCAAGTGAATTAATAATGTGATGAACAGCGGAGACCCGTTTAGCTCAGTGGATAGAGCGTCGGACTGCGGACTGAAGGGTCCTGGGTTCAATTCCGGTCAAGGGCATGTACCTTGGCTGCGGGCACATTCTCAGTAAAGGGCGTGCAAGAGGCAGCTGATCGATGTTTCTCTCTCATCAATGTTTCTGACTTTCTATCCCTCTCCCTTCTGCTCTGTGAAAAAAAAATTAACAAAAATATATTTTAAAAAAAGAAGAAGCAAATAATAAATGCATAAATAAGTGGAAAACCATATGATCTCTCTTCCTTTCTCTGTAAAATCAATTAAATTTTTTTAAAAAAAAGAAAAATATAATCTGATGAACAGGATAAACTGGTGAATATAACAGAATCATGGGCATAGAGAAGGAATAGACTGACAATTCTTGTGGAGAAAAGGGTTGTGGGAGGTGCAGCAAGAGACTGGACAAAAATCATACACTTATGGAAGAGGACAGTGTTGGGGAAGGTAAGAGGAGAGTGTGGGGTGGCTACCAGGTGTAGGGGAGCTATAGGGTGAAAAAGGGGGAACAATGTAATTCATAAACTGAACTATAAAGATTTATAAAAGGAAAAAAATCAGCAAAGAAACATCAATCCTAAATGACTCACTAGACCAGATGGAATTAATTGACTTCTTCAGAACATTTCACCCCAAAGCCACAGAATATACATTCTTCTCTTGGGTCATTTTCAAAGATAGACCATATGTTGGGTCACAGGCAAATTCTCTTCAAATTCAAGAAGATGGGAAATATGTCAAGCATCTTCTCAGATCACAGTGGCACAAAACTGGAAATCGACTACAATAAAAACATTCCAAAAAAATCAAACACATGGAGAGTAAACAGCATGCTAGTAAACAATGACTGGGTTACCAGAAGGATCAAGGAAGAAATAAAAAACATCATTACAACAAATGACAAAAAAATAGAACAATCCAAAATCTATGGGACACAGCAAAAGCAGTCTTGACAAGGAAGTACATACCTCTACAAACCTACTGTAAAAAACTAGAAACAATGGTAATAAATTACCTAAACCTACAATGCAAAGAGTTAGAAAGAGAGCAACAAAAAAAACCAGTGTAAGCAGAAGGAAGGAAATAATAAAGATCAGAAAACTTCCCTGATAAATGACATAGAGATCAAAGAAACAATACAAAAGATCAACAAAACCAAGAGCTGGTTCTTTGAAAGTATATACAAGATTTATTAACATCTACCAGGCTCACCAAGAAGCAAAGAGAGACAACCCAAATAAACAAAATCAGAAATGACAGAGGTGAAATAAAAACAGATTCCAACAAAATACAAAGGATTGTTAAATAATACTATGAACAACTCTATTCCAAAAAACTAGACAACCTGGAGAAAATGGACATATTCCTAGAAAAATATAACCTTCCAAAACTCAATCAGGAAGGCTCTAAACATCTCAATAGGCCAATAATTATGGAAGAATTCAAGAAGTCATCAAAAAGCTTCCAGCAAACAAAAGCCCAGGGCCAGACAGCTTTATAAGGGTTTTACCAAACATTCAAGGAAGAACTAAACCTACCCTCCTCAGACTATTCCAAAAAATTCAAGAGGAAGGAATACTTCCAAGCTCCTTCTATAAAGCCAGTATCACCCTAATACCAAAACCAGATAAAGGCAACACAATGAAAGAAAATTACAGGCCAATATCCCTCATGAACAAAACTGCCCAAATACTCAACAAAATTCTAGCATATTGGATCCAGCAGTACATCAGAAAGATCATACACCATGACTAAGTAGGATTTATCCCAAGGATGCAAGGATGGTATAATATCTGCAAGTCAATAAATGTGATACATCACATAAACAAATTGAGAGATAAAAATCACACAGTCATATCAATTGATACAGAAAAAGGATTTGACAAAATCCAACACCTTTTCTTGATAAAAACTCTCAACAAGGTGAGAATAGAAGGATCATACCTCAACATAATAAAAGCTACATATGATAAACCCACCGCCAATATTATACTCAATGGGCAAAACTAAAACCATTTCCCCTAAGAACAGTAACAAGACAGGGATGCCCTCTCTCACTACTCCTGTTTTGACATAGTACTGGAAGTATTAGCCACTGTAATTAGATAAGAAGAAGAAATAAAATACATCCAAATTTGGAAAGAAGAAGTAAAGCTGTCCTTATTTGCAGATGACATGATCTTGTACACAAAAAACACAAAAGACTCCATCAAAATACTAATAGATTTAATAAATGAATTCGGCAATGTAGCAGGATACAAAATTAATGCCAAGACATCTATGGCATTTCTATACATCAATAATGAACTTACAGGAAGAGAAACTATAAAAGCAATCCCATTTTCCATCGCACCCCCAAAAAAAAAAAGAAAGAAAGAAAGAAAGAAAGAAAGAAAGAAAGAAAGAAAGAAAGAAAGAAAGAAAGAAAGAAGGAAATACTTAGGAAGAAACTTAACTAAAGAGGTAAAAGACCTATATGCAGAAAACTACAGGACACTGAAAAAAAGAGATAGAGGAAGACACAAACAGATGGAAGAACATATCATGTTCATGGATTGGGAGAATCAACATCATTAAAATGTCCACACTACCCAAAGCAATCTATAGATTCAATGCACTCCCATTAAAATACCAATGGCATATTTCACAGACCTAGAAAGAACTCTCCAAAAATTAATCTGGAATAAAAAAAAGATCCCGAATGGTCACAGCAATTCTGAGAAAGAAGAATAAAGTAAGTGGGATCTCAATACCAGATTTCAAGCTGTGTTACAAAGACACTGTTCTCAAAACAACCTCCTACTGGCACAAGAACAGATATATAAACCAATGGAATAGGATAGAGAATCCAGATATTGACTCAAACCACTATGCCCGATTAATATTTGACAAAGGAGGCATGAACATACAATGCAGTCAAAACAGTCTCTTTAATAAATGGTGTTGGAAAAATTGTACAGATACATGCAAAAATGAAACTAGATCACCAACTTACACCATACACAAAAATAAACTCAAAATGGATAAAGGACTTAAACATAGAAGGGAAACTATAAAAATACTAGAGAAATCCACAGACAGAAAAATCAGACATATGCCAAAGAAACTTCTTTACTGATACTGCACCCAGGGCAATGAAAACTAAAGCGAAAATAAACAAATGGGACTACATCAAAATAAAATCTTTTGCACAACAAAATATATCATCAACAAAACAACATGAAAGCCCAGTCATTGATGATGACTACCAATGTCATCACTGATAAGGGTTTAATCTCCAACATTTACAGGGAACTCATACAACTTAACAAAAGGAAGATAAAGAATCCAATCAAAAAATTGGCAAGGGACCCAAATAGAATCTTTTTGAAAGAAGACAGAAGAAAGGCCAAGAGACACATGAAAACATGCTCAAAGTCACTAATTATCAGAGAGATGCAAATCCAAATGACAATACAGTACCATATCACACCTATCAGAATGGCTATCAACAAATCAACAAAAGATAAGTGTTGTCGAGGATTCGAAGAAAAAGGAACCCTCGTGCACTGCTGGGGGGAATGCAGACTGGGGCAAACCACTGTGGAGAACAGTATGGAGTTTCCTCAAAAAACTAAAAATGGAACTCCCATTTGTCCCAGTAATCCCACTCTTAGAAATATATCCCAAGAAACTAGAAATACCAATCAGAAAGAATATATGCACTCCTATGTTCATAGCAGCACAAATTAAAATAGCTAATATTTGGAGACAGCCTCGGTGCCCGTCCACAGATGACTGACTCAGAAAACTATGGTACATCTACACAATGGAATACTATGCTGCCATAAAAAATAAGGAATTCTTACCATTTGCAGTAACCTGGATGGAACTAGAGAGCATTATGCTAAGTGAAATAAGCCAGTCAGTGAAAAAAAAATACCACATGATCTCACTCATTTGTGGATAATAAAGAACATTGTAAATTGATGAACAAAAAGATACAGAGGAAGTAAAGCATCAACCACACTGTCAAATTACAGCAGAAAGATTAGGAAAAGGTGGGGAAGATAAGAGATCAACCAAAGGACTTGTATGCATGCATATAAGCATAACCAAGAGATGCAAAACACTGAGGGAAAGGGCATGTATGGGAGTGGGGGGGAATGGTAAGATATGTACACAAATAATAACCTTAATAAAAAATGGAGAAAAAATATGCTAGCTTTCCTGTTCACTGATTCTTAAAACTAATAGATACATTGATAAACTTAAGCTTTTCTTTCTATATTTTAATCATTTTATGTTTTCTTTTTCTTCAAAATAAAAAATTTCATTTGAATGTTTAGCTTTCCAGTGCTATTTCTGTACATACATTTAGCATTGTTATTAATTTTAATTTTTTCTTTTATGAATGTTTTATTCTACTTAAATAGCAAGTACTTTTTATTTGTCATACTTTTTAATAATAAATTTACAATTTATTATATAGTACTTATTATACTAGTATGTAAATTTTAAGCCATGCATTGTATATCTTTTGTCCTTTTCAATTTTATTTTTATATCCCTGTAGTTTATTTTTAGCATACTGAGCATATTGTTTGAGTTGGTATGTTGACATAAGGTTATTATTAGAAACTAGGGGCCCAGTGCATGAATTCTTACATCTTGAAAGGACCTGTAGGCCATGAAGCTGCAGAGGGGCAGGTCTCTGCCCATCCTCCACACCCCTGCCCAGCCCTTTCCACCATTGCCCTTGGTTCCCTGTCTGCTGGCAGCCCCACTCCCACTGTCACTGCTCCCACTCGCTGATGGCACTGGCCCCTTTCACACCCACTGAGAGTGAAGAGTGATTTTTTCTGGAGCCAGCAGCGGGTGCAAGCAGGGCTGGCATTTTCAGTGGGTGCAAGTGGCAGCTGCTGCCCTGATTGCCCCTCAGGAGCAGAGGTAGGTGGAGAAGCCCTGAGAAGTGATTGGGGCCAGCAGCCACTGCTTGCACTCAATGACAGCATTGAGTGATTGGGCCTGGCCCCAGGTTCTGGCAGTGGGTGTGAGTGGGGCTGGTGCCAGCAGCAGGTGTGAGTGCTGGGTGGGACCATGGCATGTGGGAGCAAAGAATTTTCAGTACCCACCAGAGGCTTGCCCCACGATGACAGCAACCGGCACTCTGCCTTGATCTGGTGCTCCTCTCACCTGCTCTGACACCCACCATGTTCGCACGTGCCCCCTAGTAGTCAGCGCATGTCATAGAGACCAGTCGTTTGGTTGTTCAGCCATTTGATCTATTTGCATATTAGGGTTTAATATATATAGATTCTTGTGGAATACAGCAAAACAATGGTTATATCTCAGTTTTCACTGATAAAGTTTTCTTTGTTCATTTATCAAATTGGCTCGATAACTGAATAATCATGTTCCATTAGCTTGTTCACATGTCTAAACACTGCGGTCTGCATTTTTCAAATGGAAAACTATAATGAAAACATTCTGATTTTTCTCCACCCATCAAATCTTAAGCAAAGGTAGGCAACCTCGCTCCAAGACACCTTCTTTCAAATGGCCGCTCCAATTCCCGCAAACGGAATCCTTCACCATTGTGTAGGCTCTAACCACCCTTGCTTATGCATTGCAAAGTCAACAGCATTCTCTTACATTATTGAAGGCAGGTATGTCCATCATGCTGCTCTAGGGTGTAGGTTTAATGAGGGCAGAAATTGTATCTCCTTTCATTTTGATATCTGACAACTATCACCTATCTCTTGCGTTGTGAGTACTCAGACAAAGTGTGTTAAATGAAGTGGTATACTCAGGACACAGAGTCTTCTTTCACCTGAGCCCCCACTTAGTACATTGTTCCTTGAAACTTCTCTGTTCTTGAGACATTTTTTCATGCCTCACAGAGTCAGTGGGGGATTTAGAATAAGGGGTCTAGACTTTAAGACCTTTGCACAATAACTCCAAACTGCATAATTTTGAGAAAGTGGCTTAGTCTTCCTCAACCTCAGTACCTATATTGATTAAAGAGGCATATTTGCCTTTCCTTGTATCCCTTGTAAGGATCAAGTAAAGTTGTAAATGCTATACTTTTGATACTTTTAAAAATATTAAGTTCTATGGATATTGAAGCTGCACATCATTATTTCATGACTAATCCAATTTTAGGTTTTTAATCATTTCTCATGGATCAGTCATCAAAACTAGATATTCTAGCTTTGTCTATTCTGAGGTATTTATACCCCCACACCTGATTTTTTAAATTTGTAATCATGATCATTTAGATTCTAGACTGCCAAATGCTATAACATCTTTGTGACCACAAAGAAGCTATGAATTAGATACCAAAGGCAAGGAACACTCATGCTGAGATGATCTCTCCCCTTTTTATCCTCGTCTACATCTGCTGTGGAGAACCTGCGGTTTGAAGTAGGAGCATCTCGTGTACCCAGGCCTCTAGGGTTTGGAGTAAGGTAGTTCTGGAATAAAATGGAATCTTTCTGATGGCCATGGTTTCTAATTATTCCTGTTCAGTTCCCGGGAGCTGCTCCACATTTAAAACTCCACCAAAAAGAAAGCCTTAGCTGGAAGTACGCAGGTTTTAATTTAATGATGGGTGACGAAGAGTAAATGAAACAAAGAGAGGCCTTAAAATTCCAACACAGATGGGATGCTCATTAGGAAACGATGCTTATTTCTCCATTGGACAGTTCTGGCGAATGGGATTTGCCAGGTGATCTGTCTGGTCACTGTTCCTGCTCACATGTTCATGGAAACCCTTTTGTAACTTTCTGAGTAGCAGGTCAGCTGGATTTCCCCAGCTAGAAAAATTTAACCTCTCTGAGGGTAGCAAGTTTCTGATTATAATTATGTGCTCTCCTGTTGTTCGAATTTGCTTTAGATTTATATATACCTATTCAGGCTAGAGGGTTCAAACTAAGCTTGTTGCAAACTCATGAATGATAGGTGTTTAACATTACTTTTCTGCATTCATTCTACAATAATGCTATGCCTGTCATCCATTCTCCAGCCCCAATCATTACAATATCACACCCAGCAAATACATTCACTAGATGCAAGCCAGGTATGTAGAAGGAAAAAAAGAGAGGAGTTCACCAACATGTTTCCACACATCTTCTCTGTAAGTGGTGCTGGGAAGAAAGAGATACATCTGCATTGCACACTGGCTGCAGGGTCCTCTGCCTCCATGTGTTTCCCTTGGGAATACTGGAACGTCCTCCTTTCTCTTTCTTATTTTGAAGCATATATAGGACAACCTTCCCTATGTGCCCAGACACTATTTTTCTGGCCCCTCAACAATCTTCTTCATGGTTTCTGCATTTGCCTTTTGATCCTCTCCTTCCCCAGTCCTGTCATTCTTTTCTACATCGCTTCTTGGTTTTGTTGGAAGCTCTATTTTTTTGCAGTCTGGAATATCATTTAGTTTAGAAAAAAAAATGCCTGTTATTTTGGAGCCATTTTAAAAGGCCTGACCCAATATTCTCTCTATTCATTGGGCCAGATCCTGCATCTTTTTTCTTTGGCTTTAATTATGAGAAAGCATGTGTTGCATATAGACTGAATTGTGTCCCCACTTCCCATTCCCATTCAGATATATATGTTGAAGCCTTCACTCCTCCCCCCGACAATGACATAGTGTTTGAAGATAGGGCCCTGGGGATATAATTCAATGAGTTCTTGAGGGTGGGGCCTTCATGGTGGAATCACTGCCCTGAAAGAAGAGATGCCAGAGAGCTGCCCCCTCCACTCCAGCCGAATGCACTGTGCTGGGTTAGGCAAAGTCAGTGAGAAAGGGGCTGCCTGCAGCCCAGGAAGAGAACCCTCACCAGGCCTGTGCACACTGGCACTTTGATTTCAGATTTCCAGTCTCCAGAGTACTGGGAGCTTAAATGTCTCTGTAAGCCATCTGCTCAATGGTAATTTATTATGGCACTGCAAGCAGACTCTCCAACACCTAATTTCTTAACACATTAAGTAGTTTTACATAATTTGAAAGTTCTAGTTTAAATAAATTATTGGCAGTTTTATTAGTAATTTTAAAATTTATACATATAAATGCCTTATTAAATATACTTCAATCTATAATAATTCAAAGTATTAAAATCAGTATTTAAGATAAACTGGTTGTTTCATCATTTTTGCATTCTCAGAATGCAAAACTTTCTTAGAAGTTATATTTAATGTGATATTGTCAACAGTTAAAATTTTTCTCCTAAATCCTATTTTAATATTAAACAAATGCCAATTAAAAATATTTTGATTATTCCAAGTAGACTCACTGATTTACAAAATATTCATTTTATGATAGAAACATGAAAATTAACTCGAATGCTAATAGTCCCAATCAGATAAAAAATTATTTGAAAAGATTAATGTTTATTCAACAATGTTAATGCTGTGTTATTCTACTTCTGCAGTTTGTTGCTATTCTCACTTAAGTAAAATTTATTAATACTATTTTATCAAATAGCATTTATCAAATACTATTTTAGTATGAGTATATTTTATAAATACAAACAAATTAGTAGACTAGGTTGAACAATAGTGACATTTTTAATATAAAATAATCAATTGAATTCATAAAATTTTTATGATTTTTTAAAATTAATAAATGATTTAAATGTTGCCTCATAAATATCATTTAACACCATTTTATTTTGTACTTCTACAGGGGACTAACACATCCAAAGTAATGGGTGACTTCATATCTGGGCACTGTGGCCTGGCTAAAGGGACACATAAAATTAGCTATCTCAATCTTTGCTTTCCACTTTACCACATTAACTCTGGATTACAGATGATCCTGGAATATTGAAGTTGGTGATACGAAGGACTGCAGAATGAAACCACTGCTACAAGTTGATGTGTCCGGTGAAGAAGTCATTGATCTAAGCAATGCTCAAGTTCACAGTTACCAAGTGGAAGGGCCAGAGTATACCTCATCTGACAGCAAAGGTCCATCTCTGATTACAGATGCATCGTGTCTCACATCACGTCACTTCAGGCAGACCGCTGCTGAACTTAATGAAGTGAAACTTGACCCTCTTTGTAAATATCAAAGGACGGATCAGGCTGTTAGACTGCAGAGTATCACTTCTGACCCTTCTGTTTCACGGAGGCCGAACTGGCAGAAGATGTGGAGAGGAGAGCTCATACATTTGACAATTCACAAATCTTGCTGAAGCCTCTCTGATCAACCCTGGATCAGATTCACTGGGAGGCCCATAAGGTGCAATGTGGAATAGTACTTCCGGTTCCCTTGTCTTATGGAAATGTAGCTGCACCTGGCTTCCTTGTGCTATGTAAATGTACCTTCTGCCAGTCTGTAGCCCTGTGTTTTTCCATGGACCCCCAATTCTAAAAAATCCCTAACCTTGCCTATATTCCCCTAAAGTTCCTGTCTCACTGGGGGAAGTTACACTAAGGTGACAGAAATTCATATTCATCTACTCAGTGCAGAATGGCTAATCCACTTTGTTGTGTTACTTGAAATTATCAAAAAATGTCTTTTATACAAGAAGAGGAAGTTGAAGAGTGTGTCCAGCTATGGTTGTATGTTCTTTGAGCCACATGAAGTCCTGCATGATCAAGATTCCTTATGCCACTGTTGTCTACTCATTCCTAAAGGTCAAGAAATTCAACACAGACCGAAACAAACAAACAAACAAACAAAAGAAGACAAAAAAGAAATTCAAAAGGTATTATTAACCTTTCTTTGAACATTTAACATTATCATCCTACATAATAATCCTAGCTAATAAAAAAGTAATATACTAATTGACCATAGCTTCACTATGCCCACAGCCAATCAGAAGTGATATGCAAATTAACCCAGCAAAGATGGCGGTATATTAGCATATGCAGGTAGGCCAGCACCCTATGCCTCTGAGGTGATCCAAGGGGACATGAGCTGGTGGCCTCCAGCAGGGTCCAAGCTACCCATCACCTCAGGAATACACCAGGCCAAGCAAAGACCTACCATGGCGATCATGGGGCAGGGAAACCTGGATAGGAAGAGCTGAGACCGGCCATCACTATCACACGGCAGGGTGAACTGGACAGGTAGAGCCCAGACCAGCGATCATGATCACGGAGGAATTGGACAGGCAGAGCTGAGACCCGCCATTGCGATCACAGAACTAACTGGACAGGCAGAGCCCAGACACACCATCTTGATCAAGGGTTGGGGCAAACTGGACACCCGAGATCGTGATCATGGGGAACTGGACAGTCAGAGCTGAGACCAGCAATGGCGATCACGGAGTTAACTTGACAGGCAGAGCCCAGACCGGCGATGGTGATCACGGGGAACTGGAGAGGAAGAGCCCCGCAATTCCAGGCAAAGAAGCCGCTTTGCTGACCAACCTGCGCCTTGGACCTCTTTGGGTGCGTGGTACGGAGTCCACGGCCTCCAGCTTGCAATCATGGGGAGTCTCCCTCTCCCTAAAGTTAGGAGCACCAGCCCAGGTCTACCCAGTGGCCTGGTCCTGACTGTGGGTGAGTTCCTGCAGGCTGGGTTTGATCCCCATGCATTAGCAGTAGGAGACTAATGCCTTTGTTATTCCTGTGTGTCTGGATATTAATTGGACAAATGCCCTGTGGTCCCCATGGTCAGCTTAGCAAAATCTTTTAGGAGGACAATTCTGTCTGCAACTGCCCAGGCCATCCTCCAGGTTGTGCAAAATCCTCACCAAGGACTTCCACGCATGTGCTCTCAGACCAGCCCAGTGAGGTGCCATATGGCACCTGCCAGATATTGCTTTTGTGACCTATGGTGGGAAATGTCTGACCACCAGGCATCTCTGCCTCTCCTGGGCACCAGTGCCATGGCCACTGTGTGCCGCAATGTTGGCAACGTGTCGGCACTTCTGCTGCTGTCATTCACTACCGCTACGTCTGCCAAGCCTGCGGACATCACCTGCCAGGCTCAGCAGGGACCCACCTGGTCCTGTGGTTTCTGCCATCTCTTTCCAAGAGCTTCTGGAAAGGAATACTCAAAATTTAAACACTTCAGGTGGTCTGTGAAAACATGGGAAGAATGAACCCCACTTCATCTCTTAATATTAAACAGTGGAATCCCAGTTTTTGAAATTAAATCATTCCTGAAGGCTGTTCAAGAAAAGATTTGTTGGAAAATAGAATCTTTTTTTTTCCCATTAGATATAATGTAAACTGAATTAATTCACTCTAGACCCCCAAATGATTCCCTGTTTTAACCTTTCTTATATACACTAAACGTATAATCTACTGTTTAATCCGTAAACAAACACTTATTACCTCAAATTTATAGAACTATCCCCTCCTAGCCTTAAGAAACTCACTTTCAGTACCCATTCCAGGGGGACCTTTCTGGAGGTCAGTATGCATCACCTTCCCCCACACCCCACATGTCACTGCTTTTCCTTCATCCAAATCAGCAACAGTTTTTCTTCCCCTTCAATTGCCTGTGATCATTGTTTCTTTCACATCTTTGCAACATTTGCACTCTTGATGGCCTTTTCATCTTTTAAAATTGTGCTCATCATCTATTTCAGCCAGCAACAAAAGAAAGAAAAAAAAAACAGAAAAAAACTCAGCCATCCCAAAATCACAAAAATATTCACAGCACAATTTCCTGAGCTGTTAAACCAGACAAGGTTTAGCTGTAAATTGACTCAGCTTGGCACATTCTCTCCTTTGTTTGTGGCACAGAGACTTTTTGTTATGCTGAGGTATCAGCATGAAAGGGTTGTTAGGTCCAGAAAGGAAGTTAACTAAGATGTTTGTTTTTTTCCATGAATGAGTTGGTGGAGACCCAAATTGTTTCATAAGGAGACTTTTGAGAGCCAAGGATCTACTGTACTCCCACTGAAGCATAGTAACCTCCATCTTGAATTCTCTGCTATTGTTAGATAGCCCCTAGTCCTGTAAACTGTCATTATAAACTGTCATTTTAAGACAGTTTGTTATTATGTAAAATGACTTTGTTTTTAGTTCAAATAATAGAAAAAGATAAATTTAACTGTCTCACCTTGGAAGCTAACCATCCAATGTAATAGACTAAAATAGACTAATACTGATAACAAATCCCATATTCTCATGCCAAGTACAAACTCATTATATGTTCAAGGTTACAACTGTCTGAACAATAACTCACACAGAGCCCTTTGTAATACCTGCAAAAGGGGCTCTAAAAGTATAAATACGGGAGACTTCCTGTATGTGGTGCTCAGAGATTTGGAAGCGATACCTCACTCTGGGCTGCACGCAATAAACGACTCCAAATGAATTGGCTCATTAAAGGCATCTTATACCTCATTTGCTGATTTACGATACAATGTACCATAAATGTACCAGAGAGGGATCCTAATGTACCATCTCATTTCTTACTGTGTTCTATGATTTATTTAATGAAATCATGTATCTTTGAAACGTAAGGGATCTTAGTGCCTACGGACAACCTCCCACTCCTCCAGATGCTTGAGCTTGAACCCCTTGCAACTATGTAGACGAGTATTGCCTTTTAGATGTTAAAGTCATGAAAGGACAGTTATGATAGCTGTAATTATTAATATCTTTTTATTGTCTTGGTAACAATTACTTAACTTGTAAGACATGTCAGACTTATAGAAAGAACAGGAAATAATATACCAGCTGCACATGTTCTCATCAACAATTTAAAGAGACATTAACTTTTGATCAAAATTGGTTGAATTTTCTTTTCTGTACCAAAAAGATAATGTTATGAATTCACCTAAAGTGTCAGGCTCCATTTTCACCTACCCTCCAGAAGGAATCACTCACGGAAGAAAGCATGCAGTATTTCTTAGCTTTGATCTTTTTAAATTTCTTTTTGTAATTTTGCTACATTTGTATGTAAATATATACACACATAAATATTATCACTGTATATATAGTTTTCAATAAGCTTGTTTTGCTCAGCACTTTTTATATAACTTCTTTTGAGACTTTCAGATCTAATTTTGTTTAAGCACCATTATAGAACTGAGTTTCATAATATTTCCTGGGTGAAGTACACAGTTACGTTGTGTTCCTATTTTATTGTTAATCAAAATAATGCCAATTGGATTTTATGTCTGCTGTGTACCTTGGTAAAGTTTTCCAAAGCAGATGTGACATTGCTAGGTTGCAACCTGTGAGCATATCCATCTTGTATAGATTTACTTTTTATAAATACATTCTAAAGAAATTCTTCACTCACAAAAAACATTTATGAATTCTCTCAAAATCATTATAGTATTTAATTTAAAATTATTACTAAAAACATCATCCTTAAAGTAATGGCAATTATGATTTGGGTTGTTTGTATTTATTCATTCTATTGCTTTTCTTTAAACCTAATCTCAAATTCACTTGCTGTGAATTATTATAACAGCATTAAGGATATAGAAGCCTAATGTTAAAATGGAGTCAGCTATAACTTGGAAAGGGCAAGACCTTTCAAATTTGTTCCCACCTTTTACTCACAGAGTAATTCCTAGAGCAGAACATTTTTCATAACTAGCCATGTGTACATTTGAAGGTAGATTTTCTTTTCCAGTCATTTGAGAGCAGTCACAAATGTTGGCCATTAGAATAGAAGCACAAGCACACAAAAACCACAGAAATAGGCACCAAAAGGGTTAAGGGCATCTCAGGAGGTCAAGGCAGAGTCCTGCCAAGGTCTACTACACTATTTCTTAATATGAGAATAAAACAATCATGGGGCCAGTGAGATTTAACATGTGTTCAAATATATTTAAACACAACACATCTATATATATAAAAGCCTGAGTGACCATCCGACTATCTGACTGGTAGCTATGATGTGCTCTGAACACCACAGAGTAGATGCCCAACACAGCAGCTGCAAGTTGCAGTGACTTGGCAGCTGCGGTTCTTGAGTGATGCACTGGAACCAGAGAGGAGGGAACCAGATTCTGGGGTGCAAACCCGAGAACCACTCTCTCGCAATCTGGGACCCTTTGGAAGATGTTGGAGAGACAGTTTTGGCCCAATCCCTGTAGGCCAGGCTGAGGGACCCCACCAGTGCACAAATCCATGCACCAAGCCTCCAGTGTTAAATAAATATGACTCAAAGACTTATGCTAAGATATAGCCCTTCAACCATCACCTCAAGTGTTATGATTATAAAATGTATGCTTTTAGAGCTACCTCAAATTTAATTATTCCACATAAAAATCTGTCTTTTGAAGAATAAACTCTTCAGTGCATATGGCTAAATGCTGACAATTATAAAATGCCCAAAGCTCACAAACACATGAAAGATGCAAGGATACAAGTTTTGTTGATAATAGTTCCTTTAAGACTTTCCTTTTCAGGTGTTGTTTGGAAGGGTATGATATTAGGGGAAAGGCCTTGCTTTGTTAAATGAATTAGAAAATAAACATATTTTCTAAACCATCCTCCTCTGAATCAGATGCCATCTTCCTTGTTTTCTAACCTACATATACAAAGTCATGTGCATGGATTTAAAAGCAGCCACATTCCTAACCAGTTTGGCTCAGTGGATAGGGTGTCGGCCTGCAGACTGAAGGGTCCCAGGTTTGATTCCAGTCAAGGGCATGTACCCTGGTTGTGGGCACATCCCCAGAAGGGGATATTTCTAACTCTGTAATCCTCATCCTTCCTCTCAGTAGAGAATCAATAAAATATATTTTATAAATAAATAAATAAATAAATAAATAAATAAATAAATAAATACAAGCAGCCATATTACAACTTACCTAGAGTTGGTGTAGGATTTAAGAGTAAAGTGTAGGTTCTGGATTAGATTTCCAGGTGTGCCATTTATTAGTTTTATGACTATCCACAAATTACTTCACTTCAATTTCCTCATCTGTAAAATGGGTTAATAACAGCACCCACTGCACAGAGCTGTTGTGATAATTAAATAAATTATAAAGTGTCAGAGAAGAGTGCTTGCCATATAGCAGCTATTAAATGTTTTGTCAATATTATTACAATTGTTCCAGTTGGGAATAATTGTGATTAAGTAGCACACATTGCTGCGTGGATTCTCTAAGGGGTGATGTGTGTCTCCACTGCTCACTCTGTGCACTGGGATAGTGTTCATATAACCTTATTAACCAATGTCATCCCAATAAATTCAATAGCAATAAATAAACAAACAAACAAAATGGGTGTCAAGTCTTCCCCAGAAGCTTCTTCTTCATGGGCTTTTTAAATTAAGTTCATCAGGATGACATTGTTTAATTAAATTATATAGGCTTCACATGTACAATCTATATGATACATCATCTGTACAGTGCCTTGCTTTTGCCAAAGTCAAGTCTCCTTCCATTACTTATACATTGAGTGGTCAGATTATTATGATCCCTGAATGCATAATAATCTGGCCACTCAGTGTATATCCTAAAAATAAAAGCCTAATATGCAAATTGTCCCCTCTACCAGGAGTTCGACCAGCAGGCAGGCTGGCCAACCACACATGACCCTCCCCCTGGCCAGGCTGGCCAGTCCCCATTCAGGCACAAATTCATGCACCAGGCCTCTAATATAAAGACACACACACACACACACACACACACACACACACACACACACACATACACACACACAGAGTGGCCAGATTATTATGCGTTCAGAGATCATAATAATCTGGCCACTCAATGTATTTGACCCCTTTTATCTTTTATCCTTTTCTAAAGCCAACAGGTCCTAGAGTTGTGCATGACAATTATGACCCAACATCCAAGTTAAAGTAATATCTGGCAAACACGGGTCATTCTCATGAATGACTGCAGTGAGCTTCTGCTGCTGGGGACTGGAAACACAGCAGGACAGGGCTCTTAGGATGTCTGTCACGCACTCACTCACCCTGTGTCTGTGAGGCATGGATGAAGTCAACTGCTGACATTTCCAAGGGAATGCAGGTGAAATGTTTATGTATCATTTAATAATGAAGACATAAAATACACATCCAGTCATGTATCCCTGCAAAGTTCTCCTTCTTCACTTACAAAACTCTGAGCCCAAAATTCTCCTTCCTCCCCTACAAACCTCCAAGCCCACATCTTTTATTCACCACCTGATCCTCTGCAATTTCATCTCCTTCTTCATAGCTTCTTGCCTTTAGAACATGAAACAATACAACGCAGAGCATTGACAACTAAAATGTATTGACCTATCCTTTATGTGACTGCTTTTAGATGTATTGATAGGATAGCTATCACATTGCTAAAACAATGAGCCATTTTGTCCTTTTTTGGGCTCTTGGTGGCACTAAACACTGCTGGCCATTCCCCTGGGTAGGGCTCTCTTGCTACTCATTTTATCTTATGTGAGATTCCCCCTTCATCTGCCTAACAAAGCATAGTGTTGTTCATCACCCACCTTCACTTTCGTTTTCCCTTCACTTATTATGATATTCAGTGACTTTATCTATCTTCCTGATTTAACTGCCATTTATATGGTGATAACTTTGATGAGATATCTTTAGTCTTGATTCCCCTGATGGAAGGAAAATCAATGTGAGCATTTTCAGGAAATACAGGTTACGTTTTTATATGTTGAAATGTCCTTAAAAACATATCTTAGGAAATAATTATTTATGATTTGTCTTTGTGTCTTTCACAGCACAACTCATATTACTTATAATCTTAAGAACTTAGAAAGTACTCAATCTATATTGAATGGAAAAATTTCATTTTTTAAATATTTATAAAATATGAAAGCAGCTATTCTATTTGCCTGTTTGAATTAGAAACTATAAATTTGTTAATGCCAAGAATAACTTTTCAGGGAAAATACTTTTTCATAAATTGAAAAACTTTCATTCTTGTTTATAAAATACAGCAACAGAGCTCTGTGTGCCCCTGAAGAACAAGCCATGTGTTCCCAATACATTCTCAGAACTGTAATTCATTACCCAGATGTTGTGTGGTTAATGTACATTACTATTACTGGAAGAATATACAGCTCTAATCAATCACTCAGAAGATCAGAAAGGCAGTTGAGGAGATAATGCTCCCAGTAAAGTCAACATTCTACATCTCTATTTCCATTACTTATTTGTGATCCTGGAAACAACTCCATGTTTGTTGTGCTTCGTTCCTTCTAATCCTACATAATAAAAGAGAAACATGCAAATTTGACCATACCTTTGCTCCTGATTGGCTATGTTACCAGCCAATCAGGAGTGGGGTCAGGGCCAAGTGGTACAAGCACCGGGCCCTGGGGGTGGAGATGAAAGAGCGGTGGTGGCGAGCACCCAGCCCCTGGGTGCTGTGCAGGGAAGCAGCAGTGGCAGCAGTGTGGTGATGGTGGTGGTGGTGGCAGGGAGCACCTGGGCCCCGGGCGCTGTGAGCGGAAGTGGCTGTGAGCACACAGCCCCTGGGGCCGGTGGTCGCAGGTAGCTGGGGCTGAGCTGAGCAGGGTGATGGGTGGGTGCCCAAGGCCTAAAGCTTCTGGCGAGGCTGGGGGTGAGCCATCAGTTGAACATCCCCTGAGGGCTCCCAGTATGTGAGAGGGGGCAGACTGGGTTGAGGGACCACCCACCCCCAGTGCACAAATTTTGTGCACCAGGCCCCTAGTTTTAAAATAAGGCCTTACAAGATAGTACAAAGATTATACATATGTTATAAAGTTTGAAGGAAAAGATAAATTATATTGATAATAAAATAAATTATATTACTTAGGATGATTTTCCTCTAAATATTAAACCCATCAAATTCTAGTAGTAAAAACATCACTCTGGTGACAACGGTATACTAGGTGAATTTCCCCCCTCTCCCCTCAACAAGTCCTATTCAAAAGCCTAATATGCTAATATGTTCGATCAGTTGCTGTGATGTGCACTGACCATCAGAGGGCAGATGCTCTGATCAGTAGGTTAGCTTGCTGCTGAGGATTGATCAGGATGAGGAAGACGGGCCAGGCATGCCCTGGAGCCCTCCCACAGTCCCTCCCCAGCACAGGCCAGCCCGAGGGACCACACCAGTGGACAGATCCATGCACCAAGCCTCTAGTTCCTAATAAATGAAATAGGTATTATTGTCTTTGCTTAGGAAATTAGAAAATTGCACAAGGAGTCTGAGAAGAAAAGTTTAGAATAGAGGCATAGTGTGTGGGTAGAAATGCTAATGGGAAAAGAGCCAGAACAAGAATAAATAGTTTCAGGGAAATTGGAGGAGTAAAGAACTTCATGAAAAAATAAGTGGTCCATAATATCAAATAGCAAAAGAAAGTTTTGTAAGGTGAGACAGGGAAGTGACTCAGACTAGGTAATTGGAGAGTTCTGGCAAACTAGTTAAGTCCATTTTTGCAGAAAGGCAGAGGAGCAACCAGAGTTCTAGAGATGAAGGAGTAAGTGGGAGCTGAGGAAGCGATCAGCAGATACACACCATCTGGGAGGGCTGATGTAAGAGTAATTGCTCAAGGGACATAGCTTCTCTAGTGGGTTTTCATTATAACTCTTTGTTATTTTTCTTGTTTTGCTCATTTTGGAAGTAATTTTACTCTAGGAAATTCATGTGATTACAGCATGATTCAGGAGATGTGGAGAACTGAAGACCCAATAAGCAGGTGTGATGACGGGAAAAAAACCGTAAGGTGATGAGAAGGTTTTAGAGTACAGATGGAGGGCTTAGTGTCAGTCAGAAGCAATAAGTATCATATAAAATGTCAGGGCAAATAGAGACAATTATAAAAACAGGAAATTGGGAGCACATTGGAAGGTTGATTTCTCTTAGGGACAACACAGAAGGCCCAGATCCCAAGGGGTTCATATACCTGGGAGTCAGGGCCTGATGAGTGATCATACCTTGTCCCAAATGTCAGCAAATGAGGATATGAAGGGCTCTGCAATAGGATATTTCAGATACTCAGGGAGAATTCCCAGCCGGTTAGGTGCAGACATGGCAAACTAGTTCTGACAGAAAGGGTTAACTCAGCAGGCCTGAATTGCTGAAACATGTCCATTCCAAAGAAAGGACTCTGTTCAGATCTGGCTGGCTCCTGGGAGGTAGCTCTGAACCCTTAGAATATGCTGCCTGAGATGAATGTTTTTGTACACCTGTAAGCTGTGACCAGAAAAGTTTACCCTAACACTGTGAGTGACAGATGGCTGCCTTCATCCCCAATAAAGATCTAGACACTTAAGCTTGAGTGGCCTTCTCTCCTTGGCAGCCCTTTGTCCATATTGTCCTGCTGGGATAATTGTGTCCTTGCTGTATTCTGCTGGGAGAGGATGCCTGGAAATTTGCTTCTGGTTTCTCCTGTACTTCACTCCACGTACCTTTTCCCTTGCTGATTTTAATTCCTATCCCTTTCACTGTGATAAACCAATCAGAAAGGATATATGCATCCCTATGTTCATAGCAGCACAATTTACCATAGCTAAGATTTGGAAACAACCTAAGCGCCCATCAGCAAATAAGTGGATTAAAAACTGTGTACATCTACACAATAGAATACTATGCTGTGGTAAAAAAGAAGGAATTCTTATCATTTGCAACAGCATGGATGGACCTAGAGAGCATTATGCTAAGTGAAATAAGCCAGTCAGAGAAAGATAAAAATATTACAAGATCTCATTCATTTGTGGAATATAATGAACAACATAAACTGATGAACAAAAATAGATCCAGAGATATAGAAGCATCGATCAGACTATCAAACCTCAGAGGAAAGGGATGGAAGGGCAGGGTTATTGGAGAGAGATCAACCAAAGGACTTGTATGCATGCATATAAGCCTAACCATTGGACACAGACACCAGGGGGTGAGGGCATGACTTTGGCGGGGGGCAGGGGGGCAATAAGGACACATATGTAGTGCCTTAATCAATAAAGAAAAAAATTACAAACAAACAAAAACTGTTACTTGGAGCATAAGAGCACTCCTGAGTCCTATAAGTACCAACCCACAAGTCAAACATTTACTACTTTTTAGAAGGTATCTGTCCTTACGATTTTGTCATTTGATTATTTATTATTTATTCATGCCCATGGTCCAAGCACTGTACTAGGTGCAGACCACATCATGGTGAGCACATGTCTCAGAGTAGCCTCAAGGACTGGGAAGACTTACAGAGGAAACTATGAAGAGAAAACCAGCAATATCAGACATGGTAAGTGCTAAATAGTAAATACAAACAAACTCACCAATAGACACACTGTAGATCCTGGGACCTCCATAGGAAGAGGTGCTTGCTAGAAGGATCATGAAAGGATCCAAAGGGAAAAAAAGTAAACATAAAGGAGCTGATAGAGTGAATAAGGAATATATATATATATGTATGTATGTATATATATATATATATATATATATATATATATACACACATACACACTCACACACACAATGAGTGGCCAGATTATTATGACCACTCCATCATATATATATACTAGAGACAAAGCTCTCTCTCTTCTGCTGCCTCATTTCCTTCTCCACTACCTTGCTCGCTCTTGTCTCCGCTGCCTCGCTCCACTGCCTCACTCCTGTCTCCTCTGCCTTGCACCCTCCCTTCTCCCTTGCCCCACTTGCTTATTTCTCTGCAGGTTTGCTCCCTTCTGCAGGGCTTGGTTTCCTTCTACGCTGTCTTCCTGTATGCATACATGCAAATTAACCACCATTTTGGTTGGGATAATTTGCATGCTCGCTCTGATTGGCTTATGGGTGTGGCTTGTAGGTATAGTGAATATACAGTCAATTTGCATATTACTCTTTTATTAGATAGGATATATATATATACTGAGTGGTCAGATTATTATGACCACCCCATCAATAATTCTTTGGGCCACTTTTTGCCTTCAATACTATGGCAATTCTTCTTGGCATTGACTCCTTGAGATGTTGAAAGTTGATGCAAAGAATCTAACACCATGCCTGATGAATAGTACTGTCCAGTTCTGTGAGATTTGATGGTTGTGGAACCAGCTTCCTGATGGCTCTTTTAACTTTTCCCACAAATGCTCAATTGGATTGAGATCTGGTAAATGTGGGGCCACCTAAGCAAGGTAAAGTTCCCTCGTGTTCTTGAAAGCAATCTTGCACAATACGAGCATCATGGCATGGTGCATTGTCTCGTTGGAAGAAGCCATCTCCATTGGGATACACCATCTATATGATAGGATGAACTTGATCAGCAACAATATTTAGGTATGTTTGTATTCAGTCGTTGTTCCACATAAATTAAAGGGCTTAAATCATGCCAGAAAAACATGCCCCAAACCATAACACTGCCCCACCAGCTTGAAGGGTTATATTCTTACATGTGGGGTGCATGTTTTCATGCTGTTTCCACAAAATTCTCACTCTGCCATCTGCATGATGCAACTGTGATTCATCGGACCACATGGCTTATTTTCAATACTCGATCATCCAATCCTTGTGTTCCTGTGCCAATTGGAGACATTTTATCTTAGTAACTGCAGACACAAAGGTGTTTGAACAGGCCTTCGGCTTCCATATCTCATATGATGCTGTGTATGGCTAATTTGCCTACAAACGTCAGGTGGTCATAATAATCTGGCCACTCAGTGTATAAATATATTAGATACCTGATGCACAAAATTTGTTCAAGGGCTCGGCCCTCACAGCCCCTGCTGGCCCTCGCTGCTCCTCCATGCCCTTGCAGCCCTGGCTTCGTTGGGAAGGTTGGTCAGCTGTTCAGTCTAATTAGCATATTAGCTCTTTATTATATAGGATATATTAGAATAGAATAAAAATCAAACTGATTAGAGAATAAATGATTGCAATAAAAATCAGTAAGAATTAAAACCAGAGGAAGAACTAAGATGGCGGCAAAGGTAGAACACCTATCTTGCCGTCATAATCAGCAATTTTAATACTACAACTTAACGAAAGAACAAACACCTTCCAGAATCACCAGAAAGCTCGCCGAGTGAAAATTCCACAAATAAAAGTGAAGATAAGACACTGTGACTCGGAGGAGCGGTGGCGAACAGCGTTGAAAGATTCACATGGAGAGAGGTTTGGAGTGCGCGCAGCGGAGCGGGCGGGCGGCTGAAAACCAGCCAGTTTTCTCGAACGGGGAGACAAAGGCGTCCCACTGGACTGATTCTCCAGCTATGGGCGAAGTCCAGAGAACCCACTATCACACGGGGTGAAAACTGGACAGTGGGAGGGCACGCCGAAGCTCGGGTGCTACCGGGTCTCCCGGCTTGTGGAGAAGGCAGCTTTCGCGAACAGCTCGGCTGCGTGACGGCGCAGAGAGCGCACCGCGACTTGCCTCTCATTCAGAAAACCGTCAGACTGCTTTGTTTTACGACCCTGGGTGAGACTTTGCACATGCAGACTCATTTTGGGAAAGTCTGAATTCCCCGGCAACCGGCAGCCAGTGGAGCTCCGCAGTGGCTCTCTCTCAGAGGTGCTGGCGGCCATTGCCCCCAGCACAGAGTCCCTGGGGCTGCATAGGGCAGAGCTAACGCTGTCTGCTTGGCCCGGAGACTCCGCCCACCCAACCTGAGCACAGCTGAGCTTCACAGACAATTGGCCTGGAGGTCAACCCTCCAAGTGCTAACAACGATTAACTGAGCTTAACTTCAGCAAGACTGTGCAGCCCATATCCACCTCAGGTAACCGGGGAGGCTGAGCCACTGTCCCTAGTAGGAAGTCTACCACACAAAGCTAATTGACCAACTCAGGGAAGCAGCCACCATGTAGCAACATGGAAAGAAATCAGATGTGAAAGAAATGGAGGAAAAAAAACGACTGGACATGGAATTCAGAACCACGGTTATAGGGTTTTTTAAGAGGCTCCAACAAAAGATCGAGGCCTATAAGGAAATAAGCAAGACCACAAAGGAAATGAATGAGTCCTACAAGAAAATGAACAACACCCTCAAGGATATAAACGAGAGCTGCAAAGAAATAATCAAGACCAACGTGGAAATGATCAAGACCAATGTGGAAATGAATGAGTCCTACAAGGAAATGAAAGAAACCCTCAAGGATATAAAGCAGACTCTCAAGGATATGAAAAAGGACCAACCAGAAATTAAGCATACACTGACTGAAACAAAAAATATTATACAAAGACCTAAAAGTGCCCTGGAGCACCCCAAGAACCAAGTTAAAGATTTGAAATACAAAGAGGTAAAATCCACTCAGCTGAAAAAGCAAGAAACCAAAAGAATCCAAATAATTGAAGATAGTGTAAGGGGCCTCTGGAACAACCTCAAGCATACCAACATCCGAATTATAGGGGTGCCAGAAAAAGCGAGAGGCCAAGACAATGAAAACCTATTTGAAGAAATAGTGACTGAAAACTTCCCACACCTGGTGAAAGAAATTGACTTAGGAGTCCACGAAGTGTACCGAACCCCAATATATAGGAACCCTAAGAGGACCACACCAAGGCACATCATAATTAAAATGCCAAGAGCAAAAGATAAAGAGAGAATATTAAAAGCAGCACGAGAGAAACAGTTGGTTACCTACAGGGAGCACCCATACGACTGTCAGCGGATTTCTCAACAGAAACGATGCAGGCCAGACGGGAGTGGCAAGAAATATTCAAAGTGATGAACAGCAAGAATCTACAACCAAGATTACTCTATCCAGCAAAGATATCATTCAGAATTGAAGGTCAGATGAAGTGCTTCGCAGATAAGAAAAAGCTAAAGGAGTTCATTACCACCAAACCAACATTATATGAAATGCTGAAAGATATTCTTTAAGGAGAGGAAGAAGAAAAGGGTAAAGATGAAAATTATGAACAACAAATACACATCTATCAACAAATGAACATAAAAATCAAGTGAATTGATAGGCTGTTGAACAGGATAGAGTGGTGAATATAACAGAGACATGGAAATAGAGAGGGAATGGACTGACAATTTTTGGGGAGAAAAGGGTTGTGGGAAGTGCAGCAAGAGACTGGACAAAAATCTAGCAACAATGGGAGAGGACAGTGGGGAGGGGGTGGTGAGGGTGGAGGGGGATAGGTACAGGGTGGAGGGGAGCTATAGGGGGATAAAAAGGGGAAACAATGTAATTAATAAACTGAACAATAAAGATTAAAAAATAATAAAAAATAAAATTAAACCACAAAAAAAAAGAATTAAAACCAGAGCTTGAAATTTATGTAACCCAAGAATACTATTTTAATATTCCATATTGTCATGGGTCATCTCTGAATTTAACACATGGACATTTTTCCCTTTAAAGTTTTCTTAACACTCTGATACTTTACTGTGGTGTTTTGATTTGATATAGTAACTATGAATCATTGCTACCATATTAATTAAAATTCTTTATGCTTGAATTAAAAGCACATAGAGGGTAAAATGCATCTGAACATATGTCTTAATCTTTGTATTTCTACAGTAGCAATTATGCTATAAATTTGTGGCATAGTTCTCCATAGAATTATAATTATAATTCTCAAAATCTCTGTAGTAAATACTTCTTATCCAATTAAAAGCAATTAAGGGACATATAAATAGGATATGCAAAATCATCTAGAAACTTTTCACAAAGAATCACTGTCTTATTTAAACACTTCTTGATATAAACACCCATTAATGACATTCCTCTTTCCTCAAGCACCTGTTCCTGGTAAAACAAGGGCTATATTGATTTTTCTTTTCCCAGGATTTTTGTCTCGACAGTGTGAGAAGATTAATTGGAATTAATGGCATTTGCACAGCTAATTACAGTCGCTCCTTAAGTCAAATCAATTCCTTTAATCAGAGGAGTGACAAAGCTTTGGTAACATGTTATAGTCTGCACCTAAATGTGTGTGGATTGTTAGGTGGCCAAAGGAGTAATGCTCCTGGCCGGAGTGGTGAGGGATTACAGATTTATTCCATCATCCACATACCAGGTGGCTGAGCCTGGATGGCTCCAGCACTGAGTAACTGGAATCAGTGGCTTTTAAAGGACTTTTGGCGGGCTTTTTCTGGTGGAGATCCAGAGGGGAGAGAATGGAATGTGAAATGCTGCAGTGAAATGTGGGCTCATCAAAGAGAATGTCCATAGTGAAATGACCTGAAAAGCCAGTTCCTGGGGAAGAAGTATCGATTCAATTGTTGGATCAAACCTAACAAGGGTAAACCAGTGTTTTTGTAAACATCAGGCATAAAACACAGTAACTGCATGGGTTGGAAAGGAATTTCTCTGGTACTTAGTAATTTATAACATTTTTCTTATGCCACTTACATAGACAAAATGAGTGTTTATACCAGTTACATGTATTTTATGTATGGTTTATCTTTAAAACTCCTTACAGAGATTAGCACGCATAAATCCTCAGCATAGTTCTTAGGCAAAGATTATCTAGCAGTGGTCGGCAAACTCATCAGTCAACAGAGCCAAATGTCAACACTACAACGATTGAAATTTCTTTTGAGAGCCGAAAACTGACTTCTGTGCCTGGGCCATGATGTTTCAATCACACTGTACATGCACGCCCACACGTGGTGTTTTGTGGAAGAGCCACACTCAAGGGGCCAAAGAGCTGCATGTGGCTCATGAGCAGATGTCTGGCAACCAATGTAAGAGGAAGCAGAAGGCATTAAGTTGATGCTTTGTTTAGCATAGTCTGGTTTTAAAGCAAATTCTGCTAACTTCTTTGTCCACACTGGTTATGCACTTATACAAAAAGTGTTCATCAAAGACTGAATGATTCAGACAACAATAAAAAAAGAAATGTTTGGATGCAAGATTAGAAAAATATAACATTTTTGTCTATATTGCTGTTTGTTATCAATGAAACAATAATACAACATCTAACCCAGGAATAGAGTGAGGGGATGAGGGACCTGCACAGTATTTCCCTTTGTTATATCAAAAATAACATCTTAATATCCCAGACAAAAGGGAGGCAGAGTTATCTGTGAGAAATAAACCAGGGGAGTACTTGGGGACATCTAAAGACATTTTGTAACATACATAGCAGTAATCTCTGTTCCATGATAATGTAAACATAAAACATTTATCACATGTTCAAGGATGTGCTTCTATATTACATAGTTCCTAGACATACCATAAACCAGTTATAGCTGTAATGGCTTCCACCTCTTATACTAAACACATTGCCTCAGATATTTAGAGATCCTCTTTCCCTTCCAGAAGTTTCTCTGGATTTGACAAAGTGTCACTGCACCCTTTCATGTGCAACTCCAAAATTCAGAGAACTGCCCGGCTGGTGTGGCCTATGAACCTGGAGGTCACGGTTTGATTTCTGGTCAGGGCACATGCCTGGGTTGTTGATCAATGGTTCTCCTTCATCATTGGTGATTCTCTCTCTCTCTCCCTCTCCCTTCCTCTCTGAAATGAATAAAAAATATATATTAAAAAGAACAGAAAACCAATGCCTCATAGATCAATTCTCAAACAACAGGGGAGAAGAAGGGATGAAGGGGGTTCATGCAAAACACTTCAAATAATCTTCCAATAGATCCATTAATGTTTATTCTAATTATTTAAAAGATTGATCATTCTAGCATTGTGAGGATATCAAATAAATGCAAATATCAATGTATAATAGTGATAGGAATATGGACTTGAAAATAAGAATGCCCTGTCATAGAATAGCTTTTCTGTCACTCTGAAGTATAGTATATTCTATAATGTGTTTCACCCTCAGAAAAAAGAGATACTTTATTTCCCTAGTAAGATAAATTTTTCCATACATATATTTTCTCAGGTAATATCTAAACTAAATTATAAACAAGCTCCACAGGTTAATTTATATTTCATTGTTTTGTTTTGGGGTTTTTTTGTGTGTGAAATGAGATACAAATGAGTCTTCTTTTAATAACTTATCCTACATTTATTTCCTAATTAATCTTGTTTGATTTTCCACTATACTTATTTTTTCAAACAAGAGTGATTCCTGGCCTTCTCCCAATAAAACTACTGGTCAATTGACACTGTGTCTTTTACCAGTTCCTTTCATCACCCCCACTAAAAGACTCTTATGATATTTCTTTCTGTGTGAATATTTCTTTCAGGAAACAGAGTTGCTCATGCATAATCACATAGTCATAGATTCCATTAATTGTTTCAACTGAAATAAGTGCTTCACTGTTATTAAACCTTTAGCATTCCACTTCATCCTTTGTAGCTCTATGTTTTCATATAAATTCACATTTAATTTGTTTCCCATTAACAATCCTAGAAATCATTCAGTTATAACAGTTTCTATCTTCTCTGCTCATTTAATATCTATTATCATTTATATATTCCTGGAGATATTAGTTTGCATCCTTCCCAGTAGAATTACAGTTTGTTAGTTTGGGCTCAGAGTTCTGAGACTTTTGCATCTATTTCATTTGATTTCTCTCAATCACAGGTTTTTCAACAGTTCCAGACTTAATATTGTTGAAAATATTCTGCACATACCCTGTATTTCCTCCTACAGATGACACTAGTGCTTTGACATAAGATCAAAGGGAATGCAACCTATAGGCTTTATCCAAAGGTTATATATATATATATACCCTTTTGTTTGTCATCACCTTTTGTTTTCCTCAAGTTTTTTGGATGAAACATGTTTCTGCTTTAATGCGATGTGAACAAATATTAAACCAAAAGAGGCAGATGGAAAATAAATGTAGTTCTGTCTTGGAATGATAATAATAGCTAATAATCATACCAATAACATACATGCATTGAGCTCATCTCTTGTGCTTTGCTATGTACAAGTGCTTTACATGTATTATTTCAGCTAAGGTTCACAATACCTCTGAAGGTTAGGGACTCTTCTTAGCCACATTTTTACAGACAGGGAAATTGAATTCTGAAAGATTCAAAAACTTCTCGAAGGTCACACAGCCCATAAGTGGAAGGTCATAGAGTCTGAGTTTTGAATCAGTATGCCATTATCCTTTCATTGTGCTGTTTGTTGTGATTGTATATTTGTTAAAAATATATACACAAAGCTCAAAATCACTACCGATCCTCCCATAGTGGGAAAAGAAGCAATAAAAAGAAACAATGGCTTCTATCTTAGACTGAATATGATTTTCATGGTCTTTAAACTCTGCTTAAGAGGAAAAAAAAAGATAAAAAGCAACAGTTTCACCTGTTGGTCACAATATTTATTTATTTTCTGGGTTTTATATTTGTCTCTTTTTAAAAATATATATTTTATTGATTTTTTACAGAGAGGAAGGGAGCGGGGTAGAAAGTCAGAATCATGGATGAGAGAGAAACATCAATCAGCTGCCCCTTGCACATCTCCTACTAGGGATGTGTCCGCAACCAGGGTTCATGCTCTTGACCAGAATCAAACCTGGGACCTTTCAGTCTGCAGGCAGACACTCCATCCACTGACCCAAACCAGTTTCAGCTATATTTGTCTCTTAATATGCTCTTCTTTTTATTGTTCTTTGTCTCTCCATACTGGCAGTATAAAATCACATTTTATTCCCCCATATTTAAGTTTAAAAAGCTGTTTGCCCTCTGGCTGGTGTAGCTAAGAGTTGAGTGCTGACGCAGGAACCACGAGGTCATGGTTTGATTCCTGGCTGGATTGATTGCAGGCTGGATCCACAGTAGGGGCTTGCAGGAGGCAGCCAACCAAAGATTCTCTCATCATTGATGTTTCTATTTCTCTCTCCCTTTTCTTTCCTCTCTGAAATCAATAAAAATATATTAAAAATAAACAATATGCAATTGTTTAGAATTAGTACATTATAATAATCTTCAAATGATGCCATCAAATATGCATATAGAATTTTATGATTAAGAAAATATTTGATAGTTCATCTATCCTACCTAATAAAAGAGTAATATACAACTTGACCATCTCTGATCAAACCAAACCCACAGACATGCCCACCAGCCAATCAGGAACAAATTACGCAAATAAACCCCAACCAAGATGGCTGCAGCCACTGAGAGCAGGAGGGAGGCTTGGGTTTCCCTGGCAATGGAGAAAGCCAAGCTTTCTGCCTACCCTTGCCAGCCTAGGCCTCCACTCAATGCTAGAAATTTTCAATTATAAAAGATACATAATTCGAACAGAAATGGCGGCAGCCATGGAGCTGGAGAGAGCAGAGGCTAGGGTTGCCCGGGCGATGGAGGAAGCCAAGCTTCTGCAGCCCTAGCCAGCCTAGGCCTCCACTCTAGGCTACAAACTTTCAGTTATTGAAGGTAAATGTCCCAACAGAAATGGCTGCCGCCATGGAGCAAGCAGAAGGCTTAGCTCTACTCCAGGCAATCGGGGAGGCAGTTTGTAGCCAGCAGTCCTGGACTGTAAGAAGGATGTCCAACTGCCTATTTAGGCCAGTCCTACTAGGATCAGGCCTAAGCAGGCTGTCAGACATCCCTCAGAGGGTCCCAGATTGGAGAGGGTGCAGACTGGGCTGAGGGACATCCTGTAGAGAAGGGAACCCAATTCCTCATAGAATCGGCGGTGGGTTAGGGTGCTGTTGGGACACTTCAGCCCCAAATCTGCTTCATCTACACCCAGGATCCAGAGGTTGGTTTCAGCCCGATCTCCACATGCCAGGCTGAGGGACCCCACTGGTGCATGAATCAGTGCACTGACCTCTAGTTTACTATAATGTACTAATTAGGAACAGAAGGTAATTTCCTATGTTATTGAATATGAATATAAGTTTATGACTGAGGAAATTATTATAATATGACAAATATTAAACTCAATAAACTTTACATTTATCTTCCTTTTCAAATCACTTGTTTTGTCTGTGGTAGGTATAAAAGCAATATCTAGGTAAATCTTCCATTTGTTGAATGGTTGCTAAGGTGTTAAGGTTCAGTGTTACAGCAAGAGTGAAAAGCCCATTTTTGTGCTTGGGTTCTTTATAACATGAATTCTCAATGCTCTGTAGTTTAGACTAAATATTAATGAATATTCTTTACAGTAGTATTCATTGTGGAACTTTTCCTTTAAAAATGTTAGCATTTATCAGAACAAAAACAACATGTAATAAGTGAGCACCCATTCTCCAAGAAGAGAAATGGTACCAATTAGGATCATGAGCTAAAATTAGATTATGTGAACATCTGGGCCAATGCCAGCCTCAAATCCCTTTTTGTTTTCTTGTGATCACTCTCATTTTTAACCAATTTCGAACCTAATTTTGTGATATGCCAAGGTTGACAAGCATGAAATGGATTTTTCATAGTAAAGAGATCTTCTTGATGAATAATAATGTGTGATGGTGTCACTTCTCTAGATTTGTCTTTGCTTCACTATGTTTCATTGGAACAAAATATCTCCTGCTCTTTCTGTGCTCACATCTTCATGCTTCCTCAGGTAGCTGGGACCGTGAACTGATCTCAGGCCAAAAATAAATGGGTATAAGTGAGGTTGCCACCTCTGCATTAAAATCTTCTCCACAAAATTTCACTTTATTTTCCCTTCTGTTTACACTCTGGAGGCCAAATATAAATAGATGGTTAAATGGTGGGTCAGAAGTTGTAAGGGGCCAATGTCCCTCAGCCTCTTTTCCCAACACACACACACACACACACACACACACACACACACACACACACACACACACAATCGGACTATGATGTGATTGAGCAATAATGTTTCTACATATAAGCCACGGATATTTGGGGTGTTAGAGCAATGAGTCTTCCTTGAATAACATAGAGTTATTCAAAGTGTAATGTAAATGCATGGGGTTAAGAGCATGGATTTTGTATGAGATATATCTGAGTCCATACCCTGGCTTACCTTTTGTTAATTGTATGGTAAATTAGTTAAACTCTCTATGTATCAGTCCTCTAGTATGTAAAGCCAGAATAATAGCTATCTGACAGGTTTAAATATTGAATAATATTATGTATACTATGTATAATGTATGTATGTCTAATGCATAGTAATATTTGATGTGCTAGCTTTTTAAAAACCTTTTTAAATAGAAATTGAAGTTCATTTAGGTCATGCTCCATCTAGAAAAGACAAAATTGAGAAATGTAAGTAATAGACATTATCATTAGGAAATGATAGAACCGAAATCTCAATTTGATAACTGAAAACTTTATTATGTCTTAGACACTTAAAATTTTATAGCAAAGATTTCTCCATTTTACTCTTGACTATTATAACAGAACTTTGAATCCTTTTTCCCAATCCAAAATCTCTATTACTTCCCCTGCTGGAGGATATGTCTCAGATCTGCTCAGGCCTAGGAAAATGTCCAGGTTTCTAACTGACAAGAGGACCATATTTCATTGTCCAGTGTCTGTATCTTTCCTGGTTATTCATGACACTCTCAGCTTTCCCTGTGGTTACTCACTGTCCCTGTGTTCCTCTTTAATGCTACTGAAATGATCCTACTCACTCTTCTTAGAGTCCCCAAAACCCCTGTAAGCAGAGAAAACACATCCTTTAACATGACATTTCACCACTGGTATGTCACGGACACCAGTTCTTAGACATTTTATGCAGGTGTCATTATCTGAAGGATAATTGATTTTTCTAAGATTCTCCATCATTCATTCTGTAGACTACATTCAGGCACTCTGTAGTGGGGGTTATTTGGGAAAACAGGCATTCTTTCAACTTTAACCTTTCTTTCCTTGCAGACAAGGTGAAGGATTTATATAATGGAACAATTTCCAACAAAAATTAGAACTACAAACTCAGATCCTTTCTTTTTATCACTGTAACTTGTTCCATTCAATATAAAAATTTCATTTCATCTCCTGAAGTTTGTTGAAGGAGAATCTAGCGGGATCTGGACATATGAGAATATGTGAATAGTTCAATTTAGTACAATAGAGAATAAACTAAAAAGTGATAGGAGTGTGGAATGATAGGATATTGACAGAGGTCTCATATTACAGGTTTTGTTGTAAAGACAATGAGAACCCTTTGGACAATTTTAAATAAGGGGAGGTTTGTGCTCAGAAGCTATAGACAGATTACTTTTAACCTGCTTTTTCACCTATTTAAAGATCAAAGATTCATCATATTTTGAATGCCATCTCTAAAATGGCATTCATTTTCTCAAATTACATAGGAAGAATTAAAGGTCCCAGATGTTCTATGACTTTTCCAGTGCTCCCCTCCCTGCTTGTTAGTGGCAGAATAGGGTTAGAATGAGGGCCCCTGGTCCCTGACATGTTCTCATAATTGCCTACTTTCTCTTACTTCTCCCTTCTGAGCTAGCTTTACACTTGTGCCATTTTTAACCCCCAACTAAATATGTTTATGTGAATGGAGGCACTTTTTTGATTTTTCACAATTTTACTAAAATTAAAAAGTAACAGTGTAAATATTAAATTAGAGTTTACTGTAGAATAATGTATGGATATGAATATGTAGTTTATTATTCATTGTAACATAGTAAGTCTGTTTGATATTTAATGCACTCAACATGTCCTAACCCAACTGTCTTTAAATGTCTAGATTTATCTATGCTTCTACCTATCTATGCCTATCAATCTACTTGTCTATTACATAGTTCTGTATCTCTCATCTCTATCATCTGTCTATAATCTATCTATCTACAATCTATCAACAGATGCTTTTACTGGATTAGAAAACTATATGAAGGCTTGCTTCATAATTGTACTCACAGCCAAAACCAAATACATACATGGAAGTATTTCCTATTATTCAGAACATTTGTAGTAGATCTTCTGAGTTTTTCTATTGCAGTGATAGGTGAGGACTTGTCATCTCCTTCCCTTCCTCCCTCCCTTCCTCCCTCCCTCCCTTCCTTCCTTCCTTCCTTCCTTCCTTCCTTCCTTCCTTCCTTCCTTCCTTCCTTCCTTCCTTCCTTCCGTTGCCTAAGTAGCCTTTTCCTCACCTCTGCTCTGTGTTATGAAGGACCACAACTAATTTGAATGAACAAAAATTAAATTTCTTCCTGGGTTATCCTCTTAGTTTGTATCAGTTTGAAGAAAAAAAATGTTGTCATAAACTCATACCCAGCTCACTCTTTCACTCTCCTCTCTACCTGTTTTCGTCTCTAATAGTTATCACTATGCACTCAAAACTGCCTCAAGTTCTTATTCTGCACAGACAACCAAAAGGATCCAAGATTCAATTGAATCCAAGATTCAATTTAGGGTATAAGGTTTCAAAATAGACAGAAAACTGTTGTGTGAAACTATTATAACCTATTTTTACCAGAGTCCTCTATTGGGGTAATAATTTGATTAAAAAAAAAAAACTTGGGCCCTGACTGGTTTGGGTCAGTGGATAGAGCATCAACTATGGACTGAAGGGTCTCAGGTTCGATTCTGGTCAAGGGCATGTACCTTGGTTGCAGGCACATCCCCAGTAGTGAGTGTGCAGGAAGCAGCTGGTTGATGTTTCTCTCTCATTGATGTTTCTAACTCTATCCATCTCCATCCTCTCTGTAAAAAATAAATAAAATATATATTAAAAAATAAAAAAATGTGGTATTTCAATTTCTTTTTTTAATTGATTTTTACAGAGAGAAAAAAAGAGGGATAGAGAGTTAGAAACATTGATCAGCTGCCTCCTGTACAGCTCCTACTGGGGATGTGCCCGCAACCAAGGTATATGCCCTTGACTGGAATCGAACCTGGGTATTTTCAGTCCACAGGCTGATGTTCTATCCACTGAGCCAAACCAGTTAGAGCGGTATTTCAATTTTAAAATTGACTATGGTTTCTTTCATATCTGAACATTGACTATACTGGGGTGGGGAGGATAGAAAGTAATAGATAGGTCAGTCTTTGGACAGCCTGGACCTCTAGATAATTTTCTATCTCAGTCTAATAAGATTAACAAAAATGAGGTGTGTGGCAATAATGGGGAAGGATGACAATCATTTAGGACAAATTAGTGGCTAGTGGGCATGGGTGCTGCATATATTACTTCTGGAAAGATGGCTTACATGTGAGAAGAATGGGTGCGTTTTTTAAATGTTTGTTTCTCTAATTGGAATAATTAAATCCTGCAGTTGAAAAAGCAACCTGGCAAGGCTGTGTAATGCCCAGTTATTCAAACACTAATCTAGGTGTTAAGTGAGGGTCTCTAGTCAAGGCAGTTAAAGTCTACGTTCAGTGAATTGTAAGTAAAGGAAATTATCCCCAATAACATGGGTGGGCCTCACCCGCTCAGTTGAAAGGCCTTAAGGACAAAACCAAAGTTTCCCTGTAGAAGAATAAATTCTGTCTCAAGACCACAGCATCAGTTTCTGCCTTGGCCTGAGACTTGCAGTTTCAGTCTTGCTTGTTCCTACAAGCCCATGAGCCAATTTCTTAAAACAAGTATCTTTTTATTCATCCAGCCATCCAGCCATTTGTTAATCTATCTATGGATTTACCTGTCTATGCCTATCAATCTACTTTCCTATTATGTATGTATGTATGTATGTATGTACGTATGTATATATGCATGCATGTATATATGTATTAACTATCTATAATCATAATCATCTATCTGTTATCTATCTAATCATCTATCAAGACATTCTTCCCCTAATGCCTCAATTTACTGTTGTCCAGTCTGACTTCCTACCCAATGCAAAAATCTCTTTTATATATCTGACAAAAACAGCCTTCACTTTAAAAGTATTTTCATTATGGAAAGCATCTTGCTTCATGAGGTAACTTGTTGTGTTGTTGTATTTCAGTTTTCTATATTTCAAGCTTTATACTACAATCATTATTACAGATTAACTCCTACTATAATCTTTAAAATGTATTTAAATATACTGAGGGCTCTCTTTTGTTCATTAGATTTTAGGATGCCCACTGAACAAATTAGCACAACAAATAAGATGCAATGTATTAAGGTTCCATGTAAATATATTTTCTGTGGCTAAAGACTGTGAAGGACTATGCCATATTCATATGATTACCCTTGTGCTTCCTTAGCTACTCAAAATCCCTATGGAATTTTATGTCAATTTTGTGGTCAGTGAAATTTGCCTTTCTATCTCTTGGTATTTTCTTTTGTTTCTAGTGCTTTGGCTTCAAGTTACAATACCTTTCAAAGCCCCAGATCCTAGCCCAAACCATTTATATCAATCTTTCTAGCATTGGCCTAGGTGTGCGAGTTTAGGAGCTCAGATGACTGTCATACTGAGCCAGGTTGAACAAACATTCACTGCTCTGGACTGACAGGAACCCTCTTCCCTCCTTCCCCTTCAATGCCACTTTAACATTTTGAAGATTATTTTTCATATCTTCCTGTCCCCTTCCCAAAAGAAACATTGCATTTATAACTCAAATGATAATTAATGTTTCTTTAGAACTGCACCATGCAGTTTCGCTTCCTCTGGGGCTCATAGTAACTGGTCAGAACCTACTTTAAATGTGGCATTTGCAGCCGAGACCGGTTTGGCTCAGTGAATAGAGCATCAAACTGCGGACTGAGGGGTCCCGGGTTCGATTCCGGCAAGGGCATGTGCCTTGGCTGCGGGCACATTCCCAGTAGGGGGTGTGCAAGAGGCAGCTGATTGATGTCTCTCTCTCATCCATGTTTCTGACTTTCTATCCCTCTCCCTTCCGCTCTGTAAAAAATTTAAAAATAAAAATAAATAAATAAATAAATGTGGCATTTTCAGCACATAGTTTCTAGGGGGCTTTTGGAGATTATCAGCCTCCCAATTGAGATTCAGAATTGATGATATAAAAGCTCTGCTATTATGGCGTCAGTTTTTGTTTAGCTTGTTTACAAATGACACTCACAGTAGTTGTCACTGGCTACTCTGCCCTATGACTGATTCCAAATTTACTGTTTAATAACCTTTTTAAAAATGTATTCCTCTTCTAAATGAATAATAGCCTGAGATTATTAAAAAAGAACACACGCAGGCTTGGAATATGATATATCATGGATGATTCCTGGTTCTACTGTTGTCGGTGGAAGTGGAATTCTTGTGATGATGTGAGGAAAATAATTTCCTGTGTCTCACATGGGAGGATGAGTAATATTTATTTGGGTGTAAATACACCCATGGGTTTCGAATGCCCCATCTCCATCCATCTGTCTTGCCATAGAAAAAGCCCAACAGTGTCTTCAGCAGGGCCAGAATGAAGGCCACTGTCATAGCCACTGCTCCATGTTAGAGTGAAGTCCAGTCCAGCATTATGGGTGTGGCGTCTACATGGCAATGGGCCAGACTATTGCTGTGGCTACATGACTATGGAGAGAGAACTCTCCAACGCAGGGCACACGTGAGTCTGGGAGCAGGAGAGCATGTTTGTGCACCCGGAGTTATCTATTCTCAGTCTTGGGGAAGCCAGAAGCATTTCAAGAGAACCAATGAGCTTCTGAGACTGTCATAGGCTTATATTGGGGGCCACGCCCTAGCCAACTGTTTTTTCCCCAGAGTAGACTGACAGATCTCTGGGGTCAAGTACTTCCCCCTGAGCCATTTTTACTTTATTGTGCCTGGGCCTCTCTTCCCCTTCTGTCCCCAATAATCCAGCCCTGGATAGGGGAAGTGAGGGATGTTAGTCTCCTTGGAGGAACAATGCTCTGTTAAGCTATAGCTTCCTGGTGATGCCTCCCAGGTGACCATGCTTACAATGTCCAACTTCACTTTCTTTCCTTTATGAATAGTAACTAGCTAATAATGACAACAACACTACCAAGTGGTAACTAATGGGTTGCTTAGGAAAGCACTGTTAGCTGGGAGAGATTAGTTTCTCTCATTGTAACAGGGGTCAATGCAGCAATATTATCTTGCAGTAGTAGTGACCATTTTGAACAGCACTCCTCCAACCTGATTGGGCACACTGTAAGTTCATCTTTCCCCTGTATCACATGGGCTTTGACCTCTCACTAGACCTTTAGGTGTTACACGTCTCCTCACTTTTTAATGTTGCTTTTGAACCTTCTTGTCATGTCAGTTATTTCTAGAATAAAATAAGGATGCCACCTTGTCAAATGCACCATCCTCCTGGACTTCACTCATGTCACCTTCCAGTGACACCAGACTGACCTGGACTTTGCCGAATCCCTCTGCCCTGCAAAGTACTCCTTTCCCATTTTATTTCCCATTCCTGTCAACCAGGGAGACTTTCCAAACCTTGGGGTAGGCAAGTCTATGGCCCTTGGACAACCTTCGTCCATTTTTCCTTTGTAAGATTACAGGAGGTGCCTTTTTCCTCGGGGGGAATGATAGCATTGAAATTTAACCTGGCTATTAAATAACTAGAAAAAGGAAAGGGAGGCCAAATATTATAGATATTCATTTGTTAGTTTTGCCAGGAAGCTTTAGTCTAACATTTCCCAGTTCCATCCCCTGCAGATCATGGGGGAAGGGATGCACACCAGTAAAGTCGGATGACAGAGCAAAGATTTATGCTTGTCAGTCACATCTCGGAACAGGTCATTTCCCTGAGTAGGCGTGGCCACTGCAAGCACAGGAAGAGACAATGTTTAAACTCCTAAACAAAGGAGTTTACTCTCTTGCTCTTGGTTTGCTCTTGCTCTCTTGTTTTGCTTGCTCATATGATTCCTGGTGACCATTATGAACAGCACTCCTCAACCTGATTGTGAACACTGTAAGTTCATCTTTCCCCTTTATCACATGGGCATTTACCTCTCACTAGGCCTATAGGTGTTGTATGTCTCCTCTCTTTTGATGTATATGTATATTCATTATATGAATATATATATATGTATATATATATATTATGTATATTCTTACAAAATGCTACTTCTCTTTGAAATTTAATAACATGAAATTATAATAACACTAGAGGCCTGATGCATGAAATTTGTGCACTTGGGGGAGGCATTCCCTCAGCCCAGCCTGCACCCTCTCCAGGATTGGGTCTAAACCAGGAGTCAGACATCCCTCGCACAATCCTGGACCACTGGCTCTTAATTACTCTCATGCCCGCCTGCCTGATCACCCCTAACAATTCCCCCTGCCAGCCTGATCACCCCTTACTGCCTCTGCATGTCAGTCTGATCACCTCTAACTGCCCTCCATGCTGGCCTGATCACCCCTAGCTACTCCCCCCCACTAGCCTAGTTGCCCCTCACTGCTACCCCTGCCAGCCTAATCACCCCCAACTGCCCCTCCTGCTGGCCTGATCACCCCCAACTACCCCCCCTGCTGGCCTGGTCACCCCTCAGGGCCCCCACCAGCCTAGTCACCCCACACAATATGCTTTTCAGTTGCTTGGCCATCCCTCAAAAACCCCCCTGATGACCTGGTCGCCCCACGCAACTTGCTGTTCAGTCATTTAGTCATTCCTCACTAACCCCCCTGCCGGCCTTGTTGCTCCATTCAGTCTGCTTGTTCAGTCATTTGGTTGTCCCTCACTAACCTCCCTACTGGCCTGATCTTAGCCAGCCATCTGCTGAGGGTGCGAGGTTTAATTTGCATATTACCTCTTTATTATATAGGACTAGAGGCCCGGTGCACGAAATTCATGCATGGGGGGCAGGGATGTCCCTTAGCCCAGCCTGCATCCTCTCCAATCTGGGACCTCTCCAGAGATGTCTGACTGCCCATTTAAGCCCGATCCTACCAGGTGACCATGCTTACAATCCAGGATGCTGGCTCCAAACTGCTCACTTGCCTGCCTCCCTCATTACCCCTAACCACTTCTGCCTGCCAGCCTGATCACCCACTAACCACTACCCTGCTATCCTAATTAATTAACATCTACTGCTCCCATGCCAGCCTGTTTGCCCCCAACTTCCCTCCTCTGCTGGCCTGGTCACCCCTAACTGCCCTCCCCTGCAGGCTTGATTGCCCCCCAACTGCCCTCCCTTGCAGGGCCTGGAGCCTCCCAATGGCCCTCTCCTAACTGCCCTACCCTGCTGGCCATCTTGTGGTGGCCATCTTGTGTTCACATGGGGGCAGGATCTTTGACCACATGGGGGCAGCCCTCTTGTGTGTTGGAGTGATGGTCAATCTGCAAATTACTATTTTATTAGATAGGATAGAGGCCCGGTACATGGGTGGGGGCCAGCTGGTTTGCCTTGAAGAGTGTCCCAGATCAGGATGGGGGTTCCCTTGGATAGAGGGGATGCCTGGGCAAGGGGCCTGTGGAGGTTTGCAGGCTGGCCACGCCCCCCAGCAACCCAAGCAGAGGTTCTGGTATCTGGAATTAGTCTACAATTGAAACTTTGTAGCCTAGAGCAGAGCCAAGCCTTCTGCTTACTCCAGGGAGGCAGCCATTTCTGTTAGAAATGTTGTAGCCTAGAGTGGAGGTTTAAGTCAGCAAAGGCAGGCTGAAAGCTTGGCTTCTTCCGTTGCCAGGGAAACCCAAGCCTCTGTTTTTTCCAGTTCAGTGGCTGCTGCCATTTCTGTATCTTTTATAATTGAAACTTTGTAACATTGATTGGAGACCTAGGCCCACAAAGGCAGGCGGAAAGCTTGGCTTCCTCTTTTGCGGGGGAAACCCAAGCCTTCCTCCTGCTCTCAGTGGTAGCAGCCATCTTGGTTGGGGTTTATTTGCATAATCTGCTCCTGATTGGCTGATGGGCATGGCTGTGGGCATGGCTTGTTGGTGTGGCAAAGGTACAGTCAAATTTGCATATTACTCTTTTATTAGATAGGATGACTCAAGAGTCAAAATCATATAAAAACCCTTTACATAAAGAACTTTTGCTCCCCATTTACTAGTAGACATAACAATTTGTATAATTGTAAGGTTTTATTATGCTTCCAGTGTTTCCCTAGGCAAATTCTAACAAATACATATTATCTACACTTCTTAAATGCACTTTTCTTACGTGTAAAATATACATACTTATATGCTATTCTGTTAAGCTTTTGATGCCTTTTTATGCTATTGTCACTGGGAGTAGAAGTGAGGAGGAGGTAAAATGTGAGGAAATTTTTTTTCTGTACTACTGGCTTACCTTTTACTTAATTCCTCAGCAGTGGCCTTTCGCTCCCTTCCTCATTATCCTCTCTGAGTATAAGTTGTGATCACTTCTGCCCTCTTGTACCTAACACAATGCTGGGCATTTGGGAGGAGACAATGTTGAGGTGCAAGTTGAATGAGTGACAAATAAATTTGTGAGACACAGGGTTTTTGTAGGGCTTGCCACAGCACTTCTACTAAAGCATCTGTCCCTGTTGCAAAGTAAGATTTTTAAGAATTTTTGTAGTTTTGTGTGAATAGCAATTCAATGTGCCAGTGAAGTATGGATGCATTTTTCTCTTGCAATGAGACATTTTCGGGTGCTCATAATTGCGCTATGTGCTCAGCCAGTTTTCAAATATGTTTAAAAATGATTCATGATGAGTTAGACAAAGCATATTATGCAAATTGCATGACTAAAATATAGTTTAACTATAAAGACTCAATTCTTATCACACTTTAAAATATTAATCATCAGTTTCAATATCTGATATTTAGGTCAAAAAAAGTTGGAATAGAAACACAGACTTACCAGTACCAAATTGTATCATAATGCATTTCTGTCTAGCTGGAATTTAAATAAGTCATTGAGAGAAGATATTGGGTTATTTTGTGAAATAGATTTGGAGTCTATGATGACAGTTAATAAAATTTCCCTTAAAGAAAAACTGAAATTTAATCACTTGGTTGAAATTACAATTGTCCATTTAGAGTTCCAAATACTGAAATTAAATGATGATAGCACCACATTTAAATTTTTATCCCAATTCTCTTGCAGGATAGAGCTTCAGAATTTTTTTAACATACCACATGGATAAGTAACTGCTTGGCAGTGAAAATAATGGAGTTTTACATTAAGTTTTACCAAATTCTTTCCAAGAAAGAATCCCTATTCATAGAGTGAGCACATTTCCAAGTAGATTTTGTTTTACTATATTCACATTCAGTGAAGTTTGTAAAATCCTATATTTAAATTATGGATATATTTTGTTTATTGGATCACTGTTATATAATCTCACACCCTTAGAATGTCAAATAACTTACAAAACTATGAAAATCTCAGAACCTGAATTTATCATGAGTATCATCACTTAAGCTTTAAAAGGTAAACTAATAAAAGAAGTTTTTGTGGTCTATACTCAAATAATAAAAACAAAATTTTCTGAAATATGACAATTGTTTATAGACACCTGTGAATTAGGCTCATGAAAAAAGCAGCACAGTATCTTATGTCACAGTCCAAGTGTTTGTTACCAGTGCACAGACCGTTAGTTGGCTTGTTCACACTAAGAAATAGTGATTAAGGCCTTTTTACTTTCATGTGACTTCCAACTCATAGACAAATAATTCCTGAATATGTAATGCATAGTATAATAAATATAGACAACAATATTGTCCTGTAATTATCAAATTTGCTAAGAGACTAGATCTTAACTGTTTCCATCACAAAAAAAGAAATGATAATTATGTGATGTGGTAGAGGTGGTAGCTATCCCTACAATGACAACTGCATGACAATATATATTTGTATCAAATCAACATATTGCACACCTTAATTTTACAAAATGTTACATGTCAAGTGTATATGTTTCATTCTCATCTAACCATGTATTTTTAGTAATTTTTAGAGAGAGGAAGGGAGAAATAAGTGTCAATCATTTGCCTTCCATATGTACTCCCTACTGGGATCAAACTTACAACTTAAGTCTGTGACCTGATCAGGACTAGAACCTGTAACCTCTTTGTTGAATGGGACAACTCTCCAACCAACTAAGCTTCCCAACCATGGCTCTCAAATGTATATTTTAAATATAAATAAAGACATTGTCAACTATTAAAGAATTAAGGAAAATAGACATTTTAAAGGTGGAATGATTTCCTAAGATTTTCAAAATTAACATCACTTGATGCAATGTATTTCTCATTAGAAAAATAATTTTAGCTCCTAAGGCAAGTGAGAGTAATATAAGTTATACTGACAGTCTTTATTCTGCTGTTAGTTAACATAGAGAGTACTAAAGTTTGCCTACACCTCATCATTATGCCAGCTACGATAAATATGAATACCTTAAACAATAATTACATGTAAAATAAATAAATTATATTCCAATAGTTTGAAAGTATGTAATTGCTAGGTCATTGCAAGGTCAATCAGAATTCCTGACCTAGACTGTGATCTTAAGCAATCTGCTCAGAGTTGGGGAGGGGGGCGGGAGAGAAGGGGTTCAGCTTCTCCTTGTAAAATGAAGGTGTTGGACCTAATCTCTCTGACTGATCTTTGCAATTCTACTTGCTTATGTGTTTAGGGGTAGCCCACCCTCAAGATATTCCTGATAGTTCTGATAAGCTTTTTTCTATGTCTTTAAGTTTTTGAAAGAAACTTAGAGTTATTTAAGTTATTTATTCATTTTATGAAAAAAACCCTTTTCACTCTTCAAAGTGAACAATATTTCTCTCTGACTGGAAGAAAATGAGTTTGATAAGGCTATTACTAGTGATCTCTGAACAGCTAACACAAGTAGATGCGTATTGTCTCCTCTTTCATTTCTGAAACTGCCACTCTGGCTTTCTGATAGGATTCTTTTCCTATTTTTTCTGCCTTCGGTGTCCACTCAAGTGTATTAAATTCAGTATCTTAGAACTGAGCTTAACAAATTTGATCACATAAAATTTTCCTCTTCCTGTATTTTTGTCCTTAGTGAATGGTGTTGCCATTCACAAAATCATAAAATCACAAATTTTGAAATTTGGAGGTTAAAGAAAACCAGCCTGCGCTTAGCTCAGCAGGCAGTGCAGTTCTGTGCAGTTTCACCTTCCACGAAGGAGGGGCAGATTATTCTTCATACAAAGGCACATTTGCTCATCAAGCCTGTGTACTACTCAAGAATATATAAAGTAGTGTCTTTCCTACACACATTTCTTTGTTCAGCCTATTGCCAAGTGTGACAGTATGGAATAGTATTTATCAATTTATTTTTATTCAGGTCTAGGCAGGAAGGAAATGCAGACTTAAACTGGGTAGTTTGGGAGGAATTTAGAGGACTGTTTATAAAGATATGAGCAGAGGCCCTGAGCAGTGTGGCTCAGTTGGTAGGAATATCAGCCTATGCACAGAGTGGTTGCTGGCTGGTTCAATTCCTAGTCAGGGCATATACTTAGGTTGTGGTGGTTTGATTTCTTTCTTTGTCTCTCTGTCTTCTCTCTGTCTTCTCTCTCTCTCTCTCTCTCTCTCTCTCTCTCTCTCTCTCTCTCTCTCTCTCTCTCTCAAAAAAAAAAAAGAAAAGAAAAACAACAACAAACAAAACACCAAACACACACACACACACACACACACACACACACACACACACACATACTTGGGTGAGAAAAAAGAAGATATGAACAGAGTATAGAAAAGCTACACTACAAAGAACAGTAACTACACAATGTCATCACTTTCCATAGGCCGGAATAAGTAGAGGGGGGGATGTTATTGAATCAAGAATTGAGTTTCATGAACCTTCTATTGAGAGTTTCATGGAAGGATGCAGCCTACCCACCATTACTCTCCTTCCTCCCAGGGATGGAGTTTTAAATAAATACTCCAAGATGACTTTCTGCCCTCCTCCTGATCTTCTCCTGGTGTAACCATTTGGTGAAATCTAATCCAGAAGCTATAGGATAAAGAAGCCCATCAATATAGGTCAGATAGGCCAGCATTGCTGGAAACAGTGAAGAATATGAAGAAACAAAATAGACCTAGGTGTGTGTGTGTGGGGGGGGAATTAAAGATACACAGAATATCCCCAAACCGATACTTACCTATCATTCCAGTGTCTCAGATCTTTCTGAAGTACAAATGCAAGTATCTTCACTTTGCATCCAAGGATATTGGCACTCTGCTCCGTATTTACCCCTATAGTCTCACTTCCTACTGTTACCTCCTATGTCTTTTCTTGAGTATAACATTCCATTTGTAGCAGCTTTTCCCAGATCATATAATATATACCTCCATGTATTGTTAGCATTAAACTTCCACAGGTTATTAACATTTGTGTATCTGTTGATCTCCCTGAATAAGCTTGATGAAATCATTTATTTAGTGGCTTTCCTTAATGAATTCTGTAAAGCCTGCATTCTTTGCCATGTGTGGCCACTGTTTTTTTTCTAACAAGGTCCTCCTTCCGGAAAAAAGATCGTGTTAAGTGTTCTGGTGAGCTCACTATATCTGGGTGACTTCTGATTCAGGTCAAGTAAAGATAAACCTTGAAAATGGGGCTGCCAAGCACATCAGATAATAAAAACTATGTGGGAGCTGGGTTTTGGAGGAGCTCTAAATCCTCTTAGAGTACTGGCTTTCACTGTGTTCAAGGGGGTATTGGTTTTTAAGGCGATCTGGGCCCAGAGAAATTTGGGTGAGATCAGGGTAATTAATATACCACAAAGCTTTCAGTTCTTATCATGAAACAAGTTTTGTTTTTGTTCCTTTAATAATCACCTTCCAGTGTTTTAAGCTTTTGTTTAATTTCCAAATTTCATTATTGAGACAATGTTTATCAGTATTCTCATAGCTATGGAAGAGATAATTTTTCGAGATCATTATTCACCTTTTCTACTGCCCTCATTATCCCTTCATATGTGTATTTACTTTCTTATTTTCCAATGTGATTCTTTCACACCTTTTCAGACAAAAACACATTCTTTCTCTCATCACTATTCAAGATGTAATACTTCACTGATAAAATAAATGGAATCCAGAGATACAAAGTTACTTACATATGCAATTACCCGTACCCTCCTTTTTTAATGGAAGATAGGATCCCTCTCCTATTGCAGTCCAACCCATCCATCTGTGCTGCAAATCTCATCTTTCCAATTAAAAACTTTATTCTTTCAAAATAAATATTCTTGTCTTTTGAATTATCATGCATTCCTTCCCTATTGTGTCATAACCAAAATATGCAACTATATTATAATATATTCTCACTTCTATTCAGCTTTTGACCAGTGGTTTTCTTATTTTGTCTATTTTCTTACTGTTAATTGAATTATTACTCTGTTTGCCTGTTTGCCTAAGGTTCACAGATGTGTTGCCTTTAACTCTCCCCATTTTCTTAACTCCAGTTTCTAAGAAAGAAGCCTTTCATAGCTGAGCGCTGAGCTGTGTCTGCTCTGGGGGTAGACTGGGCATTGGAAATTCTTAAGTAAAGAGGCACTGAGTGAATATCACTAAAAGCAGGGAGAAATCATACAGACTCATGTCTGCAAGGTCCGGATGCAGTCAATAATTTGTTTGACATATCAATAACCCTTAATATCGATATAATATCAATAACCCCTTAATTATATAAAATACAAAGAACTGAAAGTCTGTCTCAAGTATTTATGATAGATAGAATTTCGGAATACAAAATCAGTGCCCTGCCCCAACTCCCTCCTGGCTCCAGTCTCACCCACTTTTTCAGTGAGATAATCTCTGGGAAGACTGGCCAGTGGGTCTTCAACTTCAGCTGCGGGTTTTAGATTTGAGTTATCAGGAACAGTATCCTCAGCCCAAACTTTCTAAACCAAAGTGAAATTACAGATTAATTCAATTCTTTCTAATGCTTTTCGGCTTAGCTATGAGACATAAGAAACAGCCTTTATTCTCTAGGAGAAATATGCAATATTACCCAACCATCACTCATCTTATGTATACCATATCCAGTAATACAATGAATGGACATAAATTATATGAAGAAACAAGAATATGGAACATACACTTAACAAAACTTATATAACAGAAACCAACTTAGAGATGACTTAGGTACTAGACAAAGCAGGCAACTTTACAATAGCTATTATTAACATGCTCAAGAATTATAGGAAGATATAGAAAAATGTGTGAACAAATGTTAAAATGGAAACCATAACACAGAAGCAATTGAAATTCTAGATCTGAAAAAAATATATACAATAACTGAAATCTAAAACTTTGGAAGATTTGACAGGAGAATGACTCCCACAGAAGAAAGAATTAGTGTAAACATAGGTTAAATAAATGCCCAAAAATGAGACAAAAAGGAAAAAAAGACTAAAACTACAAACCCCTGGATTCAATCATTGATATAAGGGACAGTATCAAGTAGTCTTATGCATGTGTAATTTGAAGAGTGAGGCAAGAAGCACATTGGAAGAAATATTGACCAAAACATACTCAATTTGATGAAAACCTTAATCCAGAAATCACAAACAGAATAAATGTTCAAAAATGTACATCTTGGTACATCATTATCAAATTACAGTATTTTAGAGACAATAGAGGAGAGTCTAACATTATTTAGTGTTATGGTATTTACTCTATACATCAATAAGAATCACAATTGTATTTTCATCAAAGAATGCAAGTCAGAAGATACCCATCAGGAGAGACCTAGCTATGTCTTTGAAAAATTAAGACAAAGTGAAGGAAACTTTTCAAGGATTAGAGGTGAAGTTGCAGATAAGTTTCAGGAGGTAGAGTCCAGGAGCTATTGGAGAGTCAAGAAACAATAATGAGGTCAGAGAAAATAATTAGGTGGAAAATAGATGGATGAAAGTTGGAGTGTAAAGCACTCAGAATGTAGCCTTATACATGTACATTTTTGGCAAAGCATCAATATAATCCAATGGGAAAGAAATATTTTAAGTAAATGGCACTGGACAAAAAAATTAGATGGCTGTACAAAAAAATTTCAACCAAAACTTCTATCTTTTATTACACACAAACATAACTCAAGATAGATTATAGACCTTGATATAAAAGCTAATTTTATGACGTTCCTAGAAGAAAACATAGAAGAATATTATTGCAATGTGAAATGTGGCTTCAGATTTGAGAGAATGCAAAAGGATTGAACTGCACTTTATCAAAATTAAAAATTTCAACTCATCAAAGCACAGGAAGCGAAAAGCAAACTACAGACTGGGTAATAGCTTCTTAGTACGTGTATTCAGTGAAGGCATTCTAATCAGCAACTGAAATGAATACACAAACAAAAAGAAAAGGATACATTCAATGACCTAGAGGAACTGGGGAAAAATGTCTGTTTCAATCCCTTCTCCTTGATTCGATTTCTAACTTTCATGGAATGAAAGAATTAGATAAGTAGGTTGCTTTGTATTTTATACTAAATATTTGCATATTTTTCTATCAAATATATTTGCTACTGAGTATTTTCCTGCCATATTGAGATATAAAAGTAGAATATGTTTGTTATTAAATAAAACAAAACAAAACCCTGGTTTTTAATCATATTATTTGGTTATCAGGAAGTGATATTTTAATCATTTTGCCTCTCAATGATAATTTGAATCCTTTATAGGCAGTTTTCTTTCTTTCTTTCCTTTTTGTTATGTTCTGTGAAATTAGCTAGAGTTTTGGAGTCGTAATACAATGCAATCTTTTTTTCTTTAACAATAAAAGAAATAAGCCCAAAGTTAGTGTTTCCTGGAAGAATGTTTAATTTTTTATAAGCAGTTTACTAATATTAAGCAGGAGATGCCTATAGTTGAGTTGACCTTCATTTGTCCCTGTTTGATTTCATGAAGTGTCCCTAGGAAGTCGCTGTGAGAAGGACATGCACAGGAGATAATGCCCCAGAAATCCAAGTAACAGATTTACTTTTTAATGTTCATACCTATCTTTTTTCTCAAATACCAAAGCTGAGGTCTCTTCTGAATTGAAATATGCAAATATATAGGGTTTCGCATCCACCTTCCATAGTGTCATATTATACTGTACTAGAGGCCCGGTGCACAAAATTCATGCACAGGGTGTGTGTGGGGGGGTGTCCCTCAGCCCATTCTGCACCCTCTCCAATCTGAGACCCCTCGAGGGATGTCTGACTGGCCATTTTTGGGCAGTTAGACATTCCACTCACAATCCAGGACTGCTGGCTCCCAACTGCTCACCTGCTTGCCTACCTGATTGCCCCTAACCACTTCTGCCTGCCAGCCTGGTCACCCTTTAACCACTCCCCTGCCAGCCTGATTGATGGCTAACTGCTCCCTTGCCAGCTTGTTTGTCCCTAACTGCCCTCCCCTGTAAGACTGGTCCCTCCCAACTGCCCTTCCCTGCTGGCCTGATCACCCACAACTGCCCTCCCTTGCAGGCCTGGTTCCTCCCAAATGTCCTCCTCTGCTGGCCATCTTTTGATGGCCATCTTATTGTCCACATGGTGGCAAGATCTTTATCACATGGGAGCAGCCATCTTGTGTGTTGGAGTTATGGTCAATCTGCATATTACTCTTTAATTAGATAGGATAGAAGCCTGGTGCATGGGTGGGGGCCAGCTGGTTTGCCCTGAAGGATGTCCCAGATCAGGGTGGAGGTTCCCTTGGGGTGTGGGGTGGCCTGGGTGAGGGGCCTGTTGTAGTTTGCAGGCTGACCATGCCCCCTGATGACCCAAGCAAAGGCCCTGATATCTGGGATTTATTTATCTTCTACAATTGAAACTTTGTAGCCTGGAGTGGAGCCAAGCCTCATGCTCACTCCATGGCCACAGCCATTTCTGTTGGGATTTATTTACCTTCTATAACTGAAACTTTGTAACCTTGAGTGGAGGGATGGGCCCATCAAGGTATGTGGAAAGCTTGACTTCCTTCATTGCCGGGGAAACCCAAGCCTTCCTCCTGCTCTCTGTGGCTGCAGCCATCTTGGTTAGGGTTAATTTGTATATTCATTCCTTATTGGCTGGTAGGCATGGCTTGTGGATATAGCAGAGTAATGGTTAATTTGCATATTACTCTTTTATTAGAATTATACCATATTATAGTTTGGAATATGGGCCTACAGATAAGAAGCACCGAGGAAACAAGGCAGGCCTGAAAGTAAGAGCTTGCCTGAGACTATTATTGCTCTAGCAGACTGAAGAAGAGGATACTATTACTCTGATTTTTTACTTTATCCTCCACTTCTAATTATACACACCCATGTTGACCGTGCTGGTTCAATGAGTGCTGTCTGATTACAGTACCTAATGGGATGCCAATATTTATACAGCAGAAATCCAGTTTTATACAGGGAAAGCTAAACCCATTTTCACAGAGAAGCCACAGAAACAAAAATCCTGATAACCCTTTTCATTTTAAACATATGTTTTCAAGTGCTACAAAACATAATTAATATCTCAAAGACATGAATTTTAAAATGCCTTCTCTCCAATTTCAAGGACCCTTTCATAAACATTTTTAGATGATTTCATAAATCTTAAGTGGAGATGTGAACTAGAGTCTTACATTTATCAACATTCACTCAGGAAGTTTGCCAATTACTAGTATCGTTTGTGACTAGAGTATCTATCATAGGTCATTGTGTTGTCTTTTGTTAAATGGAGAAACACATCTCATAGAATGCTTGTATGTTGCAGAGAAAAGTAGACTAAATTACCTTTATAAATGTTTGAGTTTCCCAGTGTTTCCTCTAAGATTGTTCAAAATCCTTTTTGTCTATGGATTTAATTTCTGCTTAGTGTAAGCTCAAATACTATTATTGCCTTTTAGGTGTTATCATTTTTATTTAATGATGAAAGCATAATCAAGATTTTAAATTAGCCACAAAATATATACTCTTGCTTATTTCTTCAAAAGGTAGAAACACTGCCAATTTTCTGAAGAGTTTGAGCAAGATAAAAATATAACAAAATCATTTCCAGGAATCTATTTTATAAGGGAGAAATAATCATAGCACTGATAATGCATTTGGTGAGGGAAAAATAGTAAATATTGAATCAAGAGCATTATTTCCCTCTGTGTGTGTGTTGTGTGTGTGTGTGTGTGTGTGTGTGTGTGTGTGTGTGTGTGTAAGTAAACAGATGTTTGCTGCCCTGTGATGATCGCTCACCTATCTGTTCTTTCAAAAAGCACATTTGCAATATCCTTGTTCTTATGTGAATAGCTTCAGGGAAAAGATCAAATGGAACAGAAAGAAAAATCATTCTGAAATTTTTATCTGATCCTGATCCATTTAATCTTGATCTCTGCTACCCAGCAGCACTTTTCCGGTAAACCTGATTATCAGTAGAGAAACACTTCTTGCCAGACTGCAAAGAAAAGCTTTCTAAATCCTGACTTCTGTTTTCAGTAAGTCAGAGAGCCGGTATGATATATTTGTTTGATTTAGGATAGAGTTATGATTTTTTTTGCGGTGTTTGTTCATATTATGTTTATTTTCTGGAAAAGAGACGTTCTTAAATCTATGTAACTCGGAATGGTTTTAGATAAGCTCCATGGAGGCTTTTATTTCACAGAGCTTAACATTTGGGCAAACAAAAGACAGTCTTCATCTAGAATCAGTTCACGATGCTTTTCTAGCAACACGGAAGAATTTGTGGGAATCCCTCTATCCTCTCTGGGCCACTATCTCTGTTACAAACCAAGTGTATTTGCAGAACCCCTGAAGTATCAGGCTGCAGTCAACTGCCTCGGCACAGACGGAAACACCAGAAATCAGCTCTTGCCTGTCTAACGGAGCCTAATAGGGTAGCCTTGCGGGTGAACCTCTCAGAACAAAAGCAAGTCTTCTGACCCAAGTGGATACAAAGACCATCACCAGTTTTCAACCTCTGTTGCATGATCCCCATCACAAAACAGTTGCTCTAAGTACAAAAACAATAGCTAATTTACCAGAGTTTTAGTTGAGACAGCACTGATAACATGTTGGTTTGTGATGTGGGCCATTGAACTAGACTCTGGGACCTCAGTTTATTATTCATAACAATAAGAGGTGCAGTTAAAATCTGCTGCTAAAATTCCTTTCCCTCTCCCCACTGGCATTATAAGCCAAATTCACAGAAGATGTAAATAAAACATGGTGGTGCCTTGTCACACCTGCGTGATGGTCACAAAGCTCAAGATTAATAGAGCTTTTGGAGTTTCCACAAAGGGTAAATGGTACTTTTTTAAAGTACCTGGTTTTTAAGCCGCATAATGAACTGGTGTTCTCAAATAGGAACTTCCTGTGGCTGTGGAAAACCATGGGTGCATGTGTGTCTGGGAGGGTCTCATCAGCCCAAATCACCCGCCTGTGTGCTGTTTTCCACTTTTAGAAAGAAAATGTCTGTCTGGGACCTATGGTTTCTCATCCCCACAATGGGTCATTTGCACCATTCCTGGAAACATCATTTAACTTGGCAGCTTTTCATTAAGTGAGAGAGTGAATTTGTCAGTGTTTTCATACAGAGCTGTATGTGTATTTACCAGGGGCTGTTTTTACGTCTTACAAGCTCCCTGCAGCACGGGAAGGCCATGAGAGCTGTCAGTCCTCTGTGCTTCTTGGCTATTCATTTCAAACAGCTCAGAAACAGCCTAGGCCCAGCCTATAAACCAAGCATCACAGAACAGTTCATCTCTTTTGCAAGATTCAAATCTTGCTGATGTGTTTTTTTTCAAATTGCATTTTATTAGTTAAAAACAATGAAATATGTTTAAAAAATCACTTGTCATTATGAGATGAAATTTCCTATGATAACAATTATCACCATTTTCTAATGAACCTCTTTGCATTTATTTGCTTAGGCAAATTCAGTATTATTGCTTTTTTTTTTTTTTTTTTTTTTTTTTTTAAGGAGAGGGTAATTCAGAATGTCGAAATTCAATCTATGTACTCCTTTTGCTGATGACTCCTATTTTCCTTTTTGTCCCACATTTTCCTAACTAACCATGAGAAAGTTGCAGCTAAGTTTAAGTTATGACAAGTATTTGAGACAATCATACAATTCCACTTTGTTCTTTTTCTCTGTAACTTTCTCTTCCAACTTTTGATAAATGTTTCTCTTATAAAAGTTCCACAAATGCATAGGCTATGGGTTCTTATATAAAATATCCATAAAATGCTTTAAAATACTTAGAAATGATAGGTTAGGTTCTTTACCATCAAGAATGAGTTACTCATCCTTTCAGCCCCTCTTTCCTATTTGTTGGCTCACCAGATGTGTCACTCGATAGGTATGGGTCATGTATCTGATTAGTGTGTTAGATGCGGCAACGTGGTTATGCCATGATCACATCTTGTAGGAGCTGATTTGTTATGTAATAGAAACTCTTCATGAATTTAATCTCAGTCTTTCTTCATAAACTTCTTGAATGAACTGCAACATCAAGGCAGCAGACATTGGGGAAAATATGAGCAGACATCTAACAAAAGAAACATAAGATTGTGGAAAGGGAATCAGAAAGGGAGGATTTGAATCTCTAGATTATAATGTCCTCAGTTTGCAAAATGAACAGAACTTAATTATTGAAAGGATTTAAAATGATATACAGGCTCAAAATACATTGGCACATACTTTGCCTTTACTAGAGTTAGTGGAAATCATTAATACAATCATTGCCACATACTTCTGAAGGGAAATCAAGAACTTGCCTCTCAGTCAGGGTAACTTCAAATTATTTTTGCCCCCTCTCCAATGTTCTGCCCAGGCACTACTCCAAGGTCTATAACTGTAATCATCATGTTTCAAAACTGTGACAAGAGTAAATATTTTTGTGTTTGTCTTGTAAGTTTACATCTAAAAAAGACAATAAGAAAATTGACAAATATTCTTATCAGTGGTTAAGCCCAATTAATTTCATCTAGTCCACCACACTACTATTGTATACACCTTCTACCCCTCCTGCTTAACACACACTTCAAGCAACTTGATTCACATAACTTCAATAATCTGAAACATTTTTAATGTATTTTTTGTTTGCATGCACTTTATTTTTTGTTCTTATTTGTTGTTTTTTTAATCTGTATTATTGAGAGTATTATAAATGTCTCCATTTCCTTCCCCCCATTACCCTCCTCCACGTGATTCCTGCCCTGCCCCAAGCTTTCACCACCCTATTGTCTGTGTCCATAGGTAATGCATAGCTAAGTGATCAATTTTATGTCTGTTTAACCATCCAACCAATTGACCAGCCAGTACATATGATGCACACTAGCAATTAAAAAATAAATGTTTACTCATGCATGCATGATACATAGAAAGCTCTCGCTGGCACCAATTGCATGTGTGTTTTAACTTTATAATACTACTAGAGGTCAGGTACATGGACTCATGCAATGGTAGGGTCCCTCAGCCTGGCTTTGTGAGGATCGGGCTGAAACTGATCTCTGGGTTCAGGATGTGAGTGAAGCAGATTCGGGGCAAGCAATGCCCCAGTAGCAACCTAACTCACGGCTAGAATCTGGCTCCCTCCTCTACTGGTCAGAGTGTCTGTCCCCTGGTGGTCATTGTGTGTCATAGATACTGGGCAAAAGGTTAGACAGTCACTTAGGCTTTTATAAATATCGATATTATATATACTATTTTGACATACTTTTTTGCAGTAACATAATTACTGCAAGAATCTTTCTTCTAATTAGTTTCCTTTCAATGCACAAATCTGAGCACCAGGCTGCTTAATATGCTTAGTTGACATCTTTCTACCTACCCTCCCTTCTTCCCTCTGAGATTCATCAGTCTGTTCCATGTTTTTATGCTTCTCATTCTATTTTATTTACCAATTTATTTTGTTCATTAGATTTCTTGTTCATTTTTGTTTCTTCTTCTTTTTGTCCTCTTAAAGAATACCCTACAACATGTCATGTAATACTGGTTTGGTGGTGATAAACTAGTTTTTTCTTGTCTGTGAATCTCTTTATCTGACCTTCAATTCTAACTGATAGCTTTGCTGGATAGAGTACTCTTGGTTGTAGGTCCTTGTTATTCATCGCTTTGAACATTTCTTGCCACTCCCATCTTGCTTGAAAAGTTTCTGTTGAGAAATTAGGTTACAGTCATATGGGTGCTTCCTTGACAGTAACTAACTGCTTTTCTCTTGCTGCTTTTAAGATTCTCTTTTTGTCTTTAATCTTTGGCATTTTAATTATGATGTGTCTTGGTGTGGGCATCTTGGGTTCCTTCTTGTTTGGGACTCTCTGCACTTCCTTTACTTATAAGTCTCTGTCTTTCATAAGGTAGAGGAGGTTTTATATCATTATTTCTCCAAATCGGTTTTCAATATCTTGCTCTCTCTATTCTCCTCTGGCACCTCCATGATGTGAATGTTGGTACACTTAAAGTTGTCCCAAGTCTCCTTACACTATCTTTATGTTTTTGGATTCTTTTTTCTTTTTGTTCTTCTCATTGGGTATTTTTGTTTCCTCATGTTCTAAATCATTGATCTAATTCTCAGAATCCTCTACTATTGAACCTCTATAAATTATTCTTTATTTCAGTTATTGTATGCTTAATTTCTGATTGGCCCTTTTTCATGTGGTTGACATTTTCACTAAGGTCCTTGAAAGTCTGACTAAGTCCCTCGCAGCTTTCATTAAGTCCCTTGAAGCTCTCATTAAGATCCTTCAGTAACCTTATAACCATGGTTTTGAACTCTGTATCCAGTAGTTTGTTTTTCTTTTTTCCATTTGCAACATGTTTCTTTGTCTCTGCATTTTGCCTGCTTCCTTGTGTTTGTTTGCGTTTTTCTTTTTCTATGTATTAGATAGAGCTACTATGTCTCCTGGAATTGGTAGAGTGGCCTTATGTATTAGGTGCCCTGTAGGATCCAGTGGCTCAGCCTCACCAATCACCTTAGCTGGGCACTCTAAGTGCATTCCTGTGTGGGTTGTTTGCAAAGTATTGTTGCAGTTAAGCCTTGATTGCTGTTGCTGTCACTGAGAGGCCAATTGACTGTGAGGGCCAGCTACAAATGCAGTAGAAGAGTTTCTGTGTGGGAGACCACCCTATAAAACAGGACTTGCTTAGTGGGGCTTTGGTGCTCACTTATTCTGCCTCTTGAGTGTGTAGCTTGTGAATGTGTAGAGTTGTAATCTGGTATAGTCTGAAGCTGTCCATCAGGTGCACTGGCTCTAGAGATTTGCAGGTTGTGGAAACTTTTATAGGGCCTGGAAGTATACATGCAAGGTCTAGCTGTGAATTAAGGCAGGCTGATGCTAGTGACAGGTTTTGGGCCATTTAGTGATAAGTTAGGTGCATGCTTGTTTGAGAAACTTTAGCAAAGTCTGAAGCCTGAGCCAGGACAGGCTATTCATATGAGAGCAAACAGCTTGGGTAGGGCTACACATTGGATGGGGCAGGGTCTCAGAGAATCACCAGGGCGGAGCAAACAGTGTGAGCCAGGTTGATAGAGACTCAGATATGGCTGTAGTCAGCCCTGTGATGGAGTGCATCCTATCACAGGAACAATGACCTCTGAAAGTATCCCCATCTGGGAGTAAGCCACCCCTGAGTTTCTGTCCTGATGCCAGATAATCCAGTTTCTCTCCATATGTTCCTGTGTCTCCCAAAACCACCAGCATGGAATTCAGAAAGATGGAGTCTAATTAAGTTCATGTGCCAGCCCTGTAAGAGGAATACCTAGGTCTCTATCAGCCTTCTTGTCACTCACCCACAACCCCAATTGGTTCTTATAGGCCAAAGTTATGGGAGACTTCTATTTTCAGCTCTAGAACACTGGACTGGGGGTCTGGTATGAGGCCAGGACCCCTTATTCCTCCTGGGGGCTTCTGTAGCTGAAATATCCCTCCTGATTTAAAACAGGGCACACATTGGTGTCAGACCAGCCCTTTGCAGCACTCCACCCCTCCTACCAATCTCAGTGTGCTCTCTTCTTTACTTCTCTGTTGTAGGGCTTCCATTTAGCTATGTTTCAGGCAGTTCTGAATGATCGTTGTTCTGTCTGTATTTTAGTTGTAATTTTCATGTGGCTGTGGGTGGTGGAGTGTATTGGCATTTACCTATGCCGCTATCTTCAACATATTTGTTCATGTTTGAAAAATACTGTCTCTGCCCAACCATTTCTAAAGTTAACTGAGATAAACATGAGCCTATCTATATATATAAAAAGCTAATATACAAAGTGTCCCCTTGGGAGTTTGACTGGAAGACCAGGAGTTCAATTGCTCACTATGACATATGCTGACCACCAGAGGGTGGCATGGAACAAAGGAAGGCCCCAGCTGGCAGCTGGCAGCCAAGGAAGGAAGGCCCTGGCCAACAGCTGGAAAGCCTCAATTAGCTCTGATCCCTAGCCAGGCCTAGGGACCCTATCCATGAATGAATTTCATGCAGTAGGCCTCTAGTTAATAATAAGATGACTGCCTAACAAACTATATGTTAATCACACACTGACTACACTTTGAGCTTTTCTAAAACAAACTTTATCGTAATCATAAAATTGTAAGATCTCAAATAAAAACAAGGTGCCTGGATGTTGTCCAATTAAATCAATACGTATTTATATTATCCCATCTTTCAATTTAAGGTTACTTACATAAAAATGTCCATTACAGGAAACTGCATTCTTATGTTAGTCTCACTAACATTGTATGTATTACTTTAAGGTAGCTTCTAAATAGTGTATGTCTATGTTCCAACATTTTAAGAATAAATTATCAACCTCACAGTGTTATTGGTAGAACAAATTATTTGAAAATGTATAGTGCTTAGCTAATTATATGCTATTCCATAGGTACTTAATGATGACTGGTGATGATAATAAAACCACTAGTTCATCAGAAGATATGCGTTTTTATAAGTATATTTTAAAATGAATGAGGTCTTTTTTTGAGGTTCTATCCAACAGAAGATTTATCAAGCAAGATATTTTATGGAGGAAAAGAGTAATATAGTATTTGGAATGAGAATATCTAGATTTTAGTCCTGGCTCTCCTGTGACCTTGGGAAGGTCTTTTACTGATTATGAAACTACATGCAAAAGAATTCTGGTCCTAGCTACCTTCCTGACCCCTCTCTCTTCATTCTCCATGTCCTCACTATCCTTCAGCTGACTTTTCTTTAACAGCTTTTTAAGGTATAATTTAAATACAAAAACTACATATAGTTAATGTTGGGTAACTTTTGTCTGTGCTGAAACCTATCTAATACCTTACTCCTTAGGGCATTTACTTGGAAAAATCCTCTCAACATCTATTTACCCAAATCTTCTGACCGATGTCATCTGTTCATTCAATTTCTAGTATTAAAAGTTGTAATGAGAGGTCTTCACTGGTTAACCTATATAAATATAACTCAGTACCCAATCTTATTAGCTTCTTAACAATTGTCATTATCTGAAATTATCTTCTGTACCACTTTGTTTACATGTTATTGTTTGCTTATACCTGATAGAATGACATCTGTGTGAAATTATAGACCTTGTCCCTCTTTTTAATGTATTATATACTGGTACAAAGTAGATTCTGACTAGATATAGGTTAAATGGAAGAAAGAAAAATTACTATATTATTCTGAGACAGATATTGAGGACAAATAAAATTACAGATGAGAAGGCATCTCCTGAAGTGTAATGCACATTACAAATTACTACTATTAGGTCGATCTTAATGCTTTCATGTTACATATCCAATTTATAGAGTTATTGCATAAGAGAACCAGAATATGAAACCAGGAAGTCTGACTCAGGGATTATATTTGTAGCCATGTTGCTACAGTTCATGTGTAAACTACAGAAACTAGGTAGTTTAATGATTGCCAGCTTCTTCAAACAAAATAATTATTTCTTAGTTCTATTTGGTGCATGAAAAGAGATTTAAGCCTATCAAAATTTCCAATGGATAGAGTCCAATATAATCTTGGAAACTATAATTTATTTTAAGAACTTGGTATAGAATACTGTATTTTCTGGCATATAAGACAACTGGAAGTGATGATAATAGGAGGAAGATAACAAACAATAGAGAGAGAGCAAGTGCCAGGCAAGTCCCTGGCGAGTTAGCAACGCCCATCATAACTGCAAGCTACGGTATTTTTACACCCCAGAGTATAAGATGACCCTCAACTTTTGAGAAGATTTTCCTGGATTAAAAAGTCTTCTTATACGCCGGAAAATACAGTATTTTACTTTTGTTAATATCTAAGCCCTCTTTGAATACCAAAAGCTGGTTGGGATCATCACATTGAACTCTTCTTTACATTTTTACCTTCCTAAGGATGTGCCAAGTGAGGACTTATTGGTGAAAAAGTGAGAAGAGAACCTATAATTTCTCAATGAACTTTTCTATGACTTTCAAAGAGAAATGTGGCATGTTTTGATTTCTGTGTTAGAACATATTTGCCTGGAGTGAACTCTCTTGGGATTTCATCCACAGCTGCTAGAAAGAAAATGACTTAAGAGAAACCATATGTGCTTATTTTAAAACTGTTTTAGGCACTTGACAAAATGTGGGGCTTTTTAATCATAAAATATTCTTCATATAACTGGCTTAGATGTATGTCAGTGTCGAGTCTTTTAATGATATAATCAGGAAGTTAAGCGCATATAATTTTTTCCTCTTCCCCTGTCAGTGTTATTTTATGTTCATTTAATTGTCCATATAATTCTTGCATAATGATTAGTAAATTTTCCTTTAGACCTACAGAAAACTTACATATATAGTATAGACTTTTTCATCAGTTTCTTTATAAAGTTTCCCAGGGAGCTTTTACTCTGATATACTAATATCCCTTCTAGAGCAGGGGAAGAAGAGGTCCAGCCCTCAGGCCGAATAAGGCCCACAAAATCATTTGGTCTGGCCCTGCCATGGCATTGGGGGTGAGTTAGTTAAATATTTCACTAAATATAACAGGATAATATTTAAATTGATAATTTTGTATGGTTTACAAATGATGTTATACATATCCAAATGGCCCTTGGCAGTAAAAAAGGTTCTCTATCCCTGCTTTTAGAATAATGGGAATCTATTGGGGGATGAAATGTTAAGGAATTCAAAAGTTCACTGTTAGTCAAATGTGGCAAGTAATCAAGCAATAAAAACTGCCTAGTAAGAAAATCCTGGTAAATAAATTTTTAAAATGACAGATTTAAGTCTGATGCACCAACCTTGCTCATATTTTAAGAGGAGTACTGGTCAAGTAGTAAAATCAGAATTCTGAGGGCTCAAATGCATACTATATGGCACTAAAGATAGAAGGCATTTAACTTATGAAAGAGGCAATTACAGAAATACTTATTGTGCTCACATTGGAAGCAACATTATATTGAAGAGTCATGGGAACACATATTTCTAATAGCACCTTATTTGATCCATTCTTTGCATAGTAAATTTTGTATTGGTAGGTGGTGAGTGTCTAATAACTGGAAATAATAAAGCATGAACAGAAAACTGCTTACTAGCAATATTATAGGTAGGAATCAATTTGAGAAGGTTAACAATGAACTTTTAATGTCAAGTACTAGATTTTTGTGGAATAATAACTAAGCAGAATCACAGCCCTGGATGTCGGAGACCAGAGATATAAAACTGGTTCTCTCACAGACTTGAGGGTAATTGGCCATGTCACTTAAGCAGTTTTATTATATTAATGTCTCTTTTAGATTCAGCCAAGTACACTCATATGACACTGCTCTTGAAAATTTTAACTTTTCCTTCAATTACCTGGGGCCAGCCAGGCCAGCAGTGTTCAGCAGGGTGGCTCAAAACAGTGCCAGGGGCTGTGTAGGCCCCATCAGAAATCTATCTCCATTTAAGAGGTTGACCAGTTCCCTCAATGAATTACATAATTGATTTATATATAATTGTCTAAGAGTATGCCTATTTAAGTCCAGCTGTAGCAAGTTCATTACTTCCACTGAACAGCATGATGTCTTTCAATGGATTTTATGAGCTGGGCTTTCTGAATGATGCTTTCTAATTCTTGATCCTATCTAATCTTATCTAATAAATGAGTAATATGCAAATTTACCATACCTCTGATCAAGCCATGCCGACCAGCCAATCAGGAGCAAATTATGCAAATAAACCTCAATCAAGATGGCTGTTGCCACTGAGAGCAGGAGGGAGGCTTGGGTTTCCCTGGCAATGGAGGAAGCCAAGCTTTCTGCCTGCTTTGCTGGCCTAGGTCTCCACTCAATGCTACAAAGTTTCAATTATAGAATATACATAATCTCAACAGAAATAGCAGCAGCCACAGAGCTGGAGAGACAAGAGGCTAGGGTTATCAGGGCGTTGGAGGAAGCCAAACTTCTGCAGCCCTAGCCTAGGCCTCCACTCTAGGCTACAAAGTTTCAATTGTAGAAAATAAATTAATCCCAGATCCTAGGGCCTTTGCTTGGGTCACTGTGGGTGAGGCTGGCCTGAAAACCACCATAGACCCCTCGCTCAGGCCATCCCACATCCCAAGGGACCCCTACCCTGATCCAGGAAACCCTTCAGGGCAAACCAGCTGGCCCCCACCCATGCACCAGGACTCTATCCTATCTAATAAAAGAGTAATACACAGAGTGACCATCACTGCAACACACAAGAGGACTGCCCCCATGTGGTCAAAGATCCTGCCCAATGTGGACACAAGATGGCCACCACAAGATGGCCAGTAGGGGAAGACATTTGGGAGGTTCCAAGCCTACAAGTAATGGCAGTTATGGGCCATCAGGCCAGCAGGGGAGGCAGTTGGGAGGGACCAGGCCAGCAAGGGAGGGAAGTTGAGGGCAATCAAGCATCCAGGGGAGGGCAGTTAGAGGTGACCAGGCTGGCAGAGGAGGGAAGTTGAGGCCAAACAGGTTGGCAAGGTAGCAGTTAGACATCAATTAGGTTGGCAGGATAGTGGATAGAGGGTGATCAGGCTGGCAGGCAGAAGCAGTTAGGGGCAATCAGGGAGGCAGGCAGGAGAGCAGTTTGGAGCCAGCAGTCCTGGATTGTGAGAAGGATGTGTGACTGCCCATTTAGGCCCGATCCTACTGGGATCGGGCCTAAACGGGCAGTTGGACATAGCTCAAGGGGTCCCAGATAGGAGAGGGTGCAGGCTACACTGTGGGACACTCCCCCCCATGCACAAATTTTGTGCCCTGGGCCTTTAATAAAAGAATAATATGCAAATTAGCCAACACTCTGCTATACGTACAAGCTATGCCCACCAGCCAATAAGAAGGAAGTATGCAAATTAAACCAACCAAGGTGGCTGTGGCCATGGAGTAAGCAGGAGGCTTGGGTTTCCCTGGCAATGGAGGAAGCCAAGCTTTCCATACACCCTGGTAGTCCCAGGCCTCCACTCAAGGCTACAAAGTTTCAATTGTAGAAGATAAATAAATCCTAGATACCTGGGCCTCCACTTGGGTCGCTGGGGGGGGAGGGTGTCCAGTGTGCAAACTACCACATGGCCCTCACACAGGCCGCCCCATGCCCCAAAGGAACCCCTATCCTGATCTGGAACACCCTTCAGGGCAAACCAGCTGACCCCTACCTGTGCACCAGGCCTCTATCCTATCTAGTAAATGAGTAATATGCAAATTGACTATCATTCCAACACACAAGATGGCTCCCCTATGTGGTCAAAGATCCTGCCCCATGTGGATATAAGATGTCCACCACAAAATGGCCATCAGGAGAGAGAAGTTTGGAGGGACCAGTCCTGCAAGGAAGGGCTGTTGGGGGTAATCAGGCCAGCAGAGGAGGCAGTTGGGGGCAACCAGGCCTTCAGGGAAGAACAGCTGGGAGAGACCTAGTCCTGCAGGGGAGAGCAGTTGGGTAAGACCAGGACTGCAGAGGAGGGCAGTTGGGGGCAAAAATTCTGGCAGGGGAGCAGTTAGGCATCAATCAGGCCGGCAGGGGAGTGGTTAGGGGGTGATTAGGCTGGCAGGCAGAAGTAGTTAAGGGCAATCAGGAAGACAGGCAGGTGAGCAGTTGGCAGCCAGCAATCTTGGATTGTGAGGGGGATGTCCAACTGCCCTTTTAGGCCTGATCCTACTTGGACAGGGCAGTCAGACATCCTTCGAAGGGTCTCAGATTGGAGAGGGTGCAGGCTGGGCTGAGGGACACTGCCCCGCCCCATGCACAAATTTTGTATATCCGGCTTCTAGTCATTTTATAAAGAATAGGATGAGCTCGGGTTCTGAATTACTAATGATCCACTGCTAAATACTGGACTTATCTTTGTGTGTGGATTCATCCATTCATCTATGATTCAACTTTGATGCAAACTCTACTGTATAACTGAGAACAGCAAGACTAGCAGCAGGCACTTGTGGTGGTCACCCAACCACCTCTCCAGTCTCTGTGCCAAATTCTCTGGTAAAGGCAGAGCCTATTTCTTCTAAGGACTTTATGACTTTTGCTCCTCAAAGACAATACAGTCTTTCAGGTAATGCCTTTTCTTGTATCAAGTCACTGATATTGAGCTCTCTCAGGTCAGTTTGAAATCATGCTAGATAAATGAAACCATTTATTCTTCCCATGGGCAGTTTGTCTATCTTCCCACTGTTGGTTATATGTAGAAAGCAGAGGTAAGGTCAAAATTGAATTAAATTACCTCCTAAGAGAACATTGGTCAAAACTTATAGAGTTCAAGAGAATGCATTATTAGATATGTTATTCTATTTTATACTACGAAAAATTCTGAAAGATAAATTTAACATGACCATAAAATGAATTATTATTTAAATACTAGGGGCCTGGTGCACAAAATTTGTGGTCCCTCAACCCAACCTGCCCCCTCTCACATACTGAGAGCCCTCAGGGGATGTCCAACTGATGGCTCACCCCAGACTGCCCAGCCATCACCCTGCTCAGCTCAGCCCCGGCTGCCTGCGACCACCCGGCCCTGGGGGCTGGGCGCTCACTGCCACCACTGTTTCATCTCCACTCCCAACGCCTGGTGCTCCTGCCACTTGACCCCACTCCTGCTCTTGATTGGCTGGTAGCATAGCCAATCAGGAGTGAAGGTACAGTCAAATCTGCATGTTTCTCTTTTATTATATAGGATGTTTTATTTAATGTAAGTCACACTTAAGGTTTATGGTTAATGTCAACAATGCAGAGTAATAATTTTGAGAAAATCAATGGAAGTCGTCAGTATTCATGGTTAGCATAACAGATAAATGCGGCTTTATGAGAAATTATATAATTAGCACTAAATAAATGGTATTAGAAAATACAGGGATAAAAAAATTAATATTATTTCAATAAACACCAGTTCTATAGAACCATGACATTTTGAACAATAACTGTTGCTACATTTTCTTTTAAGTTGGGAGATGTGAAATTGACAAGAACAGCATATGTCACAACATAGAAGATAAAAGAGAGATCTTATAGACTTGAGGATCAAAAAGAGGGGTTTGAGCACTATGCAGAATCTTCTTGTCCACTGAATGGAAAATAACCATCTTATCTAATAAAGAGGTAATATACAAATTTACCATCACTCCAACACACAAGAGGGCTGCCCCCATGTGGTCAAAGATCCTGCCCCCATGTGGACACAATATGGGCATCACAAGATGTCCAGCAGGGAAGGGCAGTTAGGACGAACCAGGCCTGCAAGGGAGGGCAGGCAGGAGGAACTAGGCCTGCAGGGGAGGGCAACTGGGGGTGATCAGGCCTGGAGGGGAGGACAGCTAGGGTTGACCAGGTCAGCAGAGGAGGGTAATTAGGGTTAATCAGTCTGGAAGGGAAGCATTTAAGCATTTATCAGGCTGGCAGGGGAATGGTTAGGGGGTGATTAGGCTGGCAGGCAGAAGCAGTTAGGAACAATCAAGCAGACAGGCAGGCAAGTGGTTGGGAGCCAGCAGTCCTGGACTGTAAGAAGGATATCTGACTGCCCATTTAGGCCCAATCCTGGGATCTGGCCTAAATGGGGAGTTGGACATCCCTTGCACCCTCTCCCAAGATTGGAGAGGGTGCAAGCTGGGCTGAGGGACTCACTCCCAACCGTACATGAATTTTGTGCACCAGGTCTTTAGTAAATATATAAGTAGCTCTTATCTACTCATTCTTTTATATTTTCATCAATAACTTACTAATTTGGGTTCCATGAGTTTTCTAATAAATTTATAATCAAATTGTTTATATGGCACCTCACAAAAAAATATTTGCTAAGTGTCCCATATATCAAAGGGTGGTATTGCTCATCTATTTTAGAAATTGACTTGGATTTTATAAAAAGGCTATGATTTAATGTGAGCATTTATTATTTATTTTATAAATATAGTTGTGCATTGTCTTTAGCAAACAAGAATATGCAAACAATAATAATAAAATATTGTGTAAAGGACAAGATAAAAAATCTGGATCAGATTTACGTGCTAGTAAAATAATAATTGGACCTTTTTTGAGTCTTTTAGTTAATTATAAATTTCACTAGCAAATAAGTTTTGCAAATAATTTCTGTATACATGCAAGATCAAAGATAAATGATGGCAAAAGTTTATATGACTTCTAAGTGTTTTATTAGTTTCCTGTGGTTTAAGTTTGAGAATTGACCAAGAGTATAGGATCTATTTACCATCTCAGATAAGCCTATGACCTCAGGAGAGCTTATTTTTATGCACTTTAATCTAGAATCTAAGGAGGGAAGAATATCTTTGCTGAAGGGTGTTCTTCTTCACCATAACCATGGTAATTGTAATTACCACATAGTTAGCCAATTAATTTATTATTACACAGTTTAACATATTAGACACTTCCTCAAGACTGTCTGTCCATTTACTACACTACAGTTAGTGACACTTCTGTTTGCACAGGTTTTATCCATTTCATATAAGCCCAGTATGAGTCCCTTACATAAAAATAAAAACTAAAAAAGCACCCGAGAACAATTATTATATCAAGATATATGTCCTTACTTAATAAACCATGTTAATCCCACACCTTCAATCAGGGACTAATGGGTTTGATAAATATTTAATGAGAGGCCCCTGGTCCTAATGTTTTCCTGCTAAAGCACTGAGCATAATGTGACCTATGGGAGAAGGGAGAAGATGCAACAGTCATGGGTGTTGCCATTAAGTTTGGAGCAGGAGCTGGGGGAGATTTGTAGAAGGAATCCTATATAATAAAAGAGAAACATACAAATGTGACCGTACCTTTACTATGCTACCAGCCAATCAGGAGTGGGGGGTGGGGCCATGACGTAAGGCTGGGGGGTGAAGCTGAGACGGCATGTAAGAGGACGCTAGTGAGGGCTGCCTCTGAGGCTGGGCAGTCGCCAATGGGGCTAAGGCCAGGGCTGGAGGGCTGGGCTGAGGCGGCCAGGGGGGTGGGGGCGGCCTGTGCAGGACAGGAGAGACCGACCTGCGCACTGCGCAGGACAGGAGCCATGCGGGATGGGAGGGACAGGATGGAAGGGGCCGGCCTGGGCGCTGTGCGGGATGGGAGCCACACGGGACAGGAGCCGCGTGGGACAGGAGCTGAGCGACACATACAACCCGCAACCACACAGGGCCCTCAACCGCATCCCTATGCTTCCCTGGACTTCACCATCCAGCCTGGATCCTGCAGGTCCCAAGTCCTGGGGTCGCTCAAATTTAGCAAGAGTTTGCAACTTGCCCAAGGCACGTTGAACAGTTTTCCCCTAACCCATCTGTGGGAGTGTAATCTGACTTAAAACTAAAAGTCTAAACTAGTAAGTCAATTTGGAAATGTAGATCAAAATTCAAGTGAATTAGCTTTGGGTCAAGAGTTCCATGTCTGTGAATGTGTCCTAAGTAAACAGTCAAATAAGCAATTATGTTTACTGTCATTGTTGACGTCAGGGGATTGGGGGGACGACCAGAAGCAACCTGCCCCAAATAAAGGGTTAGTAAAGTAAGCCATAGTAATGTCAGACAGTCAGGGATAACACTGTAGCCATTAAAAATTATGTCTGTACATCCAATTCGTTGACATGAAAAGAAGGCCATAGCCAAATATTAAGTGGAGGGCAGGGGAACATCAGAAGAGGGCATGTACACTTATATGTATGTATATTTTATATGTCAGGGAAATAATAGTTTTAAAACCAGTGATTCTTCCTGAGCTCTGCAATTGTGTTAGCAAATTGTGTTTCAGGTGTGACAGGTGTCCTTTGGTGTCCCATACACACAGACATCCTTGCCTGTGGGACAGCCTGAACCTTTGCTGCACCTGCTCCTCTCTGGTGTTGCAACGGCCCAATCAGATATTCCTTTTATTGGTCTGGGTTCCTTTTCTCCTTTGCCAAAACCATGCATTTCCAACAAAAGAATATTAACCAAGCAATCCTAACAAGTTTTGTTGTCGAATACAACTTATGCCCTTTTATGCAAATGTTGTGCTTTCAAGTCTACCAGGTTGTATTTCAAAACTTTCATTTTTCTGCAACTTGACCATTTTTTATTTGCATAAAATATTCTGGAGTATTTTAAATACATATAGAAAAGTAGAGAATAATATGATAAATACTTATCTATATTAATAAAAGGGTAATATGCTAATTAGACCAGACATCTTCTGGACTTCCTTCCGGACATCCAAGGACTCTGTGTGGGTGTGGGTGTGTGAGTGTGTGTCGCTCAGGTCCATGCTCATGCACACAGACAGAGGCAGTTAGGGACAACCAAGCCAGTTGGGGAGGGCTGTTAGTGGCAACCAGGCTGGTAGGGGAGGGCAGTTAGGGGCAACCAGGCAGGCAGATTGGTGAGTGATTAGAAGCCAGTGGTCCCAGATTATGAGAGGAATGTCCAACTGCCAGTTTAGGGATTGAGCCATCCCCTGAGAGGTCCCGGGATGAAGAAGGTGCAGGCTGGGCTGAGGAGACCCCAGATCTCCGCGCCCTCCCCCCCCCCCATGCACAAATCTTGTGTACTGGGCCTCTAGTGTTGATATAATAGAGCTATCACAAAACTTATGTCAGGTTCATACCGAAATGGGAGGAACCAGAGATTCAGAGATTGTATAGCAGAGTGGATACACATGTATTTTGGTGTCCCACAACTTGACTTTAAACACAATGATTTGCCAGCTGTGTCATATTGAAAAGAGCTGCTGTGTATGGCTATGCTGGTTATGCTCTGCCCAAACTCTCTCGGTTGGCTGATCATTTAGCCAATTAACTACTTGCCAGGAGACACTGGGAGCTGCTTTCACCTGAAGGTAGGGAAACCTTTTTCTTATTCCCACAAAGTTTTTTTTGTTTTGTTTTGTTTTGTTTTTGTGCCTTGGAGGTGCTAGTTAACATCTTTTGAGACAATTTATTCATCTTTAAGATGTGCTTAATAATATCTGCCTTTCAGGACCATTGTGATGATGATTATGGAGAATGTGTGTGAAGAACCTCTCAAAATACATCCACGCAGTTAGGGGCTATTAGAATAATAGTACTATTGGTTTGTGTATGATGGAGAATTATATGCATCATATGATGTCTTATGGGAAATTATGAGTTATCTGTGGAAAATGAAATGTCTTTATTAACTATATAGAGTAAGAGAGCTCAGGGTGGAGTAAAATAAAATGTGATCGCAGTGGCTGGGCATTTTACTGTATGTAAAATTATACTTCCTTAAAGAAATGTTTTTTAAAAGACCTTTATTTTGGAAAAGTGCATATTCATTATGATTAATAATAGGAAAATAGACCTTGAAAAGAGGTCTGTGATAAAAAAAAATGAATCAATCATAGGGGAATGGAATTGAGTTAGAGAGGTTCTGTTATGAGTTAGACCCCTTCTCTGCTGTTTACTAGCTATATGTCTTTAACAAGTTATTCTTGGAGCTCTGGCTTTCTTAATAAAAGTAGGTTATATAATATAACTATCTTATGCTTTTTTCTGTGAGAAATGAGCTCATGAAATAAACCACTTATAAAATATTAACAGTTTTAGAACCAAGATGGCGGCATAGGTAAAACACCTATCTTGCCGTCATACTCAACGATTTTAATACTACAACTTAACGAAAGAACAAACACCTTTCAGAATCACCAGAAAGCTCGCTGAGTGAAAATTCCACAAATAAAAGTGAAGATAAGACACTGTGACTCAGAGGAGCGGTGGCGGACAGCGTTGAAAGATTCACGAGGAGAGAGGTTTGGAGCGCTCGCCAGCGGAGAGGGTGGGCGGCTGAAAACTGGCCAGTTTTCTCCAACGGGGAGACAAAGACGTCCCACTGGACTGATTCTCCAGCTTTGGGCAAAGTCCAGGGAACCCACTATCATATGGGGTGAAAACTGGACAGTGGGAGGGCACGCCGAAGCTCGGGTGCTGCCGGGTCTGCCGACTTGTGGAGAAGGCAGCTAGCGCAAACAGCTCGGCTGCGTGAGTGCTCTGCGACTTGCTTTCTCATTCAGAAAACCGTAAGTCTGCTTTGTTTTACAACCCTGGGTGAGACATTGGGTGTGCAGAGTCATTTGGGGAGAGTCTGAATTCCCCGGCAGCCAGTGGAGCTCCACAGCGGCTCTCTCTCAGAGGTGCTGGCAGCCATTGCCCCAAGCACAGAGTCCCTGGGGCCACATAGGGTGGAGCTAATGCTGTCTGCTTGGCTCGGAGACTCTGCCCATCCAACCTGAGCACAGCTGAACTTCACAGACAATTGGCCTGGAGGTCAACCCCTCCAAGTGCTAACAACAATTAACCGGAGCTTAACTTCAGCAAGACTGTGCAACCCATATACACCTCAGGTAACTGGGGAGGTTGAGCCACTGTCCCTAGTAGGAAGTCTACCACACAAAGCTAATTGACCAACTCAGGGAAGCAGCCACCATGCAGAGACATGGAAAGAAATCAGATGTGAAAGAAATGGAGGAAAAAAAACGACTGGACATGGAACTCAAAACCACGATTATAGGGTTTTTCAAGAGGCTCCAACAAAAGGTAGAGGCCTATAAGGAAATAAGCAAGACTGAAAAGGAAATGAGTGAGTCCTACAAGGAAATGAATGAGACCCTCAAGGATATGAACGAGACCTGCAAGGAAATGATCAAGACCAACGTGGAAATGAAGGAGACCCTCAAGGATATAAAGGAGACTCTCAAGGATATGAAAAAGGACCAACCAGAAATTAAGCATACACTGACTGAAATAAAAATATTATACAAAGACCTAAAAGTACTCTGGAGCACACCAAGAACCAAGTTAAAGATTTGAAATACAAAGAGGTAAAATCCACTCAGCTGAAAAACCAAGAAACCAAAAGAATACAAAAAATTGAAGATAGTGTCAGGGGCCTCTGGGACAACCTCAAGCATACCAACATCCGAATTATAGGGGTGCCAGAAAAAGAGAGAGAGCAAGACAATGAAAACCTATTTGAAGAAATAGTGACCAAAAACTTCCCACACCTGGTGAAAGAAATTGACTTAGGAGTCTAAGAAGTGCACCAAACCCCAATATATAGGAACCCTATATATTACTATCACCCTATATATTACCACACCAAGGCACATCATAATTAAAATGCCAAGAGCAAAAGACAAAGGGAGAATATTAAAAGCAGCAAGAGAAAAACACATAAAGTTACCTATAAGGGAGCACCCATACAATTGTCAGCAGATTTCTCAACAGAAACAATGCAGGCCAGACAGCAGTGGCAAGAAATATTCAAAGTGATGAACAGCAAGAATCTACAGCCAAGATTACTCTATCCAGCAAAACTATCATTCAGAATTGAAGGCCAGATAAAGTGCCTCGCAGATAAGAAAAGCTAAAGGAGTTCATCACCACCAAACCAATATTATATGAAATGCTGAAAGATATTCTTTAAGAAGAGGAAGAAGAAAAAGATAAAAGTGTAAATTAGGAACAACAAATACACATCTATCAACAAATGAATAAAAAAAGCAAGTAAATTAATAAGCTGATGAACAGGATAAACTGGTGAATGTAACAGAATCACGGACATAGAGAGGGAATGGACTGACAACTCTTGGGGAGAAAGGGGGTGTGGGAAGTGCAGCAAGAGACTGGACAAAAATCATGCAACTATGGGAGAGGACAGTGGAGGGGGGTGAGGGCGGAGGGTGGGATGGGTACCAGGTGGAGGGGGACTATAGGGGGGAAAAAAGGGAACAATGTAATTAATAAACTGAACAATAAAGATAAAAAAATAAAAAATAAAAATAAAAAAAATATTAATAGTTTTATCATCATTGAGCAGGAGTGCTAAAGGTGTTTGACTTCATTCCTGAATTGCCAATTTTTTTTAGAATGAACATAAATTATAACCAGGAAATATAAAAATAAGTTTAAAAACCGTGTTAGTCAGATGAAAACTGAGATTGTATGTAAAGAAGCAGATAATTTTCAGAATAAAAAGGATGGGATGTTTTCAGGGTTCTGTCAGGTGGAGCAGAGTTATCTTTTATGCAAGTGTATTATTTTTTCAAGTAAATTCTTCCATGTAGCTATTTTCCAAAGATCTGCTGTTGTAGTAATATATAGAAATGTTTAAAAATGTCTAAAAGTGTTAAAAAGATTTTAAAATGTTTGTGTTAACTTTAAATGTTACGTTTGAGAAATCTAAAGTGTGGTATTAAGGACACATTCCCACTGCCCTGAGCGTGTGTAGCCCACAGATAAGAACTTGAACTTCAGTTACTGACTCAGAGTGACTTTCCAAGAAGACATTTATGTGAGTGATGTACTTTTCCTCCACATGAAGCCCCTCGCCCTGTTTGAGATTAACATGTGTGCATTGACGTAATCCGTTGATAGCCACCTGAACTGCTGCGGGAATGTAGCAGCCTTTAAAAATAGGTCCTGGCCAGCTAACGGTGCTCGCCTGTCCAGACAGCCGCAAAGGCGTGTCCTTTTGTCAGTCTGGCAAGTGATGCCACTCCACACTCCTCTCCCTGCCAGACCACAGAAGAACAGCTAGTACCTCCCGATTGAGAAGCAACCTGAGCTCTCGAGCTCCCGAGTGAGGAACACCGGCCCCCTGCATCCGGACCAGCCCGGCCCAGCACCACCAGGATCCCTTTAAGCCTGTTCCCGCAACATCGGGAACTTGTGTGAGTAATAAAGTGCTGTGTGACTGGCAACTGCATATATTTCACGTGGTGTAATTCCTCTGGCAGTTAATTGAATCATTTTGTGTACACTTAAAGTTGAAATGAAAGCTCCTGGTCATTTTGGTCCTAGGCCTGCCCTTGGTCCTGCTTATATAGAGTAGCCTCTTCACTAGCAACTACTTGAATTTCCCAACACCTTCGTGGTTAAAGTTTATCAAAAGGGACACCTTAGATAAATATCCCAGATCCTTTCATGGGATCTACTTGGATACCTGCTGAGCTAATGTCTAACCCACCAATAGAGGGAGAAGGAGTAAGTGACCAGTATAAGGTGCCAGATTTAGGGGGGTGGGGGGGGAGGAGAAAGAAAAGGAACATGACATTACATTTAAATTTCAGTAAACAACAAATGCAATTTCTTAGTATAAGTATGCCTCTTTTACTGTGAATATGTATCACACAATACTTAGGACATACTTAAACTAAAATAGTATTCATTATTTATAAGAAATAAAAAAATCACGGGGCATTTTATATTTTATCTGGCAAGTGTACTCAAGGGCTTAGTCATTGGACAATTCATATCTCCTATCTTTCCCAAGGCAATGAAGCTGTCTCCCAGGGTTGAGCTAATCTAGCTGTAATGACAAAAGAGGAAATAGAGAGAACCACCAAAGCGATCTAGATATTTTTCTTTATTTAAGGAGTAATGAGGCTAAAAGAAAAAACAAAACAAACCAAACACACCACAGAGGCTCAAAATACAGAAGAAATAATGCAGTTTAAAATACAGAAGAAATAATGAACTAGGAGGCACTTTAAATGTAGTATCAGCAAGGCTATCAACCTCTTAGTCTGGTCTTTTAAATAATATTTTCATGGTGAGCATAAATTCATTTCAACCAAAGAGACTGAGGCACAAAAGGGGTAATTTTTCACATTTACAGACCTAAGAAAATTATGTTGATGTGGGAAAGAAAGCACATTAGAGAAAGGGGTTGAGAGCCGTCAGCACTGGGATGTCAAATGAGAAGCATTTGAGTCCAGCATGCATCAGGGACCAGGAACACTAAGTGCTAATTTGCAAGTTAAGTCTGCACTTACATTGTATAAAGTTCCACAGTGTTTTTAAAGGGATCTTGTCTAATATTTTGAGGTGAGGATAGTTTTAGTATAGTTGAAAATTTGAACAGTTAAATATTTTAGTTTAGTGAATATTTGTGAGGGGGAACTAATAGTATAACTGTGGCTGGAAAAGAGACCACATGCTAACCTGGATAGCTCAGGGAAGGTCTGCATGGCGGTTTTGCAAACTCAAGTAACTACAAATGATGGTCTGGAATTAAAACTTTAACTAAAAGCAGTTTGTAGTGGGTAATCATGTCCAAGGCCAATGTTTTTCTGACAAAGGACAACTTTCCTTTAGCTGAGCCTATTGTCTTTTTGCATCTAAAAAAACATATCTGAAATGTCAGGTTAATTTGTAACTTCCCCTTTCCCCAATTCCTCAGGGCACAATCAAATGCACCTGGGCTCCAAGACAGAGACTGTGAATTCCTTTACTGTTACTGCTGTCATGTTAATTGTTGACTGCTAACTATCCTGCACCCAAGTACAAGAAGTATGTACCTATTACTTTACTTTTTATTCACTCTCAGAGGTTTCCCCACTTTGCTTCTCCCATCTCCCTCATCTATCACCAATGGACTTCATGGCACCCACTTACGTCTCCTCCTTTGATTATAATGTATAAAACAAGGTAAAAAAAATTGCTATTCTCTGAGCATTATCCTAATTCATTGAGACTCTGCTTCCTGGCAATTGTCAACAGTTTGGCCCAAATAAACTCATAAAAATTCTTTATAGGTTTGAAAATTTTTATGTTAACACTAGAGGCCCAGTGAGTGAAATCGCGTGAGACCCAGACCTGGTGCACCATGGTACTCAGTGTCAAGTCCTGCCAGGGCTGTGGGACCCATCAATGCATCTCCTGGTGACTGGTCTTTGGTCGTTTTGGTGTTACAACCACTGGGTTTTTATTACATAAATAAACATAATTTAACATCTCAGTTATACAATAAAGGTGTATATTCTACATTATTCCAAGGCTATTTTCAGCTCTCTTGTTTTATTAGAGTATTTTAAATGTAGTATCAGCAAAGTTAGCAACCACCTATATCATAAAAGTCCTGTGGTCATGGTAAGTGGCCTTGTTTTCCACCGTTTTCATTTAGTCTTGCGGACGCTGCCCAGCTCTTGTCAGCCTCTGGCCCATTCTCTCCTTGAGACCGAGCACCAAGCCTTCAATTAAATTGCAGAGTTCTGCCGAGACCGGTTAGGCTCAGTGGATAGAGCTCGGACTGCAGACTGAAGGGTCCCGGGTTCGATTCTGGCAAGGGCATGTACCTTGGCTGCGGACACATCCCCAGTAGGGGGCGTGCAAGAGGCAGCTGGTCGATGTCTTTCTCCCATCGATGTTTCTGACTTTCTATCCCTCTCCCTTCCACTCTGTAAAAAATCAATAAAATATATTTTAAAAATTTCAATTGCAGAGTTCTGATGGAGAGATATTTGAAGTTGATGTTGAAATTGCCAAGCAATCTGTGACTATCAAGACCATGTTAGAAGATTTGGGAATGGATGATGAAGGCGATGATGACCCAGTTCCTCTACCAAATGTTAATGCAGCAATATATATATATATTTTTTAAAAAGGTCATTCAGTGGTGCACCCACCACAAGGATGATCCTCCTCCTCCTGAGGACGATGAGAACAAAGAAAAGCGAACAGATGATGTTCCTGTTTGGGACCAAGAATTCCTCAAAGTTGACCAAGGAACATTATTTGAACTAATTCTGGCTGCAAACTATTTAGACATCAAAGGTTTGCTTGATGTTACATGCAAGACTGTTGCCAATATGATTCAGGGGAAAACCCCTGAAGAGATTCGCGAGACCTTCAATATAAAAAAATGACTTTACTGAAGAAGGGGAAGCCCAGGTACGCAAAGAGAACCAGTGGTGTGAAGAGAAGTGAAAAGTTGTGCCTGAAACTGTATCACTGTAAGGATTGTTCCAAATACTAGTTGCACTGCTCTGTTTATAATTGTTAATATTAGGCAAACAGTAGACAAATGCAGCAGCATATCAATTGTATTAGAATATTATCTTCATTGCATGTGTAGTTTGGGTACAGATTCCAAACCTATGGCTGAGTTTCTTCCAGTATGATCAAAAGTATCTTTTTTCTTTGCTCTGAATAAAACTGAATTGTGGGTTCTCTATAAAAAAATTTTAAAAAGTCCTGTGGTCATGATGCCTTACCGGCGTCATGACCAAAGAACAACGGCTCTTGTGGTGGGTGGGGCCAGGTGCAAGCTACTTGCTACAAAGAGCTACTAGCGATGAAGAGCTCCAAGTGGAGGAGGATGGGGCAGCAAGCTACTAGCAGTGGAGAGCTACAAGTGGCAATGGGCAGGGTGGCCAGCTGAAGCAAGGGGAAGCAAGCTGGGCCTCTAGTATATGTAAATAAATCCTATGTTTTCACTCTTTATCTAACTTTTCTTTATAGCTTAGAATAAGCAGCTTGCCCTTATAAGAAGGGCTGCTAGGAGCCAGGCATGAAGACACTCAGGTTTTGCTGTAAATGTGCAAATTCCTGTTTGAAGAGAGAGCTAGCACCCAAACCAGAAGAGGAAACAAGAGAATCAGCTTCCCCTTCATATCCCTCTCCCTTCACTCCTGGGAGAGATAGCACATCCACAGACCCTTCTCCTCATCTCTTTGTTTTGCTTAGCTTCTCCATCCTTATAAAACTCTGCTTGCACTGAGGTTTTTGAGGACTGAAAAAAGTCCCCCATCTTCTTGAGATGCTGTCACTTGAATAAACCTCCTTCTTTCTCATGAGTGTCTGTCTCGGGAGTTTGGCTTTCTTGGCCACAGGTAATCCAGATCTAGGTGTGGGTCATTTTCATGACTTCAACAGCATATTTTTAGAAGGTTAATTTATTGAATTTAAAAAATGCATTATGAAAAGTTGGAAGGTAATTTCCATTCTACTTTTCATCATTAAAGTTATTCATTTGGGTATGGAAAAGTTTAAGTTGAGGATCCCTATTATTTTCTTATATATTTTAATTATGTATGCATTAATAGAACACCTTAGAGAGAACTTTTATGTAAAATTTTTAAAATTATTATATAGGTGGATTCTAAAAGTCTAAACTTTAAGATTTCTAATCTGCTTTGAAAAAAACATCATCCTTTTGGAGTATAATGAAAGTGTTTTAGCACGTATTTGTGTGCAAAAGATTTTGCCTTTTAGTATATTTTGGTGAGAAGTCTGAGAGCATTTAATAATGCATTAGCTGGTAGCTTATCATTGCTTTTTTAAAGAGAAAAAACTCAAAACTCTCACCTACTGCTTTGTAATCTGCCATCTGCTAAGCTAAATTCTTTTACCACATTTTGTTTTTGTTTTTGTTTTTGTGTTTTTACATATGCGGTCTACTTTAAACATCTTAACATTTTTCTAGCTTTGTTCTCAACAGAAACCAAATACAAATAACTGAATGTGTGGATGTTCCTCAGTTTTATACAAATATAAGCATTGCAGAATATTTACATGCCATTATTACTTAAGAAATATTGCTTGTTAAGCTATATTTAGTTGAGTGCACACTTCTTCACAAAGTAATCTTCATATTTCTCTTTTGTTAAAGAGAATACTTCTGATATCTAAAAAAACAGCTTTAAGATTTTTCTTTTCTGACTTTTGGTTATTCTTAAACTTTGTGAAATAGATATGCCTTCTGCACCCACTGGCGATAGGCTAGTCCCACAAATATGGCTTCAGAACAGTAAATAGGAAAAAAATTATTGTTCCTCAGGTCCACATGGTAGGTATTAATGGAACAGTCTATGTTAAAGGGGACTATATATGTGATAGATAAAGCCTTTTAACCTTACTGAGCATGGACTTTGGCTAAAAAGTGACCCTACTCCACCAAAGTTGTGTTGATGTAGTAATCCCTGGAGCCTGTAAATGTTACCTTATTTGAAAAAAGAAATGATTCCGAATATTAAGAAGAGATCATCCTGGATTTTGTGGGTGGGTCTCACATGCCAACAGTGTGTCCCTACTAGAGAAAGATGGAAAGGAGAACACCCAGAAGAGGCGGCTTGGTGAAGATAAAGGCAGAGATTCGAGAGGCATGGACTCAAGCAAAATCACATTGGGATCCACCAGAAGCTATAAGAGGCAAGGAAGATAATCTTGCCCTGGCTGGTTTGGCTCAGTGGATAGAGTGTCAGATTGTGGTCCCAAGTTCCATTCTGCTCAAGGGCACATGCCCAAATTGAGGGCTGGATCCCCAATAGGGTGTGTGCAGAAAATGGCAGGTTAGTGATTCTCTCTCATCATTGATGTTTCTATCTCTCTCTCCCTCTCTGTTCCTCTATGAAGTATAGACCTACCAACACCTTGATTTGGGCACTTTGAAATGATGAATTTTTGGCCTCCAGAACTGTGATAAACTAAACTTCTATTGTTTTAAACTAGCAAGTTTATGAAAATATGTTAAAGCAGCCACAGGAAATGAATATAGGAATCTACTATCTTTTGACCTGAATAAGTGGTAGGTGCTTTTGTTATCCTACTTATGCATCAGGATTTTCTATAGTTTGAGAAAAATTATTTTTATCTTAATTCTATAGATCAGGCTTATGTTACTTTCCCAAGCTCCTCCAACAGAGCAGCAGGGTCAAGATGCAAGGCTTTGTCTACCTGGCCTCACAACCTGTGATGCATTACTTACGCATATTTTCTCACAAATATATTATTCCCTTAAACAACACCCCAAACACTGAGAAAGCCTGTTACCCCAGATAATGATACATTTTCATTTATGTTAGCTAAGAAAAATACTAAATCAAGTGAAAGTGTTAAGCAACTTGCACACTTTAAATGTATTCATTATAAAGTGACCTGCTGAAACTGGTTTTGCTAAGTAGATAGAGCATCGGCCACTGAACTAAAAGGTCCCGGGTTCGGTTCCAGTCAGGGGCATGTACCTTGGTTACGGGCACATCCCCAGTGGGGAGTGTGCAGGAGGCAGCTGATTGATGTCTCTCTCTCATTGATGTTTCTGACTTTCTATTCCTCTCCCTTCCTCTCTGTAAAAAATCAATAAAATCTATTTTTTTTAAAATGACCACATTGCCCTGGACAGTTTTTCTCAGTGATTATAACATCAGCCCATGCACGAAAAAGTCATGGATTCCGGTCCCATACCTGGATTGTGGTTTCTCTCTCTCTCTCTCTCTCTTTCTCTCTCTCTCTCTCTCTCTCTCTCTCTCTCTCTCTCTCTCAATGGAAAAAGTGTCCTGGGTGAGGATTAACAACAACAACAACAACAAGACCATGTTTGTGCCTTTATGATTTACATGATTTCCTGTTTTAAAGGGATAGAAAACTATACTAACTCTATCTCTTTTTCTATCTGCTTTGAATTTCATTTGTGATATGCGAACAAAACATATTCTAACCCGGATTTGATTTTGTTGTTATTGTTATTTTTTTAATATAGAGAGATGAGTTGGAGTTTTTTGTTTGCTTGTTTATTAAATACTAGAGACCCAGTGCACAAAATTAATGCATGGTGGGGGATGGTCCCTCAGCCCAGCCTGCACCCCTCCAATCTGAGACCCCTTGAGGGCAGTCTGACATCCCTCTCATAAACCAGGACTTCTAGCTCCCAACTGCTCATCTGCCTGCCTCCCTGATTGCCCCTAACCTCTTCGGCCTGCCAGCCTGATCAACCCCTAACCACTCCCCTGCCAGCCTTTTTGCCCCTAATTGCTCTTCCCTGCAGGCCTGAGTCTCCCACAACTGCCCTTCCCTAGAGGCCTGGTCTCCCCCAACTTCCCTCCTCTGCTGGCCTGGTCACCCCTAACTGCCCTCCCCTGATGGCTTGATCACTCCCAACTGCCCTCCGTTGCAGGCCTGGTTCTTCCCAACTGTACTCCCCTGCTGGCCATCTTGTGGTGGCCATGTTGTGTCCACATGGGAGCAGGATCTTTGACCACATGGGGGCAGCTCTCTTGTGTGTTGGAGTGATGGTCAATCTGCATATTACTCTTTTTTAGATAAGATAGAGGCCTGGTGCATTGGTGGGGACCAGCTGGTTTGCCCTGAAGGGTGTCCCGGATCAGGATGGGGATTCCCTTGGGGCATGGGTGGCCTAGGTGAGGAGCCTGTGGTGGTTCGCAGGCCGCCCCCCCCACCATCGGCTAACCAAATGGAGGCCCTGGTATCTAGGATTTATTTATCTTCTACAATTGAAACCTTGTAGCCTAGAGTGGAGCCAAACCTTCTGCTCGCTCAGTGGCTGCTGCTATTTCTGTCAGGGTTTATTTAAATTCTATAATTGAAACTTTGTAGCCTGGAGTGGAGGCCTAGGTGCTTGGGCTGCAGAAGCTTGGCTTCCTCCATTGCCAGGGAAACCCTAGTCTCTGCTCTCTCCAGCTCCGTAGCTGCCACCATTTCTGTTGGGAGATATGTATCTTCTACACTTGAAACTTTGTAGCTTTTTGCAACTTTTTTTCCCAGCAAAAGCATGTATTAAATCATTTATTGGAAACTGGTTAAAAATTAAGGCACTTCAAATGTTTTGGTTTCTTGAGGTTATAATTTCTGGTTGCTTTTAGCATTATTTCAGAAAAAAGCATGTGGACTGGGGTGGCCTTTCAGATGCCCTGGTGAGGGCTCCATGTCTCGTGAGAGGATTAAATACATGGTACTCACTGTGTTTAACAATCCCTAGCTCTACTGTCAGCTCAGCAACCTACATTGAGTGGTTTTACATACATACTAACTACTGTATTAATACAAAGTTCATTAAAGCCTTCTGCTTGCTCAGTGGCTGCTTTCTTTTCTGTTGGGATTCTATAATTGGAACTTTGTGGCCTTAAGCAGAGGCCTGAGCAGGCAAGGGTAGGCAGAAAGCTTGGCTTCCTCCATTGCCAGGGAAACCCAAGCCTGCCTCTTAATCCCTGTGGCCACAGCCATTTTGGTTGGGTTTATTTGCATATTTGCTCCTGATTGGCTTATGGGCGTGGCTTGTAGGTGTAGCAGAGGTGTGGTCAATTTGCATATCACTCTTTCATTAGCTAGGCTATTTTTTTATTTCAGAGAGTAAGGGAGAGGGAGAGAGATATATAAATACCAATGATGAGAGAGAATCATTGATGGGCTGCCTCCTGCATGGCCCATACTGGGGATTGAGCCCGCAACTGGGGCAGATGCCCTTGACTGGTCCCTTCAGTCTGCAGGCTATTGCTCTATCTACTGAGCCAAACCAGATAGGGCTGTTATTATTATCTTAAATTAGGTGTAGATGTTACCAAGGTTTTGGTAAATTATAAATCAATCCCACAAAATTCATTCTCCTTAATCATTAGCTGACCTTCCCACTTTTAGATTCAGTCCTGCTCTAGTTCTCAAGTGAGTATGGATTTCCAGGTAGAGTAGTATGGTTTATTTGTTTATTTTGTTCTTAAAGGATAATCTTAGCCCAAACAGGTAGAATTTCAGTTAGCTGGGATACACTCAGTCCAGGTAACTGTAATGATGACTAGAGAGGGTCTTTCACTGTAGACATTATTAAAAAGGTTCATTAAAATGGAGTAAACTGCCGAGACCGGTTTGGCTCAGTGGATAGAGCGTCGGACTGCGGACTGAAGGGTCCCCGGTTCGATTCCAGCAAGGGCATGTACCTTGGCTGCGGGCACATTCCTGGTGGGGGGCGTGCAGGAGGCAGCTGATCGATGTCTCTCTCTCATCGATGTTTCTGACTTTCTATCCCTCTCTGTTCTGCTCTGTAAAAAATCAATAAAATATATTTTTTTTTAAAAATGGAGTAAACCCTTTCAAAAGATTGTAAAGAAATAATTGTTTTATTATGTAAAATGTATGGTTTGTATAGTTTTGTCACATGGACATACATGTATTCATGAACTCGCAGTGCTGTGTTATATGGGAAGCAGTGCTGCTCCTCAGCCTGCTGGGTTAGGCCATCATCATTGTTCTGGATGAGGCTGGACTCCTGTCTTGTGCTGTAGCCACTGAACTGACCCTTGTTTTCTGAGTCCTGTGGGATCCGACCACTTGCCATTTTCTGTTGGGATGTTGTTGCCCCATTTCATGACCTGAACTGTGATTTCAATATAGTCAGTCCTTCTCTGCAGCCTGCCTAATGGTTCAAGTTCATATTGTGTGTGGCCTTTGGGGTGGTTTGGCTGATTCCCTTCTGCCGTGTGCAAAGTAGGTGCCTTCCCTGCTTGTTAAGTCAGGGATGGCTTTTGCCAGGCTGCTTGGCTCCGCAGCTTTCTTTCTATCTGGAGCACCCCAGCAGGGCTGCTTCATCAGCACCCTCTTTATGCTACGGCAATAGCGATTGTATTTAACTCCTGGCAGAAAAAGTTACTTTTTAACTAAAAATGGATTCCATCCTGAAGAGTGCTCTGATGCTTGCTGACAGCGTCACTTTCTTGGCATTATCTTTTTAACCATGAAATACAATTCATAAACAGTAAAATGCACAGACTATGTTTTTTTTTCTTTTTCTTTTTATTGGGGTGACATTGGTATAAAAATCGTACAGATTTCAGATGCACAATTCCACAACATGTCATCAGTACACTGTACTGTGTGTTTACTCCCAAGTCAAGTCTCTTTAGATCCCCATTATGCCCCTGGATCCTCCTCCACCTCACCTTTCTACACACCCTGGCAGGCCCCACACTGTTGTTCATGTCCATGAGTTTTTTTCTCTCTCTTTTTTCCCTTTCTTGCTTAATTCCTCCACCCTCCTCAACCCCCCAATCCGCCCTCACCCCTGGCAGTTGGCAGCCTGCTCTCTATCTATGTCTGTCTCTATTTTGCTTGTTCAAATTGCACAGACTTTAAGTTCACAGCTTGGCAAATGTTAGCATCAAGATAAATAATAGCTCTGGCTGGTGGGACTCAGTTATGTGTCATTTTATGTTGTCAGTTCAATTGCTGGTCAGGTCACTTTCCTAGGTTTCAGGCTCAATCCCTGGTAGGGAGCTTGTAGGAGGAAGCTGATCAGTGTTTCTCCATTGAGGTTTTTTCTCTCTCCTTTTCCCTCTCTCTCTCTCTCTCTAGAAATCAATAAAAGCCTTTTTTAAGATAAAGAATATTTTCATTATTCTATATAGGTTGGCACTTTTAAAATCCATCTTCCCCCTCCTAGGGACTCTTTTGTCCTTACTCCCTTGGGACAGATGAGAGGCTGGGTGAGGTAAAAGCTGAAGTGTCTGAGACTGGGTGGATTGTAGGCTTTACTTGAGGACATATGGATTCTCTAAGTCTTGTAAATTGTATGCTTTGAGGTTTAAGACACACACGCACTTGCATCTTCCACACTGACCAGAGGTGTAGGCACATTTCAGGGAGCATTTGGATTTCTGAGGACTGAAGTATAAGTAATAGAATCATAGTAATAAGAGCAATCAGAGTTGCTCTTGGGAGTTGGTCCAGAGCATCAGCACTGCAGCCTTAGACAATAAACATCTTTGTGGGGACCATTCCTCAAGCTTACAAAAGTTATTAAGTATGGAGTCCTGCATAACTCTAAGGAAAGGCAAGCATTTCCCGCGAAGGCTGACTGACAAAATTTCTCATTAAACTTTCAGAAGGAGGGGAGAAAAAAGGAAGTATTAAAAGGCAATTGAGGGAGAACCAAGATGGCGGCATAGGTAAACACCTATCTTGCCGCCAAACACAGCAATTTTAAAACTACAACTTTATGAAAGAACAAACACCATCCAGAATCACCGGAAAGCTGGCTGAGTGAAAAGTCCACAAATAAAAGTAAAGATAAGACACTGTGAATCGGAGGAGCAGTGGCAGACAGCGTTGAAGATACGCGTGGAGTCAGAGGTTTGGAGTGCACACCAGCGGATAGGGCTGGCGGCTGAAAACTGGCCAGTTTTCTTGAACGGGGGAGACAAAGACATCCCACTGGACTGATTCTCCAGCTCTGGGAGAAGTCCAGGGAACCCACTATCATACAGGGTAAAAACTGGACAGGGGGAGGGCACGCTGAAGCTCGGGTGCTGCAGGGGTCTGCCAGCTTGTGGAGAAGGTGAGCTTGTGCGGAGTGCGCAGGAACTTGGGAACAGCACAGCTGCGTAACCACCCAGAAAGCACTCGTGACTTGCTCTTTCATTCGGGAAACCGTCAGACTGCATTGTTTTGCAACCTTGGGTGAGACAATGGGTCTGCAGAGTCATTTGGGGAGAGGCTAAATTCTCCAGCAGCCAGTGGAGCTCGGCAGTGGCTCTCTATCAGAGAACCTAGGGAGGAAGGGTGGAGCTGATGCTGTCTACTTGGCCCAGAGGCTCCGTCCATCCAACCTGAGCACAGCTGAACGTCACAGAAAATTGGCCTGGAGGTCAACCCCTGCAAGTGTTAACAATGATTAACCTGAGCTTAACTTCAACAAGACTGTGCAACCCATATTCACCTCAAGTAACTGGGGAGGCTGAGCCACTGTCCCTTGTAGGACATCTACCACACAAAGCTAATTGACCAACTCAGGGAAGCAGCCACCATGCAGAGACATGGAAAGAAATCAGATGTGAAAGAAATGGAGGGAAAAAAAACAACTGGATATGGAATTCAAAACCACAGTTATAGGGCTTTTCAAGAGGCTCCTAGTAAAGGTGGAGACCTATAAGGAAATAAACAAGACCTACCAGGAATTGAACAAGACCTGCAAGGATATGAACAAGACCAACGTGGAAATGATTGTGACCTACAAAGAAATGAACAAGGATATGAAGGAGACTCTCAAGGATATGAAAAAGGACCAACCAGAAATTAAGCATACACTGACTGAAATAAAATATATTATACAAAGACCTAAAAGTACTCTAGAGCACCCCAAGAACCAAGTTAAAGATTTGAAATACAAAGAGGTGAAATCCACTCAGCTGAAAAGCAAAAAACCAAAAGAATCCATAAAATTGAAGATAGTGTAAGGGGCCTCTGGGACAACCTCAAGCATACCAACATCCAAATTATAGGGGTGCCAGAAAAAGAGAGAGAGCAAGACAATGAAAACCTATTTGAAGAAATAGTCACAGAAAACTTCCCACACCTGGTGAAAGAAATGGACGTACAAGTCCAAGAAACGCACAGAACCCCAATATATAGGAACCCTAAGAGGACCACACTAAGACACATCGAAATTAAAATGCCAAGAGCAAAAGACAAAGAGAGAATATTAAAAGCAGCAAGAGAAAAACAGTTAGTTACCTATAACGGAGCACCCATACGATTGTCAGTGGATTTCTCAACAGAAACGATGCAGGCCAGATGGGAGTGGCAAGAAATATTGAAAGTGATGAATAGCAAGAATCTACAACCAAGATTACTCCATCCAGCAAAGCCATCATTCAGAATTGAAGGTCAGATAAAGTGCTTTGCAGATAAGAAAAAGCTAAAGGAGTTCATCACCACCAAACCAACATTATATGAAATGCTGAAAGATATTCTTTAAGAAGAGGAAGAAGAAAAAGATAAAAGTGTAAAATATGAACAACATATACACATCTATTAACAAATGAATCTAAAAATCAAGTGAATTAATAATCTGATGAACAGGATAAACTGGTGAATGTAACAGTATCAGGGACATAGAGAGAAAATGGACTGACAATTCTTGGGGAGAAAGGGGGTGTGGGAAGTGTAGCAAGAGACTGGACAAAAAATCATGCAACTATGGGAGAGGACAGTAGAGGGGGGTGAGGGCGGAGGGTGGGATGGGTACCCAGTGGAGGGGAGCTATGGGGGAAAAAGGGAACAATGTAATTAATAAACTAAACAATAAAGATTAAAAATGAATAAATAAGGCAATTGAACTCAATTTGAAACATATGGGCAGAGTAGATGCTCCTAAGGGTTGAGAATCCAAATTATACCATTTTACCTTCTACGACTTTGACCATATTTCTTTAAATTGACCATCCAACTCAATTTATATTACCTTACCCTTCTTATTTTTGTTCATAGAATTAATAGTATGTGATATAATAATGTGTTTATTGCTTTTATGTTTTACTAATTGTAACCTCAGGAAGAAAAAAGCTCTGTCTTTCATTTTCACTGCCCTATCCCCAGTACTTACAATAGTGCCAGGCACCTAGTAGACGCTCAGTAAATATTTATTGACTGAATGCATAGCATTCAGAAATTCCTATGGTGAAAAAATAGGAGATAGTAAGCTTGTCAAAATATTTACTCTTGATATATCCATAAGATGAAGCTCTCTATGAGATGAAAAATGCTTCCTGAATTTGTTGAAAATAGTGCTATATTATTATTTTGGGTTTGCTTTAATGCTCTTTTAAATTTATACAATTTACCCCAATTTGCTTTCCCTGTGTGGCTTATCTTTGTTCAGCAGATGATCCCCCTGGAGTATATCAGCAATTGGAAGGGAGCATGATTTTATCAGCTAACCCCATTTATTTGACAATCTCAGACTTGCAGTCTGAAGTGACCTTACGACCCTCTTTGCATATTGCTCATATACTTTGCAATTTTTAATAAATCTGTATTTTATACTCTCCAATCCTAATTTAATACATTAATGGCAAGGAATTTTTATATGGTGGATATTTAGTATTCTTTACTTTCATGTTCTGTTTGATATATTTACATTGATACCAGCATGACATTTTTAATGCCTCTTGATATGCAGAATTCAGGCAAAGGGGATTAAAACAACTATCTAGAGTAAGCCAAAAAATTAAAGTTTTGGTTCAGTGGATAGAGCTTCAACCTCTGGACTGATGGGTGGTAGGTTCGATTCCAGTCAAGGGGATGTACCTAGGTTGCGGGCACCTCCTCAGTAGGGGGTGTGCAAGAGGTACCTGATTGATGTTTTTCTCTCATCAATGTTTCTAACTCTATCCCTCTCCCTTCCTCTCTGTAAGAAATCAATAAAATATATTTTTAAAAATAAACGAGGTAGGGGAAAATATTATGAGTATTTAAGAAAGTCAAACCCATTTTGATCCAAATTCTAATCAGCAATGCATGCAGGCTAAGGAAAAAAGAAAATCAATGAGCTACAATATGGGAATCTTCCTTACCATTAAATCTCATCAGCTGACATATCTTTCCAATAGAATAAATTCTCCTTTTTACTTACCTATTACTTAGTAACAAATCTCCCAAATATCAATGTATTAATCCAACTGCATTGATTTGATACCATTCCCAGTTTCTCGAGTTCAAGAATTTGAAAGTAATTTGCCTGGGAATTGTGGCTCATGGTCTCCTAAGATTGCAGCCAGATACTGGCTGAGTTGCAATTACTGGAAACTTTCATTACACCTGAGGGATGCACTTTCAGTTATGCTGTTGCTAAGCTGGTGTATTGGTGCTGGGTATTACTAAGAGGCTTCAGGTCCTTTTCATGTGGGCCTCTCTGTAAAGCTGCTTGAATGTTTTCACATCATGATGGGTTTCCCCCATTGAGCAATCTAAAACACCAAAGCAGAAATTGCCACTGCCTCTTATGGTCTAGTCTTGGGAAACACACTTCTACCACATGTGCTGGTCACACAGTGGGAAGAAACTAGATAAACATTTGAATACAAGGAGGCAATAATTATTGGAATGCATCTTGTGGCTGACTTCCACAGCTATCATACTACACTATCTCAAGGCAGAACTATAGAGAGAGGAAGTAGAAACATTTATCCCATTATGACTGTCCGCATTATTAGCTCTCTTAATATTTTTTTCTAAACTGATAGTGAAAATGTATAACATCAGTCCTACAGGACCTTAGAGAAAATTAAAATTATGGTCAGATAGACATGAAAGAGGCTTAAGAAGAATACACTGAAATAATTTTTTTCTTTCTTTTTAAATTGTTTTCTTTTTCAAATATTAAGCTTGGTAAAATCATCCTGTTCTCATTCAAATATTAGAAGGAAAACAAATAACTGAATAAAAAATAATCATACTACATTTCCTTAGTCTAGTTTCTCTTCGGCTCTCTTAAACTATCATTTCTTATTTCCGCTCTTAAACATTTAAGCCTCTTCCTCTACTCTGTCAAATGGCCTTGCTGCTTAGCTTCTTAGCAAGTAAATTGACTTGTATAAAATTAAATTAATTTTCCTATATCTGTACCATATACTTTCCCTCACTGTAATTATTAGGGAAAAAAATTGTCTGTGCTTTCAGCTATTATCAATCCTTCCCCCCACACACTAAAATGTATCACCTCTTATTCATGTATACTCTCCAGCAACTGTTTCCTTTCTCTTCTCAATTTTCAAGTTTTTTTTTAAGATCATTCCCATCAGCTTAAGAATATGCCATTAACAACATATATGTGTGTGTGAGAGAGAGAGAAACATCTATGATGAAAGAGCATCTCATTGATTGGTTGTCTCCTGTATGCCTCACACTAGGGATTGAACCTGCAACCCAGGGATGGGAATCTAACCATGATCTCCTGTTCATAGGACGATACTCAACCACTGTGGCATGCTGGCTGGGCCATTTTGTTGACCTTATATTTATCTCCAAATGCTATCCATTTCTCTTTTTCTCATTAAGAAAGGTTCTCAAGAGAATTTAGCATATTTGCAGAATCCAATTGTTCTTCTCCCATTCTTTCTTGAAACAACTTCATTTGAGCCTTTATCCTCTAGTTCCACTGAAATAGGTCCTGTAAAGACCAATAATAACTATTATATTGCTATGTAAAAAGGTCAATTCTAAATCCTCTTCTTACATGACTTCTTAGCATTTGGCACCAACAATTACATCCTCCTCCTTAGAATATTTTCTCCATTTGGCTGCCAGTCAAATAATATACTCTCCCATTTCTCTCTGTCATAATGGCTCCGTGTCTTCAGTTCATGTTGTTCCTTCTTCAGCCCATATCTAATCTCTACAGGACAACATATAACAGAAATAATTACAGAGTTTCAAGAGTTTCTAGAAAAGATGAAAGATTTATGGACCCGAAGAAAGAGCAGAGTGTACACTTTAAACATATATAAACTTATCAACCATTGTCATCATAATACATTTTATTTGAAAAGAAAAAAAATGAAAAATGAGTATATAAAATTGAAGGCAATACAGAAAATAAATCTGAAAAATCATAGAATCATTTTAATTGGATAATTTAACATGCTCTCATTTTATGACACACAACAAAAAGGACTATAATCCATATGGCTAACACATTTATAATGCTCATATCTTCCAGATGTATTAAAAACAAGCCCTGGCTGATAGGTATTCAGAAGGAGATCCTAACCTCCCATATCACGCTTTAAAGCATCCTTCCTTCTGACACTGTGTGACTGTTCACATCACTTCCAAGTGGCCTTCCTCAGAGACTAAAGATGTTGCTAATTTTTTATTTTTTGTTTTTCTCTATTAGAAGGAAATAACAGGAGAAAACAGGTAGGGTTTCATTAGCTCTAAGGAAAAGAGCAGTCATTTCAGCAGCCGCTAGTCTGTAAAAGTCTTCTTTCCTATCTTCCTCTAACACTGCGGTGCATAAAACCAGTAAAGAAAGAAAAGAACAGCACACCAGGATGAAGTAGAGTCTAGCATTTTAGATGAAATTACTGGACATCTCCAGGTCAGAACAGTCACATAAAACTTACTACCAAAGTTTTCCATGCCAGTGGTTTTGGCTGCAGGTAAGGTGTGTAGCAATATAAGTTTTAGGTTTCCTGGAAGTTCTGATTGTCAACAAGTAGTATATACATTAAATGCTTGAAATATATTTACTCATTAACGTCAATTATTTGAATATACTTTAGAAAAAGGGAGTGGTAAAGAATGTGGAAAGATGGAAAAAAAAGAATATTCCATGATTTTTCAATTTAGGGAAAGTGAGTGTAAAAGCAGAACTCTTGATTAAATCAAAATACAAGATTTTACAATGGTCAGACTGATAAAGACCCGCCTTAGCAAGAGTGATAGTGACTGCCAGCTAGTTATTTACTTTGTAGCCCTGTGAGGTTTCATTGTTATTTTAAAGATAAATAAGTGGCAGTAATACATTACTAGATGAGAAAGCATAATAATAGTTCTTATGAAAAACACTCTAACATCTTGCGAGTAGCTGTCCATTACTTTTAGCAATGCAAATCTTCTCTGATATCTCTCTTGTCACTAATTCATAATTCTGACCACTTTGTTTAGAATAAGATTAGAATTATTATTATTAGGAGAATGTTATTTCCTATTTGGAGTCAGTTAATTGACTGGACATTTTTGTCTGCATGATAGTTTACTTGATTAGGTACACCTGGAAAATCATGAAAGGAAAAGTAAAAACAAGAGGGATTCTTTTTATTTTTGCTGTTCAGACATGTGTAAACATACTAGGGACATTCAAGCTACAAAAATCAAGCTACTTATTTAAAACATGGACTCATAATACTTACTGACATGTGTTCCCATAGTGGAGACCAGAGTCCTGCTTCTGAACTGAGTAGAAAGTATGGCTGAAAGTACCAGTGAGTAGTTTTTTGTAATAATTTAAATTGCTGATCTTGGTAATAATCCCCTATTCAGATTTTCTTACCCATGAAAGAATGGTATGGGGAATATTACCTTTCTATTGTAATATTTATTGAGAATGTTCATTATAGTAAATACAGGGAGCACAACCCATTGAAATTTTTTTTGTAATGAGGGATGGTTAATAAGCATATCCAATAATTTTAGTGATTAATTAGAGTCTAGAAAGATAGGAATTTAAAAGAAATAGTTTCTAAAAACAAATGGATAAAATAAGCTACTTAACAAAAATTAATTTAATCAGTATTTGCATTATTTATTAGATCTCCATTAATGGAAGACATTTTCAAAGGCACTTTAAGACATAGTGTTATGAAAAAAAATGATATAGGACTTGTCTCCATAATCTTATTCATTAATTAGTGCAATTTATGCTTTGACATACACTTTTGGTATGGGGAATATTGTTATAACAATATTTTAATGTAAATTTCATTATTCATGTTAGTTACAATAATTTATTAGTTCACCTATTGGGGATTAGTTGGGAGTACATTATATTACAAGTAAATTTAGTGAGTCCATGCTGCTGAATATAAATCAGTGCTACTAAAAGTGGGAAGAATTCTATTAATATGTAGAATGCAAAATGGAATCCCATAATCATTTTTGTCTCATTTTTAAATAAAAAACACTAAATATTGAAATTAATATTATTTTAATTATATACACACACACACACACACACACACACACACATATGTATATACACACATCAGCATAAGTTTTGTGTTACTGAATGCTTGATTAACATAATTTGAACTAAACAATGGAATTTTAGATAGGTGAAATTTGATAGCAACTAGTTGTAATTGTGATAATTAGCTTGTTCCTGCTAATAAGAGTGTTAAAAGTGATTTGAAAAACAGTTAAAAATGAAAGTTTATTTCTTTATATATTTATTAACTAATGATGTTTTAGAATATAATTAATTAGAATTTTATTTGTTTTGGAGCACCATACTTAAGGTATGAAATTAATTTTAAAAGTCAAAATGTTTTGAGAATTTTGATATGAAAAACTATACATATAGCTAATACTTACAAGAGTGCTCAGTTTACAGCAGCTTTCTAGGGTGCACCTATAATAAGAGGTGCTTGATGTTAGGTTAGCATTTAATTTTAATAAAGCATCCTAATAAATAAAACTATCCTAATAAATAATGTATTCCCATGAAATATTACAGCAAAGTTATTATATTAGATAAATTAAAAGAATTAGAAGGACTATTTAAATGCTAGTGAGAGGTTTATTACTCATAAGAGTTTTAGGAAATTATGTTATAACCCTAATCTAAGGTCAAAATTATTTGTTTTGTTGTTTATTTACCTAGTTTTACTCTAACAAATCTTTTGTTTGTTTGTTTTCATTTTCAGGCTAATTTTGTGACTCATAATACAAGAAGAATAACTTTTATTTATTTTAATTGTGCTTTTATATTTATTTTTATTTCATTTCATTTCTTTACCTCATTTATAGGTTGATATCCTGAGACATCCAAGATAGCAAGAATACAATTTTTGGGAAACAGTAACAATTTAATTAATACTAGGAAGAATATTGTTGTAAATTATAGATAGATCTAGATTTTCAATTATAATTCACATGTACTTGATTTTTTAGGTAGTAACTGTCATCATGAGAATTTGAAATTACTAATATAAAAACTAACAATGTTAAATAGTCTTGACGCTAATAGATTAATTACTCCTCATTGTAATTATAGCAAATTAACAGATTAAGAGTCATTTATTAATTAGTACAAAAAGAATAAGATCAGTATCAATACATCTATCCTATCTAATAAAAGAGTAATATACAAAGTAACCATCACTCCCCTACACCCACAAGCCACACCCACCAGACAATCAGGAGCAAGTATGAAAATTAACCCCAAACAAGCTGGCTGTGACCAGGAAGCGAGCAGGAGGGAGGCTTGGGAGGGACCTCCTGGTGATGGAGAAAGCCAAGCTTTCCACACACTCTGGTGGGCCCAGGCTTCCACTCAAGGTGACAAAGTTTCGATTGTAGAAGATAAATAAATCCCAGATACCAGGGCCTCCACTTGGATAATCAGAGTGCATGGCCGGCCTGCAAACAACCACAGGCCCCTCACCCAGGCCACCCCATGCCCCAAGGAACCACACCCTGATCCAGGCCACCCTTCAGGGCAAACCCATGCACCAGGCCTCTATCCTATCTAATAAAAGAGTAATATGCAGATTGACCATTACTCCAACACACAAAGATGGCTGCTCCCATGTGAACACAAGATGGCCACCACAAGATGGCCATGAGGGGAGGGCAGTTGGGAGGGACCAGGCCTACAAGAGAAGGCAGTTGTGGGTAATAAGGTCAGCAGGGCAGGACAGTTAGGGGTGACTAGGCTGGCAGAGGAGGGAAGTTGGAAGTGACTGAGCCTGCATGAGAGGGCAGTTGTGGGAGAGACCAGGCCTTCAGGGGAGGGCATTTAGGGGCAAAGAGGCTGGCAGGAGAGCAGTTAGGCATTAATCAGGCTGGCAGGCAGAAGTGATTAGGGGCAATCAGGAAAGCAGGCAGGTGAGCAGTTGAGAGCCAGCAGTCCTGGATTGTGAGAGGGATGTCCTTCTGCCCATTTAGGCTTAAACGGGCAGTTGGACATCTCTCAAGGGGTCCCAGATTAGAGAGGGTTCAGGCTGGGCTGAATGATACCCCCACACCTGTGCACAAATTTCATGCACCAGGCCTCTGATATATATTAAAGTCTAAGCAACTGACCAAACAGCCAGTAGGTATGACACACACTGGCCACCAGGGAGCAGATGCTCAACATAGGAGCTGCCAAGCAACAGCAACTTTGCAGAGTACCCTCTCACACTCGGGGCTCCCTTGGGCGATGTTGAACGGCCAATTATGGCCTGATCTCTGCAGGCCAGGCTAAGGGACCTCACCTGCCAGAGGGACTCCACTCACTACACAGATGCCCTTCAAGCCTCATTGCCACCCCAGGGAGGAACCACGGGAGGTTGGCTCTAGTGCATGTCTGGCCCATCTCACTCAGTTCCGCCCCACCGGACACCTTCTAATTAATTGTCTTTCAATGTGCACGAATCCATGCACTGGGTCACTAGTTGTTATATAAAGAAATAGGTGGCAATTAAAGTGTCATTATTGGGGCCAGTTTCAAAATTTAAGTAAAATTTTATGTAGCATATAAAGCATATAATAATGGAACGCCTTTACAGTAATTACTAATAAATCACTGTAATTCTATGAAATATATTTTATAACTAATATTGAGTTATAGATGCTGTTAGAATTGTTGTTTCATAATAATCCTATACAATGAAAGGCTTATATGATAATTCAACTGACTGGGAGTTTGATCATTCACTATTACATGCCCTGACCACCAGGGGGCTGTGCAGAACAAAGGAAGGCCCTGGTTAGCAGCCTGCAGCCCTCAGCCAGGGAAAGAAGACCCCAACCAACAGCCACATGGCCCGGATAGGCTCTGATTGCCAGCCAGGGCTAGGGATCCTACTCATTAATGAATTTCATGCACAAGGCCTCTAATTATAATATAAATATCTAGGATGATGCTGTTAAATAATGTTTGTAATATTTGTGGCTTTAAAAATTTTATTTTCTTTAGACTGTGGAGACTCAGCAGATAGATACTCAGCAGAAATGGGGGTAGTAATTTAATGCACGCTAATGATTTATGGTGCTCTAATTGTGGCATGCCATAAGTTCTCAATATTCAGCTTAAAATGCTAATTTAGCTACCCAATGAATTCGCAATATTAATGTGGATCCATAATAAAATTTTTCTGTCAAACTCTGGCATAGGGGATACACTTGAGTGACTAACAGCTCAAAAATACCCTGCAATAAAATATTTTTAATTCACTAAGGATTAATTCATTAAAATTTTTTGTACAACTGCTATATTAGTACCTTTAAAAGTATCCTTAGACACTAGTTTTCATTATTAACATACTGTGAGGGTATTGCTTAATTACCTAGGTATTAATAATGTTAATGATTTAAAGTGGAACCTTCGCCGAAACTGGTTTGGCTCAGTGGATAGAGCGTCGGCCTGCAGACTGAAAGGTCCCAGGTTTGATTCCGGTCAAGGGCATGTACCTTGGTTGCAGGCACATCCCCAGTGGGGAGTCTGCAGGAGGTGGCTAGTTGATGTTTCTCTCTCATCAACGTTTCTGACTTTCTATCCCTCTCCCTTCCTCTCTGTAAAAAATCAATGAAATATATTAAAAATAAATAAGTAAAGTGGAACCTTCAATGATGCATGTAAGGCGCCTGTGATTGGGCAGGGGCTTAACTTCATTACATAAAAAGCAAGTGTGTGGAAAGTCATCATCTATGAATATAGGTGTCCTGAGGGGTGAAGGTATATGATTGAATTAAGATGACTGCAAACTCCAAACTGTAAGAAGTAGTAGATTGATGGATAAACTATGATTGAGGCTGTTAGGCTAAAGTAGCTAGTCCAACGAGGTGAACCAACAAGCTATGCTATTTACTGCAAATCATATCACTAAGACTTGGTTAAATGAGTAATTTAGGAGTTATGATCATTATAGGTAGGCATAAATAGAATAGGTGTTCTTTGAGATAGAAAGTACATTAATGAGGCTTTAGTTTTGTGATGAAAACCAGTAGTAATTGTTCCTGCCTGTAGGTAAGGGCTGGTCCTAGATTTACTGTGAGTTATGTGGCTGGGGTAAATGTGTAAGGTTTATAATAAGCAATCTTACTATTGCTGGGTGATGAAAGAAGTAAATAAAAATGATAATTAATTTTTTTACTCAATTTTAGCATTTTAATTATTTTGGGTGAGGAGGATTATTTAAAAATATGTAGCCCAGAGATGCAACCAAGATAGCGACATAGGTAAACACCTATAGTGCTGCCCTGCTCAACAATTCAAAGACTACAACATAACAACAAAACAAACATCATCCAGAATCACCGGACAGCTGGCTGAGTGAAAACTCCACAAATAGAAGTAAAGGCGGGACACGGAGACTCAGAAGAGCAGCAGAGCGCAGCCTAGAAGATACGCGTGGAATCAGAGGTTAGGAGCCGTGGCCGCGCGCATGGGCTGTAGGGCTGGATTTCTCAACAGAAACGATGCAAGCCAGATGGGAATGGCAAAAAAATATTCAAAGTGATGAATAGCAAGAACCTACAACCAAGAGTACTCTACTCACCAAAGCTATCATTCAGAATTGAAGGTTAGATAAAGTGTTTCGCAGATAAGAAAAAGCTAAAGGAGTTCATCACCAACAAACCAGTATTATATGAAATGCTGAAAGGTATTCTTTAAGAAGAGAAAGAAGAAAAAAGAAAGATTGAAATTATGAACATCAAATACACATCTATCAACAAGTGAATTTAAAAATCAAGTGAACTAAAAATCTGATGAACAGGATAAACTGGTGAATATAACAGAATCACAGGCAAAGAAAGGGAATGGACTGACAATTCTTGAGGGGAAAAGGGTGTGGGGGTGCAGGAAAAGACTGGACAAAAATCGTACATCTATGGATGAGAACAGTTTGGAGGGAGGTAAGGGCAGAGGGTGAGATGGGTACTGGAGGGAGGAGAGCTATGGAGGGGAAAAAAGAGAAACATTGTAATAATCTGAACAATAAAGATTTATTAAATTAAAATAAATAAGTAAATAAACCTAAAGAAGGAACAACTCATGGATAGACCATATTTTCTGGTGAAACTAAAGTTTAGATTGACAGGTCTATGGGAGTTACTACATGACTACCAATTTCTAGGAGGTAATATTCTGTAAATTGTAAGTTTGAATCAAAGTGAACACTTTAATTGTTTCCATATTCATAAATTTAATTCACTGCCATCCTAATGTTTCTAAAGTAAGAATGGAATATTGCTTTTTCCCAATAATTAAATAATGCAAAATAATGAAAGACCAATAAGAATTAAGATAATTAAACATAAGAATGCTTATACTGTTTCTAATTCTCAAGCAGGTTGTGCTTTCTTGAGTTAATTGTAAAATTCATATTAATTGTATAATATATGTTAAAGAGAAAGTAAAGCATATTACATTTGTAAGAGTCCATTTTAGCAAAAATCTATTCAAATTGGGCAGCACCAAATTGCAAGTGGTTAGGAATGCTCCACGACAGGACCTTGGGGAGAGGCTTTTATAGAGAAAAGACAAAAGCACAGTATTGATTGGCTGTAGCTTAAAGCCTAGTTGGCTGTTTGATACTGGTTGTCCTTAGTGTTTTGAATTTGTAATCTTAAGACATTTGTAGGCTTAGATGTTGGTTTGCTTACACAGGCTCACTACATTTCACCCATATCACTCTAATGACTTCCTAGTTTAAATGATTTAAAATAAATAATACTAAAGAGCTAATTATAAATGCTTTTATAAGACATGGAAATTGAAGCATCGTTCTATATTCCTATATAATAAAAGGGTAATATGAAAATTGACCCTAACAGTGGAATGACTGGTCACGCACTAATCACCAAGGGGGCAGATGCTCAACGCAAGAGCTGTTCCCTGGTGGCCATTGCGCCCCCACAGGGGGAGCTTCACTCAGCCACAAGCCAGGCTGAGGGCTGTGAGTACAGCAGCATTGGCAGGAGCCTCTCCCGCCACCTCAGCAGCACTAAGGATGTCCAACTGCAGCTTAGGTCTGCTCCCTGCCATCAGTTGGACATCCTTTGAGGGCTCCTGGGCTGCCAGAGGATGTCTGACTGCCAGCTTAGGCCCCGTGGACATCTCCAGAGGGATCCTGGACTGTGAGAGGGTGCAGGCCTGGCTGAGGGACCCTGTCCCTCAACCCCCAAGTGCATGGATTTTCATGCACTGGGCCTCTAGTGGAAAATCAATACCTTGAAAACCTAGTTCAAATAGATATGCTAAGGGAAAAGTAATTTTAATCTCTAAATTAACTTTGGTAAAGTTAGGAAATATTTTGACCAATATCTTATTTTCTAAGAAAAGCTCATAAAGGTTATAATGTTCACTTTAAACCAATGACTATAGAATCAATTTGATTTCTTCCTTTCTTAATATGTATGGTTTTATGTAGTGGGTTCTTTGATGGCACTATGTGTTGTTGAAAAGCATCCAAAAAGTCACTCAATGTTTGTAGTAAGTTTTATTGCTTACTTTTAGGAGGTAAAACCCTGTCAGGTCATTAATATTTCCTTATCACTGCTTTAAGTGAACTAATGATTCCATAGATGAGAGCAGTTCATGTGTTAGGATCAGTATCTACTGAGTTTTATCACTGCTTACCAGAAAGGCCAAGAACATATTCCAGGAAAGTTAAATTAATGCCTACAAATAATTGTTGGCCTTTGCCCCAAATAGGGTATAGCATATACCTTGAAAATAACGGGAATCATTAAACAAAGACATCTATGATAGTGACTACTGCTTCTATAGATAGATTTGATAGAAATCACAACAACGTAATGTATTTTAAAGAACAGTGTATAATAATCAATTCATTAAATTCTGTTATAGGTATAAAAGTAAAGCCCCTGGCTCAGACCATAGCTGGTGATCATTTATTACTTCATTCTTATTACATAGTATAATTACAGTTGAAGAAATGAGATATGCTTGCACATCTACTTCAGTACCAGGCTGCATTTATGATGTGGTATATAATGAAGCCGGAAATTCCAATTGATAGTGCAGCTCAGAGTATTTTTTTGCAGCTAAAACATTTTTTTCCTGAAGAATATGTCACAATATATGAAATTATTCCAAAGTATTTATACTTCAGGATGTCCAGTTAGTTCTATGCTCTGCTTTCACCTAAACCAAAATAATTCAGGTTATGCTTACTTTAGTTATATAGATAACTTATTTTCATATTCCATTAGCAAACATAAGTTTTATGGATTACCTTGGTAAACAGAGGGGAGGTTGGATGTTATGAAGTTATTTAACGTCTTTTGAACATTCATTACTGCATGTATGTTAGAGGTTAACAGTACATTAAACTAATACATTCAAATTTTATTTTTTTCTATTCTCCATTAGTGGCTCATCCATGTTTTGTAAGTGATTATGCAAAAAAGTGTTTATTTATATTAACTTTTATTTACATACAGTGATTAACCCAGTGTGGTATCAGAAAGTGTTTTGCTTATAGATATTTACTTATGGTTGAGCTATATTGGTAACTGGTGCTTCTCTTAAGCCAATTATAAATTTCTGAGTAATTACCCTCCAAGGAAAGTTTCATCCTATTTCAAATGACCTGTAAATCTTCTTATTAAGATTTACATTAGCATTAAGATTGGTTTTTCTTAAGGTAAATTCAAAGTTGAACTTAAATCCTTCTTTGAATAACCAGGTATCATCTGAAACATTTTTACCTTTACCTGTAAATCCTTCTCATTAATTTGTCACAGAGAAAAATCCTATATAATAAAAGAGAAACATGCAAATTTGACCATGCCTTTGCTCCTGATTGGCTATGCTACCAACCAAGTGGGCGAGCGCCAGGCCCCAGGGGTGGAGATGAAATGGCAGTGGTGGCGAGAGCCCAGCTCTGGGGTGCTGTGAGGGCAAGGAGTGGTGAGCACCCAGCCCCTGGGGCTGGGCGGTTGCAGGCAGCCGGGGCTGAGCTGAGCAGGGTGATGGCTGGGTGCCCAAGGCTTTAGGCCTTGGGCAGGCTGGGGGTTAACCATCAGTTGGACATCCGCTGAGGGCTCCCAGTATGTGAGAGGGGGCAGGTTGGGTTGAGGGATCACCCACCCCCAGTGCATGAATTTCATGCACCGGGCCCCTGGTTTCTTTATATTAACTGTTTAGCAGTAACTTGCGTGTCTTCTATGTTTTAACTTAATATTATCTCTGTTTATTATTTTCTACTTATGTTCTAGTTAATTCCTTATGCTAAAGTATAAGATTAAATAACCCCTCCTTTTTTTTTGAACTTGTAATAAATATATACTGTATATTCTTGTGTTTGGTGTGTCACTGTGTCAGTGGTTGGGGATACACAACAGAAATAGCAAACAGGGTGTCATAAAGATAGACAGGGTCAGAGGATGAAAACTGGTGCCTGGCACAGTTAAATTTCCATTTCCTCACCACACAGCAGCATGTTGGGAGTCCCATAGCTTTACGGGGGTCCCTGCCAACAATCCACCACCAGTAATACAAGGTGCACCTTTCTCAGAAATTTCTCCTCAGCTTGTGACCCTGAATTGACCCTGTGGGCACCAGGAAGGCATGTACCCTGTGGTCTGCCTCCAGAAATGCAGCAACTGCTCCCTTGATATGAACCACAGGGTTGGTGCTGGCCCCAGGGGCCTGAAGGGCAGGGGTGGCCAAGAGGCCTTACTGCTCAGGGGGCGGGGTTTGGGGGGAAAGAGGGCGTGGGCAAGCTCACATGCATCACTTCCAGGAACTTCTCTCTGTCCCACTGGAGGCTGAGAGGAGATGAGGTGGGAACTTGCTGGTACTATTTCCTTTAAAAAAACAAAAACAAAAACAAAAACTACTTTGTAATACTATTTCTTTAACTTTTAAATATTTGGTTTAATTATCAGTAATAGTTGCATTTGCTTTATTAGTAGTGATTGTATTTTTTTTTCTACTTGAGCTAGGATTGGTTCTGAGTGGGTTCATATTTACTTTAAATTTCCCAGTGGCATTCTAGAGCTTTAAATTTAAATTGCATTGTTCTTTGGTTTGCCCAAATGACTTCCTGGTCTACTTAGCAAGTTTTTGTATTACATTTTCAGATTAATGGTTCTTATTTTATATTATTTGTATTCTGTTTGGATTTTTATTTGAGGTAGGTGAGCTATGGTTACACTTTAAGGCCTGATTTTAATTGAACTTTTTACTGTTAATTTACTTTTCACCTCTTAGTTTCCTACAGGTTAGTGGACTCAGAATGGTTATTTATACCTCATTCTCTGTACCCTGAGCAAACATTATTATGATAATTCCTGTTTTATTTCATCCCCTTTTAGAGTTTGCTGAAATGGTATTAAACTTGTTAAGTCAGCAAGTGGTAATGAAGATTTATTGTTTATAAAACAGTGCTCTTTAGAGGAATTTAAATCAATTTCAAAACATTTTCAATTTCAAGCTACTGCTAATACTATTCAGTGAGCATTTTTAAAAGTTTAAAAATAACACTGAACATTTTAATGCACTTAACCCTGTCATTATAAATTGATATGCAGTTTTCTATATATAGTTCTAAAATATACCGTTTTGCTATATCTTTAGAGAATTTGATTTCAAAGTCAAGATTAGTCTATGCTATTTGGATATTATTTTTTCAAGGTGTTAATCTTGAATAAAATAAATTTATTCTCATTGTAAAATTGGGAAGAAGAGTAAGATGGCTTATAAATTGATTAGTGAATATAAACTTTCTCACTTTATTTTTCTTAATTTTATATAATTTATTTTTTTAAATTAGTATTAGTACATTCATAGAAGCACAAAAGAAGAGAGACAGAATCCTGGAAAAAGAGTAGGAGAAAATCTTTAAAAGGGTGCAATTGAGGTTTTTCAAGCTCTGAGAGTCACTGCTGTCAAGACTCATACGTTAGGAAGAGCACACATCTTCCTACTACATCTATCTGCACCTTGCTTGCTAAGCCAGGATGTAGAACTTGACATGGGCAGTGAGTGTGAAAAACGACTCTAGCAGCTCACTGCGGGACGGTGACAGCTTGGCCTTAGAGTTTCCAACTAAACATCAACAACTTTCTCAGAAAAGAATCAATAGTCAGAGGAGGCCACTGTGAGGCCACAATAGGGTAAGACAGAGTAAAAGAATTTGGCAGTCACAAAAGTAGCTAAAAATCCCCTTATTCAGGGAAGCATAAGTGACAGCTGTTTCCTTACCAGTGACAATTCTAGTATTCCCTGCCCTCTTGATAAATAATATGAAAATAACCAGCAACTTGTTCCTGCTCTCTGACAGCATCCCACCCAAAAATATTGACAAGTCTCTAAATCCTCTTTAGAATCTCTCCACAGAAGTCCAAATCTCCTGTTTGACAGAGGCAGGTCAGTGTTTCTCTCACGTGTGGTCTTCCTTGGTGTAAGAAGCGAAATAAATCTAAATTAGATTACAAGGCGTGGTGTTCATTGGTTTGTAGGCATTGGTAATAGTGGCAGGGGTTGATCCTATCTAGTAAGACGAGTGAGATTATAGAGGCTCACTGGTATGCATGATGCCAAGAACATGGCCCTTTATCTTTTCTGCTGTGGTTGGCCATTGGGAGATGTAACAGATGGGGAGGCATTTCAGAAATGTTGAAAATATAATTCTGATGGTGGTTTGGATGACACATTTGTGTAGAGGCAATACATACAGGAAATAATTTGGGAGATAGTTTTGGCAGTCTAGACAAGAGGTGATAAGGCAATGTGGAAAGAACTGTTTGGGGGAGGGCTGAATAAATTGAATAGGAGTTACTTGTGTGAAACTACAGTTTTGTCATAATCCAGGAGGCAATTCAATTCACTGATCTGAAACTGAGGAGAGATGTTTGAGTTGGAAATACAGAGTTGGTTGCTATCAGCAGATATGACAATTACAACAATTTTAATTATTACATGACATTTCGTTATGTCTTAACTGAATGAAACCAGAGGTTCTGCTATTATAGTTTTTTGCTGTCTCCTTCTAGCAACTAATTGATGCATTTCAATTGTAAAATACCAAGTGAAATTGAACAGGATAATTTGTACCTGCGTTAAGAAGGCAAGTAAACTAGATTCAGGCAATTCATAAATACATGTCAGCTATGAGTTAAAACAATAGACATCCTCTCCTGTTCAAGAATCAGGTTGTCAAGCCCGAAAGACCTTCAAGATAGAATTGCTTAGTTAATTTATCAATCCAGCCAAACCCATGACAATGATGAAGATCAAGTAAGTAGATTCAGTTGGAGGATGTCCTTCTTGTCCAGGGGAGATTGCATGCAAGTATGAGTAATAAAGGATAATTCCTAAAAAGTAGCTATAGGAAAAAGAACTTCAGTAATCCATAGTCAGAGAATATTTAGTGATTATTCATTTCCACATTCATTCCACATCAAATATTTCTTTTTGCAAGACAGCCAAAATCTTAAAGGAAATTTGAATCCTTCCAAAAAAAAATTCTTAATCCATGCTTAATCAAAGCCTTTGTATAGCAGGATTTTGTTGTTGTTGTTTGTTTTTTCCTGTCCTCAGTATCTGTAGACCGTGAGATTTTACCCTTGTTTGATTTCACCCTTATTTATTTTTAATCACAGCATTGGATGATATGCGAGAGTATGTTGTAAGCACAACAGTATTGGAATTCTTGCTGTGCTTACTGTGTTATATACTTTACCTGAATTGTCATATTTAATCATCATCATCTCATGAGTTAGTTAACAATTTCATCCTAATGTTAGGGTTGACACAACTGAGGTTTAGCATAATTGTCTATTATAATACAGCTAATAGGTAATGGAATTGTCTCCAGAAATAGAACTCTTAAGTGCTACATTTTTATTTAATAATACAAAATTTGTTTTCCTCTGATGTGGAAGACAAATGCTAGTGACCCAATCATCATATTTTTTCTTTGATATTAATATTTTCACAGTTTGCTTCCTATCTTTGACTGCTTATAAAATATAATCACTCTCTACCAAATTTTACGTTGGATATACATTAATCTCTCATATTTTACTTAGCATTGTGGTTTCAGTTTCTCTCAGTGCAAAATCGTAATCATTTCCCTTTTATCTGAGGAAGGTTCTCTTTGATCTATTACTTTATTCCCTGCTTCTCCGTAGGCCACATTTGGCATCCCTCCCATAAACCTTGATGTGCTGATTTAAAACAGTTTACTGGACTTCACCTTGCACATACTAACTCAGTCTCTGGGTATGAGGCCTGTAAAAAATGTGAATTTTATCATGATCCTAAGTAAGTCTTAAACATACTATAGTTAATCATCACAGCTCTAGGGAGAGATGATTGGACATAGCTTTCAAGATGTTTTTATCCAGCTGCTAATCTTTAATTATACGATGAAAATTTTATAATATTTGTTTTATTTCTTCTGAAATTGCAGGGAATACATTATCATTCCACACTCCTTAGAATTTTTGCAAGATATTTTTAGTACTACATAATTAGTATATAAGTATAATTATACATATAAAACTTAAGTGTGAAAAGATAGATTTTATTTAATATATGATTCAGTGCAAACTGTATCAACACTTTTAAATAAGAAAAAAGAAGACTCATAGCTGTGAACACAGAAGATAAAGGTTTTATGCTGAAAGGGCGAATGAGAAGACAGAAAACAGTTCTTACCATATCATCAAAAAGAATTAGATTTTGTTTTCTTTATCTTATAGCTAGTGCAACTGAATGGGGAGGGGCAGAGGGAGAAGGTAGCATGATTTATGTAAACTAAAGGCATCCTGATACAGTTTATTAGTTTCCTTAGTAGAAAAAAAGTAAATAGTCTTGCTACTTTTAAAACTAATATAAACATGAATTTGCTTGTAGTTAATAAAAGAATTCTATATTCTGGTTAGGTAAGGAAATCGAACGGATATGAAGGTAACAAGGCAGGAAAGGAAAGCCGTAGAGCAGAAAAGAAGAGGCCACAGTTGTGGAGGTTGATGTATCAGCAACTATAGCAATGAAATTGCCAAGCATGTGTGTTGGTGCGAGAAAGCTGAAGGAAAGAAGCAAGCATCTCTGAGACTGCTGGGTGCTGCACGGCACCCATTTCTCCTCCTTCAGATCCTGAGTATCACTTGGGTACCAGGTTTTCTCAGCTAATCGCCAACACGTCCTATTCTCCCTTGTATCTACATGTGATATTGAGACACATTTGACCCAATATGATGTAAAGAAACTGTAGAAGGTGGCTCATGGAGCTAAATGAGTGAAGAAAAACAGTTTTTATCCTTCCACTCTTCCTCTACCCTCTGCCCTGCTGCTGGATGTGAGTGTGGTAGGCAGTACTGTAGAAGCTTTCTTGTACCATGAAGTACACTTGAGCACAGGACGCCAAGCAAAGGTGTGGCGGTAGAATGATAGACAGAACTTCATCTCCTTGCTGATGCTCCCACCATCCCTGGACTGTCCACAACTGGAGTATTTATATGAGAGAAAAATTCTGTCTCATTAAGCCTCTGTAGCTTTTTGATCTTGTAGTTAGTTATCTGCAGCTGAAACTAATCTGACCTGCACCAAAGAGAGTAAATACACAATTATCACTTACTTTTTTTACCTCTATTTTCTCTGTAACTAACTTTAATGGACCCCCAAACATTAGTTCTAACTTTGGCTTTACACTAATGTCTGGAAATTCTTTATTGCTCAACATCATGCAGGTTCATAGCTAGAAAGCTATCCTGTGTTTGAGTCTAAGCAGAGATTTGAAGAAGGATGGCAATTTACAGTTTCTACTTGCTAATGAGTTTTCTATTTTACATAATTATTGAGGTTATTGGTCAATATCTTTATTCCTCTAGCAAACCATTGCTGACCCATATTCAGTATGATAGCCTGAGGATCCCACTTAGTAATCCACTGATCCCTGATCCTGCTCTTCCCTATTGCACTATTCAAGCATCTGCTTTATAATTTACCTCATCAGTCTGACCTTTATTTCTTCATTCTGAAAATGCTATTTCAGGGGGGAAAAGCAATGAGAAAAGAACCTGGAGCAAGGAATCAAGGCCCTTGGCTTTAATAGCTTTGATAATGTGTACCTTCGAGAATGAACTAAGACAATGTTTTATTGACAGTGATGATAGATTAAGATGATCTATGTGTGGCATAAGAGAAATTGACTCAGGGTCAGATTCTCAGCCATTCCCCAGACTGAATGGAAAGGTTCAGAACCAATTGTTCATTCTTTTCTTCTGTCCATTTCTATAACTGCTTTGTTTTGTATAGAATTAAACTTAAATAATTCATAATTAGATAACTATATTTAAGCTTGTTATATCTACTATTTTTTACCAAGTCTACTAATATGATTACTAGGAGATGTAATTAAAGAAAGTGATGGACAAATATTTTGTCTTTGTATCCCTAACACTAAAACATTTGCTAGATAGTATATTTGAAAATAAAATTTCAACTAATTAGGGAAAATCTTAAACTAACAAAAGATAGCCATGTATAAAATTTATACAAATCTATAAGAGAACCACAGTACAAATATTCAAATGGAAATCAAGTACATATAGTGGCTTCATTCAGAATTAACACAAGAAAATAGGCATCCATATGTTTACTGTGATGTTTCCTTTATCTGTAAATTACGTTTGTAATTCAAATTTTGAGACTTGAAGCACACTATTCTACTAAGCACCAAAGTTTCAATTCATGTTTTACCTTTATTCTTTCCCAGTACTCACCAAAGTTACTACAGTAAAACAACAGTTGCACAAGGACCAAGACAATAGGAAAGGATCTAACTGTAATATATTTATAGGAGTGGGAGGACAGATGAGTGTTCAGTGATTTAAAATAACAGGGAAATTTGAAGTCTAAACTAGTAATCAGGGACGTACAAAAGACAGATGATTCATACCACCTAACCAGGAAAAAGATTAGATGGGGAGGCAACAGGGCTCTCCATAAATGAAGGTCCAGGTGGAGAGGATTTCTAAAAAAAAAAAAATTACTTAAGATGCTCATTATTACCTGAACCTTTCTCAGATCCCATCTAACTAGCAACCTCCTTCATTCACTGTCAGCAGAAAAAAGAAAGTTCAGTCTGTCAGCAAACTAGAAGGAATCTGGATTCTGGCATAACAGTCACAGATGATCAAAGAGATACTAACTGGAATTCAATACACTGAACTGGAATTCACCAGCCTTTTCCACAATTACCCATTACTGTCAAGCTTAAAATCTTGAATTAAGAGATTGAATTGTTTATTTCTGGATAAAAGCCTACATAGATAATATTCTTAAAGATTCTGTCAGTAGAAGTTTCCCCATCAAAATATATAGGCTAGAGCTGGGTCCTTACCACTTTGCAAGGTGCATTCGTACACTAAGAGATTCCAATATGCATTATAGTGTTTTTTACTAAATAGGAATTCATGGCAAAAATTTAAAGAAATTTAGGTATACAGTTAAATATGAAAGGCAAAGTCAAAATGAAAAGGTGGAAAGAAATTACAGAAATATATACGGTATATATTATACATATATTGATTGCAAGGCATAAGAATAAGCATTTAAATCTATCCATCTAAATTATTCATTTTCTCAGAGGAAATAAAATAGTCTGTGATAAAGATAAAAGTTTAGAAAATAATAAAAAGTAGATATTCAAAATATGATATCCAAAATATGAAAGAATTGGAAATAAAATTGAGATATCCTCTCAAAGAGTAGGAAAAAAAGGCTATGTGGAGAACGCCAAGATGGCGGCATAGGTAAACACCTATTGTTCTGTTTAAGAACTACAACATAACAGCAGAACAGACAGCACCCAGAATCACCAGAAAGCTGGCTGAATGAAAACTCCACTAATAAGAGTAAAGATGGGACACTGAGACTCAGGAGCGGCGGGAACGCAGCCTTTCAGACAGACACAGGTTAGGAGCTGTCTTGGTCGCACATGCGGGCTGGGGCTGGAGCAGCACCCCCGGGCGAATTTAGCCAAACGAGGAGGGCGGAGTGGTCCCACCACACGGAGTACCCAGCGCCAGGCGAGGTCCGAGATCCAGGGGATGCACCCTGGAAGCAGGGAGCAGCAGAGGCTCCTAATCTGGAAGAAACCCGGACGCGGCGAAAACAAGGTTTCCGCTCCAGGGTAGCACACACCCGAGACTTGACCCCTGGAAACTTGTCTCCTGGTTCCAGAAACCATCTATTTTACAGCCCTGTGCCAGACATTTGGTGTGCAGGCACATTTGGGGAAAGGCAGAGTTGTCTGGCCAGGGAAGAGACCAGCAGCTTTCTCTTGGAGGTGTCTGCAGCCATCCCCATCCAATAGAGACCCGCGAGCGCGAGCGCCGCATAGGACGCAGCTGACACTGAGGCTGCCTCGCAGCTCAGAGACTCCACCCATCCAACCTGAACACAGTCTCCATTCACAGCCAATAGGCCTGGAGGTCAAACCCTCCTAGGGCTAACAACAACAAGCTGGGTTTAAATTCAAAAATACTGAATACAACCCATAAAGAATTGCAGTAAGAGTACCCACTTCAGGTAACTGGGGAGGCTGAGCCACTGTCCCTTTGAGGATATCTACCACATAAAGCAGCCACCATGCAGAGATATGGAAAGAAATCAGGTGTGAAAGAAATGGAGGAGAAAAGACGACAAGACATAGAGTTCAAAACCACGGTTATAAGGCTTTTCAAGAGGCTCCTAGAAAAGGCCGATCAACTTAATGAGAATTACCAGGAAATAAACAAGACCAACCAGGAAATGAATGAGAATTACAGGGAAATGAATGAGAACCTCAAGGAAATGAATGAGACCCTCAAGGAAATGAACAAGACCTCTGAGGATACGAACCAGACCCTCACGGATAAAAAAAAAGGACCAACTAGAAATCAAGCATACACAGACTGAAATAAAAAATATTACACAAAGTCCTAAAAGGAGTCCAGAGGGCCACAAGAACCAAGTCAAAGATTTGAAATACAAAGAAGAAAAATCCACTCAGCTGGAAAAGCAAGAAACAAAGAGAATTCAGAAAATTGAAGATAGTGTAAGGGGCCTCTGGGACAACCTCAAGCATGCCAACATCCGAATTATTGGGGTGCCAGAAAAAGAGAGAGAGCAAGTTAATGGAAACCTACTTGAAGAAATAGTGACTGAAAACTTCCCCCACCTGGTGAAAGAAACTGACTTAAAAGCCCAAGAAGTACACAGAACCCAAAAATATAGGAATCTAAAGAGGACCACACCAAGACATATCATAATTAAAATGCCAAGAGCAAAAGATAAAGAGAGAATATTAAAAACAGGAAGAGAAGAGAGAACTAAGATGGCGGCAAAGGTAGAACACCTATCTTGCCGTCATAATCACCAACTTTAATACTACAACTTACCGAAAGAACAAACACCTTCCAGAATCACCAGAAAGCTCGCCGAGTGAAAATTCCACAAATAAAAGTGAAGATAAGACACTGGGACTCGGAGGTGCGGTGGCGAACAGCGTTGAAAGATTCGCACGGAGAGAGGTTTGGGATGCGCGCAGCGGAGAGGGCGGGCGGCTGAAAACTGGCCAGTTTTCTCGAAGGGGGAGACAAAGGCATCCCACCGGACTGATTCTCCAGCTCTGGGCGAAGTCCAGAGAACCCACTATCACACGGGGTGAAAACTGGACAGTGGGAGGGCACGCCGAAGCTCGGGTGCTGCGGGTCTCCCGGCTTGTAGAGAAGGTAGCTTTCGAGAACAGCTCGGCTGCGTGACGGCGCAGAGAGCGCACCGCGACTTGTCTCTCATTCAGAAAACCATCAGACTGCTTTGTTTTATGACCCTGGGTGAGACATTGCGCATGCAGACTCATTTTGGGAAAGTCTGAATTCCCCGGCAACCGGCAGCAGGTGGAGCTCCGCAGCGGTCTCTCTTCAGAGGATGCTGGCGGCCATTGCCCCCTGGCACAGAGTCCCTGGGGCCGCATAGGGCAGAGCTAACGCTGTCTGCTTGGCCCGGAGACTCCGCCCACCCAACCTGAGCACAGCTGAGCTTCACAGACAATTGGCCTGGAGGTCAACCCTCCAAGTGCTAACAAAGCTTAACTGAGCTTAACTTCAGCAAGACTGTGCAGCCCATATCCACCTCAGGTAACCGGGGAGGCTGAGCCACTATCCCTAGTAGGAAGTCTACCACACAAAGCTAATTGACCAACTCAGGGAAGCAGCCACCATGCAGCAACATGGAAAGAAATCAGATGTGAAAGAAATGGAGGGAAAAAAAACTACTGGACATGGAATTCAGAACCACGGTTATAGGGTTTTTTAAGAGGCTCCAACAAAAGATCGAGGCCTATAAGGAAATAAGCAAGATCACAAAGGAAATGAATGAGTCCTACAAGAAAATGAACAACACCCTCAAGGATATAAACGAGAGCTGCAAAGAAATAATCAAGACCAACATGGAAATGATCAAGACCAACGTGGAAATGAATGAGTCCTACAAGGAAATGAAAGAAACCCTCAAGGATATAAAGCAAATTCTCAAGGATATGAAAAAGGACCAACCAGAAATTAAGCATACACTGACTGAAACAAAAAATATTATACAAAGACCTAAAAGTGCCCTGGAGCACCCCAAGAACCAAGTTAAAGATTTGAAATACAAAGAGGTAAAATCCACTCAGCTGAAAAAAGCAAGAAACCAAAAGAATCCAAAAAATTGAAGATAGTGTAAGGGGCCTCTGGGACAACCTCAAGCATACCAACATCCGAATTATAGGGGTACCAGAAAAAGCGAGAGGCCAAGACAATGAAAACCTATTTGGAGAAGTAGTGACTGAAAACTTCCCACACCTGGTGAAAGAAATTGACTTTGGAGTCCAAGAAGTGCACCGAACCCCAATATATAGGAACCCTAAGAGGACCACACCGAGGCACATCATAATTAAAATGCCAAGAGCAAAAGACAAAGAGAGAATATTAAAAGCAGCAAGAGAGAAACAGTTGGTTACCTATAAGGGAGCACCCATACGACTGTCAGCGGATTTCTCAACAGAAACGATGCAGGCCAGACGGGAGTGGCAAGATATATTCAAAGTGATGAACAGCAAGTATCTACAACCAAGATTACTCTATCCAGCAAAGCTATCATTCAGAATTGAAGGTCAGATGAAGTGCTTCGCAGCTAAGAAAAAGCTAAAGGAGTTCATCACCACCAAACCAATATTATATGAAATGCTGAAAGATATTCTTTAAGAAGAGGAAGAAGAAAAAGGTAAAGATGAAAATTATGAACAACAAATACACATCTATCAACAAATGAACATAAAAATCAAGTGAATTGATAGGCTGTTGAACAGGATAGACTGGTGAATATAACAGAGACATGACATAGAGAGGGAATGGACTGACAATTCTTGGGGAGAAAAGGGTTGTGGGAAGTGCAGCAAGAGACTGGACAAAAATCTAGCAACAATGGGAGAGGACAGTGGGGAGGGGGAGGTGAGGGTGGAGGGTGCGATAGGTACAGCGTGGAGGGGAGCTATAGTGGGATAAAAAGGGGAAACAATGTAATTAATAAACTGAACAATAAAAAAAAAACAGCAAGAGAAAAACAGTTGGTTACCAGTTAGTCCCCACCCATGCGCCAGGCCTCTATCCTATCTAATAAAAGAGTAATATGCAGATTGACCATCACTCCAACACACAAGATGGCTCCCTCCATGTGGTCAAAGATCCTGCCCCCATGTGGACACAAGATGACCACAACAAGATGGCAAGATGGCCAGCAGGGGAGGGCCGTTGGGAGGTTCCAGGCCTTGCAAGGGAGGGAAGTTGGGGGCAAACAGGCTGGCAGGGAAACAGTTAGCTATCAATTAGGCAGGTAGGGTAGTGGTTAGGGAGTGATCAGGCTGGCAGGCAGAAGCAGTTAGGGCAATCAGCGAGGCAGGCAGGTGAGCAGTTTGGAGCCAGCAGTCCTGGATTGTGAGAAAGATGTCCGACTGCCCGTTTAGGCCCGATCCTACTGGGATCGGGCCTAAACGGGCAGTCGGACATCCCTCGAGGGGTCCCAAATTGGAGAGGGTGCAGGCTGGACTAAGGCACATCCCCTGCCCCCCTGTGCATGTATTTTGTGCACTGGCCTCTAGTGAGATAATAAATAAAAGAGTAAAATATACTTTAATAAACAAGATTAGAATTTTAACCAAGAGAGAATTTTCCTAAACATGCTAATTGAAGAGTCCAATATAAATAGCATTTCACTGAGTTTGGAGAACCAGTAGTAGAGGGTTCAGAAGAAAGACTGAGAACTCCAGAAGAAATATTTTAAAGGTGAAAATACATTAAAAAGCATATTTCATGGTTTTTAATATTTTAAGAGTAAGTTTATAATTATGAAGGGTATTTTGGGAGTCAAGTAACTAATCAGCTAAGATACAAAGAACAAAGCAAACAAAACAAAAATATTATTCAAGAAAATAAAAATTTGTTCATAAGAAAATGAAATAATATTGTCCTTCAACATGTCATTTACAACTAAAGGCCTGGTGCACGAAATTTGTACACGGGGTTGGGGTTGTCCCTCAGCCCAGCCTGTACCCTCCCCAATCTGGGACCCCTTGAGGGATGTCCAACTGCCCATTTAGGCCTGATCCTGATGGTATCTCAGTAGGATCAGGCCTAAACAGGCAGTCAGACATCCTTCTCACAATCCAGGACTGCTGGCTCCCAACTGCTCATCTGCCTGCCTTCCTGATTGCCCCTAACTGCTTCTGCCTGCCAGTCTGATCACCTGCTAACCACTATCCTGCCAGCCTAATTGATGTCTAACTGCTCCCCTGCCAGCCTGTTTGCCCCCAACTTCCTTCCTCTCCCAACCTGGTCACCCCTAACTGCCCTCATCTGCAGGCTTGATTGACCCCAATTGCCCTCCCTTCAGGCATGGTCCCTTCCAATGGCCCTCCCCTGCTGGCCATCTTGTGGTAGCCATCTTGTGTCCACATGGGGGCAGGATCTTTGACCACATGGAGGGAGCCATCTTGTGTGTTGGAGTGACGGTCAATCTGCATATTACTCTTTTATTAGATAGGATTGTAAGAATGGCATTGATATCAAACATTAACTTTAGCAAACATTATACCTATTGAGGAGATATTAGAATAAAAAGTGTGTTTCAAAGTTTACCTGTTAGAGACCAGCTAAATTTCCAATGTTTATGTTAAAAATTTTAAATCAAGAAACAGTATAAATATGTAATTAAGAAACATATAATTTAAGTACTAAATTAGTTGCTAAAAGTTGAAAGGGTTGGCTTCTGAAGAAGAGAAATAAGTAGAAAGGGCGAATATTTTTCATAAAAATATCTTGAAGCTTTACATGACATATGAAACATAATATCTTTATCATTCTAATTAAAATAAAATGTTAAATAAAAAATGTAAGCCCTCCTAGCATGATAACATTTTAAGGCTATCTGCCTTTGTAATGTGGAGTGGTCAGTGTTATCAGCTACTTCCTAACATAGCTTTGTACACAAATGTAGGAGCAAGGGAATAGGGAATACTATCTGTGGTGGAAACTGAAAGATGAAGACAGTGGTATGTATTTAATACTTTCTAGCTTACTCTGTACCTGCCTACAACACTCACTATTTATTATATAATGGAAGAGACCAAACGTAATCTACTAAATTAAAAATCAGAAAGCATTTTTTTCTTAAGAAAAAATTTTAAATGCCAAAAAATAATGAACCTCTTTAAAAAGTTAAATATATGCATATATAATAATTTTTATTAGGCAATATGATTTTCTTTTATTTGTGACTAGAGGCCCAATATACAGGAATTCCTACAAGAGTAGGCCTTCCTTCCCCTGGCTGCTGGCACCGGCTTCCCTCCAGCACCGGGAACCTGGGCTGACTTCCCTCCAGCCCTGGCTTGGGCAGGAAGGAGGTCCAGAATGATGCCAAGAAGTCACCCGGTCTATTTAGCATATTACCCTTTTATTATTATAGACTAGGGGCCCGGTGCTCAGGTCAGCCCCAGCCTTAGCCCTGGCCACTGGAGACCGCTCAGCCCTGGGGGCGGCTTTGGCTCTGACCCCCAGCCCCAGCTGCTGCCTGCTACCACCCGGCCCTGGGGGCCGGGCGCTTGCCACCATCGCCACCTCATCTCCACCCTCGGGGGCCAGGCGCTCCCTGCCGCCACAGCTTCCATTCAGCCCTCAGGGGCCGGGTGCTTGCTGCTGCCACTGCCACTTCGTCTCTGCCCCTCACTCCGCTCAGCCCCACCCCCGCTCTTGATTGGCTTGTAACATAACAAAGGTATGGTCATTTTGCATGTTTCTCTTTTATTAGATAGGTGCACAAAATTCGTGCATGTGGGGGAGGGTGTCCCTCTGGCCTGCATTCTCTCCAATCTGGGACCCCTCAAAGGATATCCTACTGCCAGTTTATAGGGGTTGGGCCTAAACCAGTAGTTGGACATCCCTCTCACAATGTGGCATTTCTGGTTCCTAACTGTTTACCTGCCTGCCTGCCTGATTGCCCCTAACCACTCTGCCTGCTGGCCTGCTCACCCCCAAATGGACCTCCCACCAGCCTGATCACTCCAACTGCCCCCCATGCCAGCATGTTCGTCCCAACTGCCCCCCTGCTGGTCTTCTCACCCTAAAGTGCCTCCCCACTGTCCTGATCACCCCCAACTGACCCCCACTGATGGCTTGCTCACCCCCATCTGCCCCTTCTTGCCAGCCTGATCATCCCCTCATTGCCCCCCCCCCACACACTGGCCTGATCATCCATAACTGCAGTCCCATACTGGCCTGATCACCCGCAAATCCCCTCCCCTCTTGGTCTCTAACCGCCTCTACCTTGGCCCACCACCATGGTTTTGTCCAGAAGAACATCTAGAAGGTCTTCTGGAAGGTCTCCCAGTCTAATTAGCATATTACCCTTTTATTAGTATAGATTGTGCACTATACAGAATGACAAAGCAGGACTCCAGCTTTTCTGTGAGCTCATATTATTCTGCACAATGGCAGACTGATTTATTTAATATTATCAGTGTTTTTAGAAAAAGATTATGCCAGTTCTTTTGGTACACATTTGGCAATCAATAGTAATGTTATTTCAAAGCATGAGAGAAAAATCAATCCTAGAGTTATTCTCTCCAAGGGTTGCCTTTAGGATCTGTTTACAAAGTTAAAAGTCTTATAAAGGACTCTTCTTTCTGATGTGATTGACTGGAGAGATTAATGAAGTCAAACAAACTTGATAAAATCTTTTAAGATAAACTCTGTTATTGGCTAATTTTATATCAAACAAAAATCTGATTTTTAGATAATACCAACATTTTCCTTTTTCCTCTCTTCTTCTCCCCCTTTTCCTGCACACACGCAGACATCAGTATGAGTACATGTATTTATCTTCTTCTCTATATATCGTTCATCACCCTATCTACTAGTATGTACAATTACATGTACAAAGGCATGTTGCACTGACATGGCAATATATATTGTAAAAGAACAAATGCTGTTACTTTGCTATGATTTTACATGTAATTCTGAGCTAAATACGAATGGTATGTGGAGTGTGCTTCCTAATGGTCTTAAATTAGTCACCCAAAGCAAACTGAATGTGATCTAGTTCAGTGTTTCTCAAAGAAACTGAACATTCTTTAACTCCGTATTTCTCAAAGATTCCTGTTGAATAAGGATCCATGGGATATTAAAGTTGCAAATGACTGAGTTAATGTCTAAAAAATGATCATCTCTGGAAATAGAGCCCAGAACATACACGTTAAAAAAAATAGAAAAGAAAACCAACACATTTTCATTCATTTTAGAGAGGAAAGGAGAAGGAGAGAGAGATAGACACATCAATGAGAGAGAAACAAGGATCAGCTGCCTCGTGCATACCCCCTACCAGGGATTGAGTCCAAAACTGGGGTATGTGCCCTGACTGGAAATCAAACCTGTGACATCTTGGCGCAAGGTGCTAATGCTCAATCACTGAGCCACACCAGCTGGGCAGAACATGCACTTTTGAAATGCTTGCTTCTCTATGAAAATGTCTGAAACTAGCTCCCCCATCCTGAGTACTTCCTGGCATTTGCCATACCAGTACATTTCTCAGGATGCAATAGGATCCTAAAGCATCTGAAATTTTGCCTCATACAGTTCACTGCCTTGTGAAAGAATATGAAAATGCAGAAAGAACTATGAAGCAAATCTGGGTAGATTAAATCAGTGACTCCTCAAAGTGGTTGCATGTACTAACTGAATCAGAATTCCTGGAGGTTTTTATCCTATCTAATAAAAGAGTAATATGCAAATTGACCATACTGACAATCAACCCACACCCACCAGCCAATAAGGAGCAAATTATGCAAATAAACCCCAACTAACATGGCTGCTGCCACTGAGAGGAGGAGGGAGGCTTGGGTTTCCCTGGCAATGGAGGGAACAAAACTTTCTGCCTGCCATTGCTGGCCTAGGCCTCCACTCAATGCTACAAAGTTTCAATTATAGAAGATACATAATCCCAACAGAAGTGGCAGCAGCCATGGAGCTGGAGAGACAAGAGGCTAGGGTTGCTGGGGCGATGGACAAAGCCAAACTTCTGCAGCCCTAGTTAAGGCCTCCACTCCAGGCTACAAAGTTTTAAACAGAAATGGCTGTTGCCACAGAGTGAGCAGAAGGCTTGGCTCCACTTCAGGTTAAAAAGTTTCAATTGTAGAACACAAATTAATCCCAGATCCCAGGGCCTCTACTTGGGTCACTGGGGGGTGTGGCCAGCCTGCAAACCACCATAGGCCCCTCTCCCAGGCCACCCCACACCCCAAGGGAATCCCCACCCTGACCCAGGACACCTTTCAGGGCAAATCAGCCAGTCCCCACCCATGTACCAGGTCTCTATCCTATTTAATGAAAGAGTAATATGCAGATTGACCATCACTTCAACACACAAGAGGGCTGCCCCCATGAGGTCAAAGATCCTGCCACCATGTGGGCACAAGATTGCCACCACAAGATGGTCCTCTGGGGAGGACAGTGGGAGGTTCCAGGCCTGTAAGGGAGGGCAGTTGTGGGTCATCAGGCCAGCAGGGGAGGGCAGTTGGGAGGGACCAGTCCTGCAAGGGAGGGCAGTTGGGGGCAATCGAGCCTTCAGGGGAGGGCAGTGAGGGGTGACCAGGCCGGCAGAGGAGGGAAGTTGGGGGCAAAGAGGCTGGCAGGGGAGCAGTTATACATCAGATAGGCTGACATGGTAGTGGTTAGGGGGTGATAAGGCTGGCAGGCAGAAGTGGTTAGGGGCCATCAGGGAGGCAGACAGGTGAGCAGTTTGGAGCTAGCAGTCTTGGATTGTGAGAAGGATGTCTGACTGCCCATTTAGGCCTGATCCAAACGAGAAATTGGACATCCCTCTAGGGGTCCCAGATTGAAGAGGGTGCCTCCCTCCCCCCATGCATGAATTTTGCGCACCGGGCCTTTATTTTAAAATATATTTAGAACTTTCACCCTAACTATAAGATCACAACTTTTCAGAATGTGTTCTGGTAGCCTATAGATAACAGTTGAGATTTTTCAAACTACTTGATTAGGCTGAGAATATTTTTGTCTTTAACACACACTTTATTTATATTTAATTATAATAAGCACTGTGTAACAATTGGAGTTAGTTTCTGTCACTGTTTTAAGGCTATTATTGCATAAGCCACAATCATAATGGCTGAAGGTAGATCTTCCCTAGAGGCACAAATTTAAAGGATCAAAAACCACAGTGTAGGGTAAAGTGCTTGAATATTCATTGAGTTTTGAGCTCTGGCATTTTTGTAGAAATAGGAATTCATTCTTTAGGCTTTCAGGTTATTTTTTCCAAACCAAAATTCACTTTCAGGACCATAAATTATTATCTGAGGGACTGCACAGTTCAAAGCTTTTTCTGCAGTGGAGATAGTAAGTTATACATGTCATGAGTGAACCATGAAACTTCATGAAGGAACCAATGAAAGTTTAGACACAGAGAACTCCATTGAGAATTCCAGTTAAAAAAATTATCATCAGGCATAGATTAAAAAACAAAAAAGACTTGAAAGACTGCAAGTGTTAGTAATGCTTATCTGTGAGTTAAAAGGACAATTTTTAAAATATCATTTTTACAGCATTCTTTATTTTTTGAATAAGGATGATTCATTATCATTGTATTCAGAAAAAAACTAAATATAATTTAAACATTTTCTTTAATGAAAAAAAATTAACATTTTTCTCAAGATTGCAAAGCTGGAAAGTGAGGGTGCAGTTATTCAAACTTGGTCAGCCTCCTTTATGCTGTGAGTCAGTTTGTAAAAATTCCTCTTATACATTAAAAAGTCTTTGATAATTTTGGGGTTTTGGATTTTCAGGTTTGTGTTCATGGCTCATTGTGTCTATAGGAGTAAAGGGCAGTTTGGGAATATATGGTAGGTTAAGCTTATCTATAGTGTTACTTTAGAAGACAGTGGGACTTTACTGATAGAGGCTGTTAATGAAGTTAATCAAGGAGATGTCCATGTAGAGTTAAGATATTCACCTTCTTTCTTTTGCGAGATTCCCAGAAAGACCAAAAGATTACCAATAAAGTTCAAGATATATTTTCCCTATAGACTTAGATAGGTGTACTAATAGACATGAAGTTGACAATCCAATGTGGCAATTTGCTTGTTAGATGCTGGTGCAGCTATTAAGTCTATGTTTAGACTTACTGTAAAATGCTTCCTACGACTTTTTAAGTGATTTTAACATCATGGATGTAAATACAGGACATGAGCAGCAAAACGTTTTTCTTAAGGGAGAGGAATATCAGATAGTGACAAACATCTTTAAATAGAAATGTAGACAAATGACTTTCTGTTTTGACAACTTGGCCATTGTCCTATACAAAAGGACTTTTGGTTAGGATGGATTGGCAGGCCTTGTTCTGAGAAGTATATTTCATTAAGAAGTACAGCTTTCTTTAATTTCCCATCGGAATCACACATATGTGACTAAGTACAAAGTGTTCAATGTACTTATTCTGAAATTTTGTGCCCCTTCTTGTTCAGAATAAAGAAAATGGAAAGTCCTCCTTGAGGGACATGGAAGTGTGGGAGGATATCCATTACTTGTATATCTCTAGGTCCCTGCCCAATTGGGAACCATATCTTATGAGATCAATTAAAAGGGACCAGTCCCATAGGCCAGTGGTTTTAGAAACTAAGCAGACCATTCTTGTATCTCCAGGGTTTGGGGATCTCTCTCTCTCTCTCTCTCTCTCTCTCTCTCTCTCTCTCTCTCTCTCTCTCTCTCTCTCTCTCTCTGTCTCCCTCTGTCACTCTCTCTTTTTCTCCCCTCTTTCTCTGTCCTAAAAAAAAAAAAGAAAAAGAAAAAGAAAAGAAAAGAAAAAAATTAATGGGCATGACTTTCTCCCACTTTCATATAAAAAAACCTTATATTTATTTTTTAAATTAAAAAATAAATTTTATATTCATTATTATTTTGTATTAACTTTCAGGTATACAGCAAAGTGGTTAGAAAATCATATACTTTATAAAATAATATTCCCTGATATTTCCAGTACCCAACTGGCACCATATAGTTATTACAACATTATTGACTATATTCCCTATGTTGTACTTGACCCGTCCCCCTATGACTATTTTGTAACGACTGATCTGTTTTTCTTAATTGCTGCTACCTGGGATGTGAGTACAATGACTGGAGCACCAGCAATCACCTTCTACTTGTGTCATTGCAATAGCATTCTACTGGCTTTCTGCTTCGCCTCCAGCATCACTATAGTCTACACTCAATACACCAGTCAGGGAGGTTCCTTTAAAAGGCAGATACAGCATTTCAGTTTTTCAAGAAAATGCCTTAGTACCTCCTTGCTCTTTTAAAGTAAAAGCTAAAGTCCTTTCAAAGGTTAGGTTTACAGGTAACCAGTTTGGATTCCTTTCAAATTTGGGTCTCATTCTCATCCAGCACATTAACCTCTTTCTTTTTTCTCAAACAAGTTTTGCATGCTTCACTGTGAATTTCTCCTTGAAGGTATCCATAATATTACATTCTTCATAGCCTTCAAGTTTTGCACAATGGTCAATGACTCAAGACCTTGTCCTTGAGCAACCTATTTGAAATTATTATGCCCATCTCTCCATATCTTTCCTTTCTTGATTTATTTTTGTTCATAAAACTTTTCATCTTCTTCTGAAAATATAAAATGTGTTGATTTTGTTTAAGGGCTCCTACCTGGCTAGAAGATAGAGTTTGTATTGGTGAGGTTTGTTGTCTTTTTGCCAATGCTGTATCCCCTGTGCATAGAACACTGCTCAGCACAAGGGCTTCATGTCAGGTGCCCAGTGCAGTAGCACCTGGCCCCAAACTCAGAAGGGCCCTCAGACTTGGCGTTTAATACTCTGTAGTTGAAATTTTGAAATGTAGTTCTTGAATTCAATCTTAATGATATTCTCTCTAAATTTTAATCATAAGTGATGTCCAGTTAGACAATGGAGCCTGTGTCTAGGGCCTGGAGGCTGAGCTCTAAGGGCCTGCCTCCTGCCACCTCTCTATCTCTAGTAGCAGGTTCTCAGCTACCTGTTTTTCTGACCCAGAGGATCCCGATTCTGTTTAATTGCCTTCCCCCCGGTTGTACTGTCAGCCACTGGCATCTTGGGTACATCATAATAATGGCAGGCTTTGCCTTGGACTGGCATTATCAAAATGTATTTGGTGGGTGGCTCAGTGAAGTTGAGCCACTTCTTTCATCCCATTAGGTAGCAAAGTTGACCAAATACTACACTCAGTTTCTAAACATCTCCATTTTGTAACCATCAACCTCTTCCTCATCTTTGTATTGAGTTACCTTAAGATCTAGTCATTTCCCCACTGGATTCTGCAGTTCCCTCATTGGTTTCTGGCCAGTTTTCTTTTTTCTAATCATTCCAGGTCATGGCTCTCTTTCTCTCAGCGAGCTCAGAAAGGGGTTTCTCTTACTTTCTTTCCCCTCTCTTCTTCTTCTCTCCTTCTCCCTCCCCTTATATATTTGTTTTGTAGCAATATGTGTAATATGGCACATTCCTTTCCTTTTATGTAAGAAACGTACTTATGAACTGGAAATAAACTGGGTAGCTTCCTTACTATAGGCTTTCAAAGATGTTTCATTTTTCAGGAAATACGTTTATACTTTTCAGAAAGTATTTAAGTAGTATGTTTATAAACTATAATGATACAAAAAGTATTTCCATTTAGTTATTTCAGGAAATATAACTTAAAGTTGATAAGTAGGTATAAGAATTTCCATCCTAGTAATCAACATCCTAGTAAGCCTAGTCAAGTTTTCAGAACACAGGAACATTCTCCTCAGATGTCTCATTTTAATGGAAAAGTGTGTGTGGACAAATTGTTCAGCTACTTTCCTCCTCCCCTACTCAACATAGCTGAATCCAAATATCCCGGAAGTGGGCCGTTCTAAAATGAGTAAATAAATAGATTTTACTTTTAGGATTCAAATGTAAACTTTTGTTGTTTTATTTTGTTATTTTGTTTATGTTATTTCATTTTGGTCACGTTTCTCTAGAAGATATTTCTGCACAACATAGATTGTTGGTACTTCGTCTGACTGGATGTGAGCAAGTAAGGAGGCTTAGTAAAGTAGCAAAGCCTAATGAAGTAAGAAAATGAAGGGAATAAGTTATCAACATAAGTTACATTTTTATTTGAGACTAATACTGCAGCTTTCAGTATTTTGATGTAGGGAATGGCTACCAGGAAATAAATTTAATCATTTGAAAAATAAAATTACAAAATACTTATAAAAATGAAATAGGAGGTATGTTTTTTTCCAAGTACTCCTAGGAATTGTTAAAAATGAATATTTATATGCTAACATACTGTTCATCATCAAAATGTATTTACCACCTTTGTAGAGTTCTACAAGGATGGTGCAGAATTTATAAACTTTGAAGGTATACTGAGAAAGTTGCAAACTGAAATATGTACGCAGAGCTACTAAAAAGTGCCAAGTGGGATAGTGGAACAATTATATAATCAATATGTATGTAGTGCTCACTATGTGTGAGGCTTTGTACCAGGCACTGGAGGTAAAAAGGTGAATGAGAAACAATAAGAGTTTGGATTCTGGAGTAAGTGAAAGGTTAGAATGAAAAGAAATCAACATGGGAAACTATAATGGTGATCATTTCTCCCACATGTTCTGAGATAAATGAGACAAGTGAGGAATGAAATGAATATCATTTCATTTATTGGGCATAAAAAACACACAATAATAATAGCTAATGTTTATAGATTGTTCAGGTGATGCCAGGAGCTGAGTTAAGAGCATTCAAAGAAATATTTCCTTTAATTCACAGAAAACCACAGGAAATAAAGCTACTGTTATATTTATTTTCTCCCTGAGGCTCAGGGAGCTTAACTCTAAATCATGCAGGTTTATCTGGCTAATCCCAGAGGCTGTGCCCTTAATAACTACACTGCAATCTAAGAGTTAAGTATGATAAAAATAGGGGTCTCAAACCTGTAGTAACATTGTCATGTTCATAAAACTTATATGATAAAGAAATGCTATTAAAAGTTACATCTACATGATTTCAAATTAGCTGTTTTTTCTAACTAAACAAAGCTGCTCCTGGTAATTTAAAAATGGAAGTTTGGGACGTTGAACAAAAGCTAGAACTGAGTGGAAATAAAGTTGACTGGGTAGCATGGTGAAAAATCATTGGGAAGATGTCTAATTTCTAGTTATGCAAACTGTGTATTTTTATATTGCTGTTTGATGCCTTTTCTATACTTCAGTTTGCATGAATTCTGAAATAATTAATTTAATGAGAAAACATATTTAACCTTTCAAAATAAGGAAAATGGTTCTCCACCCAAATATCACAGACTCTACTGTGGCTAGACTATAAATGAATACTCTGAGTAAATAACACTGAAAATATTTCAAAAAAGTATGAGTTCTTTAGACCTTTAAGGCAAATAGTGTGGTTGCCAAAGTTGAGGATGTGCAGCTACATTGCTCTTGGAGAGAAGTAACTCTCTGTGGTCCAAGGTGAACTTACACTTTATGCATTAATATTTCTAATGCTGCCCTGTCACATTCACTGGAGGTCTTCTGGGAGTAGAGATTATCCAAATTATTTGCGTGTGTTTGAAGGCAGGAGGACTATTCTATTTAAGTACATTTTGTAGCCATTCTAGGTTAAGATGTGTTTTGAGATATGATGCTCAGTATTTTAATTACTTATTCTATTAATGATGACAATGCTAACAGAATTATTTCTCTTTCAATTTTGTTTTGAAAAGCATCTGAATAAAAAATTAAAGTGTAAACATGTTCTCTTCTATTTCTTCCAATGTTTAATGGTAATACTTAATTTTTCAAGCAAGTCTATTATATTCAAAGTAATTATTATATTACAAATATATACAATATGATAGTGATATTTAGTGATTGCTCATCATTTGCTCTGTTCAAAATTGTTGTATGCATTATTACATTTAAGCATTTTTTAGATGTTACTATTGTTAACCCGATAATTTCTTGTATGCAACCTGACTGGAGATCGAATCCACATCCTTAGAATATTGGGACAGTGCTCTAGGCAACTGGGTACCCAGTCATAGCCTGTTAACTCTATTTTACAAGTAATAATTTGTGGCCTAGAGAGTTTAATAATTATCCAAAGCCACAGAGAGGGTTTGAGTTGGAACCATATATATAGACACCATGTTTACTCCCATCATTTTTATTCCTGAGTTCTTTACTGTGGTAAATTTCTTAGCCAGATTATATTCTTTTTTATGAAACTATATTTATTTACATAATTCAGAATGTCAACAGAATGACCACATTTATTTTTACAATCACAGAATGGTATTGAGATAACAGAACAGTATAATTGGATATATTGCTTCAAAAACAGCTAAAAATGAAAAAAAAATCTCCACATGTAATTAATTTGAGTTCTTCACTGTCCACTAACAGAAAACTTTTAAATATCCACACTATTTTATACCCTCATACTCTGACTTGTGATATATTATAATATATAATATATCACAAGTCCAGATTTATTTAAAGATATATTCAGTAACATGTTAACTATGAATATCTTATATAGCCTTGCATTTGAATTTTTCCTTTTAGAATGAAGTGAAATTATTTATGGGCAGGAAATATTATGCATTGGAACTAACTGAGTTTGCATCATAATCTTGGTTTTTTTCCTTCTACTATTTTCCTCATCCATCATAACTTTCCCCCACCTTTTTTTTTTTTTTTTTTTTTTTTTTTACTTGTACTTCTCAGCCTTGGCAATTCTGTTTACTTCCACAGAAGATTTTCCTCTAGGCTGTTATGTAGTAAAATATTTTTCATATTTTTCCTTTGTTTTGTAGCCTCCTTTCACAACAAGTCTACTACTTGTCTACAGCAATATTTTTATGTCTTTGAATTTTTTGTCTTTTTGTTTTGTTTTAAATATAGCCATTGTCTAGTCTCAAATGCTTTCCTTTGACTTGGAGGTGATACAAAGAATGCAACAAGAAAATGGTTGGATAATGTTTCTTGGGTGTATTAGGTGCTTGTAATTCGTTTGTTTTGCCTTTAGAAGGAATACAGACTTTCACTTCTCTTTTTTTATAAGATTTTTATTATATTTTATTGATTTCAGAGAGGAAGGGAGAGGGAGAGAGAGATAGAAACATCAACAATGAGAGAGAAACATTGATCAGATGCCTCCTGCATGCCTCACACTGGGGATCGAACCTGCACCTGACAAGCCACACTGGCCTGGCATCACTTCTCTTCTTGATAGTCCCTAGGCACTTTTATGTATTCATTTTATTTTTATTTAGCAGTCCTGGCCTTCCAGAATGTGAATTATATGACACTAGAGGCCCAATGCATGCAATTCGTACATGGGGAAGGGATGGGTCCCTCAGCCCAATCTGCACCCTTACCAATCCGGGAGCCCTCAGGGGATGTCCTACTGACAGCTTAGGCCTGCTCTTCATGGTTCTCTACTCTCTGTGGACCTGCCTGCCTGCCTGCTCACTGGTTACCATGGTGACAGGCAAGCAGGCCCTGCTGTCTGCTCTCTGTGGGCAGCTTGCTGCCTCTGGGACTTGGGGACTCCAGCAAGACTGAGGAAACTGGGCACTGCCATCTTGTGGCAATGGGCACCACCATATTTGTGATGGAGTGACGGTCAATTTACATATTCCATCTTTATTATATAGGATTTTTCTCTTGGTTACTATCTATCTATCATCTATCTATCAATCTAATATATCTCCCCCCCCGCCCCAGTAACTGCCCAACTGTCACATCTCCTAGCACTGTCTGCATAGAACTCAATTTATTGTCTAGAATATATTTTGAATAAGTGTTTTAGGAGAAAAATTATAGCTGACATTATTTTGAGTCCTTGTCACTTCAATAAGTAAAAGACAAATTAGATAATTAAAGAAATTACAGACCCATCCCATTTACTATAAAATTTATAATTATTGTTTATTATCTGCTGGAATTCAACATTATAGATAATAATTTTTTAAATGATTTAACCTAATTCTAATCCTCTTTATAGATAACATTAATCATGACGATGATGATAATGAAGATGACTTAGTCTTTAGAAAAATCTTTTCTTTTGAAACAAACCAATTTTAAGAAAACAAAAGCAGCTGAAACCAGTTTGGCTCACTGGAAAGAGCATCGGCCTGTGGACTGAAAGGTCTCAGATTTGATTCTGGTCAAAGGACATGTACCTTGGCTGTGGGAACATCCCCAGTAGGGGGTGTGCAAGAAGCAGCTGATCAAAGTTTTTCTCTCATTGATGTTTCTGACTTTCTATCCCTCTCCCTTCCTCTCTGTGAAAAATCAATAAAATATATTTTAAAAAGAAAAGAAAACAAAAACAAACCAAAATGAGAAAAAAAAATGTTTACAAAATTTCAATGTATCTTCCATAGAAACTGCAAGTTTCTGTGATATCTAGATTACTATAGCTTCCACCCTGCTGCCTTTTTATATTTCGTACCCAATTTTTAAACATTCAGTGTCTAAATGTTATAACTAATCTTTTTACATAAACTTACCTCTTTGTCCTTTTTTAAAAATATCTCAAGATTTACTTTATTATTATTTCTGACATTTTCTGTTATATTCCTCTCCTTTAATGTTTTTTATATTAATTACTTTATTATTTTTGTTTTCTTACCTTATTTCTTCAGATAAGTAAAGAGATAGAGGGAGGTTGGTACATATATAGTTATAGGTATAGATGAATATGCATATAGATATAGATATGGATAAAGATTTATCACTCTCCCTTTATCTCAAGTGGAGCTGCTTTTCTAAAATCCATAACAACAGAAAGGCGAATATAAAGGTTGATAGCTCTTTCCTATAATAAATATTTTTCAATGATATATTTCTATTTTTCCTTTTGTCTAAGTTTAATTTATTACTTTTATAGTTTTATTCTGTATGTGAATCTTTTTCACATATTCTTATGTTAGGGTTTTCAGGTAACACATTCTTATTTGAGAAGAGAAGTTAATTTTTTTCTGGTGTATTCTCCAAAATGTTTTGCAATATTTTCTTAGGATAAATGGTTCTTACCAGACAATATTAGATTCCCCTCTAAGACTTTAATTTAAAGAAATAGATGACAAAATTTTATGTGAACAGTTCAGTGATTCTGTCACAGGGAGAGTGGGTGAAAGCTAATGCTGAACTCAGCAGTTAATTGCCTTCTCGTTCGTATTCTTTTTGCTTATTTGATAATCTCTATTCCAAGCACCAACTTTATCAGTGTTTTTTTTCTTTCTTTTGTCTTAGAAACACTGCTCTTTTGTAGCAGTAATCTTTTCTAGCATTGTTTAGTGGTAAATCGTTAAAAAAATTATTTGATCTTAGAAAAGTATTTCCTGTGAAATTTTCTTAACCCTTCAAATGAAGATGTTTAAATTCCTGTAACTAGCTCTCCATTTGGGCATCATGTAAAACTGCCTGTCAGTGAAGTTTCTTTGTCCCCCATTGCTCACAGACTTGTGTGTTAAGGAAAGTTTGACTAGGACATTGAATACTGCCACTTTTTTTTTTTTTTTAGCAGCATCATACTGTTAGCATTGGAAAATATGATGCGTTAACTCAATAAATTCCTTTCAGTCACTTATTTTTTGCATTATATATAGCACACATGCTCCAAAAATATTTAGTTATACAATTAAGAAAACTAATTTGAACACCTCAGAAAAAAAATGCTGGTGAAAATTGACTTCAATTTTTGACAGCATATGAAATACATGCTCATATTTACAAGTGCTTAGAAATATCCTAGCTTTATAGTCTTCTGGAGAAAAAAAGAAAAAAAACTCAAGGACACACTCCAAAGAAAGACACATGATTAAAAACTAAGGAATCAAGAATGTGCAGACTACTATGTTTACTTGGGAATAGAATATCAGGAATCTTTCTGAATTATAAAGTAAGGCTTTCACAACTTAATTCCACTCTGCTTCTAGTAAAAAGAAAGAAATCTTACCAGATGATATTATATAATTGAACACATATGAATGGTTTAATAGGGAAACGGAAACCATTGGTATATAATTAGAATTTTCAAATAAATGTGTGGCTGACATTGGCTAGGAAAAGAAGAATGAATGAAAAAAGAACTCAGGGCTGAGCCTTGAGAAGCCCAGTATTAAATGTGGAAGGCCATACAGATGAGTCAGCAAAGTCACCTGAGCAAAGTGGTCAGAAAGAAAATGATAGGAGCACATGGTTCTACAGAGGCCAAGGCAGAGTTGTGTTCCAGGGAACTGGTCAGCTTGTGGGAGGCCATTGATAAAGAAGAAAGCCATGTCGGCCCACTCTCTCTGTCCACATAAACTATCTGGTGACTTTCCTGAGCAAACTTGGGGAGGTAGAAATAAACCACAAAGGCTGAGGAAGAATAGGAGAAGAGGGAATGGGTAAGACTTTTAGAAACTGAGTTATAAAGGGGGAAAAACAGATAAGCAAGTAACTAGAGGGAAGGAAGGCCTAAAAAGAGGGCTTATATTTTAAAGAGGCAAGAGAGTTGCAACTGTTTAACTATGTGTAACAGCAGAAACAAAATGCAGAGGTAAAAAATGTTAGAGTGTTAGTAGTTATAATCGAGATTTACATTAGGTAAGGAAAAACGATATAAGAATGAGGAGAACCAAGATGGCTGAATAGGTAAAACACCTATCTTGCCATCATACACAGCAATTTAAAACTACAACTTAATGAAAGAACAATCACCGTCCAGAATCACCGGAAAGCTGGCTGAGTGAAAATTCCACAAATAAAAGTGAAGATAAGACACTGTGACTCGGAGGAGCGGCGGCGGACAGCATTGAAGATACGCACGGAGAGAGGTTTGGAGCGCACGCCAGCGGTTAGGGCGGGTGGCTGAAAACCGGCCAGTTTTCTCAAACAGGGAGACAAAGACGTCCCACTGGACTGATTCTCCAGCTCTGGGTGAAGTCCAGGGAACCCACTATCACATGGGGTAAAAACTGGACAGTGGGAGGGCACGCCGAAACTCGGGTGCTGCAGGGGTCTCCCAGCTTGTGGAGAAGGCAGCTCACGCGTGAACGTCGGAACAGCACAGCTGCCTGACCTAGTAGAGAGCACTCTCGACTTGCTCTCTCATTCGGAAAATCTTCAGACTGCTTTGTTTTATGACCCTGGGTGAGATGTTGGGTGTGCAGACTAATTTGGGGAGAGTCTGAATTCCCCATCAGCCGGTGGAGCTCCACAGCAGCTCCCTCTCAGAGGTGCTGGCGGCCATTGCCCCAGGCACAGAGTCCCTGGGACCGCATAGGGCAGAGCTAACGCTGTCTGCTTGGCCCAGAGACTCCGCCCATCCAACCTGAACACAGCTGAGCTTCACAGACAATTGGCCTGGAGGTCAACCCCTCCAAGTGCTAACAACGATTAACCTGAGCTTAACTTCAGCAAGACGGTGCAACCCATATACACCTCAGGTAACTGGGGAGGCTGAGCCACTGTCCTTAGTAGGACATCTACCACACAAAGCTAATTGACAAACTCAGGGAAGCAGCCACCATGCAAAGCCATGGAAAGAAATCAGATGTGAAAGAAATGGAGGGGAAAAAACGACTGGACATGGAGTTCAAAACCATGGTTATAGGGCTTCTCAAGAGGCTCCTACAAAAGGTCGAGACCTATAAGGAAATAAGCAAGACTGCAAAGGAAATGAATGAGTCCTACAAGGAAATGAATGAGACCTTCAAGGATATGAAGGAGACTCTCAAGGATATGAAAAAGGACCAACCAGAAATTAAGCATACACTGACTGAAATAAAAAATATTATACAAAGACATAAAAGTGCTCTGGAGCACCCCAAGAACCAAGTTAAAGATTTGAAATACAAAGAGGTAAAATCCACTCAGCTGAAAAAGCAAGAAACCAAATAAATCCAAAAAATTGAAGATAGTGTAAGGGGTCTCTGGGACAACTTCAAGCATACCAACATCTGAATTATAGGGGTGCCAGAAAAAGAGAGAGAGCAAGACAATGAAAACCTATTTGAAGAAATAGTGACCGAAAACTTCCCCCACCTGGTGAAAGAAATTGACTTAGGAGTCCAAGAAGCACACCGAACCCCAATATATAGGAACCCTAAGAGGACCACACCAAGGCACATCATAATTAAAATGCCAAGAGCAAAAGACAAATAGAGAATATTAAAAGTAGCAAGAGAAAAACAGATGGTTACCTATAAGGGAACACCCATATGATTGTCAGCAGATTTCTCAACAGAAATGATGCAGGCCAGACAGGAGTGGCAAGAAATATTCAAAGTGATGAATAGCAAGAATCTACAACCAAGATTACTCTATCCAGCAAAGCTATCATTCAGAATGGAAGGTCAGATAAAGTGCTTTGCAGATAAGAAAAAGCTAAAGGACTTCATCACCACCAAACCAATATTATATGAAATGCTGAAAGATATTCTTTAAGAAGAGGAAGAAGAAAAAGATAAAAGTGTAAATTATGAACAACAAATACACATCTATCAACAAATGAATCTAAAAATCAAGTGAATTAATAAGCTGATGAACAGAATAAACTGATGAATGTAACAGGCTCATGGACATAGAGAGGGAATGGACTTGGGTGCATCATCCAAGAACCACTTCTGCCAACTCACCACAGCTTGGCAACTCTTGGGGAGAAAGTGGGTGCAGCAAGAGACTGGACAAAAATCATGCAACTATGGGAGAGGACAGTGGAGGGGGGTGAGGGCGGAGGATGGGATGGGTACCAGGTGGAGGTGAGCTATAGGGGGATAAAAAGGGGAACAATGTAATTAATAAACTGAACAATAAAGATAAGAAAAAGAAGAATGAATACTGTTATTAATAACACTAGAGGCCTGGTGGATGGATTTGTGCACATTGAAAGGAAATTAATTAAAAGGTGGCTAGTGGGATGGGACTGGGTGAGGTAGGCCAGGCACAACCTGAACCCAACCTCCTGTGATCCCTCCCCAGCCAGCCATACCTGGGGCAGCACCAGGGCTCAAAGGGTGTCTGTGGATTGAGTGGGGTCCCTTTGGCAATGGTGTCCCTCAGCCTGGCCTGCGGGGACTGGACTCCCTTCTCTCTGGTTTCGGCGTGCATCACCCAAGAACCACTTCTGCCAACTCACCACAGCTTGGCAGCTCCTGTGTTAAGCATCTGCCCCCTGGTGGTCAGTGTGCATCATATCTAACAGCCAGTCAGATGGTGGGATGGTCGCTTAGACTTTTATATATATATAGATATTTAGCCTGGCCAGAGTGGCTCAGTGGTTGAGAATCAACCCATGAACCAAGAGGTCACTCATTCTATTCCTGACAGGGCATATGCCTGGGTTGCAGGCTCAATCTCCAGTAGGGGATGTGCAGAACACAGCTGATTCATGTTTCTCTCTCATAAGTGTTTCTATCTCTATCCCTTTCTCTAAAAAATAATAAATAAAAAACATTTTTAAAAAAGTCAATAGATTAAAAAATATTTAATATAAAATATAAAGGATTGATATATGTGTGTATATATATATATGAAAATATATATTACACTAACAATACTTGCTTTTGCTGATATTTCCACATTTTCTTCTTGGTGCCTTTATGCTTTTATAATTCCAAGATATATAATATATTTTATAAGTATTTGTATTTGTGTATATATATTTATTTGCATATGTATTTATTAGTGGCCTGGTGCATGAAATTCATGCACATTAAAAGGGTATTAATTAGAGGAAATAATTTAATATTGCTATTTGCTCTTTCTCTATAATAGAAGTATCAAAGACTAAAGAAAATTAGTAAAATGTATATGAAAACCTTCCTCCTGTCAGAGTCTGGGGTGCACCATGGGGCCCAGAGTCAAGTCCCCACTCACTCACATGTGCCTCAAAATCACATGAGACCCAGACCCAGCCACACCCCCCTCCCCACATTGGGGTAGATCCAGACCCTGCCAGTATCACTCTTGTTAAGCCAGCCAGGGCAGGGTGGTGCCCTGGTGTGGCCTGAGGTCCCCCATCCTACACGAGGATGGGGGGCGTGGCCTGAGGTCCCCCATCAAGTCCCACCAGGTGGAAGACATGACCTGAGATCCCCTGTCAAGCCCCGCTGGTTAGGGGCATGGGCTGAGGTCCCCCATTAAGCCCAATCAGGCAGAGGAGCACAGCCTCAAGTCTCCCAGCCCAGCACAGAGAGGAAGGTGCAGCCTCAGGTCCCCTGTTAATCCTCACTGGCACAGGGGCACAGGCTCAGGTCCCCTGTGAAACCCTGCTGGGTGGAGGGCACAGCCTGAGGTCCCCTGTCAAACCCAGCCAGGCAGGAGGGGCATAGCCTCAGCACCCCTGGCCTGGTGCTGCGGCAGAGGGTATGGTCTGAGGTCCTCCAGCCTGGTGCCACAGTGGGGGTGCAGCCTGAGGTTCCCTGGAGGGGGGAGAGAACAGTCTGAGGTCCCCTAACCCAGCAACAGGATGGGAAGCACACCTTGAGGTCCCCTGTCAAGCCCTGCCGGGTTGGGAGTGTGGCTTGTAGTCCCCTGTCAAGCTGCACCAGGTGGGAGGCACGGCCTGAGGTCCCCCAGCCTGGAGCTTGGGTCGGGGGAACAGCCTTGAGGTTCCCTGTCAAGTTCCTCTGGATTGGGGAACAAGTTCCCCTCGTGCTGTGGCCACACCCCCGGCTGGCCTCCTATGCAGCTGCCACAACCATGCAAAGCATTCCCAGCTGGTGCTGGTGTGAAGCGCTTCCTTTCCTGCCTGTGTGAAGCGAAGTGTTCGTGAAGGGAAGTGTTCACTGGCGTCCAGGGAAGCCATGGCCAAGCCCACCAGTCACACCCCCCACTTCTGACTGGCTGGTAGCATAGCCAATCAGGAGCCAAGGTACGGTCACATTTGCATCTTACTCTTTTATTAGATAGGATAAACATTTAAAATATGTCTAATATAATTGGGAAGTGGAATTGTTGATAGTTTTTGTTTTGTTTTGTCTTTTTAGATATTTTCTACAATAACTGTACATATGCTACTTTAAACAATAAAAAATTAATTACTAAAAAATAAAAAAATAAAAGTACATATGCTACTTTTATACTAAAACATACATTACCTTTAAAAGGACAGGCTGACTTTAACAGGAATTGTAGCTTTTCAATTTGTATTTTATTGCTTTATGTTCCTTTACATTATGTGGTTTGGGAAACAATTGTTTAGAGATTTCCTGTGGCTTGCTAGTATAAGAAATTCATGGATACATTTATGAGGTCTCAATATAAGAAGCTAGAAGTCATTATGTGGTACTTAATTAGTAGTTTCTAAGATTCTCTCAACTACAACATAGCTGTAAAATACGGGGGGGGGGGGGGGGGAGGGAGAGATATGTTTTAAAGTAGTTTCTGAATCTGTAAATTCCTAATCCTGATGATGTTATGCCCAGATTTCATGATCCCCAAAGACCACTAGGGAGCAAATTCTGATGCAGTAGCATAGAGCCTTTATTACAAGCCCGGGTTTGGCTCTCTGCCCCCACCGTCATAGCGGCAGGAAGCAAAAGAGAGAGAATTTCCTGAGCATGATGATTTTATAGGGAGGTGGGGCCAGACGCAAACCACTGAGTTGGCTGATTCCAATTGGTTAGGTGAGGGCGGGGCTAGTGATGCAAATAATCCCTAACGCACGTGACCTGTCCTGTCCTTTGCTCTTGATTGGAGCTCAAGCACACAGTCTTTTGCGATTGGCTAATTCAAAGGGAGGAGTTGGTCTTTGTGGTTTCAAGATGGCAGCCCCCAGGTAAGTTTACACATCATGGGGCCTACATGGTGGCTGTCAAGTCACACAGTCCAAAATGGTGGCTGTCTAAACTGTTCTTTGCAGTCCCGCTCTGCCCTTTCATTCCCTGCTTTGTCTTGGAACTTCCGCCTCAATCAGGAGATAGACTGCATTTCTACCTCGCCTTCCGTTTTTATTCCTGAATGGTCAACATAAAAACAACATTCCTCCCCTAGGGCTGCACATAGGCCTTCTTGCTGCATGAATACAGAGGCAGGCCATGACTATTGCCAGGAAAAAGGGTGGACCCCCAGCAGTGTGGGTGACAGCGAACAGAGTCAACAGTTACTGACATCAGGCGGGTCGGATGGGCTGTAACTTGAGCTTGCTCCATTGTGCGATGAGGTCCTTCTGGACTGCAGAGGGACCAGGTGGGAGGACGTGGGTGTGGTGCACACAGGCTTCGACGCTGTCTACCTTGAGAGTGGTGGGTGTAGTCAGCACTATGACATAGGGGCCCTTCCAATGCAGCTCAAGGGTCTCCTGGCAGTGCCTCTTGACAAAAACCTAGTCTCCCGGTCTGCACTGATGAGACGTTGGGGTTTGACCAGCCTCATTACAGAGGCATGGCCAAATGTCCTCGTTTGCCCTCTGGAGCCCTCTTAAGAGACAAATTCAGTCCAAACATGATCTAAAACCCAAGGTGTAGGGAGAGTTCTTTACCCCATAAAGAGCATGTGGAAAGAGGGCCACCCAGTCCCTGCCAGTCTCCATGACTAATTTGGTCAGGGTCTCTTTTAGAGTTCTATTAATCCTTTTTACCTGCCCTGAACTTTGGGGCCTATAAGCACAATGGAATTTCCAATCTGCCCCTAGGGCCTTGGTACTGCCTGTGTTGCCTGTGAAATGAAAGCTGGTCCATTGTCTGACCCTATCATAGCAGGAAATCCATACCTGGGTAGGATGTCTTCTAGTAGTTTCTTGGCCACCGTCTGAGCTGTATGTCTCTACCCATCCAGAAAAGGTGTCCTTCTCCTACTGTACATTTCCTAACTTAGCCAAATTAAATTAATCTGAAAACTTGACTGCCATTTTACTGTCAAATTTAGTACTCCAACAACAATCTTAATTTACCTTGTCTTGAGTAGGCCCTAAGCATTCTTGGTGCTAGCTGCTGTTAGCCAAGTTTCTGTTTGTTGCCTGGGACCCAATCTGGGCTGGGCCAAGTCTTTGTTACCTGAGTCCTAATCTGAGCTGGGCATGGGAAGTGAAGCAGCCATGGGACAGGAGACCTCCCTCAGAAGGAGCGAGTATTCAAGCCCCTGCAATGCTGGGGGGAGGTGAGGTTCTATGCCCCACCTCTGTTGGCCCCCATGTTCTCTCCTGATGGCCCCTCTGCAACTGTGCCTGTCTTAGGTTGTTCCTCCCATGAGGAATCTTACCCATCTCTGGCTAACCAGCCATCCTCTGGGGCCAAGCAGGGTGATGTGAGGTTCATTTATGTCTCCTTGGTAGCCTATGCTCCTGTGGCCTCCACACCCAGTGCTTGCCTTGCCTACTGGTGGGGCCCAGGCACTTGATCACATATCTTGGGGGACCCAGGTTTTTTTTTTCTCCAGGGAGGTCCCACCTCACACCATTGGGTGACAGACAAATGCATGGTACCAGCCACCAAAAGACTTCAACCTCAGCATTTACAGAAAACTAAGGCAACAGCTGTGCTCCTTCATAATCTGAATCAATGACTCCAGGCAGAAGAATTAATCCTTTTAAGGGTGTCTCCATTCCTCCCTAAGATTAATCCTAAAGTTCCCCATGGCACAGTTCCACAAAACTTGCTTGAAAGGTGCCTGATCCCACATTCTGACAAGCTCAAATCATTTCTGCAATGGTTCTTAGAGGCGTCAGGCATTTCCTACAATCAGCATTGGCATTTTCATTTAGCTGAAAACCTTAATTTTACTCAGACTATTAAACAAGTTTTTATCATTTGGTTAACAAGCCCAGGCTGCTGCTTGACTTTTAAAAAGGCCATAACATTTTCCTTCACCTGGGGAAATTGAGTGGCCAGCCTGGAGATATTCAAATGCAAATTATCACATTCTTTCTTTAAAATGCCTAAATGGTGGGAAGTTGGTCTACCTTTAAAAAAAAAAAACATGGCGAAGATGAGACCTGGATGCCCTCTGGGGAGTGGCACCCATATTTGATCGTCATGTGGCTCCCTTCTTCCACATCCTTCTTTCTTTGGAGGAGAATTCAGAGATGGTCTGGCCTCTATCCATTACAATAAAATTTCCTAGAATATTCACTTATATTCTTTAGCCAAATTAGTTGGCTTCCTAGCAGCCATCCGAAGACTCCCCATTAGAGCCTGGTGGTAGACTCAGAGCCTCTCCTTACCTTCTGCCATGTTGAAATCCCATTCAGGCCTAGTTAGAGAAAAAGAGGTGTAGGATTCCAGTCTGCGCCCGGAACTTTAAGGAAATCAATGAGCCCCGCCAGCTTTTAGCTTCTTCTCCTCCTGCAAAGCAAGAATAGGTCTACTAGCCCTTCCAGACCTCCGCACTGAGGTCGTTGGGTCTTCCCCTAATCTCTTTGAAATGATCAATCATAATACTTAAAGGAGTAGTAGAGTCTGCCCCATAATGTCTGTCCAGTAAGTCCACAGAATAAAACAGAAATACATAAACAGATAAACAAGGAAACACACAGACACCTCTCAGATTTGTGAGGGGATTCCACATCCCTCCAGGGTGAGGGGATTCCATGTCCCTCCAGACAGGAGGATCGGAACATCTTCCGAGTCCTCCACACAGCACAGAACACAGACAAACACCTACTGCGGTCAGTCAGGCTCTCCGGGTCGGGGTCCCTCATGGGTCTTGGGAATCTCGAATGAGCCCCCAAATGTTATGCCCAGATTGCCAAGCTCTATGCTATTGCATCGGATTCGGCTCCTTGGTGGTCTTTGGGGATCATGAAATCCGGGCATAACAATGATTTGAACTAAGTAAAAGAACTGCTGGCCTGCCCATGATTTCCTTCTGACACCGATGAGCACCTGAGGGCCTTAGGAATGAAGGTGAGGAAGTGTGCGCTTTCCCACTTGCACCCTTGAATCCGACAGCCAGCTACCATATTCTATTCTCCATCACAGTGCAGTAACAGTCAGCCTTACACAACTACTCATTTATTTTTTTAAAGTAGCATAGGCATACAAAAGCATGGATGATCATCCATTTCTATAGGAATCTGAAAACAGATTTTAGATTATCTGCTCTATGCCAGAATTTGCCTTTCTAGTTACAAAACATGAAGTCTTGCATCTTCTTTGCTTTGCTCCCAATTTTATTGACAAACCTCACATCGAAGTTCTATTGTAATCTAAATGAAAACAGTTAAGGAGTAGTAAACATCTGTGGTGTTACCACTTGTAAAGTCAGAAAAATGCTGTTATTGTCAAGATCAATACTAGACATATCGTTTTACAAAAGGGAATTCAATAGTAAATATGATCCTTTAGCTGTAAAACATGCTTCAATAAGGATAAGCCAATAGATGTAATCATGGTGGGGGGAAATCAAGCCTCTGATTAAAGGAAAAAGGCCATTTCATTATAAAGTGTTGCATAGGTTTAGCCACAACTAAGACATTCTGTCCTTGTTATATTCAAGTGCTATCTTCTACAGGTCACCATGCACACTGAATTTGTGAATACTGAGCTATTGTTCCAAGCAGAAATATAAACACAGGCTTGTAAGTTTTTGCAAACTTCTTGTCATAGCAATTTTGCAAATGAATCACCAGTTGCGTTATACCTAACTCTCTTACCATTTAACACTTCACAGGTATTAACAACTTTCTTCAGCCTCTTGATCTGCAGAACCGACCTCACCTGCAAGTTGAACATTTTTTTCTCTCTTTGTTTTTATTTTTTTTATTATTTTATATTTTTTATTGTTATTTTTTTCTTTATTGATCAGTTTATTAATTATATTGTTTCCCCTTTTTTATCTCCCTATATCTCCCCTCCACCCTGTACCTATCCCACCCTCCACCTTCACCTCCCCCTCCCCAATGACCTCTCCCGTTGTTGCAAGATTTTTGTCCAATCTCTTGCTGTACTTCCCACAACCCTTTTCTCCCCAAGAATTGTCAGTCCATTCCCTCTCTATGTCCATGTTTCTGTTATAGTCACCAGTTTATCCTGTTCATCGGCCTATCAATTCACTTCATTTTTATGTTCATTTGTTGATAGATGTGTATTTGTTGTTCATAATTTATATTTTTACCTTTTTCTTCTTCCTCTTCTTAAAGAATATCTTTCAGCATTTCACATAATACTGGTTTGGTGGTGATGAACTCCTTTAGCTTTTTCTTATCTGCGAAGCACTTTATCTGATCCTCAATTCTGAATGATAGCTTTGCTGGATAGAGTAATCTTGGTTGTAGATTCTTGCTATTCATCACTTTGAATATTTCTTGCCACTCACGTCTGGCCTGCATTGTTTCCTTTGAGAAATCCACTGACAATCGTATGGGTGCTCCCCTGTATGTAACCAACTGTTTTTCTCTTGCTGCTTTTAATATTCTCTCTTTATCTTTTGCTCTTGGCATTTTAATTATGATATGTCTTGGTGTGGTCCTCTTTAGATTCCTGTATTTTGGGGTTCTGTGTACTTCTTGGGCTTTTAAGTCAGTTTCTTTCACCAGGTGGGGGAAGTTTTCAGTCACTATTTCTTCAAGTAGGTTTTCATTAACTTGCTCTCTCTCTTTTTCTGGCACCCCAATAATTCGGATGTTGGCATGCTTGAGGTTGTCCCAGAGGCCCCTTATGCTATCTTCAATGATCTGAATTCTTTTTGTTTCTTGCTTTTCCAGCTGAGTGGATTTTGCTTCTTTGTATTTCAAATCTTTGACTTGGTTCTTGTGGCCCTCTGGACTGCTTTTAGGACTTTGTGTAATATTTTTTATTTCAGTTTGTGTATGCTTGATTTCTAGTTGGTCCTTTTTTTTATCCGTGAGGGTCTGGTTCCTATCCTCAGAGGTCTTGTTCATTTCCTTGAGGGTCTCATTCATTTCCTTGAGGTTCTCATTCATTTCCTGGTTGGTCTTGTTTATTTCCTGGTAATTCTCATTAAGTTGATCGGTCTTTTGTAGGAGCCTCTTGAAAAGCCTTATAACCGTGGTTTTGAACTCTATGTCTTGTCGTCTTTTCTCCTCCATTTCTTTCACACCTGATTTCTTTCCATATCTCTGCATGGTGGCTGCTTTATGTGGTAGATATCCTCAAAGGGACAGTGGCTCAGCCTCCCCAGTTACCTGAGGTGGGTACTCTTACTGCAATCCTTTATGGGTTGTATTCAGTATTTTTGAATTTAAACCTAGCTTGTTGTTGTTAGCCCTAGGAGGGTTTGACCTCCAGTCCAATTGGCTGTGAAGGGAGACTGTGTTCAGGTTGGATGGGCGGAGTCTCTGAGCTGCACAGGCAGCGGCAGCATCAGCTGTGTCCTATGTGGCGCTCTCGCGCGCGGGTCTCTGCTGGATGGGGATGGCTGCAGACACCTCCAAGAGAAAGCCGCTAGTCTCTTCCCCTTGCCAGACAACTCTGCCTTTCCCCAAATGTGCCTGCACACCAAAGTCTAGCCCAAGGTTGTAAAATAGATGGTTTCCGGAACCAGGAGACAAGTTTCCAGGGGGCAAGTCGCGGGTTTGCGCGACCCTTGCGACTAGGAGCCTCTGCCGCGCCCCGCTTCCAGGGTGCGTCCCCTGGACCTCGCCTGGCACTGGGGAATCTGTGCAGTGGGACGTCTCCGCCCTCCCCGTAGGAGAAATCTGGCCGGGGGTGCTGCTCCAGCCCCAGCTCGCGCGCGCGACCAGGGTGGCTCCTAACCTGTTTCCGTCTGAAAGGCTGCGCTCCCGCCGCTCCTGAGTCTCAGCGTCCCACCTTTACTCTTATTAGTGGAGTTTTCACTCAGCCAGCTTTCTGGCAATTCTGGGTGCTGTCTGTTCTGCTGTTATGTTGTAGTTCTTAAATCGTTGCGCAGGGCAGAACAATAGGTGTTTACCTATGCCGCCATCTTGGTGCTCCTCGATGTTTCTCTCTCTCTTTGTTTTTATTTATATTGAATGTTGAACATTTTTAATGCCATATCATCTCTCAAAAGCCAGCCATTTTAGGAAAGGACTTAACATTTTTCTAAACCTAATTAATGTAATAGGAGTTCCTTTGGTTAACAGTGTTGTTAAAAATAGAAATCAGTGATTGTCTCATGATTCCGCTTAGCCACTTTCCATAGCTTGATCATACCTTATAGATGTTTCTTTAGCACATTTCAGGGCACTTCACATACAGATTGATGAATTTCCTCTTTCTTTTCCCTAATGTATTTTATTGTTTTTTTTTTTAACACTTATTTTATTTTGTTATTTTTTCACACATAATCTCTACACTGTCTTGTCTTTTCACCACCCCAAGTCAAGTGTCTGTCCATCATTATTTTTTTTAATATATTTTATTGATTTTTTACAGAGTGGAAGGGAGAGGGATAGAAAGTCAGAAATATCGATGAGAGCGAAACATTGATCAGCTGCCTCTTGCATGCCCCCCACTGGGGATGTGCCCGCAGCCAAGGTACATGCCCTTGACCAGAATCGAACTCAGGACCCTTCAGTCCGCAGTCCAACGCTCTATCTACTGAGCCAAACCAGTCTTGGCTGTCCATCATTATTTATCCCTTCTATGTCCTCTCCCCAATCTCCTTCTCACAGAAGTTCCCAAACTGTTGTCCATGTCTTTCTCTTTTTCTTCTTTTTTGTTTAATCCTCTCACCCCCAGCCTCTCTTTCTCATTAGCTGTCAGCCTGCTCTCTTTGAGTCTGTCTTATTTTGCCTGGAGTTCATTTTGTTCATCAGATTCCATTAATGGGTAAAATCATATGGTACTTGTCTTTTTTTGACTGGCTTATTTAATTTAGCATAATGCTCTCCAGGTCCCCCCATGCTGTCACAGAGGGTAAGATTTCCATCTTGTTGATTATTTTGCATTAAACTCATAGCCAACAGCATTATAACATGAGCAATGGATGAATGGACCTTGAGCAATGGATGAATGGACCCTGAGCAATGGATGAATGGATTACTCCAACACAACTGTTTGCTAAGGGACTGCTTGCTAAAGGAACCAGACAGCCTCAATCGCCTGCCTAGTTAGGCTTTTATTGTAACTGCAGTTTGAGATAAACTTTATCTTTTAGATAAAATCAGCAAGAAAAGTAATCTTGTGGGGACACAAGTGTCTGCAGTGTCTTTTATCCAAAGACATCTAAAGATTAGACATAAGGATTCCAGTAAGCACCCGAGGGTCTGCATATTTACAGACTTGTTTGGAAGGTCCAGAAATAATTAAGGGCACTGCCTTTACCACTCCCCTAAGTAAGAATTCCAATAAACAAGGAAGTCCACCTTCAGCACATTTCCCTTTTCTCAGAATGCCCTCCATACAAACTTTCCAACCAGATCTCATGTGCTCCCCAACAACTCATGTCTGAACAAAGCTTATTTAACATATACTTTCCCATAAGGCACATCAAAATGTTCATGTGCTTAGAACACTAGATATCACCTACGCACTATGTTTGGGGGCCCTTGTAAAAGGTGGAATAACCACAAAGCAAAAAAAAAAAAAAAAAGACATTAAGAGCCCCCCAAAGAACACTCATTTCCAATGTAAGTACTAAGGCCAGAAGGCAGAAAGTGATGCCTTGTCAATTTAGTTGGAACATTTATGAAGAGCATCTAAAATGTTTGCCACTCAGCACATATCCAGCAAATGACTAGGATAGCACTTTAGGTATTGATTTTGAGGCTACAGTACAGTCCCCTATTTTAGTGATTAGGGGACTTCACAAATATGTAATCTGAAAATAATAAGGATTGACTGTATTAATGATAAAGATCCAATTGAAGAAATACTTCCATTGAGCATGCTTAACTGGTTTTACTAGCAGTCTTCTTTCCTAGTACAGGTTGGAATTTCATTCTTTGACTTTCCTTATTACTACACTAGAGGCCCGATGCACCCATCAACTTTCTACTTCTAAGATTTTGACTACTTTAGATGCCTTGTATAAGTGGATCATTTAGCCTTGTCCTTCTGCAACTGATTTATTTCATTTAGCATAATGTCCTCCAGGTTTCTGCATATTTTTGCAAATGGTAGGATTTCCTTCTTTTTAAAGAAATAATATTTTACATTTTCTTCAGTCATTTGTCTGTCAGTGGGTATTTGGGTTGTTTCTATATCTTGACTTTGTGGCTATGTTGCAGTGAACATGGAAGTACAGATATCTCTTTAGGATCCTGATTTCAATTATTTTTTAAAAAATATATTTTATTGATTTTTTACAGAGCAGAAGGGAGAGGGATAGAAAGTCAGAAACATCGATGAGAGAGAGACATCGATCAGCCGCCTCTTGCACGCCCCCCACTGGGGATGTGCCCGCAGCCAAGGTACATGCCCTTGCCGGAATCGCACCCAGGACCCTTCAGTCCGTAGTCCGACGCTCTATCCACTGAGCCAAACCGGTCTTGGCCTGATTTCAATTCTTTTGGACATATGCTTAAAAGTGGAATTGCTAAGTCATATGGTAATTCTATTTTTAATTATTTGATAAACCTACATAGATTAACTACACCATTTTACATTCCCATTAACAGTATACAAGGGTTCCAATTTCTCCACATCTTTGCCAACACATTATCTTCTTATTTTATTTTTTCTGATAATGCCCATCCTAACAGGTGTGAGGTGTTATTGTGGTGGTTTTGATTTGCATTTCAATTACTGATGCTGAGCATCTTTTCAGATTAATCAGATTATTTGTTTTTTGCTATTGAGTTGGAGTTTCTTAGGTATTTTAGATATTATCTCTTTATCAGAAATGGTTTGCAAATATTTTCTCTCCATTGTTTCCCTTTTTCCTACTGATGGTTTAATTTGCTGTGCAAAATTTTTTTAATTCCTTTTTTTATTTTTTAAAGTATTACATATGTCTCCTTTTTTCCAATTAATCCACCACCACTCTCACCCCCAAAGGCAAGCCCCCACCACCTAGTGTTTGTGTCCATTGGTTATGCTAATATACATGCTGACAAGTTCTTTGGTTGGTCTCTCACATCCTTCCTTTCCCTCCCCTTGTCTCTGGATCTGTTTTTGTTCATCACTTTATGTTGATCATTATATATGATTAAGACCAGGTGATATTTATCTTTCTCCAACTGGCTTATTTCGTTTAACATAATGCTCTCCAGTTCCATCTGTGCTATTGCAAATGGTAAAAGTTCCGTCTTTTTTATAGCAGTGTAGTATTCCATTGTGTAGATGCACCACTGTTTTTTAACTCACTCATCTGCTGATGAGCACTTAGGTTGTTTCCAAATCTTAGCTATTGTAAATTAGCTGCTATAAACATAGGGGTGCATATATCCTTTCTGACTGGTGTTTCTGGTTTCTTGGAATATAGTCCTAGAAGTGGGATTAGTGGGTCAAATGAGAGTTCCATTTTTAACTTTTTGAAGAAACTCTATACTGTTCTCCCCAGTGGCTGCACCAGTCTGCGCTCCCACCAGCAGTGAACAAAAGTTCTTTTTCTCCACATTCACTCCAGCACTTGTAGTTTGTTGCTTTGTTGATGATAGCCATTCTGACAGATGTGAGATGATACCTCATTGTTGTTTTGATTTGCATTGCTTGGATGGTTAGTGACTTTGAGCATATTTTCATTTATCTCTCTGCCTTCTGAATGTCCTCTTTCAGTAAGTGTTTATTTAGGTCCTTTGCCCATTTTTTGATTGGATCGTTTATCTTCCTTTTGATAAGTTGTATGAGTTCTCTGTAAATTTTGGAGATTAAACCCTTATCTGAAATAGCATTGGCTTTCTTGTTTTGTTGATGGTTTCTTTTGCTGTGCAGAAGCTTTTATTTTGATGTAGTCCCATTTGTTTATTTTTTCTTCAGTTTCCATTGTCATTGTAGCTGTATTGGTTAAAGATATTGCTATGACATATTTCTGGTATTTTTTCTGCCTATGGATTCTTATAAGATTTTTATGGCTTCCCATCTTACATGTAAGTCCTTTAACCATTTTTAGTTTGTTTTTATGTATGATGTAAGGTAGTGATATAGTTTCATTTTTTTGCATGTATCCTACCAAATTTCCCAGCAACACTTATTGAAGAGACTGTCTAGACTCCACTGTATGGTCTTGCTTCCTTTGTCAAATATTACTTGAGCATACTGGCTTGGGTTGATTTCTGGCAAACTTTTTTTTTTTTTTTCATTTCATATAGTTCCACTTGTCTGTTTTGCTTTTGTTGCTTGTGCTTTTGGTATCATTCAAAAATTACTAAAACCAGTGTAAAGAAGCTTTTTAAATATGTTTTTTCTTTTCAATTTTACATTTAATCTTTACTTAATTTTGAGTTGACTTTTGTGTATGGTATAAAACAAGGGTGCAATTTCTTTTTTTTTTTTTTATGTAGGGACATCCAGTTTTCCCAACACTATTTGTTGAAGTAATTATTCTTTTCTGTTTGTCTATTCTTGAAACCTGTCCACAGCTGTGCCTGGGCTGGGGGAAGTCAGAAGAAACTTTGGTGGAGGTTCTTAATGGTCCTGATATGTAAGTCAGTTGTCTAAACTGGGTATTGGGGCAAAAAACTAATTGAACCATACAGTAGCCGCTTCCCTCTGAATTTTCCTTTTTTTGATGAATCATCACTCAAGAATGTATTTCCACTGATCTTTTAGAGGAAGTGAAAGAGAAAGGGGAAGACAGAGAGAAACATCAATGTAAGAAAAACACATCAATTGGTTGCCTCCTGCACATGCCCTGACTGACCAGGGCCTGGGCCAGGGAGGAGTCTGCATCCTCTGTACATGCCCTTGACTTGCACTGAACCCAGGATCATTTGGTCTGCAGGCTAAACGCTTTCGCCACTGAGCCAAGCTGGCTAGTGCTGAAGTTTCTTTAGGATAGCTGGGCTGGAGCTCTGGCATGTGAACCCATGCAGTTTTATCTGGTCAAGTGGATGATAAGAGCTCTTGGAGCCAAAATGATCTCAATGCATTCTCAAACTTTAAATGATTAAGAAGCCAAGGTCTTTGGCATTATACTTCTTGGGAAAAAAATAAACCTCTGAATCCACAACCCTCTTCCTCCTCGTGCATAAAATTGTGTATGTGATTTCCTACAGCACATATTTTACTATTTTTTTGTGATAACTTCATGGCAAAACACTACACATTATTAGAAGTAGATTATTTTTAATAAATCTTGGAAAATGATAATACTTTCTAAAAGAAAAGTGTCCAAAAATAGTAGAATTGAACCATATCAACAGACCTCTGATAAACATATTTATTTTTTGTAAAAGTTGATTTTGTTCTTTTATATTTGACAACACTGCATTATGTATAAACCCATAGGCCTGTAGCATTGACAGGCATCGCCACATTCACAAGAGTCTCAGAAAGACAATTGCAACATTTGGGTAAATACAGAAACTTCCCAAAGGCTCAGCTAATACACCGCACGCAGCAGGGAAAGCTTGGAATGAGCCTTGAGCCAGAAGTGCCGCACCCCTCCTCGGGAGGGCGGTTAGACAGAGGGCCCAGCAGAAGTGGCAATTACTATTGAAAGGGAGTGGTTCGCTTTGTTGTATTCCATTGTAATTGTCTGGAACATGACAAATGATCTAGTTAAAGGGAAGAGCAAGTAGGAGAGAGATGCCTATTCAAAAGCAGGACAGGAAATTCCTTGAAAATACAAGAATCTTCACAGCAAACTTTTCCTTAGCTTTCCTTCAGTGAAATTTGAAAGAGCAAACAAAATGAAATCTCATTATTAAGTTATTGACTGGCTCATAGTAGAAATATATTAGGTCCAAATACGCATTTTCTACCAACAGAACTCATGAGAATTTTTAGAAATATGTGCATCCTTGGTAAACACCATTAATTTTCCTTATGGGTAGATTTTTTAGCAAAATGTTTATAGGTTCCTTAGTTTTACCACAATACTACGTGTACACTTTAATGAACAACTGGATTACTTAAAGTTTGGAAACAAAAGCACACAAAAAAATTGCTCAGGTGATTTGACAATACAAAGGCCAGAACAAAGGTGGAGACTTTTTGACTTCAGTGGTTTTCCACTCTACCAGAGGATATCTCTGTCCATCTCAAAACTAGATACTCATCACAGGGGGGATTTCTTTGCCTTCTGTATTGCCAGATTTATCATAATTTTGAGATTTGCCTAGAAGCTTTCTTCAAAATTCTACTTAGGTTGTTCCTGACAAATATGAATATTGGGCATGTGCTCTAGCATTAGGGTTTTTTTTTTTTTAATTTCTGTGATTAACATGAATTATTCTTTTCACCTATAAAAATTTTATAAATTGTTATTAAAGTTCACCAAGTGATACTCCAGTTAATGGTGTATTTGATCTCTTATCATCTCCCGATTTCCTAAAAATTAAAATAATTCAATAATATAGGCATAGTGATCAACAGATCACAGTAATAGAACATATTGCTTGATTCACTTGCTTTCTTACCAGAAACCTATCAACATTTTTCACTTTTCATGTATTTCAACAAAACTCACATGACTATCTCTTGTTCTATATATGTCTTGTTATCTTGTGCTCTTTACAAACAACAAACAAAATACAATGATATCTATCATCTTTATCATTGTTAAAGAATTAAGAATCTTTCAAATTGCTTACATGAGCTCATTTCTGAATTCAATCTGGAAATTGAAACTTTCATATCAATAGATGTCATCATTTGACTAATATTGGGAAGAGCTTTATTTACTTGATACCTGTTAGAAGAAATTATGTGAAGTGTGTTGATATAGTCCAAGGAAAGACTAGATTCAAAGAAGTTAAATTTCTCTTGCATATGATATCCTTTGTCCCTGTCAAAAAGTGAGCAAGATAGCATTGGTTTGTCACTCCTTAAAAAAGACAGCCTTCAATGTATGTGTTAAAAATCAGATAATTTATAATAGGGTGTTATTTAACTGTCCATTATAAAGTTCGCCTTAGAATTATACATTTTTACCTTATAGTGACCCATCACTTTGAGTAGGCAACAAATGCAATTTTCAAATAATTTAAATATTTATTACCTAAAGCTTTCAGTTAAATATCACAAAAAATAATCTAAGAGATATGCAAAATGGGAGGAGGTAGGACAAAAGCAATGAAGGTTATTTAAAAACTGATTAGAGTCATATTGATTTTGAGACTGAGGCCAATTAAAGGAAAACATGCAGATGTGACAAGATAGAGCTAGCTATATGTCAACACCTATTTCTCTGTAGATTTGTTTGAAAAGTAGTTAAATGTTTGGGAAATGGCTAATGCAAAATCTTTGTCAGAGCAAATATATTTAAATAAAAAATATTGATTAAATTTATTATCTTTAGCATTTATGGAAGTGAATTTTACCATAAAGAGTGATTTCTGTGCAAGTCTGACATCAGTGACTATTAGAAGACTGCAGTAATAGAGGAGAACATAGTAAAAAATTGTGCTGAAAATTGCAGTTCACCCTTAAAATAAGGTAAAGAAAAAGAAAAAGAGGTTTTCCTTAAAAGTGACAACTAATTGGAATGAACTTTGTATAGCTCATTAAACTTTTAATTTGGGTGGCTATTTTTAACCATGATACCTTAGCAACAAGTCACACTTCTATCTTATGTTTTGTTCTTTGAAGTTTTACCACCATTACATCAATATTTAGAGTTAGAATCATTTGATAATTTGGTAACAGTATTCTCTGAGAAACCATACAAAGCGAACAGCACTTTATTCTATCATTTTGCCACATAATAGAGGTTGGATACATTTCAGTGTGTTTTTAAAGAAGCTAGAAATTCACAAAGTAGGAATAGCGAAGATTCCGGCAACTAAGACTGGAAGCTTTGTTTCTCATGGGTTAACTACATAAGTTGAATTTTATTTTAGGATCAACTTTACTGCTTTGAATATATATTTGGCATATTTAATACCTATATATGTGCAGAGTTTTTACCCCGAGTCTCACCATAATCTAATTATGGGTACTAGAGTGTTGAAAAAACTAGACAGTACATTCATGAAGATTGGTTTCTGGGAGAAGTAGGAATAAATAATCATATAAACATATGTAATAGATACACACCCACCCATGTATGCATGCATATCAGAAGGTATTGAATGCCGTGAAGAAAAAAAAAAAGGGATATTATCCTTGCTCAGGTTATAAAGGCTTATATGATGGTCATTATCTTGTATGGTGTTTAGTCATCATTTAATAAATCTAATTGATAAGACAATTTCTTCTGGCTGAGTATATGCTCAGCACCAAATTCCTCCTGAGGCTGAGCATGTATAAACAAGATATATAAACAAGTTATTAGATTAAACAGTCTAAAGAACAAATAAAGGAATGTATTTTGCTATTGAAGAATAATGAGTATCTTTTTTTTCTATTTAAGAAAGGTAAACAGATAATCAGGCTGAGAAGAACATCTCAACAAAATTGCTGCTAAACTAGGTTGTATAATATACCTTCGAAGCAGCCAGGTTTTTTTGCCCCCCCTCCCAATATTAGATTCCAAGATAAAATTAGATCATTCAAGCACAGATCATGATGGAGAATCAGACCCTTCCCTTATAGACTAATGTCTTTGTAAACTGTAATTGGATTTTAACAAATTTGAGTGTTTATTGTACTCAAAACACAAAACAAATTTTCATATGCTGCTATCTTTTATAATTTTACTGACTGGAGAAGATCTACCCCTTGGATCACTCCTCTAGTACCTATGATTTTTGCTTACTTTAGGATAACAGGCATACTTGCAGTTACTTTAAAGTCACAAACAAAATACCAATCCTATAAATAGAATGCCTAGATCAAAAAATAATACAAACTCTGAAATTGGCTTAGTTTCAAATATCCTCCCTTCTTTTCAGGGAGCATGCTACCAGAACAAGCTTTCTGAGAACAAAGCAGCATCTGGCTGTCTCCCTAGGCCTTCTGTGTTTTCTTCACTAGTTGCTATGTGATGGGGGTTGAGGGAGTTTTGCTAACTTTCTAGCACCATTATTACTTCTGTTTTTCTTACAGACCTACAGTAGCATTTCCTGTCACAGAATTCTGTTGAAGTCTCTGACTTAGAATTGGTAAAAAAAAAAAAAAAAAAAAAAAAGCCCAGCCTTCCAAGACATTCTTTCAAATCTGGAAGGTTTAGACTTGGTAACAAGTTCTTAAGAACACATTTGTTTAGAACAGAAACAGCTTATTTGCTCCAATTTCATCATTCAATTATGGGGCTCAAACTACACTAAGTTAAATATCGCCAAGATTTGGATTTTTCTTTACCTTCTTAGATTTAAAAAAATCAGTGCAAATCACTGTTTTCCAGAATCTTTTTTCACAGATCAATTGAGACCTCTCGTGCATCAAATTGGATAGATATAGCTAAAAGTAGAGATGATGGATGTTAGCCATTTAGGCTGCTGTAATAATACCATTGACTGGTTGGCTTATAAAAAAAATTCATTTTGGGAGATTGAGGAACCAAGATGGCAGCATAGGTAAACACGTATCTTGCTGCCCCACGCAACAATATCAAAACTACAACTTAATGGCAGAACAAACATCATCCAGAATCACTGGAAAACTGACTGAATGAAAATTCCACAAATAAAAGTAAAGATAGGACACTGACTCAGAGGAGCGGCAGAGGACATCATTGAAGATATGTGTGGAGTTAGAGGTTTGGAGGTGTGCGTGTGCAAGCGGAGAGAGCAGGCAGCTGCAAACCTGGCTGGTTTCTCAAACGGGGAGGGAGACAAAAGTGTCCCACTGCACTGATTCCCCAGTTCCAGGTGAGGTCCGGGGACCCACACTCATTCGGGGTGAAACTGGGCAGTAAGGAAGCACACTGAAACTCAGGTGCTGCAGAAGTCTGCGAGCCTGTGAAGAGGACTTGTAAACTTGGGAACAGCAGAAGTGTGTGAACATGCAGAGAGGACTCATGACTTGCTCTCTGATTCGGGAAACCACCAGACTGTATTATTCTACAACCCTGGATGAGACTTTGGGTGTGCAGATTCATTTGGGGAGAGGCTGAATTGTCTGGCAGCGGGTAAAGCTTGGTGGCAGCTTTCTCTCAGAGGTGCGTGCAGCCATTACCACCAGGCACAGAGACCCAGGTGCCACACAGGGCAGAGCTGACGGAAATCAAGGCTCCCTACTCAGCCCAGAGACTCCACCCATCCAACCTGAGCACAGCTGACCCTCACAGCCAATTGGCCTGGAGGTGAAACCATCCTAGTGCTAAGAACAATAATCTATGCTTAACTTCAATAAAATTGTGAAACCCATAAAGGGCTGCAGCAAGAGTATCCACCTCAGGTAACTGGGGAGGCTGAGCCACTGTCCCTTAGAGGACATCTACCACACAAAGCTAATCGACCAACTCTGGAAAGCAGCCACAATGCAGAGACATGGAAAGAAATCAGATGTGAAAGAAATGGAGGGAAAAAAAATGACTGGACATAGAGTTCAAAACCAGTTATAAGGTTTTTCAAGAGGCTCCTAGAAAAGGCCAATGAACTTAATGAGACCCACAAGGAAATGAATGAGTCATACGAGGAAATGAATGAGACCTATGAGGATACAAGCGAGACCTTTGAGGATATGAAAAAGAACCAACTAGAAATTAAGCATACACTGACTGAAATAAAAAATATTATACAAAGACCTAAAAGCAGTCTAGAGGACCCCAAGAACCAAGTCAAAGATTTGAAACACAAAGAGGCAAATGCACTCAGCCAAAAAAGCAAGAAGCCAAAAGAATCCAAAAAATGAAGATAGTGTAAGGGGCCTCTGGGACAACCTCAAGCAAACCAACATCCGAATTATAGGGGAGCCAGAAAAAGAGAGAGAGCAGTCGGCAGCTGTGCGTGGCTGCAGGCGGCCCAGGACCAAACCAGAGAGGATGGATCTTGCATTGCCACGATGTGTCCACCATCTGGATACTATTGCTGACATGTACACATGAAGAACTATTTGACATTGAAACTGGGACTCAGAACAGTTAGACATTGAAACTGACACTCAAACATTTTTTTTGTTCTTATACGTTTTTTTCTAGTATGCAGAGGCAAGATATTTTTGAAGAAATGAAACAGGGGGGAGTGATTGATATAGAGGCAGGGTGGCCTTGAACAGGTTGTCAAGCTACAGGGGGAGGGCTGGAGTGGATGGGAGGTGGATGCTGGGGGAGATCAACCGAAGGACTTGTATGCATGCATATGAGCATAAGCAATGAATGAAAGACACTGGGGCGGGGAGGGGGGCAAGTGGGGACATGTGCTGGGGGGTAAGGGCGGCTGGGGGAAAGGAAGACATATGTACTACTATTAAATATAAGTTATAATGTAAAAAAAAAAAAAAGACAAAAAAAACCTTCAGGCCCAGCCAGTGTGGCTCAGTGGTTGAGCATCGACCCATGAACCAAGAGGTCACAGTTTAATTCCTGGCCAGGGCCCAGTCCTGGGTTGTGGGCTTGATCCCTTGTAAGGGGCATGCAGGAGGCAGCTAATCAATGTTTCTCTCTCAGATGTTTCTTTTTCTCTATCTCTCTTCTCTGTCTCTAAAATCAATAAAACCATATTTAAAAAACATAATAAAAATAAAAATCAAGTGAATTAAAAATCTGATGAACAGGATAAACTGGTGAATATAACAGAATCATGGGCATAGAGAGGGAATGGACTTACAATTCTTGGGGAGAAAAGGAGTGTGCAAGGTGCAGCAAGAGACTGGACAAAAATCATGCACCTATGGGAGAGGACAGTGGCGGGGGAGGTGAGGGCGGAGGGTGGGATGGGTACCGGAAGAGAGGAGCTATAGGGGGAATAAAGGAGAACAATGTAATTAATAAAATGAACAATAAAGATTAAAATATTTTTAAAAATTCATTTCTCACAATTCTGAAGGCTGGCTGGGAAGTTCAAGAGCAAGATGCTCAGCCCTGGCCAGGTAGCTCAGTTGGCTAGAGTGTCATCCTGATATGCCAAATTTATGGGTTCTATCCCTGGTGAGTGCACACATAAAAATCAACCAATGAATGCATAAACAAGTGGGACAACAAATTAATATCTCTATCTCTCCCTCTCTCTCAAATCAATAAATTTAAAAATACATGTATTTAAAAATAAGATCAAGATGCCTGAAGATGCAGTATCTGGTCCAATTTGCTGGTTCATATGAAGGGGGAAATAAGACATTTGGGGGGCTAGGTATCTGAATCTGTCCCAGTAATCTCCATTCTGATACACACTCTTCCTTGCCAATATACTTCATTCTAATCTGTGATGCCTGTCTTGCCTGAATACTCCCTGAAATACTCTCATTTTACAGAAGCCATAAACCATGAACCATATACAACCCTCTGAAGGGACTGGCAGTGCAGGCACCACACAGGCCTCTGAGTGTAATCTCACTTTCCCCATCCCAACTAACAGGGGGCTGCAAAGCCCTTGAAAAGTCTGGAAGCCTCATCCATATTTGGGGGACAAAGAAACTAAGAGTGTAAAGGGAAAGCTTCGTCCGTATTCGTCATTCAGGATTTGGAGACTGACTCCCCTGAGTCATGGCACTAGCGCATCGGCAAATAAAGGCTACTTTTCGGAATATCCTCTGATCATTTCTCCTGTGCTGCCTGCCAGCCTATCTGCAACACATAGACACATTCTTTCTGCTGTGTCCTGATGTGGTGGAAGGGACAAAGGAGCTCTCTGGATCATTCTTATGAGGGCACTAATTCTATGCTATGCATGAGGGCTATACTCTTATGACTTAAATAATCTCCCAAAGCCTTACATCCTTATACTATCTCATTAGGGGTCAGAACTGACACATGAATTTTTGGGGAACACACATTATTCACTCAGTCCATTGCAGATTCGAATGGTTCCTTTTGGATCTGAAAAACTGCCTGGGCTGTCCGATCACCTTTTTCTCAGGTGGAGGACTTGGACAGGTCCGCCAAGGACTCAGCTTTCTTATACACTGAGTGGCCAGATTATTATGATTTCTGAACACATAATAATCTGCCCACTCAGTGTATATCCTATATGATAAAAGGCTAATATGCAAATTGTCCCCTCAACTAGGAGTTCAACCAGCAGGAAAGCTGGCCAACTGCCCATGTCCCCCACTCCCCCACACCCCCTGGCCAGGCTGGCGGGACCCCACCCATGCACGAATTCATGCACTGAATATACACTACATGTATATACACTGAGTGGACAGATTATTACGTGTTCAGAGATCATAATAATCTGGCCACTCAGTATAGTTCCCTTTTTGCTTTTAAGAATCCAGGGCTTGCTACCTACTTTCCATCTCATTTATTTTCAATTTGGAAGAGTCTGATACTTTTCAAATGGCTTGCTTGTTTATTTATTTATTTTTTACTAAACTCTCATATTAAAAGCTAGAACTTATATTTTATTAACTCAACTATATTTTATGGCTCATGGAACTCATCAAAATGGAAACTTCAATGGGAATTTTATCTACAGTGTAAAAGAAATATCTCCAAGGCAAGGGTTCAATATGAGTCAGGATAAGAAAATTCAGCTGACTCCTCACTAGAAAAAAAAAAGAAATGACTATATATAACAAATGTATGTTAAGGCCCCTTTCCCCAGCTGCCGGTAAGGTGCTTGGTTCTTCCGAGGAAGCTAAGGCAGCGTTGGGGTGAGGCCCTCACTTCTTCCGGCACTCGCCCTCACCATGGCCTCAGTCTCGGAGCTCACCTGCATCTACTCGGCCCTCATCCTGCACGACGATGAAGTGATGGTGACGGAGGATAAGATCAATGCCCTCATTAAAGCAGCCGGTGTTGAGCCTTTCTGGCCAGGCTTATTTGCAAAGTCTCTGGCCAATGTCAACATTGGGAGTCTCATCTGCAATGTAGGAGCTGGTGGGCCTGCAGCTGCAGCTAGTGCTGCACCAGCAGGAGGTTCTGCCCCCGCACTGCTGCTGCCCCAGCCGAGGAGAAGAAAGCGGAAGCAAAGAAAGAGGAATCTGAGGAGTCTGATGATGACATGGGCTTTGGTCTTTTTGACTAACCTGGCTCTTTTGTCAAATAAACAGTCAATAAAAGCTGAAAAACAAAAAACAAATGTATGTTAAGGCTTGATGATAAGAAATAAAAGGATGTTCAAAAAATTCTATTAGATTTAGTATGTGAGTTTTGGCTAAAAATAAATAAATAGATTACCTATTAATGTTTCTCCTTGTTAGTTTCTTAGAAAGTGTGATGCATATCTCAAAGGGAGTTCATCCAAAAGGAGAAAAAATGTGAATTTATTTTTTATCTTAATAATTAAAGACTTCACTTTTGCTATTTTATCAATCATACTCAGCTTTTCCAAGACACAGAACATTGATAACAGACCTCATCCTCACAAAAATATTAATTAATAAATTCACAGTTCTTGTCAATAAAACCAAGCAATTGATAGAATACCTATCTGATATCGCTAACCTATGCTTAGCCCATATTGTATCTTCAATGAACTTAATTATTCTAAATTAATAAATTGCATATTGTACACTTATTTTATGCAAAATCTAGCAAGGAAATAAAAGTTATAAAATCCCAAATGTTTCCATAGATTATTTAAATTCTAGTAGCTAGGATGAGAGAAGGCAACTATTAGCAAGATGACATAAACTAAACAACAGAAGACAGATCTAGATAATACTTCATAAGCATTCAAAGAAGAAATATAGAGATTCATAATTTGAAAGTAAAAATCAGATGTTAAATATAAGGCAAAAATGTGAGCTGCAAAAATGTGGAGTCAAAATAATCTTAGTAAATATAGCTAAAACGAATACGTTGAGATTTGGTAATGAAGGAATGATTAGATGGCTAATTAATTCAATAAACATATGTTGAGCTGCTGGGTTTAAGATAAATAATATTAAAGCCACTAGCTTTTAATTATTCACATTTAGAGAAAGAAACAACTACTCATAATACATTTGATAGATTTAAAGAGGGATACTTTGAATGTAGGTACAGCTAACTCAGATTTTGCGGGTTAGGTAAGGTTTTGCGGTGACGGGGGAGGAAAAAGTGGATTTTTATACTGGCATCTGAAAATGGGTATGGATTGTCCTGTTGTAGTGAGGGCTGGTACAGTCTGAATGTACTTCTCTGTCAGCGCATCAGTTTCTTTGTGAAGGCACTATGGACTTGTTTCGCAAACGTTTGTGTAACTATTTTCTTATCCCTTTAATTGATGTTTGTAACAATATTGTGCATTTTTGTCTCTCTCCTACACCCTTGGCTAGCATTATGAATGCTGTTATGTTTATTGTCTCTTGCTTTTGACACTACTTTTGGTTTTATGACTTAGCAAAAATTCAGATTTCTTTGCAGGGAAAGATAATGATACTGCAGTTTTGAAATACTCTATCTAGTTTCCAATTTACCTAGGAAAAAATAAGCAAGTTTAGCCAACTAAATAAATATTACATAGCTAACTTTGTTAATAAAACTATATGAAAAGCGGTTTCGATGATCCACAAAGTGAATAGGCAAGGTAAAACTGTAACCAGAAAAACAGTGGGTCTGTGCTGCCTGTCACTACTGGAGCCGATAAAGCAGAGATTGGGTTGAATCATATATGAGCGTTTATTCCAGGACTGTCTGCAGAATTTGAGAGCAGCAGGTCAGACACAGGAATCTGCTCTGCACCCCATCATAAGCCAGTTTCTTAAATAGTAAAAGCACAAAGGAAAAGTAGGCAAAAGGGCAGTTTATGGATATGCAAAAGGTCTTCAAAGGCTGAGTGATATGAAGGGCTGGGATTACAGGGGAAATAGTCAAAGGGAGTGCCAGGTGGGCAGTTAACAGGTGAGCAGGCTGGAGGTCTGCAAAGGCCTGCAGGTGGGCAAAAAGGGCTGGGGCTCTTCAAAGGGCTGGCGATTCTGGTTTCTGCAGCAAAGCTGTTAATCTTTCCAAACAGCTCCAAATGGAAATAAAGGGCTGGTTTCTGTAACAAATCTTTGTGAATCTTTTCATGATAACAGGCAGCTCCAAATGGGGAGGAAGGGCTGCATCTCTTGGTCAGCTCCAGCCAGGGTAGAATGTGAATTCTTTAATCAGAATAAAACAGTCATGTTAACAGAGCATGATTCATATTACTCACAATACTAGCTGGTTCCCCAACATTCTATTGCTGCCCCCTTTCAAAACCACGTGGAACCTAGACCCCACAAAGAAATAACCCAGTTTACCAGCAGTGCATGGGTAGTGGAGGGAGGAGAAAGTGGAGCCTCAACAACCCAAAGAGCCCAGGAACAAAGAGTTGCCAGTGGATATTCACTTGCAAATTGAGAGGCCCTCTTATCAGCAAGTAATTTAGGTAATATAATCATTAAAGCAGGAAGAAGAAACTTCTGAAAATGTCAGTTTTTATTTTAACAGTTTTATTAAAATGTAATTTACATACCATAAAATTTTACCTTCTTAAGTATAAATTAAATGTTAGTAAATTTACAAGGTTGTGCAACCATCATAACAAACGGATTTTAGAATGTGTTCAGCACTTCAAAAAGATTCCTGTATCTTTTTTAGATAACCCACATTCCCATCCCTAATTCAAGGCAATCACTAACCTACTTTCTATACTTTTTATGGACAAGTCATATAAATGGATCATAAAATATGTGGGAATTTTTTTTGAGCCTGAAATATTTTTCATATTACAATTTTGGGAGTGTTAACATAAAAACATTCAAACCTATAAAGAATTTTTGTGAGTTTACTTGAGCCAAACTGTTGACAATTGCCAGGAAACAGAATTTCTATGGATTGGGATAATGTTCTGGAGAATGGCAGTTCTTCACCTTGTTTTATAGATTACAATTAAAGGCAGAGATGTAAGTGGGTTACATGAAATCCATTGATGATAGATTAGGAAGGCAGAAGAAAACAAAGCAGGGAAACATCTGGGATTGGATAAAAAATGAAATGTTGGATATATGTTTCTTTTTCTTACCTGGTGGGTGCATGTGAGCCCCCCCGCCCTGGGGACTGGAAGGTCCCGGAATGTAGGGAGTGGAAGATTTTGAGACAAACAGGCCCGGCCATACACGGCCAGGTGTAAGCAGATGGTAGATACAGATAAACTTTAGCAGAGACCGGCTTCCCGGAATGTAGACCAGACCTGACCACGAAGTGTTATTTTGAAATATACTTTGCAAATGTGACCTTTAGCTGCGTCAAGACAGAACAAAAAAGTAGTTAAGGTTTTTAGCTTTGTATTAGCCAATCAGGAGCTGCCAAGCCAACCTTCACCCCCTGCACTGGGTATAAAATATCGGCTTGACTGAAGATCGGGGCTCTCCACCACGATTTGTGTTTGGACGGTGGAGGCCCTGGTTCGAATCAGCAAATAAATATTCCAAAACTTCACATTTGTGTGGTGGTCTGTCTCGTGGTGGGCTGCGCTCTGTAACAGTGCAGGATAGTTAAAAGTCAACTATTAACATGATAACAATAGCAATGAAGGAATTTATGGTCTCTGTCCTGGTACCCAGACACATTTGGTTGTTCCCTGAGGGGTCTTGAAAAAAGGAAGTTACAGTTACCCTGACACATTTCACAAGGATGTTATCTTAGATGCAAAAAGACAATAGACTCACTTAAGGTAAAGATTGATCTTGTCAGGGAAGACACTGGTCTACATGACTACCCATTATAAACTGCTTTTAGTTAAAGTGTTAATTTCAGACCATCCTTTGTGGTTACTTTAGGTCTTTGAGTTTGCAAAACCACCATGCAGGCCTTCCATGAGTTAGTCAGGGTAGCATCTGGCCTTTTTTTTTCCCCATCCACAATTCCGCAGAAACAAAGTTTTCAACAATATCTCATTCTCTCATGTTGTTCAGAAGACCAGAGAAAAACCAAACCACACTTTAAAGAAAAGGAGTGCCATTGTTTATTTATGGCAGACTCGGGTAATAACTTTCCAAATCTGAGTAAAGTAACATGCAAGGGGCTTCTCTTTTATATCTTTCTGGGGTCTTTGTCCTGCAAATATGGATTATGCTTCTGGTCCTTTTCTTGCGCCTTGCAAGAGGCCCCCAGATATTGGGGGTCTCCAGGCCATATCTGATGGTCTGCCCTGATGCCAGCATTAATAATCTCTCCCCTCCCCCCTCCAAGACAGTGCACTGTTCACAGTTTTATGGCGTCTGTAACAGGTTCTGCAAGACCAGTTTCTGGGGAAGAGGTAGTGACTTAAGTATAGGTTATCAAGAATGTACATTGAGCTTGCTAGCATGGATTCAGATTGCTTGTGCCCTCTGCCCCCAAATATCAGGGTTACATTGGAATTAGCCTTTTAGCCTCCTCAGTGTGAGTCTCAAAAAATTCATTTTCTTGGGATATCACCAGAAGCCCACTTCTATGAGCACCTGGTAGAGACTTGGAGATCCCCCCACTGATAATAGTTTATTAAGTAAAAAATAATTGAAGATTAAGTTATAGTAAAGATGAAAGCTCCATAGTTTAAACCCTATGTAAATAAACCATATTCAATTATCAATTTAAAGCAAAAATATTAACTCCTGAAAGCTAAAAGCAATGTTTTCTTTTTTAACATCAAGTACAGTACCCATTGTTTTGGCATTTTTATTGTATATGGGTGTTGTATTTGATCTCATGCTGTTAAGCCCGGGACGCCCGCCGCTCTCACAAAGGCACCAAGAGACGTTCTCATGCAAACAGCAAAGGGTTTATTCACCAAGCATGCTGGGGCTCACAACCTACCCTGAAGTCAGAGTAGAGGCTGAGAGCCCCGAACCAGAGTACAGCAGGGTATATATACAGAGTCACAAACAAAAGACCTTATCTATGGGGGGTGGGAGTCAGGACATTCAGGGGTTTTCAGTTACACAGAGTTTCGGCTTCCTGGCATTGCGGCCCTCTGGCCTGCTACCCCCCCCCCCCCCCAGGCGTGACCCCTTATGGCCTAAAGTAGAGTTGTAACAGGATTTATGGCCTAAAGTAGAGTTGTAACAGGATTTATGGCCTAAAGTAGAGTTGTAACAACATGAAGCCCTGGATGTCACAAAGGGAATATTTACATTTTGTTTTCCCAAGACCATGGTTTGGCAATTTCCTAAGACCCTTGACCAGCTGGGTGGAACGACCTGTGTTTCACCTCCTTGTTAGTGCTTTGGGGCATCTCACCCTGCTGTGATAGCAGGACGTGGGTCTTACTGATCTAGTCTGGCTGGCGCCTGCCAGATTTGGTGCCTCCTTACATTTTCAGGGTGCAGTTTACCTGTCACTGCTATTTGGTCAGATTTTATCCTTTATTGTAGTCGCATATGTATGACATTAATTGACTTTGGGGTGTTCAACTGTGTATTCTTGGGATACATTCAAAATGGTTTCATTCTTTGTAATTATTGAAATGTGAAAATTAAACTGGAACCCATCTGGGCAGATACAAAGGTGATTTCGTGGGTTCTTGTCCAGGTGGATTTGAAGACTGAAGCCACAGCCAAAGGAGGGATAGGAAAAGGCGGACATTTATTGGGACATGTCCCAGACTCTCACCTGAGGAGGAGAGAGAGAGACCCACTAAAGTCCCTCTTTTCTAAGGATTATGAAGGCTGCAGTTTTTTGTGTCCTGGTATCCCCTCTGATTGGTAACTATAGCAGTTTCAGAGCTCAATCTCCACATGGGGTTCCCTTCTTTGTTTCCCTTTTGTTTTTCTATTCCCTATAGCCTTCCTCTTTATTCTGTGAATGTATACCTTCTGGCAGTTCCCAGCCCCCTTATTCTGTGAATGTATGCCTTTTGGAAGCTCCCAGGTTTGCAGTCCCACAGTTCTCCCCCATGGACCTCCTACTTCTCTAAAAACTCCTTTCATTATTTTTATATTAGGTTTAATAATATATGTTTGCTACAGTAAATTTGAACTTACTTTATACATGATAAGAATTTACATGTCATACCTTTAAGTAAAAGGTACTCTCTAAGTAAATATATTAAATTTATTCAGTGGCTTTGCTTTACCCCTGGGACACAACTGCAAATCTTCAGATGTATTTATATCCTGGTGTGTAAACAAGGGGATAATAGAACTACCAGACTGATTTAGAGAAACAAAGACTTACTCTTAATGGGAGAAGAGTGTTAAACAGATAAAAATCTTGGCTCTGTTTACAGGGGATTAGAAGAGGGAGCAGCTGTTTGTTAGAAGACCAGCAGAGTATAAAATGTAGCTAGTCTCTGAAAGGAAATGCATCTTCATTTTGAAAGGAGTTTGAGGGATAAGATAGACAGGTTTAGGAAGTTTTAGAAATGAGGAGGAATACATGGAGGGAGACTTGAAGATGCCAGGGTGCTTATCTTGCTTGTACAGAAGATAGAGAAATGTCACAGGCAAATGGAAATATTTCTGGCCTAAGCCATTAAAATAGCCAGAAACCAAGGACAGAGATATCTCTGGCCAGAGTAGCTGGGAGAGCTGTAAGATAAGGCTTTCTCTGCCAGCACAACTGGGAGAAAACCATAAGCTAAATCAAAAGTGACTGCAATCAGCAAGATAAAGGGGGGGGGAGAGAAATTGGGGGCACCAGGTGGGCTTTTAGCTTTGAAACTAATACCTTGTAGCAAAATGACCAATGAGGAAAACAGGGGTTGGGGGTGGGGCTAAATTAATAAAAGGTCTAATAAGAAAAGGTCAGATTCAAACTGAAATATGGTAGCATTCATCTCGGATAAAACTGCTGTTTGAATTTTAATCCTGCTTGCTTGCTTAAAACAAAAGGTAATTACTTTAGCTTCCAGATTGAGACCTAAAAACTCACATAAATCTATTTGAGGACCAGAACCATAAAGGAATAATTCGTGTTGACTCAGTGGTACCAGAAGTTGAGCTGTACCTTCGGCTTTTGCGAGATAGGACTACTTTCCCATGTCCAGTAGGATGTATGGTTAGAGATAAGAAGCAGGCAACAGGGTCAATCATAGTCCACTGGCACTTCTCTACCTCAGATATGACTCTGCAGCCTATTCTCTGAATTTAAAACAATGAAAATTTATGGTTCAGGGCCTATAAAAGGACTGCCTACACCCAGGACGGCACAGCCATGAATGTTTGGTCTCCACGTGGTGCCCTCCGACCATCCTGGCCAGTTCAATAAATCCTTGCTTGCTTATTACCAACTTAACTGCCTCTGTGGTCATTTGCAATTGGTCATGGAAGTCGCCCCACAACACAAAAAAAAAGAATTGTAGCATATATAAATTAGAGACAAAGGGACACAAGAAAAGAATTTTTTTATTTTCCTACTAGAGGCCTGGTGCACAAAATTTGTGCACAGATACTGTCCCTAGGCCTGGCCTGCGATCAGGGCCATTTTCCCCAGCTGCCAGCAGCTGTCCCCACCACCTGCTGCTGCCCACCCCCAGTTCCCCTGTTGGCCATCGGACAATGGGAGCCTGTCTGTTTCGGGTAGGGACCAAGAGGTTGGCCGTTCCCACCTGCTTGCTGGCCCTGGCCCCCCCCCCCCACCGGTCAACCTCAGTCAATTTGCATATTGCCCTTTTATTACATAGGATTAGAGGGAGAGAGCAGGCTTTTCCCATGGGGTGGTGGAGGACCCTTGCCCAAATGGAGTTTGTATCTGCTTCCAATAAACTTTTACATTTTTTATTTAAAAAGGCTTTTTGTCCATGAGTTTACTCTTCAAACTTCGTGAGGAGAAGAACCCATGGGAAGAAAACTCTGCACCCCAACCCTCACATTTCAATTTGAAGGTTTGTTAAAACATTTGAGAAGCATTTGTGCCTAGTGCATTCTAGAGTGAAGTATTGGAAAGGATATAGATCATGATGATTCAAGGTTACCAGTTGTCCTAGTGGGACTCTATGACAATTTCAGTGAGCCATACATGATCTGCAGAAAATGAACATGCATAATGCACTATTATGTATGATTTGGGGGAGAGAAGTTGTTGAACATGTGAATGAGAATGGGCGTGTGTGTTTGTTCTGAGTTTTACAAGGGGAGAGGAAGTCATTGCTGAGGAAGAAGATCCAAAATCTGAAGAGAGTCTCCACTTTCTCTCTGGAACAGACAAGGTTAGTCCTCATCCCAAAGAACCTACAAAATCATCTGCTATTTTGTTGTTGTTGTTGTTGTTTTCCTATGTTATCTTTTGGGGGCTTTGTAAGGCGACAAACAATAGGTCCAGGCTATCATACTTAAACCAATTAAGTGGAGACAGTGTTGAATCCTATACCAGTGTTTACTCCAATATTGTGGGGGGTATGAGAGAGCAACAGGTTGTCCAGATAAATCTGCTCTCCACCCCACTGTAAGCCAGCTGTTTATATGGGTAGAAGTACAAAGGGACGACTTGGGGAAATAGCCAAATGAGCAGTTAACAGGTAAGTAGGCTGGAGATTTTCAAAGGCCTCCAGGAATGCAAAAGGGCTGGAGATCTTCAAAGGGCTGGGGATTCTGGTTTCTGCAACAAGGTTGTTAATCTTTCCCTGATAATAGGCAGCTCCCAATGGGGTCGGGGGCTACATTTCCACCTGAGCTCTTAGGTCCTGAGAGCAGCTGTCAGCCAGGTTAGAATGTGCCTTCTTTAATCAGAAACAAACAATCATGGTTAACAGAGCATGGGTGATATTTCTTACAATTCTAGCTGGTTCCCCAACATTGTTTCTGCCCCTATCAATTTCATAGTTTTATGAAGGGTATAAGGTGTGTGTCTAGATTAATTTAATGTGTGTGGATGTCCAGTTGTTCTGGAATTATTTGTTGAAGTCTTGTCTTCGCTCCATTGTATTGCTTTTGCTCCTTTGTCCAAGATCATTTATTTGGGTGTACTTCAGTCTCTCTGTTCTGTTCCATTGATCTATCTGTCTGTTCTTTTATTAATAACACAGTCTTCATTACTAGTATTCTTTTAATTAGCCATTCATATCCATGTAAAAAGTAGCGATAACCTCCCTTATATTCCTGGCATTAGTAATTTGTTACTTCTCTCCTATTGTTTTTTTGTTTTGTTTTGTTTTGTTTTTTTTTGGTCTCTTCTTGCTTAGCCTGGCTAGAGGTTGATCAATTTTAATAATCTGTTCAAACACCACTTTTCATTTTCGTTGATTTTCTATATTATTTTTCTATTTTCTATTTTCTCACTTTCTTATGATTCTCTTAGACTTAAATTGCTTTTCTTTCTTGTTTCCTAAAATGAAGTCTTAGATTATTACTTTTAGGTTCCCCTTTGTTTCTAATATATTCATCAAATGCTATAGCTGCATCTCACAAATTTTGCTCACTTGTATTTTAATATCTTTTAAAATAATTTAAATGTACCTTGAAATTCAATTTTAGACTTATATGCTATTTAGAAGTACTTTGTTTCATCTGAAAATATTTTGGAATTTTAAGTTATATTTCTTTTATTGATTTTTAATTTAACTTCATTATTCTCTGAGAATATATTTTGTATAACTTACTTACTTTTAATTTCCTTAAGGGCTACTATGGCCCAACATGTTGTCCATATTGGTAAATGTTCCTTCTGATCTGAAAATTATGTGTATTTTACTGTTGTTGAAGTATTCTATAATAGTTAACTAGGCTAACTTGATTGATAGTGATGTTTAGTTAAATCTGATAGAGTTGAAATATAATAGATGATTCCATTTTTATAATCAAAAGGTTTAACATGCCTTTTTGATAAATTGACAGTTGGTTAATCAAGCAGGAGGAAAATCAGTAAGATATTTGTGAAAAGCAAGAAGGTAGGAAAGGTTGGAGGAGAGTGAACATGAGGAGGAAATATGTTCAATATCAGGAGGAAGGGCAGACCATATGGCCTGACATGAGATGTGATGGAAGGATTAATTTGAAGGAATGGTGATGAGCTAATTTTTCATAGATGATACATTCAAACTGAATATTAGAGTTTAAGTGAAGATGTCAAATAGACATCTGGGGTTTTAGCAACTATATTACATAGTCTCTAAGAAATCCAATGCCTCTGTGAAATACTATATTTCACAACTGAAATTATCATATCCTCCCACTAATGGGAAATGCATTATGAATGCCTTCCATAATTAAGGCCCACTTGGGATTTGTTCATCAGTTGAAAATAGGGCAAATTAACATGATTTTGTCTTTTCTCTACTTCAGCTATTGAGGTAGATGCAGAAGATGTGGAAGTTAATGCTTTTTTCTTCTTCTTTTTGAATTATTCTTAACAAGGTTGAATGTTGGAACACTAGGTTATGAAAGTTGTTCTTATATGTGAAAGATTAATGTTACCTATAGACAATAGATTTTAAACAATTTGAGGAGGAATATAAAGCTGTGAGGAATGCAAATATATGACATAGTCAATAAAGGACAAAACTTAATGTTGTTGATAAATTATTTGTTAGCATATTAGAGGAAGATGGAAAGTATTGATAAAAGAATATGATGCATTGATAAGTATATTGACAACTTATTGGATATGCTAGTGATGAAAAGGCTGGCTATGACCATAGATGCAAGTGGCTAATATAGGGTGAAAGACAAAATCATTGAAAGAAAATATCTTAAAAAATTACATTTTAGTATATTGGAAGGATGGTAAAACTGGATAATAAAATTACCAAGGATGAGGATACCAGTAGTGTTGGAGAGATTGAGAGTTATCCATAGAATAAAATGGAGTATCCAGGGAGGATTAGAAGGCCAGAACAGAGTGAAGTAGTATCTGGTATAAACTGATAAAGTACACATCAATCCTCAAGAATTGTAAGGAGGAAAAAGGAAAATGTTCTGGAACTAGGAATGAGGGACAAGAAGGTAATCTGCCCCGTTTTCAGGCCAAATGAGAAAGGTATATATAAATGAATTAATAATTTAACCAAGTTTACAAGTGGCAGAGCTAGACTCACACTCAGACCTTCCTTCTGGATAGGAAGTCTTTTCACTCTTCCTTGGCAATGCAAACAAATAAAGAAGACTCATGGCTCAAACCTATCATGAACAAGGCTGCAAAGTAAAATGTCAAGTGGGACTGAGAAAATGAAATGGGGTTTCTAGTATCTCACCAATCTGCCACAGATAGATATAGTCTATTTACAATCTTATGAAAAAAAAGTAATTCTGTGGTAGGAAGATGTGAAAAGGAAATTATGAAACTACATACAAATTTATTGAGAAGAAAATAAGGAGAAGTACCTAAATATATGTGTAAGCCAGACAGGAAACTGTCAGATAAATTAAACAATAAAAGCTACGACTCATATGTCAAGATATCTTGAGTAACTTCAGTTGTTTGAAAGATTGAGTTACATTATTAGTGCAGAAATAAGAAAACATTACAGAAAAGTTTTAAAGCAATACAATATGCCATTATAGAATATGCCAACATATAAAATTTTAAGAAGCATATATCTAGAACAAGGATTTATAAGTCTCCCATATACAAGATTACTGTAGAAATTTGTTTTTTGGGAATTTGAAATCACTTAGAAATTCATGAGCTATTGAGAAATCCTAAAGTGGATCTGAAATAAGGAAACTGAAAGGGAAGCATTGTGTAGCAAATTATCTGCTTCAGTGAAGACTTAGCAGGGTAGAAGCCGCTAAACACACTTCCATGTGAAATAGGAAAAACAACTGGGAAAAGGAGCATGTTTAGTTTCAATGTTAGCTTTAATATTTTAGGGGGTTTCTTAGAAGTTAGGCAATAAGGTATAAATAATAACAGCAAATAGAATTTGTCTTAAATATCATTTATATAGGAAGATTTAACTTTGGGAAATCAACCTAAATTAGCCATTCTGATTATTTCTTGCATATTTAACTAATACTAAAAATATTTGAAATATTCTTGGGTAGATTTTATATACCTAAAACTCAAGATGATTTAGTCTAAGGAAATATTAGAAAAGTGAATAACACATCTATGCAATGCAACCATTAACAGTGATTTATTTGATATGTATTATTTGACCTGGAAAGAGGTTAACAATACATCTTCAGTAAAGTTTACAACAAAGTATAGTATTTATTGCAGTATTTAATGAGTACTGGGCACTTGAAAAACAAAACAGAATCTCTTGCTTATTATACTATTTTTAAAATAGCTATACATTTTCATCTGAAAGTTGAAAGGGCTAGAAACAATTTCTGCAGAGCAATATGTTTTTTTTTAATTTTTTTTAATCTTTATTGTTCAGTTTATTAATTACATTGTTTCCTGTTTTTTATCCCCCTATAGCTTCCCTCCACCCTGTACCTATCCCACCCTCCACCCTCCCCTCTCCCTCCCCACTGTCCTCTCCCATTGTTGCAAGATTTTTGTCCTGTCTCTATCTGCACTTCCCACAACCCTTTTCTCCCCAAGAATTGTCAGTCCATTCCCTCTCTATTTCCATGTCTCTGTTATATTCACCAGTCTATCCTGTTCAACAGCCTATCAATTCACTTGCTTTTTATGTTCATTTGTTGATAGATGTGTATTTGTTGTTCATAATTTTCATCTTTACCTTTTTCTTCTTCCTCTTCTTAAAGAATATCTTTCAGCATTTCATATAATGTTGGTTTGGTGGTGATGAACTCCTTTAGCTTTTTCTTATCTGCGAAGCACTTCATCTGACCTTCAATTCTGAATGATATCTTTGCTGGATAGAGTAATCTTGGTTGTAGATTCTTGCTGTTCATCACTTTGAATATTTCTTGCCACTCCCATCTGGCCTGCATAGTTTCTGTTGAGAAATCCGCTGACAGTTGTATGGGTGCTCCCTTATAGGTAACCAACTGTTCCTCTCTTGCTGCTTTTAATATTCTCTCTTTGTCTTTTGCTCTTGGCATTTTAATTATGATGTGCCTCAGTGTGGTCCTCTTAGGGTTCCTATATATTGGGGTTCAGTGCACTTCTTGGACTCCTAAGTCAATTTCTTTTACCAGGTGTGGGAAGTTTTCAGTCACTATTTCTTCAAATAGATTTTCATTGTCTTGCTCTCTCGCTTTTTCTGGCATCCGTATAATTCGGATGTTGGTATGCTTGAGGTTGTCCCAGAGGCCCCTTACACTATCTTCAATTTTTTGGATTCTTTTGGTTTCTTCTTGCTTTTTCAGCTGAGTGGATTTTACCTCTTTGTATTTCAAATCTTTAACTTGGTTCTTGGGGTGCTCCAGGGCACTTTTAGGTCTTTGTATAATATTTTTTGTTTCAGTCAGTGTATGCTTAATTTCTGGTTGGTCCTTTTTCATATCCTTGAGAGTCTGCTTTATATCCTTGAGGGTTTCTTTCATTTCCTTGTAGGACTCGTTCATTTCCATGTTGGTCTTGATCATTTCCACGTTGGTCTTGATTATTTCTTTGCAGCTCTCGTTTATATCCTTGAGGGTGTTGTTCATTTTCTTGTAGGACTCATTCATTTCCTTTGTGGTCTTGCTTATTTCCTTATAGGCCTCAATCTTTTGTTGGAGCCTCTTAAAAAACCCTATAACCGTGGTTCTGAATTCCATGTCCAGTCGTTTTTTTTCCTCCATTTCTTTCACATCTGATTTCTTTCCATGTTGCTGCATGGTGGCTGCTTCCCTGAGTTGGTCAATTAGCTTTGTGTGGTAGACTTCCTACTAGGGATAGTGGCTCAGCCTCCCCGGTTACCTGAGGTGGATATGGGCTGCACAGTCTTGCTGAAGTTAAGCTCAGTTAATCGTTGTTAGCACTTTGAGTGTTGACCTCCAGGCCAATTGTCTGTGAAGCTCAGCTGTGCTCAGGTTGGGTGGGAGGGGTCTCCGAGCCAAGCACAGTGTTAGCTCCGCCCTATTCGGCCCCAGGGACTCTGTGCCAGGGGCAATGGCCGCCAGCACCTCTGAGAGAGAGCCGCTGTGGAGCTCCACCAGCTGCCGGTTGCCAGGGAATTCAGACTTTCCCAAAATGAATCTGCATGTGCAATGTCTCACCCAGGGTCGTAAAACAAAGCAGTCTGACGGTTTTCTGAATGCGCTCTCTGCGCCGTCACGCAGCCGAGCTGTTCGTGGAAGCTGCCTTCTCCACAAGCCGGGAGACCCGGCAGCACCCGAGCTTCGGCGTGCCCTCCCACTGTCCAGTTTTCACCCCGTGTGATAGTGGGTTCTCTGGACTTCGCCCAGAGCTGGACAATCAGTCCAGTGGGAAGCCTTTGTCTCCCCGTTAGAGAAAACTGGCCGGTTTCCAGCCTCCCGCCTTCTCCGCGGCGCGCACTCCAAACCTCTCTCCGTGCGAATCTTTCAACGCTGTTCGCCGCCGCTCCTCCGAGTCACAGTGTCTTATCTTCACTTTTATTTGTGGAATTTTCACTCGGCGAGCTTTCTGGTGATTCTGGAGGTGTTTGTTCTTTCGTTAAGTTGTAGTATTAAAACTGCTGATTATGATGGCAAGATAGGTGTTCTACCTTTGCCGCCATCTTAGTTCTCAGTCCAGAGCAATATGTTTTAAAATATATTTTCTTTTATACTCATCTGAGGATATGTTTATTGATTTCAGAGAGAGGGGAAGGGATGAAGGAGAGACAGAAACATCAATGTGAGGGAGAGAAACATCAATTGGTTGCCTCCTGACCTGGGACCAAACCTGCAACCTTTTGATGTACAGGACGATGCTCCAACCAACTAAGCCACCCAGCCAGGGTAGTTTTAAGATATTTTCAAGTTTCAATTTTATTTTGCCTCTCTGGATATTATAATGTTTTATAAATTAACTTTATTTGGACAATGAAATAATGTAATAGAAAGGGCTCATAAAAATGAAGAAAAGTTACAGGGAGGCTATTCGAAAAATGATAGATACACTTATTTAGAATATATATATACATTACCACACACAAAGTGGACAGGGAAGCTACACCATCTTCTTTCAGCCCGTGATCCACAGTGATCAATAACTTGCCAAACTTCTACTGCCCAGGTCCCCAAAGCAGGTCCCGACATTCTGATGCCTTGTTCAGAGAGATCTTCCAAATCTACAAGGAACATCAAATGAAATCATTCAATGTCACCCTTCTTCTTAGACCCCGGAGGACTACAGACACCTGAAAGAACTCAGAGAGGGAAAACATAGCAACTGAAGTTGAGGTATAGCATAAAATAATGTGACTATGGGATCCCAACCTTTATTTAAATATTAACATGAGGGGGCAGATATAAGACAACTGGGGGGCTAGCAATCTGAATCTGTGCCAGTAGCAAGTATTTTGACACATATTCTTGACAGTATATAATTAAATCACATTCTTATCTGTGATGCTTGTCCAGCCTTGCAGACCTGTTTATCTGCAAGGACCATAAAAAGCCCCCACAGAAGATTAACTGCCAGCACCAGCTAGCCTGGGCGGTTGATTGCAATCTCTCTTCCCCCTTACCACAGACAGTCAGAGGAGCTGCAAAGCCTTGAAAAAGTCAGGAAGCCTGGGCCACATTTTGGAAACAAAGAAACCAAGGGGATAAATGGGAGAGACATTCCACATTTGGTGCTCAGGCTTTGGAAACTGACTCCCCTGTGTCACTGTACCAGTGCATCTCCAAATTAAGGGTTTTTCTGACCTTTCCAAGTACCCACTTTGTTTTCCAGTCACCTGGTAATTTCTGCAGTAAACACATCATATAATTTTGTTTAAAAAATACTGGTGAATCCTAATCTTTTTTATTTCTTTTTTCCAAATGTTGCAGTTCATAGAAAGTTGCAATAGTAGTGAACACCCATTTATCCTTCAAATACATTTAGCAGTTGTTTATATTTTACCATGCATGTGTAATTCAATATATATTTTGAAAACATACTCAAACCATTTGAAAGTTGGAGGCATCATGTCACTCTTGCCCTAAATATTGCAATGTGCTTCTCCTAATCAGAATATTCATCTTCCTAACTACATAACTATATATCTTGCACATAGCAATTATCTTATCTAGGGAAAAATAATGATACCTTTAAAATATAATTTGCCATATAAGCTATACTTAAATTTCACCTTTGTAAATAAAAAAAAGTATTTCATATCTTTCTATTCTATGCATGATTCAATCATGTTTCATTCATGGCATTTGGATGCTTCATCTCTTCAAACTCTTTGATAGAGACCAGTCCTTGTGCCTTATTTTTATTGGCTGAATTTAACAAGAAGGGCTTATCTTGCTCTAAAGGTGGCCCTTAATTTTTCTTTTATTCTCTTTTTAAAATTTTTGTTGTTGTTGTTGTTGTTATTGTTAATCTGAGGATATTTTTTCCATTGATTTTTAGAGAGAATAGAAGAGAGAGGGAAAGACAGAGAGGAACATCTTTGTGAGAGAAACACATTGATTGGTTTCCTCCTGCACTCACTCTGACCAGGGCCTGAGTCAGGGATAAGCCTGCAACTGAGGCATGTACCCTTGACTGGAACCCAACCTGGGACCCTTTGGTCCAGAGGCCAATGCTCTATCCACTGAGACAAACTGCCTAGGGCCTTATGCCTTATTTTAAAAACAGTTTTAGATTTCCAAAAAAAAAAAAAAATTGAAGAAAATACAGAGTTTGAGTTCTTATATATCTGAACCCCACTTTCTCTAATTAGACATTTATATAAGTACTAGAAGCCTGGTGCACAGATTTGTGCACCAGTGGGATCCCTTGGATTGACCTGTGAACATCCCCTGAGGGGCCCCAGATTGCAAGAGGGAGCAGGCCAGGCTGAGGGACCCCACTTGTGCATGACTGGGATTGGGGAGGAACTGCATGAGGGCTCCAGGGCCATCTCACCCAGCCCCAATCAGGATGGATTGGGGCTGGCCAGCTGGGGAGGAACTGCAGGAAGTTGGCCAGCTGGGGAAGGACTGCGGGAGGGCTCCAGGGCATGTCCGGCCCATCTTTTCCAATACTGATTGGCCAGATCCCAGCAGCAAGCTAACCTACTGTTTGGAGCATCTGTCCCCTGGTGGTCAGTGCACATCATAGTGACTGGTCAAACAGCAGAACAAACGGTCAGACACTTAGCATATTAGGCTTTTATTATAAGGAAGGTGCATTTGTTACAAATGATGGATTGATATTGATACATTATTAAATCTATATTTATTCAGATGTGCACATTTTTTTAACCTACCCTTTTTATGTTCCGGAATCCCAACCAGGATACATTTAGTTATATTTTCAAGGGCTCCTCTTAGCTGTGAAAGCTTCACCGCCTTTCCTTTTTCTGATAACTTGAGTAATTTTTAGGGTTATTGATTAGATAGTGATATAATTTTCTTTGGTTGAAAATTGTCTGATGATTTCTATTGGTTTTTATTGCTATATCCTCAAACTCAGATTCTTGTCTCAACTGTGTTCAGTCTACTAAGTCTATCAAAGGGTTTCTTCAAAATTCTTAATTTCTCTTTTGTTTAGTTCTTTATTAGGATTTCCTGCTCTCTGCTTGTACTGCCCATTTGTTCTTATATGCTGTGTACTTTATCCATTAGACCCTCTAGCAGTTGCTTTAAATTCTGGTCTGATACTTTAAATTTCACTGCTGTATTAGATTCTAGTTCTGATGCTTGGTCTATGTCTTCAGATTGTGGGGATTTCTCCCCTTTTATTAGGCCTTGTAATTGCTTCTTGACAGACAGACATGATATACTGTGTGGAAAGAATTGCTGTAAACATGCCTGTAGTATGGCAGTGTTGAGGTTGGGGGGATGGTACACATTCTATGATTTGGTCTCCTTGTTTTAGTGAGCTCATGCCTCTGGCTAGTGAAATTCACAAGAGTTTTTCAGTTTATTTCTCCCCCTGTAGTTAAGACAGAATGGCTGAGAGGGGCTGGAGATGGGTATTTTCCTTCCTTCTGGTCAGTTAGGCTTTGATAAAATCCCAGCAGGTGAGGCTCTCCTTAGCTAGTTTCTCCTGAGGGCAGGTCTTATTAAAAACAGAGTGCTCTGCCCTAGCAGTTTGCTTCAGTGGCTAGAGTATCAGCCTGCGGAGTTCCGGTCTCAGGTTCAATTCCGGTCAAGGGCACATGACTGGGTTATGTGCTTGATCTCCAGTATGGGGTGTGCAAGAGACAGCCAATCAATGATTTTCTCTCATCATTGATGTTTCTATCTCTCCCTCTCCCTTCCTCTCTGAAATCAATAAAAATAGAACAGAGTGCTCTGGTGTATTTCATAGTTCTTCTCCCCATCTACTCCCACCCCTATGTCCCTCTGCATTAGGGGATTTTCTCTGATATTTGTTGTAAGAACCTAATTGAGCTTCTGGAGGTAAATCTCACAAAATTATGGGGCCCAGTATAACTGGATTCCACTGGACTTATTCATTCTCAGAGTTGTCCATATGGAGTCTTCACCAGTTCATCAACCCAGTTCATTTTTTGGTTTTCCCACCTGGCCCTGGCTCCTGCATCAACTTTCGGTCAGGATTCTGTGCTCCATTAGTGATGATTCCTTGGGTGCTCCTGTCTCCAATATTAGGCACAATGACTTGCCTTGTATCCTCCTCTTTCTTATAGCTCCAAGGAAGTTGTTGATTATTCTGGTCAGCTTTTTACTTGTTGTTAAGATAAAATAGTGACTTCCTTGCCTGTGGGAACAGAAACACATTAGTTAATTTTAAGGACTTTCTCTTGAGCATGTCTTCATATGGGAATAGGGAGATTAAAAAGCATAATGACCCTATGACCCTATGTCTAGCTATCCCAGTCTTTCATCTTGATACATGTGACCCAGCCTGAGCTTCCTTCTCCCTCTCTAATAGTGGATGGCAAAACTCAAATTATAGCTAGACTTTATATATATATATGATCTCTTCTACCTAAATGCTCCTTCATATATGGTGATCTCTTATTTTTTTCCATGTATAGAAATGCACTTTTAAGTTTCTTTCTTTTTCTCTCTTTCTTTCTCTCTCTCTTTCTTTCTTTCTTTCCTTTTTTTTTTTTTTTTTTTTTTGTGGTGTGTATTGTAGACTTGGAGGTTTTGTACATTAAAATACTCAAAAACTGGGAATTTTGTTATTTATTGTTTTTCTGAATAAATAATTGGATAATTAAAAACCTGGGGTTCTTGCCAAAATGGGTTTGGCTCAGTGGATAGAGCATTGGCCTGTGGACTGAAGGGTCCTGGGTTCGATTCTGGGCAAGAACATATACCTTGGTTGTGGGCACAAACCCTGTAGGGGGTGTACAAGAGGCAACTGATCTATGTTTCTCTCTCATGGATGTTTCAGACTTTCTGTCCCTCTCCCATCCTCTCTGTGGAAAATCAATAAAATATATTTAACAAATAAACAAACAACCACATGGGGTTCCTTTAAAATTTTAGTTGTCCTATGCCCTTGGATGATCAGAGATTTTATAACTGATTTGAGCTTTCTAATAGGATTATTTCAGGAAGTACTGACTACACTTTCTCAGGAACTATTTGACACCCAGCTGGTGAAGATATTATAGAAGAACCTGGAAAACCTGATGAGAATTAGAGTACTTGTGTTCTAAGGTCTCTTTCTGATCTATGTGCCTGTAAATTTATATATTTATTTTTGTTATTGTAGTCATGAATGTCAGTGGAATCAACCTGTACATTCATGTCATCTTCTTACACAAATAACCTGAGGTATGGTCTGGTAAAATATTGGCCCTTGCAATGAAATGACTGACAATATCACTTAAACCAAATAAATAAAATAATTTTGAACATTTTAACTAATATTTATTTTCAAATCTGACTTTCTGATTTAAATTTATACCATTCTTTGTTGATACAGTTATAGTTGTTGTGGAATAGTAAAATTGATGGAAACTCAATCTGTGCAGGAACCTAACTTTCTACAAAGAGAGCAGAGCTGGAAGATGAAAGGAAAGGTAAGCTTACTTCTGAACAGTTGATTTTGGCCCTAGCCTATTTGGCTCAGTGGATAGAGTATCAGCATGTGGACTGGAGGGTCTCAGGTTCAATTCTGGCCAAGGGCACATGCCCAGGTTTCAGGCTCAATCCCCATTAGGGGGTATGCAGGAGGCAGCCAATCAATGATTCTCTCTCATCATTGATGTTTATATCTCTCCCTCTTCCTTCCTTTCTGAAATCAATAAAATAAATCTATTTACTACTAAACAGTTGACTTTGTTTTGTGAATGTGGGAGTGAAATATTACTGTGGAGGATGGAACTTAAGAGTGATACAAAAGAAACTGTCAAAGATTTGTGTCTGGTCTGAGGTAACATAAAAATTTTGTGTACAAAATTGATGTAAATGAGTTAGCTCTCTGAAAGCATTAGCGCTCCAAAGTAGCAAAATTGAAAAGAACTTCAAGAAGCCAGTGAAGAGTTTTGAAAATAAGTTGCTTTGAATTATGTGCACTTTCTTAAATGAAGCAATTCAGTTCCCAATTCCCTATCATTTACTCATGCGATTTTCAGGGCAGTTAGTAAATGGGTTCAATATTGATGGCAAATTGAATTTTCAAAAAACATTCAAGAAGCATTTGTTTTAAGTAAATAAAACAGATTCAATTTTTATGAAATAAAGCACTATAAAAAGGCATCACATTAGCTTTAATAATATCAGAGTTGGTGGCTATTCATTCTCTTTTGTTCATTTTATGCCACTGTTTTCTTACTCTGTCAGTTCATTTTCAATTAATTTAGTTTGAAATGAAGTTTACAAAACATGGTGATGTTGTTTAAGTCTCTTCCAGTTATTCACGATTAGATTATGCATTAGTGGATAAACCTTTTTCATGCAACTTATCTATCACTGGTTCTTTGGAAATAAAGAATGATTATTAACCTTTGCTGTAGATTCCATGACCATGATTGAGTCAACTGTTTTTATTGCTACTGTGAACTTTACTAATTCTCTATATTTAATGATTAGGAACATAGACTTGACATTCCTTAAGGTAAGATGGATTAGTAGCCCCAAAATATCATGACATTCATTTTTAAAGTACAAAATAACAGTTTAGCTAGGAGAGTATTTATTAGTCTCTCTCCCCCCCCACCACTCCCGTTTTGATTTATAGTAAACAGAAAGATTAGGAGCAAGCCAGTATAGTGGTTAATATGAATTAGCAGTGATACAGTTAAACAATAAATACCAATATATACATCTTCACATGATTGAATAAAGCTCTTGGAATGCACACACTGGAAGGAGAGAAAGTTTGCTTTTAATTCTTACCCAAGGATATGTTTTCATTAATTTGAGATAAAGAGAAAAGGAAAGATAGAAACATTAACCAGTTACCTCTGGTACACGCCCAAACTGGGGATTGAATCCAAAACCCAGGTATATGCATGACTGGGAGTCAAACACACCACCTTCTGTTGTACCAGGTGTACATACACTCCAACTAATAGAGCTACAATGGCCAGGGTGAGAGGAAGTATTTGAAAGTAGATGCCTGGGTTAATGGACACACATCATCCATAGAAATGATTATTCCCATTTCAATTAGCCTATTACACAGGATTAAAAATTGTAAGGCTAGATATGATTTTAACATCATAAAAATTCTCTGTGGAATGAACTAGGGGTCATAGCATGATTCTAGAAATAGCTTCTTGTTAAGTACAGCTTTTTAAGAGTACAGAGTTGTAAAGATACTTCTTTAACGTTACTATGTTTTAGTCAACTTTAAATCTTTACTATCCCTTGCATTTATGAAAACATATTTCAGTTAAAAATTCATAGTAATGTATTGATTATTTTATCTACAATATTTTAAAGAAAGAAAGTTTTCTGCAAATGAACATTACAATAGACCACCTGGTAAAAATATAATCAATTCTAAAAATAAATTTAGAATTTTCATTGGCTATTTTTGAGATCAGTGCTTTAGAAAATGTGCATCATTCATTTTTACTTTTATACTATAGTGTTGATATAAAAATTACGGAAAGTGAAAAATATAACTAGTGATTTTTTTCTATGGGTTACTAGTATTCTTAGGCTTCCTTTTAGGCATAAGTACGTCTTTTTTTTTTTTTTTTTACTGTCTAATTACATCTGATCACTTTATATCTGAAACAGGACAATGAAGTGAATGTTCCTTCATGAATTATCCAAGACTTGTTTTCATGCATATTTTTCAGGTTATAAAAATATAATTTTTAGCTTAAAAACTTCTTCCAGTACAGTGTAAGCAAGGAAAATGAGATGAAGCTGTCAAAATTAAGAAACAGAAATCTTATGTAAAATGGGATGGGGAGGCTGGAAGACAAAATTTTTATTTATAAGTCACTCAGCACACACTACTGACTCCACAGGAAAAGACTTACCTTGCATCTCCTACAGGAAGTAATAACATTTTACTATCTCAGCAGGAAGAACAAAGATTTCTTCTTGCCCAGGAACAGCCCCGCCCATGGGAAACTGCCATAACACAGCCAATGAAAAGTCACTATACTCTGAACTTCCAGCTTCTTCTAATAGACTCTTTGTTTACAACAGCCCCTCCCTCCTCCTTTGTTTTGTAGACTGTCCACAGTTTGTCATTAGATTACATGTCGAAATGCAATTCTTTGTTTTATCCAAATAAACCCATTTTTCTGGAGAAATACCTGGCTATTTGTTTAAGATCAACAGGGCATTGGCCATGAGACATAATTAAGATACAAGTTTTTTGTTTGTTTGGAAGAGTCCTAAAACTAATTAAAAGTGGATTTTAATAATAACAGATATGTCAAAATGGAAGTATTATATTTCAGATGTAATATGCATGCATAAATGTCATATCATGGTCAGGAGTGTGTGTATTTGTGTGTAGAAGAATGCATGGAAACATATTATTGAACATTTATGTACCTTAGCATGCTACATATTGTGAGCTACATATATAATTAAAAGTTCTGTGGCTACATTAAGAAGAGTAGAAAAAATGAGTACTACTAATATTAATAAGACACTTAACCAATCTACCCAAAATATTATCATTTCAATTGCAAGCAATATGAAAATATCGATGCTACTTTTCTTTTGTACTTAGCCTTCAGTATTTGATATGTATTTTACAATTACCACCCATTTCAATTCAAACTAGCCGCATTTTAAGTGTTTAATAGTGATTTGTGATAGTGGCTCTTATTGGCCAGCATGGTTCTATAGTATTTAGGATAGGATGTTTCTCAATGTTAACTGTAAAAATAGATGGAACATGCCTGGGTTGACTGGCAGATCCTGAGCGATGGATGAATGATTACTCTAACACATGTTTCTGTGAAAAAGAGGGCTAAGGGATTGCCTAGCTTGAGAAACTCAAAAGCCCCATTCGCCTGCCTCCTTAGGCTTTTATTGTAATAGCAGCTTGAACTAAAATTAACTTCTAGATACTTCCAGCAGGATAAGTATCCTTGAGAAGATACATACATCTGCAGTGTTCTTTAAGCAAGGACATCTAAAGACTAAACATAAAGATTCCAGTAAAACACCTTGGGGGCTCAGACTTAGTTGGAATTTGTAGTAAAACTCATAATCTCTTATAAATATTCATTTATAAATTTACTTCAAATCATTCAAAGCTATTAAAAATTTAAAACTATGGTAAGTATACTATTTGCTTAATATATACATTTATATATATGAAATACTAGGGGCCCGGTGCACAAAAATGCTGCACTGGGGAGGGGTCCCTCAGCCCACCCTGCCCCCTCTCACAGACTGGGAGCCCTCATGGGATGTCCTCCTGACGGCTTAGGCCCGCTCCTTAAGCCACAGTCTGGCCTTCCTTTGCGGGAGGCAACCAGGCTGATCAGGGGAAGGTGTCAGCCCCATCACCCTACTGCTGCTGCCACTGCCAATCACCACAGTTGCCAAGGTATTTTCATCAACTTGGACTCCAGTCCCTTCACCATGACAACTTTCTTTAGGCATTTTCAAGATGTGTCTTTCATAGGATATGACATTTCTTTTTTTAAAAAAATATATTTTATTGATTTTTTACAGAGAGGGAGAGGGATAGAGAGTTAGAAACATTGATGAGAGAAATATTGATCAGCAGCCTCCTGCACACCACCCCCCTGCCAAGGGATGTACCCACAACCAAAGAACATGCCCTTGACTGGAATCAAACCTGGAACCCTTCAGTCCCCTGGCTGACGCTCTATCCACTGAGCCAAACCAGTTGAGCAAAATATGACATTACTTTATTCATTTTTTAATCCACACCAGAGGATATGTTTTCATTGATTTTAACCCCTTCTCTCTGATTCCAGGCTCCACCCCTGCCCAAGCCTAAAGCCTTGACCAGAGGCTTTAGGTTTGAGCAGGGGGCCCCGCCCCTCTGATCGTTGGCTTGGCCCCTCCCCTTAGATCACAGGTTTGGCCAGAGACTTTAGGTTTGAGCAGGGTCCCACCCCCGACTCTGATCACAGGCTCGACCTGAGGCTTTAGGCTTGAGCAAGGGGCCCTGACCCTCTGATCACTGGCTCTGCCCCTGGCCCTCTAATCACAGGATTGGCCCCAGGCTTTAGGTTTGGGCAGGAGGGCCCCTACCCTTCCAATCTCCAGCTCGGCCAGACTCTCTTCCCTCTGACGACTGGCTTGGAGTGACCTAGGTGCTGAGGGTATTCCTGGGACCCAGGTATGTATGCAAATTAACTGCCATCTTTGTTGGATTAATTTGCATACTTACTCTGATTGGCTGTAGGTGTAGCGGAGGTGCGGTCAATTTACATGTTTGTCTATTATTAGGTAAGATTTTAGTGGGTTGCATCTGAAAAATATCTCAGTATTGAACCAAAAGAAATCATAAAATTTTGCCAAAATTTGATGACTTTAAGCTTTAAACAAGAACACTTGACCTCAAAGATTGATTTACCTGTTAGCAATTATTTATAAGAGAAATAAACTACCAAAAATGTGTCTGGCAAAATTATTTATTAGAAAGAGCTTGTAACAGTAAATTACATTTAAACATATTTTAATATTATCTTCCCCTCTTACTTACTAAGTGACCTAGTAAAAGTTACTTAATCCCTCTGAACTTGAGTTTTCTCATCCCTAATATGATTATACTGTCTTTTCAGAATTGTGAAAATTAAATAAAATCGAAGACACCATTCCAATTTCTATATAACAGTGACTTTGTTAATTGACATAATATTTAAGTGTCAAATAATACCTCTTACTTCCATGATGGCGAACTTATGACATGCGTGTCAGTGCTGACACGCTTAGCCATTTTCAATGACATGCAGCCACATGCGGTGGCATACAGAGAAGTATGGGGCCCCATGCCAAGAAGGACATTTCAACCTTGGCTAATGCACGGCCACGTGCAGTAGCCGAGGATGAAACATTTGCTGTAGTGTAGTGTAGACACTCTGTGCGGAGGTCTGTAGGCCAAAAGAACAGAACTCTGGCACAGAGCATCTAGTTCTGGGACTTCCAGATAGGCCATTAGGGGATCTTTGATCTCACTTCTGGCCAGCGGAGCAGGCAGCAGCAGAATGTCGGGGGGACACATCTCTGGGGGCCCTGTGATTGCCATTACCAGCAACCGCATAACCACAGCAACCATCGTACAATCTACTGTTCTGGGGTGTCGTGGATTTCTAATTGACCATCATTACTGAGATAAGTGAGGGAAAGGCTGGGAGAGGCAAGGGCCTATGCTATGGGTACTGTTTCCTTCCATTGGAAATAGCGCCATCCATCTTAATTTATAGAAGGAACTTAATTTTGCAGCATAGTGCAGACTCCATTTCACCACTATTACTGTTGTGCATCCTTATTAACCCCTATTTCTGCTTATTAACCCTGCCCTTTCCTAAAAGAGAGTTACATGTGCCATCTTGTGGTCAGTTAGGCTAGTTAATCCCTAATTGCCTCCAGGGCTAACAGGCTATCTATAATTTTATCTTCGGTCACTGCTCCCCTGATGAAGAACCCAAAACATAAAAAAAAAAGGTTAAAGTGGTAGCAGCAGTATCCAACCCTTTTAAGACACATGGACCGAGATGTATGGCATTATAGAAAAAAAAATGGTAGATAATTTTGCGTTCTGTGTACTGAAATGGTAGTAAGCAGAACGTGGACTATAAATAGACATTTTGAAACTAATCATTTCCAGCTCTTGAAAAAAAGTGAGAATGAAATGACGGAATACATTTCCAGGCAGCTACACCTTAATAAGAGCCAATCTAATTCCATCCTTAAATTTATAAAAGGGTCTAGAAATTTAACATCTGCAAGTTTGAGCATTGCTCACTCCATAGCTCAGCAGGGAAAAGCACTCAATGAGGGAGAATTTAGTAAAGAAACTCTCCTAACATGTGCACCAGTTCTATTTAATGATATGCAGAATAAAGATGCAATTATTAAGAGAATATCTGAGTTACCACTCAGTAGAAATATCATAAAAGACCAAATTATGAGACTGAACACAAACGCACAACATCAATTAAAAAGAGACACAAGTAATTGTAAATATTTTTTTATCTCTCTTGATGAAACTACTGATGTCACATCACATGCTCAGTTGGCTATTATTGGTCAATATTCTGATGGTCTCACAATGAGAGAAGAGTTGATAAAGTTAATATCAGTGCCAACAAGTACACCAGGAAGCGAAATATGTAAGGTTGTTATACAAACACTAGGGGCCTGGTACAAGAAATTGGGGGTGGGTGGTCCTTCAACTAAACCTGCCCCCTCTCACATACTGGGAGCCCTCAGGGGATGTCCAACTGATGGCTCACCTCCAGCCTGCCCAACCATCGCCCTGCTCAGCTCAGCCGCTGCTGCCTCCGACCACCCAGCCCCAGGAGCTGGGCGCTTGTCGCTACTTCTGCTCACAATGCCTGGGGGCCAGGCACACCCTGCCCCCACCACCACCACTGCTGCTGCTGCCGCCGCTTCCCCTCACAGCACCCAGGGGCTGGGTACTCACCGCTGCCACCACCACTATTTCATCTCCACCCTCGGGCTCAGCACTCTGCGCCACTTGGCCCTGCCCCCACTCCTGATTGGCTGGTAGCATAGCCAATCAGGAGTGAAGGTACAGTCAAATTTGTATATTTCTCTTTTATTATATAGGATTCCATGACCTAAGCATTGATATCTCTAAAGTTGTGTCAGTGTTGACAGTTGGGGCACCAAACATGATATGGAAAAAGTCAGATTTGTCGAATTTTTTGTGGAAACTGTTGGACATCCATTGTGCCTTTTATTTGCATTATCCATCAGGAGGTTTTATGTGCCAAGGCAGGATTCACTGACTTAAACGACTTAATGTCAGTTGTTACAAAAATAGTTAATTTAATAGCTGTTCGCCCCCTTCACAAGCGAGAATTTTCTGCACTTTTACTGGAGTTTGATTCTACCTACAGTGGACTGCTGATGTACAATAATGTAAGATGGCTGAGCAGAGGCAAAGTTCTTGATCGCTTTGTGGAGTGCTTTGAAGAAATTAAGGTATTTCTTGAGGATAAGGATCTGGGAAACTTTTCTCAGCTCAATGATGATAAGTGGGTCAACACCCTGATATTTTCTACAGATCTCTCTGTTCATATTAATGAACTGAACTTAAAGTTATAAGGTTTTGGCAAAAGTATTGACATTATGTTTGAGTACATGAAAGCTTTTGAAAGTAAGCTTAAAATTTTCAAGTGAGATGTAAAAACTAAAACTTATAAGTATTTTCCTCGAATAACAAAGTATTTTGAGAAGGCCAGTGCAGCTGTACAAAATGAAATGGAACCCTTGCATATAAAATACCACCATGGTTTAGACTCATTACTTGACCAGTTAGTTCAGTCATAAACTTAATCAATTTAGAATCCTGGAACAGACCATAAAAATAATTAAGTATCCCGTTGTAGTAATCTACAGTAGTTTGGAATTAAATGGTTTCCAATGGATGCATATTGATGACTTGGAGATGCAACTTGCAGAATTTCAAGACAGCATCTGGGCTCTGGTGTTTGTCGACTTGAGGTCAAACTTGAGAATCTGGAAAGGTGCCCCTTGGCGAATCAAGAGGAGTGCCTATGAACAAGAAATTTGGAGTGCTTGGAACCAATTACCAGACACTTTTAGCACCCTGACAAATATAGCAATGGCTTTACTCACAATTTTCCCTCTTCATATTTTTGTGAGACCTTATTCTCAGGGTTAAATAATATCAAAACCAACAAAAGAAACAGATTGACAGATGAAGTTAGTAGCGTTTGCTTGGACTTGAAGTGTACAAGATACCAACGTTCAATTGAAGGTTTAGTCAATGAAATTCAGCAACAAAAAAGTCACTAATAGGCAGGTTAGTTGAAGAATTCCCCCTCCCCCTCACTTATCTTAGTTCAGGGCACCCCACATAAGACCAACAAAAGAAACCAACTGATATATGAACAAGGAAGTCACTAAACAGGTAAGTGAAATAATTAGTTTTTGGTTTATTAAATACAGTTATATATTACAATTATACATTTTTGTTATTTAAACTATAAATATCATGACATTATTGTTTTTTTTTTTTTTCTCGAAGTGACACACCACCCGATTTGTGCTTGGTTTTTTGGCAAATTTTGACACACTAATCTCAAAAGGTTGCCCATCACTGTCTTAATACATACTAGTGTTGCTATTTTCTGAAAATATTTCATTTAGTAGGCCTGCCTCATTTTGACATTTTGTAGTTTCAGAAATAGTCTGAAACATATCAAACACTGATTTCTTAAGATTATGTAACAATGTTTGCTCTGACTAAATTAAATGTATATTTTTTTGTGTGTAAAATATTCATCAATTAAAAATAATTTATAGCAATAGTGGGTGTCTTATAAAAATACATTTATAAATACACTAACATATATACACTTTTTTTTAGTCACTAGTAGCCATTAGTAAATCAGGTCATAACCATTAGAATAATCAAGGAGTAAGTATCTTAATATTTTTATATATTACACTTCCATTAAAACATTTTAGAATCCTATTATCTACAATTAAATTTGGTTGTGTTTTCTTATGTATTTTTTGGTATTCATTCTCCTTTTGTGAACGTTGGTACTTTGTAGTTTCAAGAAATTGTTTTGTTTCATCCAAGATACCAAATTTGTGTACCTAGGGTTCATGGTGTTATGGCAAAAAATCAGGCTGGCAGAAAGCGACAAACCATAAGCACTCAGAGCTTCAGAAAAGAATTTTTTATTTGCACCAGTGCAGGCTCATCAGAGTCCCCTCGAGTCTGAGCTCTGAACAAAGCTGGCTTTGGCATTTTATATTTTCCCAGGGTTTCTGTCTCCTATATATGGCCTATACATACATTCTAGACATTCTTTCTAAGTTATATGTTAAGCTTTCAGGTATCTTTTGCAGCTTGGGGAGGAGGGCCATAACTTGAGCCAGCAGAAGCTTGATTGCCAACAGACCCTACTGGAGTACATACAGAAGAAGTAAGGGAGATGACAGAAACTGAGGAGTGGGCATGGTGATACAAGCTGGGAGGGGGCTTGCCATCTCAATGGTACTCCTCTATCCTTTCTAGAATGTTCATAGCATCAGTAGTAATAATCCCGCTTTCCTTGTTGGCTTTGTTTGTCCTCTCTTTTTTCTGCTTCCCTAGTTTGTTAACTTTATATGATTCCATATCCTCTCCTCTCTTAGCTTATCCTACCTAATAAAAGAGTAATATGCAAATTTGACCATACCTTCACCACACCCACAAGCCATGCCCACCAGCCAATCAGGAGCAGATTATGCAAATAAACCCCAACCAAGATGGCTGCCACCACTGAGAGCAGGAGGAAGGTTTGGGTTTCCCTGGGAACTGAGGAAGCCAAGATTTCTGCCTGCCTAGGCCTCCACTCAATGTTACAAAGTTTCAATTATAAAAGATATAGAAACGGGGGCAGCCACTGAGCTGGACAGAACAGAGGCTTGGGTTTCCCTAGCAACAGAGGAAGCCAAGGTTTCAGCCTGCTATTGCCTCCACTCTAGGCTACAAAGTTTCAAACAGAAATGGCTGCTGCCCCAGAGTGAGCAGAAGACTTGGCTCCGCTCCAGGCTACAAAGTTTCCATTGTAGACATAGATTAATCCCAGATCCCAGGGCCTTTGCTTGGGTTGCTGGAGGGTGTGGCAGGCCTGCAAACCTCCACAGGCCTCTCACCTAGGCCGCCCCTCACTCCAAGGTAACCCCGACCCTGATCTGGGACACTCTTCAGGGCAAAGCAGCTGGCCCCCACCCATGCACCAAGCCTCTATCCTTTCTAATAAAAGAGTAATTTGCAGACTGACCATCACTCCAACACACAAGACGGCTGCCCCCATGTGGTCAAAGATCTTGCCCCCATATAGACACAAGATGGCCACCACAAGATGGCCAGCAGGGGAGGGCCGTTGGGAGGTTCCAGGCCTGCAACACAGGGCAGTTGTGGGCAATCAAGCCACCAGGAGAGGACAGTTGGGAGGGTTCCAGGCCTGCAAGGGAGGGCAGTTGGGGGCGATCAAGCCTGCAGGGGAGGGTAGTTAGGGTTGACCAGGCTGGAAGAGGAGGGAAGTTGGGGGCAAACAGGCTGGCAGGGGAGCAGTTAGACATCAATTAGGCTGGCAGGAGAGTGGTTAGTGTATGATTAGGCTGGCAGACAGAAGCGGTTAGGGGCAATCAGAAAGGCAGACAGGTGAGCAGTTTGAAGCCAGCAGTCCTGGATTGTGAGAAGGGGCCTAAACAGGCAGTCAGCCATCCTCGAGGGGTCCCAGATTGGAGAGGGTACAGGCTGGGCTAAGGGACATCTCCCACCCCTGTGCACAAATTTCATGCACCAGACCTATAGTTAATTATATTTCTTTATCTAAAGACTTCATTTTTAGAGCAGTTTTAGGTTGTATTAGAATAATCTCTTAATTATGCATCTAGCTGCACTTCTTCTCTTCAGCAATGATCTTGTAGCAATTTGGGGAGTACCTTTCTACTCTTGCTATTATAATTAGGCACAGTTTCACATGGCATTTGCTCACTGAATCATTTATAAGCTGATTGTATTTGGAGACTAAACAGACAGACTCATCTCTGGTCATGAACAGAAACATATTTTCTGATCATTGTAACAATCATTTTCTTTTAAAAAAAAAAACACTATTTCTCTGGACTGGAGACACTCCATAGGGAGTGTGCCTTGTTAATGTTGTTACCGCCACTACTTTCTTACACACACTCTTCTGAGTCTTTAATAAAGAAAAAAAAAAAGGATCTCCAAGAGATGTGAGATCCACTAGTTAAATATTAAATATATAGTCCCTCCACTCCCATAAGAAAATCCACTGTTGTAAAAAGTCTTTTTTTTTTTTTTAATTTAAATGCTCACAGTGGGGTTTTGCTTTCTAACCTACACTTTTGGTACAAATACTCTGTTTTACCTTTTCTTTCCATTTTGTCTTCATTTTACTTTATTGACTATGACAATTAAACCATTGTTAAATCATGAAAAATTAAATATATATTAAACACACAAAATTATGAAATGTGGGTCTGTAAATACATGTTGCACTTTGAAAAAGCAGTGTCTGGAAATGTGATAACCATGTCACTGTCATGTATATTTAATAAAAACACTGTTTTCTCATCATCACCTCTTTTTGAGAATAGATGAACCATAAATATTTGCACCTGAAAGTTAATGCAGATTTCTTTATTCCATCTGGAGCTTACCACTTATACCCATTTAAGTCATGGTTTTCTACAAACTGTCATAGAATGTAACTATAAACTATGAACACTCTTCCTGGTGTATGTGGCTGTTAGAATATAACCATTTTATTTAGGAGATGTTAATACCATTCCATAATTATTCAGTTGTGATTTTTAAAGAAAATAAATGAGAGAAATCTTTTTTAAAATATATATATATTTTATTGATTTTTTATAGAGCGGAAGGGAGAGGGATAGAAAGTCAGAAACATCGATGACAGAGAAACATTGATCAGCTGCCTCCTGCACGCCCCATACTGGGGATGTGCCCGCAGCCAAGATACATGCCCTTGACCAGAATCGAACCCGGGACCTTTCAGTCCTCAGTCCGACGCTCTATCCACTGAGCCAAACCGGTCTCGGTGAGAGAAATCTTGACAGTGTTGGTGGTGGACAGTCAAATTGTGGACTTTCCTTCTGTATCCAGACCTAAGCTCGAGTCACTGGGCTTCTTAAATAATGAATAGAATCAAATCACATTTTTTTTTTTATTCTCTACGTGACTTGTTTTCTACTGAGTAGCATAAGGTTTAACTTTATTTATTATTTACTAAATAAGCAATTGCAAGTTTTAAAAAATCTCATTATTTATAATCTAGTCTGGGGAACTCTCTATTTAATGCACTAAAGATTATGCTCATTTGAGGAACTTGAAAGTTTTGTTCTCTATCACTATGTGTTACAGAAATAGTGTAGAAAGACTACATCCTATTCAGTTGTGTTTAAAGGGGCTTGGGAAGTCAGGATGTCTGCAGAGGACCATGTGACAGTTACAGCTAATCACTTCTGCCACTTAGAGTTTCTATCTGAGTGAGTGACTGTGTAAATAAGCTGGCTTTTCCTCCTGATGGTTCTTATAATTTAATGCCAACAGAAACTGCTGAACAAATTAGGAGATATGAGCTTATATCAAGAGAGAATATTTAGAATTTCATGTGGCTCTCATTTCTTCAGAATGCATCAGTAGCTTTGTACACAGAATATTATGTGTCTCTGTCTCCTCTGAATTTTAATAGTTCAATTTTTAATAGATGGTAAGATTCAACTTTATTAAGGATAACAATTTCAAGTGTTAATTACTACAGTGATATATTGATGATTTTATCTAGATGATATGGAATCCAATTGTATTAACCCACATCCATGTGTTATAACATTTAATACATATGACATACATACATGCATGGACACATTTCTTTTGTTACCTTGAAATCAAGGCCTGAGTAGAATGTCAGCTCCTGGTTTGAAGTATCAATTAGGTGTTTATCTTTTTAATGCTAAAATAGAGGCCTGGTGCACAGACTCATGCAATAGTGAGGTCCTATAGCCTGGCCTGCGGGGATTGGGCTGAAACTGACTCTCCAACATCCACCCCCTGAGGGGTCCTAGATTGTGAGAGGGCAGTTCTTGGAGGATGCACCCCAGAATTGAGCTCCCTACTCTCTGGTTCTGGGTGAGTCACCTGAGAACTACAGCTGCCAAGTCACTGCAGCTCAGCAGCTCCTGCAATGGGCATCTGCCCCCTGGTGGTCAGTGTGCATCATAGCTACCAGTTAGACTGTCTTTCCCCTGGTGGTTATTGTGTGTCATAGCTACTGGTCAGATGGTCGAACAGTTGGATGGTCGCTTAGGCTTTTATATATATAAATTTATTTGTTAAATTTTATTTTTCAATTACACTTAATATTCAATATTATTTTGTATTTGTTCCAGGAGTACAGCATAGTGGTTAGACAGTTATGTACTTACATAGTGATTCTCCCAATATTCCAGTTCTCACCTGACTATATATATAGTTATTACAACATTATTGACTATATTCCCTATCCTGTAGTTTACATCCCCATTACTATTTTGTAATTACTAATTTGTACTTCTTGATATCTTCACTTTTCCACCCAGTTCCTCATCCCCACACTCCTCTGAAACCATCAGTTTTTTTCTTTGTATCTTTGAGGCTGTTTCTATTTTATTTGTTCATTTTTTTTGTTGTTCTTTACATTCCACATATAAGTGAAATCATATGGTACTTGTCTTGCTCCAACTGACTTATTTCCCTTAGCATAATACCATCTAGGTCTATCCATGATGTCACAAATGGTAAAGATTTTGCTTTTATGACCAGGCGACATTTCATTGCATATAAGTACCAGCACTTGTTCATCTATTCATCTACTGATAGACAGTTGGATGGCTCCCATATATTGGCTATTGTAAATAATGCTGCAATGAACATAGGGGTGTCTAGATTCTTTCAAATTAGTGTTTTAAGTTTATTCAGATGTATACCCAAAAGTGGGCTTGCTAAATCATAAAGCATTCATATTTTTAATTTTTTGAGGATGTTCTCTATATTCTTTTCTATAGTGGCTATACCAACTTGCATTCTCACCAACAGTAACAAGGTTTTCCTTTCCTCCATAGACTTATCAACACGCTTGTTGATTCATTGACAATAGCCATCCTGATATTTAACAAAGGAAGCAAGAACATGCAATGGGATAAAGACAGACTGCTCAATAAATGGTGTTGGGGACATTGGACAGGCACATGCTAAAAAAAAGAAACTAGAACTTTTTATACCCAATACAATAATAAACTCAAAATATATTAAAGACTTAAATATAAGACTCAAATTGTATTCCATGCAATTCCTGAAAGAAGATATAGGTATTTTTCTTAGCAGTATTTTTTTTCCTGATATATCTCCTCAGGCAAGGGAAAAAAAGAAAAAACAAACAAACAAATGAGATTACATCAAAATAAAATTTTTTGCACAGCAAAATGAAAAGGCAATCTCCTGATTACGAGAACATATTACCATTGACACATTTGATAAAAAGTTAACATCCATAATTTAGAAATAATTCAAACAACCCAAAACCAAAACAAACTATCCAAATAAAAAATGGTCAGAGGACCTGAATAGACATTTCTCTGAAGAGGATAGATAGACAAACAGTAGACATTAAAAGATGCTCAAAATCATTAATCATCAAAAAAATAAAAAAAATCCACAATGAGATTTCACCTCAGACTTGTAAAATTAGCTACTAATTGGTTGTTTAAATAAGCCCACAGGATATTAAAGATATATAGATGCTAAAAACATATTTAAAATAAAAAACCATAAGTTTTTAAAGGTAGTAAATAAATTAGGATGGAGTAAATATAGAGTATAATTACTAAAATAAAACATAAAATATTTAGTTTATAAATAAATTTTGTTATCATAAAATGATGGATCAAGACTTTAATTATGAAATTTGGGCCAAAAAAACCTAAAAAGAGACAATATTTCTAATCTTTGTATTAATTTTGCTGAATAATTATATGAAGGAATTTATTCATGTCATCTAATTATGTAATTTACTAGAGGCCTGGTCCTTTAGCCCAACCTGCACCATCTCCAATCTGGGACCCTTTTAGGGATGTTTGAATGCCTGTTTAGGCTCGATCCAGTAGAATCAGGCCTAAACAGGCAGTCAGACATCCGTCTCACAATCCAGGACTGCTGGCTCCCAACTGCTTGCCTGCCTGGCTTCCTGATTGCCCCTAACCACTTCTGCTTGCCAGCCTGATCACCCCCTAACCACTCCCTTGCCAGCCTGATTAATGCCTAATGGCTCTCCTACCAGCCAGTTTGCTCCTAATAGCCCTACCCTGAAGGCCTGGTCCCCTCCAACTGCTATCCCCTGCAGGCCTGCATCCCTCCCAACATTCCTTCCCTGCAGGCAATGTCATCCCCAACTGCCCTCCTCTGCTGGCCTGTTCACCCCTAACTGCTCTCCCCTGCAGGCTTGATTGCCCTCAACTGCCCTTCCTTGCAGGCCTGGTCGCTCCCAACTGCTCTCCCCTGCTGGCCATCTTGTGGTGGCTGCCTTGTGTCCACATAGCAGCAGCCTTCTTGTGTGTTAGAGTGATGGCCAATTTGCATATTACTCTTTTTTTTTTTTTTCAGATAGGATAGAGGCCTGGTGCATGGGTGAGGGCCAGCTGATTTGGCCTAAAGATATCCCAGATCAGGGTGAGGGTTTCCTTGGGGCGTGTGGTGAGGGATCTGTGGTGGTTTGCAGGCCAGCCACACCTCCCAGCAACCCAAGTGGGGACCCTGGTATCTGGGATTTATTTATCTTCTATAATTGAAACTTTATAACCTTGAGAGGAGGAGGCTTAGGCCAGCCAGGGTGTGCAGAAAGCTTGGCTTCTTCCATTACCAGGGAAACTCAAGCCTCCTACTCACTCTGTGGCCGCAGCCATCTTGGTTGGGTTAATTTGCATACTAGCTCCTGATTGACTGGTGGGCATGGCTTATAGGTATAGCAGAGTAGTGGTTAATTTACATATTATTCTTTTAATTAGATAGGATTACCATGCTTGTTTATAATGGTTTCTCTATTAGCCTTTTAAGTATCTATAGGGATTGTGGTGAAGTCCTTTCTCTCATCCATTTTCTTATTTTACTAGAGCCCCAGTGAATGAAATTCATGCATGGGGATTGGGGGGCATCCCTCAGCCCAGCCTGCACTCTCTCCAATCTGAGACACTTCAAGAGATGTCTGAGTCAGACATTCCTGTCATAATCCAGGACTGCTAGCTCCCAACTGCTTGCCTGCCTGCCAGCCTGATCACTCCCTAACCACACCCCTGCCAGCCTGATCTACACCTAACTGCTCTTCTGCTGGCTCGGTTGCCCCTAATTGCCCTCTCTGCCAGCCTGGTTTCCTCTAATTGCCCTCCTCTGCAGGCCTGTATGCCTCCAACTGCCTTCCCCTGCAGGCCTGGTTGATCACAGCTGCCCTCCCCTGCAGGCCTGGGTCCCCCCTAACTGTCCTTCCCTGAAGGTCTGATTATCCCCAACCGCCCTCCCTTATAGGCCTGGTCCCTCCCAACTACCCTTCTCTGCTGGCCATCATGTAGTGGTCATCTTTGCCCACATGGGGTGGCCATCTTGTGTGTTGGAGTGATGGTCAATTTGCATATTATCTCTTTATTACATAGGACTAGAGAGAGGCTTGGTACACGGATTCAAGCACAAGTGGGTTCCCTTGGTCTGGCCTGTGAGGATCAGGCCCAAACCAGCTCTCCAACATCCCCCAAGGGGTCCCAGATTGAGAGAGGGCAGTTCACGGGTGATGTACCCCTGAATTGGGTTCCCTTCTCTCTGGTTCCAGGTAAGCCACCAGAAAACTGCAGCTGCCAAGTCACTGTAGCTCAGCAGCTCCTGCATTGAGCATCTGCCCCCCTGGTGGTCATTGAACTTTATAGCTACCATTTGGACAGCCAGATGGTCTGACAGTCACCTTAGGCTTTTGTATATAACTAGGGGCCCGGTGCATGAAATTTGTGCACTGGGGGTGGGTGGTCCCTCAACCCAATCTGCCCCCTCTCACATACTGGGAGCCCTCAGGGGATGTCCAACTGATGGCTCACCCCCCGCCTGCCCAAGGCCTAAAGCCTCTGGTGTGGCTTTAGGCCTTGGGCACCCAGGCATCGCCCCGATCAGCTCAGCCCCGGCTGCCTGTGACCACCCAGCTCCAGGGGCTGGGTGCTCGCCGCCACTTCCACTCACAGTGCCCAGGGGCCAGGTGCTCCCTGCCGCCCCCACCACCACCACTGCTGCTGCTGCTGCCGCCATTTCCAGGTGCTCGCCGCCACCACAGTTTCATCTCCACCCCCAGGGCCCAGTGCTTGTGCCACTTGACCCTGCCCCCACTCCTGATTGGCTGGTATCATAGCCAATCAGGAGTGAAGGTACAGTCAAATGTGCATGTTTCTCTTTTATTATATAGGAAGATATTCTTCTTTAGGATTATTCTATCTAGAGTTTTGTACATTTTCTTAAAGCTTTTAAAGAATGCAATTATAATTTTATTTTTTGTTGTTGTTTGTGTTTCCTAACTCATTAATTTCTACTTTCATTATTTCTAGTTTTTATTTGCTTTGCTTTTAATTTGTCTTATTTTCTTTGTTTTTTTTTTTTAGAGTTGATATTTAGACAACAGATTTAATTATATTTTTTAATAATGAGTATAAAATCATACATTCCCCTCTTAGAACCACAAATTATATGATTTCCTTTTTGGCTCCTTATTTCATTTAGATATGTTCCTTAATTTTCAAATTTGGGCCTTTTCTAGAAATATTATTTATTTTTAATTTCATTACATTTTTGTCAGAGAATATTTCAATGTTTAAAATAATTTACCCAGAATGTTTTATAGCTCACCTTCTATCCCATTTGCACATTAAAAAAAATGTGCACATTTTGATTACTTGACATAATTATATATATACTAGAGGTCTGGTTCATGAAATTCGTGCACTCAGGGTGGTTCCTCAGCCCAGCCTGAGCCCTGTAGAGTCCAGGAGCCCAGTAGGAAGCAGGCCTAAGCCATCAGTCAGACATTCTTAGCATTGCCACAGTACTTCCTCTACCACCACTGTGCTCACCAGCCATGAACCTGCCTTTTGGCTTAGTTGTGCCCCTGCCCCCATGGGAGTACACCGTCCACCAGGGGGCAGCTCCTGCATTGACCCCGTGGTGGTCAGTGTACATCATAGCGAGTGGTCATTCTGCCATTCAGTTGATGTGCATATTAACCTTTTATTATATAAGATAATCCTCATATGAGGATATGTATTTTCAATCAGTTTTAGAGGAAGAAAAACATCGATGTGAGAGAGAAACATTGATTGGTGGCCTTCCATATGCATACAGATGACGCTTCAAATAACAGAACCACCAAGCCAGGGCTCAATCTACATTTTATTATGTATTTCATGTAGTCCCGTGTCTTATGATATTTTTACAATCATGCATATTACTTACAGATAATTAATCAAATTGCTATCCATCACTGAGGGACAGAAGTTGAAAATATCAAAATTGGACTATGAATTTCTCAAATAATTCAGTCAGTTTTACCAGTTTTGTTTCACATGTTTTAAAGTTCTGTTATTAGGGGCATACAGTTTGGGGAAACATAATTTAAAACAAAACCTTTAGAAAATGTAGCAAACCCCTTCACAAAACTTGAAGCAAAGGAAACACTTTTATTATTGAATAAGCATTAATCCTGTAATAAGAATTATAGGCACTCCACTGAAGAGATTGTAAAGATAGAAAGAAATCTCATACTTTTATATAGTCAAACAGATACAACCCATATCATACATGTGTAGTTAAATGCTAACTCAAGAAAGGGGGTTTGATAGCACCATTTCTCACACACAGTTCATCCTACACTCATGTGTGTTTACTTATTGCTTTTATCTAAAGAAAAATGAATTTCTCCTCTTTCTATAACAGGCCACAGGCTTCTAACCTGGAGCCAACTGAAATTAGGCTCTTATTCCCCCTAAAGAGACTGTGAGATTGAGGCACTGAATTCCTTGATGGTTACATTTTCAGATAGCTCTCAGGTCCTTGAGGAAAAGATTCCTTGTTTTAAAACTGTCAAGACGCTTATTTACTTTTTTAAAGATTTTCATACCACTCAAAAGGGCAGATAAAAAATTCGCAATTACCAGGTTTTCTGAAATAAATGCTCTAAAAGGAGGGAAGTATATTCTCTATTTTAACTAGAGAAATGTTATATATATATACATATATATATATATATATATATATTCATTTTTTCTTTATTGATTAAGGTATTACATATGTGTACTTATCCCCCCCACTTCCTCAACTCCCCTAGTGCCCTCACCCCCCTAGTGCCAGTGTCCACTGGTTATGCTTATATGAATGCATGTAAGTCCTTTGGTTATCTTTTCCTTTCCCCCCCACCTTCCTTCACCCTCCCTCTGAGGTTCATAAATCTGATCCATGCGTCTGTGTCTCTGGATCTTATTTTGTTCATCATTTTTATTTATTTATTTAAATTTATTGGGGTGACACTGGTTAATAAAATGGTGTTGGTTTTAACTGTACAATTCTATGATACATTGTTGTGTGGCCACCACCCAAAGTCATATCTCCTTCCATCCCCATACACTCCACCACCCTCTACCTTTCACTACCCTCCACTCCCTTTCCTACTGGTTACCACCATCCTGTTGTTTTTGTCTGTGAGCTTGTATCCGTCTTGTTTGTTCATTGTTCTCAGTTTTGTGTGTTACATATGAGTGAAATCATATGGTTCTCGACTTTTTCTATCTGATATTCTCAGGATCCACTGAAGTTGTAATATAAGGTAGTATTTCATCTTTTCTTATGGCTCAGTAGTATTCCATTGTGTATATGTTTTGTATCTTCTTTATCCAATCATTTATTGAGGGACATTCAGTTGTTTTCATGTCATGGACAATGTGAATGATGCTGTTTCTCTGTTTTCAGTCTTACAAAACACATCAATGTATGCCTTTTTAACTATAATTGACACTTTAACATAATTAAATGTATTTGTAATACTCTTCAATTTGATTTTATTTTGACTTTATATTATTCCACCAGTTTTCCTATCTTCTGTGTGGTATAACATTTTCTACCCATTACTTTTTTATGCTTTTGTTTGCCATTTTGTTCAAACTAAATATGTATTGGTTGTCTATACTACCTCCTATGTTGATTTTTTTTTTCTGTTCTGTCCCTTTGATGTTAATCTCATCAGTGACTTAAAATATTTGTTATTTTAGTTTCAGTGCTAAATTTTCCATTTTGTTTCTTTTTACAGACCTTGAGTTTTCTCTTCACTCATTCATTTTCCTTCTATTGTTCATTAAACTGCTTTATTTAGCATGGTCATTCTCACGTCCTTTTGTGCTAATTTTAACTTTGTAGTTTGTGGATTTTTTCCCTATTGACTTGTATTTCCTTTGTTCATGGTTAAGTTTGGCATATTTCTTCAGGGGTAATATCTTTGTATTATAGTCTGAACATTTTATCTGATATATTATAGAAACCCTGTTTCTGTTTGATTCTTCTGGCAGCAACTCTTTGCAAGGTCACCTTGGACTACTGTAGGCTTGTGTTTTTTTGGTTTTATTTTTGTTGTTTGGTTGGTTCCATTTCAATTTGCCCACAATCCTGCAGTGAATCCCATAGTCCAAGGATACATGTTTTTGCTCCTAAAGCAGTGCTCTTTGGGGTTTCAAAAAAGACAGGAAGTACTTCCTCAGTTATGTCTGTTTGAAGAGACTGAAATTCTGCCTTCCCTGCTCAACTCTTTCACCCTTCCATGTATTGTTTTTTTCTTGAGCTTTTTACAGTCTTACCTGCTTATGGGTCAGCAGTTAACCACTATTCAGTCAAAGTTTTTACACAGCTCTGAGGGTTCCCTTCACTATGGCTTTGTCCTTTTCCTCATGTGTCCAGTCACAATATCCAACCACTTAGGCAGTTCTAGTCTCCTCTGATTGAAGAGGCCAAACGGACTGTAGTTAATTGATTTGAACCCTGTAGGTAGAGTACTTATAGACATTATGGTTCCCTCAGTGGAAAATCCATATAAATTTGGTTCTCAAGAGAGTGGTTCCTTTTTCACCAAGGTTTGATCCCTCCTAGTGTTTGCCTGCATTTGTTTGCTCTTCCATGACTTCATATTTGATAGGTCCTTCCTTTCCCCAACTGATGGAGGAAGTATGACCTAACCTGCACCTGTGGCCTGGACATTCCTGAGCAGGCAACTTATATGGACTATACAGTGAACCACCAATCACCACCTGCCAAATATCCTAAGCCTTTGATTCCTAAGTATCTAAGTGCCTAATCATGTGGTGTTGTAGTGTACCCCATTTTACACAGGACATCTCTAAAAGTCTAATTATGGAGTCATTTATTAAAAGCCAGTGGCATACGAGTGGTTAATGCTCTTCAAACCTCACAGCCCTGAACAGCTCAACACGTGTGGTTTATATTGGCAGAATATCACAAAAATATTGATTACATCTTTGGGTCTGGTACGAGGAACCTACTTCACTAAAAAGCATTTTTACAGAAGCAAAAATTGAGCAAGTTAGTATCTAAGAATCATTAAATCAACAGAAACACATTATCTGGGACCACCTAGACAATTTAGCATAATTGTGCTGGCCAGATTTGGGGATCACTGAGTCAACAGGAATGCCCGCACAATCAGAGCTACTTGAGGCAATTTAGGATAATGGTGCTCTACTGATTCCAGAACCATTGAGTCAACTGAAATTCAGTTATCTGTAGCTACTGAGACAATTTAGAATAATTGAGATGCTTTGGTACCCAGAAAAATGTGCTTCACTAACTACTGAGATCACAATCCATGGAACATTCAAACCATCATCAATGGAGTATTCAGTTATACATAAGTTCAGAAAATCAAAATAACTTTCTATTGTTTCAGCAAATAAATAAGAACAAAACCCAAACAGCAGTTTCTACCTGAGGTGATTGCTGCCATACTTCATTCCCCACTGGTTTTATGTGGATGAGTCAAATTATGGACTCATCCTTATTAGCTACAGGATTGTGCTGCCCCCTAACTTTAAGTAGTTTGACTGCATTGATTTTTCTAAACTGCCTGCTTGGCGTAATTAGTTTTCTATTTACTTGCTCCACTTCTTTTAAGGGCATTCTCTGTTTTGTTCTTGCTCTCCCGTCCTCCAGCACATCTAGCCCTACTTGGCCCTGGACTTTCTCACTGGCTAGCAAAAATGTTCCTACAGTTACCAAGGCCCCTAGTACCACAGCCCCCATTACTACTGTTCTCACTGAAATCCAGTTCCCTTCCTGCAAGCGATGTGTCTCCTTCTGGCCTGCTGGAGCCCAGGCAAGGCATCTCATAGGTGAGGCTGCTGGTTGCCAGGATCCAGGCCATTTCTTGGTGCAGGATCTGGGAATGGTGAAATCAGGTCTGGATGATCTCTACTTTAACAGCCATAGCGTGCTCAGGATAACAGTGTAGTGTCCTTTTCAGGTTGGGGTGAGTCCTTGGGCAGTGAACTTTTTGACCTTTGCTGCATCTGGGCTGGAAGGGGTGTACAGGGTCTGTGGTGGGCACAGGCAGTGCGTTTCGAACAAGCTTATGGGTGGCTCTCTGGGTATACTTCAGAGCCAGTAAGGACTTGAGCAAGGAATGGTTATGAATTATAGCATTCAGTTTCTCCATGACTCTGGGATGAATGGGTGTGGTCTACTATACATATACAAAAGAAAGGGGGGAACCTCTCCCAGTAGGGGATACACCTGGCCCATAAGAGGGCAAAGGGCAGAACGTTGGTCTAGTTTTCATTGGTTTCTAGGACAAATTTAATTAAACTCATGCCTGTCCTGAATTTTGTGGCTGGTATGCACAATGGAGTTTCCAATTTGTGCCTAAGGCTTGAGCTATACTTTGAGATACCTTGGCTACAAAGGTGGGGCTACTATCTGATCCTATGACTACTGGCAGCCCGAATCTAGGTATAATCTCCTGAAGTAATTTCTTGACTATTTCTGTCCTAGTGGGATATGTTTCAATCCAACCCAAGAAGGTGTCTATAAGAAATAGCAGGTATTTTTACCCTGAAACAGGTGGCTTAATCTCTGTGAAATCCACCTCCCAATGCTCTCCTGGGGAATTTCTTTGGGGCCTGAATTCCCAGAGGAACCCTCTTACCTTGAGTAGCGTTTACCTGTGCACAGACAGTTCTTCTAGTGACTATGCTTTTAATTATCTTATCTAGGTTTGATATACAGTACCTGCCTTGGAGAAGTTCAGAAGTCTTGATGATGTCTTGGTGGGTAGCCTGGTATCTCTGCTGGTATCACTGGGCAACTAACATCCAACCTAGAGCCTCTGGGACAAACAGTCTGTCATTTGGTAGGGTCTACCAACCATCTGGTCCTTTGATGTCTTGCTTCTGTTCTGCCAATTTCTCCTCCTGTTTGGTGTAGGAGGAGGTCTGTCATAGGTCAGGATCTGGTAAGGTTACTAAGACTTGTAAAGGCCCCACTGGTTTTTGGGTGGCTTCCTTGGCAGTTTGATCTGTAGCTCTATTTCCTCTGGTTTCGATTGTCTCCCATTTCTCATGTCCTTTGCAGTGCACTATTGCAGCTGCCCTTGGGAGCCAGATGGCCTCTAACAAGAATAAAAGCTTTCCTATTTTTAATGTACTTTCCAGCTGAAGTTGGTAACCCTCTTTCCCAGGGAAAGGCACTGTGTCCCCTTGTTCAGGGACTGTGCCAAAATAGTGTAGTCCAGGGTGACTACTGCTGCCCCTGCATATCGGATCCCATCCTGAACATAACTGCTCCCATCCGTGAACAGTACCTTGTCTGGTGATGATAGTAGGACATCTGTCAGGTCTGGGCGAGCTGTTTGTACTGCATCTGTTACCTCTATGCAGTCATGAATGGGTTCCTCCAGATCATCATCTGGAGCAGGCCGGCAGGGCTGATGGCCAGTGTCTTATGGAACCCGATGCGGGGCTGGTTCAGGAGAAGAGCTTGGCACTGGTTGATCCTGGTGTTTAACATCCATTTCTCCAGAGCACCTCAAAGGATAGCCTCCAAAACATGGGGTGTTGTCAGGGCTAGTTCCTGGCCCATAGTCAGCTTATCTGCCTCCTTTACCAGCAATGCTGTGGCGGCCACAGCCGAGAGGCACGCTGGCCACCCTGCTGCCACAGGCCTAGTCTCTTGGACAGATAGGCCATAGGTCTCTTTCAGGGACCTAGAATCTGAGTGAGAACCCATTTGGCAATGCCCCTTACCTTACTCACATAGAAATGGAAGGGTGTGGTAACACCTGGCAAGCTAGGGCAGGTGCTGAGACGAGAGCCTTCTTTAGCTCCTTAAAGGCCCATTTTCCCACTTTGGTCCAGTTTAGCAGCCTAGCTGGAGTGGTGGTGGTGGCTTGCAATGGGGCTACTACAGGAATCCCCAACCCTGGCAGGTAGTTTTCTGCCCAGACCCTGGGATAAAGACACTGTAATTCCTCCATGTAGGTGGAGGCCTTATGCTCTTTGCCTGGCGTTGCTTTTCCCATTTTCTGCAAGAGATATTTCTCTGAGAGAGGACAGGTTAAAAGAGTACAGGCAGGGGAGGATGAAACCAAACCTGGCTTTTTTGGGGTCCACGGGGAGGTGTGCTCCATCCCCTTCAAAGGATATGGTGACTTTTAGTTTCTGTAGGAGGTCATATGCAAATCAGGGGTACGGGCATTCTGGCATGGCCAAAAGTGAACGTGTTACCATGTTCCTTCTGAGGTCCACAGTCCTTTTTGCGGTCCAAGGGAAACAGGCAGTTTGTCCAGTGGCTTTCTAGACTGATTTCTTCTTAGAGGAAATGGGTCCCGTCAGTTCTGTTAAGGCAGAATAGGCTGCCTCAGTGTCCACCAGGAGACTAACAGGTTTGCGCTCCACTTGTAAGGTTACCCTGGGTTCCTGGGGATTTATAGAAAGGAGCCCTGGTCCTGTCAGTCCTCTTCCTCTAACTTAAGACCCTTGGAGTCTGAGTCTCCCTTTTTGCTTCTCTAGCTAACCTGCCAAGACACTCTCTCTTCCAGGGTCTCTGCTTCCTACAGTAGGTATACTAATTCCTTCCTATTTGCTTCCTATCCTTTATCTATTTCAATATTTCTTTTTTCAAACCTTCCATTATTAAAAATATTTAGAAAAGACAGATGGAGGGGGGAACCTCTAGCCACTTGAATTCTAAATTGCCACATTTTTCCTAGAAATAAAGATCTCAGTTTCTGATAAGCCTGAAATGGGGGATGGGGGTAATTTCTAGTTGCTGCCTTTAAATGCTCTAACAAAACACGGTGAAAAGTGTCCAAGGAGTTGCCGGGGATTCTTGGGTCTCATTGGAGCACAGAGGGTCACAAGGGAATTTCCTTCCTCACCCTGCATCTCCAGTTACTCAAAACAATCCCAAAGGGGATGTGCGCCAGGTGGGCGGAGGCAGGGAGCAAGGTGTAGGACCCAAATGGAGGTGCTCCCACCGAGGGAGAAGGCTGAAGTCCTTCCCTCTCTGTTCCCACTGGGAAAAGCGCTTGCCTCCTGCCAGCAAAGGTGACCTGGGGGGAACTGGTGACCCTTACACTGCAATCAGAACCCCTGATGTCTTTGAAAAGCCCCTCTGCTTGAGTGTGTTTCCATTAAAAATACTGATTTTAAAATTAATAACTCAAGAGTTGCCACACACAAAAAGAGGAAAAAGGGACCCACAAAGCATTTTCTTTTCCTTCTACAGATTTTACAATGTACTACAGTCATTAACCATATTAAACTCAAATGGCCAATTGAGGCAAACAGTTCTGACACCATTCCTCCATCACTGATTAAGACTGGGTCGCAGCAAGTGTCAGAAATAAGATTCATTTAGTTTTCTGGGCAGGCTTGGTGACTTTGCCAGCTCTAGCTTCCTTCTTGTAGTTAGTTACCTTTAGAATTTTGTCCCTACTTTAAACTTCTTAGGACAACAATTGTTACAACTTTATCAAATTAGTAAACATAGACAGAAATTTTGGTGGGCCGATTCCTTCTCTGACAGAGAGCGAGCACCCCTGGGAAAAAGGAATTCTAGTGGCCATTCCGGATGGTTTGCTAACTGTCAGAGCACTCAGCCTTAAATGAATTAAATGTTTCTTTCTTTTCTTTTTTTCCCCCACAGATTTCCACACTTACATGAACAAATAATTATACCCAGGTAGACAAACAAAATATCAAACAAACAAACCCATGTTTCAGCAAAATAGAAATGGCACTCATGTTGGACAAAGGTAACAAGACTAATAGATGCAACAGATAAATGCCCCATCCTACAACCTAGGGAGTTTCTCTGGAGCCTCCCATAATGAGGGCGGGACCAGGCGGGGCATCACAGTGAACACCCTGGAGGAGGGGAAGGGCATGCAAATGCCACCTTTGCGGCAGCCGCCTTGACTGCCACAGGTCACTGGGCAGGACTGGCTTTTTTTTTTTTTTTTTTTTCTAAGGAAAAAAAGCTTAAAACTACTCCAGGAGTCCGCCAAGAACTGTGATGGGAAAGTCATCCTGCACTCGAGCGCTGACCAAAGAAAAAGAGGGTTTAGTCTAGAAGGGCAGGTTATACATAGAGGGTTATTTCAGGAGAGGTGAAATCCTGCAAGGAACCTTGATTAAAAAAAAAAAAATCAGTAATCCAGTAGCACAGTCCAAGGCCAAACACACAGGGAAGAACCACTCAGTGTCCTCCAACAGGATTTCAACAACCTGACAACAACCTGACAGAACCTTCACAACTCAAAACCTTGACAAATCAGAACCTTGAAAAATCAGATTCTTGACAAAGAGTACACACAGGGCCCAGTTCTGACAACACCAAACAAAAAGACAAAAAAAAACAAAAACAAACAATCCAGAAAACAGGAGTACCTCTGAATTCTAAGGGCACTTCTAGGAGGGGGAAGTCCCAGCTGCGTCGAACCCTTCCTGACATCCCCACCAGATGAGCAGTCCACCAGAAAACCAGAACTCACCTCCATGTGGGTTTCCAGGACTCCCGAAACAATTTTTTAGGGATGTGCCAATGTTCCCTGTCTGCTCACTGGATCCAAAGGGAAGTTCTCCTGGGCCCTGGGGCTTCTCAGGGTGCGCACTTCCAAGAGACCCCTCAGTCTTCATGACCGGACCAGGGGAGATTGGTCTCCCTTGGTGTCCAGCAGGATGTCCGCACAGCTCTGGTATGTCCTTGGGGGCCTCTATTGTTTAACTCAGCGGCTGGGATAGGGAAAGTCCTTATTTTCACAGCCCCAGACTTTACATCCTCAGCGGGTGAGACGGGGAGTCCCTATTTTCCCAGCCCCAGACCGTACACTTTGGCCTCTTTAATTTTTTTTTATTTTTTTCCCCCTCTGGTAATTCTATTTTTTTTTTGCATCTTTTTTTAAAATCTTTATTGTTCAGTTTATTAATTACATTGTTTCCCCTTTTTTGTCCCCTATATCTCCCCTCCACCCTTTACCTATCCCCCCCTCCACCCTCAACTCCCCCTCCCCACTGTCCTCTCCCATTGTTGCATGATTTTTCTCCAATCTCCTGCTGTACTTCCCACAACCCCTTTCTCCCCAAGAATTGTCAGTCCATTTCCTTTCTATGTCCATGTTTCTGTTATATTCACCATTTCATCCTGTTCATCAGCCTATCAATTCACTTGATTTTTATGTTCATTTGTTGATAGATGTGTATTTGTAGTTCATAATTTATATTTTTACCTTTTTCTTCTTCCTCTTCTTAAAGAATATCTTTCAGCATTTCATATAATACTGGTTTGGTGGTGATGAACTCCTTTAGCTTTTTCTTATCTGCGAAGCACTTTATCTGATCTTCAATTCTGAATGATAGCTTTGCTGGATAGAGTAATCTTGGTTGTAGATTCTTGCCACTCGCGTCTGGCCTGCATCGTTTCTGTTGAGAAATCCGCTGACAATCGTATGGGTGCTCCCCTGTAGGTAACCAACTGTTTTTCTCTTGCTGCTTTTAATATTCTCTCTTTATCTTTTGCTCTTGGCATTTTAATTATGATATGTCTTGGTGTGGTCCTCTTTAGATTCCTATATTTTGGGGTTCTGTGTACTTCTTGGGCTTTTAAGTCAGTTTCTTTCACCAGGTGGGGGAAGTTTTCAGTCACTATTTCTTCAAGTATGTTTTCATTAACTTGCTCTCTCCCTTCATCTGGCACCCCAATAATTCGGATGTTGGCATACTTGAGGTTGTCCCAGAGGCCCCTTAGGCTATCTTCAATTATCTGAATTCTTTTTGTTTCTTGCTTTTCCAGCCGAGTGGATTTTGCTTCTTTGTATTTCAAATCTTTGACTTGGTTCTTGTGGCCCTCTGGACTGCTTTTAGGACTTTGTGTAATATTTTTTATTTCAGTCTGTGTATGCTTGATTTCTAGTTGGTCCTTTTTCATATCCGTGAGGGTCTGGTTCATATCCTCAGAGGTCTTGTTCATTTCCTTGAGAGTCTCATTCATTTCCTTGTAAGTCTCATCATTTCCTTGTAGGTCTCATTCATTTCCTCGTTGGTCTTGTTTATTTTCTCGTAGTTCTCATTAAGTCCATCGGCCTTTTCTAGGAGCCTCTTGAAAAGCCTTATAACCGTGGTTTTGAACTCTATGTCTTGTCGTCTTTTCTCCTCCATTTCTGTCACCCCTGATTTCTTTCCATATCTCTGCATGGTGGCTGCTTCATGTGGAAGATATCCTCTAGGGGTCAGTGGCACAGCCTCCCCAGTTATTTGAGATGGGTAGTCTTACTGCAATCCTTTATGGGTTGTACAGTATTTTTGAATTTAAACCCAGCTTGTTGTTGTTAGCCTTAGGAGGGTTTGACCTCCAGGCCTATTGGCTGTGAAGGGAGGCTGAGTTCAGGTTGGATGGGCGGAGTCTCTGAGCTGCGCAGGCAGCGTCAGCGTCAGCTGCGTCCTATGCGGCGCTTGCTTGTGAGGGTCTCTGTTGGATGGGGATGGCTGCAGGCACCTCCAAGAGAAAGCCGCTAGTCTCTTCCCCCCCAGACAACTCTGCCTCTCCCCAAATGGGTCTACACCCCCAAAGTCTAGCCCAGGGTTGTAAAATAGATGATTTCCGGGACCTGGAGACAAGTTTCCAGGGGGCAAGTCGCGGGTTTGTGCGACACTCGAGCGAAAACTTCTTTTCCCTGCCTCCTCCGGGTTTCTCGCAGACTAGGAGCCTCTGCCATGCCCCGCTTCCAGGCTGCGTCCCTCAGACCTCGGACCTCACCTGGCACTGGGGAATCTGTGCAGTGGGACGTCTCCATGTACCCTGGACCTCGGACCTCGCCTGGCGCTGGGGAGTCCGTGTAGTTGGATGTCTCTGCCCTCCCCATTGGCAAAATCCAGCCGGGGTTGCTGCTCCAGCCCTACAGCCCTCGAGCGCGACCGGGAGGCCTCCTAACCTGTTTCCGTCTTCAAGGTTGCGCTCCCACCGCTCCTCTGAGTCTCCGTGTCCCACCTTTACTCTTGTTTGTAGAGTTTTCACTCAGCTAGCTTTCTGACGATTCTGGGTGATGTGTGTTCTGCTGTTATGTTGTAGTTCTTAAATCGTTGCGTGGGGCAGAACAATAGGTGTTTACCTATGCCGCCAACTTAGTTCTCTCCACTTTGGCCTCTTTAATAGGACTTGAATTTTTAGGGTATTGTATCATTAATAGTCATATTTACACTCTATATAAGGATTTTAATGAGTTTTATGATCACAAATATCTAGTTATGACACAAAAAATATTTTTTCTTACTTTTGACGATAACCAGGGAAGCATATTTTTGTTTCTATCAGCAGTTTGATCTCAACAACAGCTTTAAAGATTCAGGTTCACTTGTGTTCAAACAGATGAATGGCCCAAACTATTGTTCTGCTCAGATATAATTAAACTCCTTGTGAGATCATCTTAGTTTATTCCAGAAAATGTTATTTAAGGAGATGAGAGTAAATTGGAATACAAACAATGACAATAGAAAAATAAACTGGAAGGATCAATATAATGCCCAGAAACTAACAGGTTATTGACCCATGTATATGCATTTTTATAGGATAAAGCAAAGCCCTACAACTAATAAAATAAATCTTTAGTAGGGCAGTTTGTTCATTAACAGGGACACTGAAATGGAATACAAAAATTGAGAGTTTTATATTTGGTCATGGTATATATTTAATCTAGATGAAGCAGGAATTTTAGGAGAATATAGGAGGTTTAAGGGTTTGTTAGAATTGGGATCCATGGAAAAAACACAGGGAAAGGTACATTTCCATAACACAAGGAATCCAGGTGCAGTTACATTTTTTTAAGACAGGGAGGCAGTAACAGGTATATTTCCATAGGAGAAGAGAACTGAAGTAGCCATAGAAAGTCACATTTACAAAACAAAGAGAAGGAAACCTTTCATTCAGATGGATATGAAGCCCAGAGGAATGAAAGGAAGATGAGAAAAGAGTGGGGAGAACCTTAAGTGGGACTTGTGAGGTTCAACCTTTGATCCCAGGAGTTACTCTAGTAACCAGTCTAAGGGAATAGTGACCAATCAGAGGGGATATCAAGGCACCAGGATTTGCAGCCTTTATAAGTCATAAAGAAAAGAAACCCAGGGGGACTTTTCCCCTTCCCTACTTGGGAGTCCATTCTGTGGGACTCTCCCCTCTCACCACCTGGGAGTCTACTTGTTCTTCAATAAATATTCATTTTTACTATACCACTTTTTGTTTGTGGATTCATTCTTCAATTCAGGCAGACAAAGAATCCGGGTTCCAGAACAACTATTTGGTATCATAGACATTTAGTAAATCTTCAGTTTCATTTCAGAGAATTCTTTAACTTCTTCTGTCTATAATATGATGCCACATTGTTCTGGATATAGATGATATCATCACCTCATCATGCTTACAAGAGGGAGAGTGAAAGTCAAGTACTGTAGCAAGTGTGATATTTCAATTATGTAACAACTTCACCATTTAGACACTGGTTCATAATCCTTTTAGAAGTCCTGGACCATACCATCTCCCAGGTATTTAGGTATGGATGCAGTAGTGACACTGAAATGGAATTTTTGGACTTGAACCCGGATTCTTTGTCCCTTGGAGTTGAAGAATGAATGAATTCACTGACAGAGGGTAGTATAGCAAAAGGTGGAGAGATTTATTGAAGAGAAAATACAGCCTCCCACATGAGGAGGGGGGAAGGGTCCCACAGACTTATGGTTTCCACAGTTTATAAAGGCTGAAGTTCCTGTGCAGATAACCCTCTGATTGGTCAATATTCCCTTTCAAATTGGTTACTATAGTAACTCCTGAGGCCCTCCTCCCTCATTGTTCTCTTATTCCCTCAGGGCTCTCTTCCTCTTTCATTTTGTAAATATTTTGGCTAATTCCAGTGCCCTTGTCTTATGGAAATGTAACTGCACCTGGCTTCCTTGTCTTATGGAAATTTCCTAAGTCTGCCTATATGCCCCTAAAATTTCTGTTTCAATACTTCACTCTTTCTTTTTCCAGTTATAGTGAGATTAATGGGTAATGATTGTGTTCCTTTTTCCCCCTATAGTCTCCAGTTCCCTACAGGTCCATATCACCCAGTTTTGGTCTACTCTAACTTTGAACTTAAAGCATAAGTTGGGGGAACCTCTTTATTGCCCAGGGCCATTGGATATTTATAACATCATTCAAGGTCTGTACAAAATGATCAACTTAAAAAATAGCCTAATGTATTTGGTGAAACATTTAATTAACTCACCCCTAATGTCTTGGCAGAGCCAGACCAAATGATTTATAAAGCCCGTGGGCCAGACATCCCCACCGTCCTTCCTTAAAGAGTCACCTTTATGCTCTTCTTTCCTCAAACTATTTCTCTTCCCTAATAATGACCTGAGTGGAGTTTTAATTCAGAACAGCTCCTAAGACATTAAGAATCCTCTAACCAGATCTCTTTTCTCTGCTACCTACCAAAAAAGATGAGATAGCAAAGACCTGACTGTTCTCTGTCCATTTTCCATAACTTCTAGTTCACCAAGAACAAAACATAACTAAATATCTCAGTTTTTTGTGTCATTTATTGTATTAGTAAACTTTAGCTTCCTAGATTAAGATACACAAATAGAAATGCTAATATGGCATCTTCATGTCTCTGGGTGTTATGCGCAGATTTCATGATCCCCAAAGACCACCAGGGAGCCGGGTCCAATGCAAAAGCAAAAGAGCCTTTATTACAAGCTTGAGCTTGGCTCTCTACCCCCACTGATCCAGTGACAGAATCCAAAAGACAGCACATATCCAAAGCATAATGATTTTATAAGGAGGTGGGGCCAGACTCGAACCACTGAGTTGGCTGATTCCAATTGGTTGGGTGAGGGCTGGGGCTAGTGACGCAAAGGCAGGGTGCGGCCAGGGTCTGGCTACACAAAGACAGGATGTGACCAGCATGCCCTAGCCTGAGGCCAGTTCCTCTGCATTCCCATTGGCTGAATTAAGGGCAGGCTGAGCAACTGAGTCAATCTTGCTCTGCCCTTTCATTCACCCCTTGTCTTGGAACTTAGGGCTCAATCAGAAGATGGACTGAATTTCTACCTTCCTTCTGTTATTACTCCTGAATGGTCAACATAAAAACAACATTCTTCCCCTAGGGCTGCACATAGACCTCCTTGCTGCGTGAACACAGAGGCAGGCCATGACTATTGCCAGGAAAAAGGGTGGACTCCCGGCAGTGTGGGTGACAGCGAACAGAGTCAACAGAGTTACAGACATCAGGCGGGTCGAATGCGCTGTAACTGGAGCTTGCTCCATTGTGTGATGAGGTCCTTCTGGACTGCAGAGGGATCAGCTGGGTGGACATGGATGTGGTGGACCCAGGTGGCGATGCCGTCTACCTTGAGAGTGGTGGGTGTAGTAAGCACTATGACATAGGGGCCCTTCGAATTTGGCTCAAGGGTCTCCTGGTGGTGCCTCTTGACAAAAAGCCAGTCTCCCAGTCTCCACTGATGAGATGTTGGGGTTTGGCCAGCCTCATCACGGAGGCACGCCCAAATGTCCTCGTTTGCCCTCTGGAGCCCTCTTAAGAGACAAATTCAGTCCAAACATGATCTAAAACTCAGTGTAGGGAGATGTCTTTATCCCGTAAAGAGCATATGGAAGAAAGGCCACCCAGTCCCTGCCAGTCTCCATGGCTAATTTGGTAAGGGTCTCTTTTAGAGTTCTATTCATCCTTTTTACCTGCCCTGAACTTTGGGGTCTATAAGCACAATGTAATTTCCAATCTGCCCCTATAGCTTTGACTACTGCCTGTATTACCTGTGAAATAAAAGCTCATCTGTTGTCTGACCCTATCATAGCAGGAAATCCATACCTGGGTAGGATGTCTTCTAGCAGTTTCTTGGCCACCGTCTGAGCTGTTTCATGCTTGGTTGGGTATGCCTCTACCCATCCAGAAAAGGTGTCCTTCTCCTATTGTACATTTCCTACCTTAGCCGAATTAAATTAATCTGAAAACTTGACTGCTATTTTATTGTCAAATTTAATACTCTAACAACAATCTTAGTTTACCCTGTAAATATTAATGGCAAGGATTGTTTTGCATTCTTAAGCAGACCCTGAGCATCCTTGGTGCTAGGTATAAGGTAGCTGTTGTTAGCCAAATTTCTATTTGTTGCCTCGGTCCTGATCTGGGCTGGGTCAGGTCTTTGTCTGTTACCTGGGTCCCGATCTGGGCTGGGTGTGGGAAGTGAAGCAGCAATGGGGCAGGAGACCTCCCTCAGAAGGAGCGTGTATTCAAGCCCCTGCAATGCTGGGGGGTGAGGTTCTATGCCCCACCTCTGTTGACCCCCAAGTTCTCTCCTGATGGCCCCTCTGCAGCTGTGCCTGTCTTAGGTTGTTCTCCCATGAGGAATCTTACTTGTCTTTGACTAACCAGTCATCCTCCAGGGCCAAGCAGGGTGATGTGAGGTTCAGTTCTGTTGCCTTGGTAGCTTATGCTCCTGTGGCCTCCACGCCCAGTGCCTGCTTTGGTATCCCCTCGCCTGCTGGTGTGGCCCTGGCACTGATCACATATCTTGGGAAACCCAGGTTTTTCTCCAGGGAAGGCCAACCTCACACCATTGGGCGACAGACAGATCCATGGTACCAGCCATCGCAAGGCTTCAACCTCAGCATGAACAGCAAGCTCAAGCAACGGCTGTGGGCTATTGGATTGTGAGAAGAGGTTCCCTCTTGGCAAAAAGGGCAAGAGGGGCCAACATGGAATGTTCATGTGTCTTCCTGGGGATCCCTCTACACAGTAGGAAGGATTAAATCCTATTTATAGCCTCACCTTGCTCAACATAAGGTAGAAGTAGTATCTGAGCAATTCTTTGCCCTGGAGTACTTCGTATAACATGATTACATTCTAGTACAGCTTTAATTTCTCCTTCATAATCTGAATCAATGACTCCAGACAGAACATTTAATCCTTATAGAGTGATTCCACTCCTCCCTAAGATTAATCTTAAAGTTCCCCATGGCATAAGTCCACAAATTACTTTAGGAATAGCTTGTTGAGCATTATCTGGGGTCAGCTATAGTGCTGTTAACATACAGGCCTGTGCTTCCTGGAGTTGCTCGGGTGAGGGAATCCAACGTGGGCCTTGCAGGGCAGATTCCCCCTATTGAAGTTGGGGCTGGGAGGCACCCCTCTGGCCATTTCCCGGCCGTTGACCATGCCTTCTATCTTCACCTAGAGGTTGCCTGTTTCTATGAAATTTTGATCTACACACTGGCCCAATTGTTCCCTTTTTGACATCTAGGACACCGAGGGATTGAATCTGGAGATTGAGCATTTATGCCTCTCCCTAGAGCACAACCTTATGTCCTTCTTGGTTGTCCACATTCCTTTTGGAAATGTCCTGTTTCTCGACACTTATAACACCTCTTATTCCTCACTGTTACTGCAGCGGCGAGTAAACTTGCTTGAAAAGTGCCTGATTCCACATTCTGACAAGCTTGAATCATCTCTGTAATGGTACTATCTTTTCTCAGAGGTGTCAGGCATTTCCTACAATCAGCATTGGCATTTTCATTTAGCTGAAAACGTTAATTTTAATTTAATTTGAAAATATTTCTTTTAAGAGAGAACAGACTTTTGAAAATATTTCTAAGAATAAATATAAGACATAATAAATTAATAGCTTCAATTCTGTCCTCTAGGTTTTTCTCATGAGGAAGCAAACTTAAATTATTAAACAAGTTTTTATCATGTGGTTAACAAACCCAGGCTGCCGCTTGACTTTTAAAAGGGCCATACATTTTCCTTTGCCTGAGGGAATTGAGAGGCCAGCCTGGAGATATTCAAATGCAAATTATCACATTCTTTCTTTAAAATGGCTAAATGGCAGAAGCTGTCTACCTGTAAGCTGTGGGGGAGGGGGAAACTACCCTTCTTCTTCCATTCCAAATTAGTTGGCTTCCTAGCAGCCATTTGAAGACCCCCCATTAGAGTCTGGTGGTAGACCCGGAGCCTCTCCTTACCTTCTGCCATGTTGAAATCCCATTCAGGCCTAATTAGAGGAAAAGAGGTGTAGGATTCCCGTCCGTGCCCAGAACTAGCTTCCGGGCCTCATTAAGGAAATCAATGAGCCTCACCGGCTTTTCAGAGAGTCAACGAGGGAGACAGACTGCTCTCTCTGAGCAGGGCAGGCTTCCCACGTAAACTCCTCCACTCTCTGCTCTCGGAGCACTGCCTGCTTCCCTGGATGGGGGGTGGCAAGGTCTTTCTGGCACTCTAAGGGACTGATACTGGGAAGAAAAAATTAGTTCTTCTTCTCCTGCCGCAAAGCAAGAATAGGTCTACCGGCCCTTCTCGACCTCCCTGAGGTCGTTGGCTCTTTCCCTAATCTCTGAAATGATCAATCATAATACATAAAGGCGTAGTCGAGTTTGTCATCTAATGTCCATCCAGTAACTCCACAGAATAAAACAGAAAAACACGAACAGACAAACAAGCCTCCCCCGCCACACACACAAAAAACAAACAAACAAAAAAAACCTGTCTTCCAACTCCATGGAAGCAAAACTGAATGCTAGCTAAGAATTGTGAGGGGATTCCACGTCCCTCCAGAGTGAGGGGAATACACATCCCTCCAGATGATGGCCTCACATGGACTGGCGGGAGTGACCCACCTCGTCTTTTTATGTCCAGACTTCATGATCCCCAAAGACCACCAGGGAGCCGAGTCCAATGCAAAAGCAAAAGAGCCTTTATTATAAGCTTGAGCTTGGCTCTCTACCCCCACTGACACAGTGACAGGATGCAAAAGAGAGCAAATATCCAAAGCATAATGATTTTATAGGGAGGTGGGGCCAGACTTGAACCGCTGAGTTGGCCGATTCCAATTGGTTGGGTGAGGGCTAGGGCTAGTGACACAAAGGCAGGGTGCGGTCAAGGTCTGGCTACACAAAGACAGGATGTGATCAGCATAACCCTAGCCTGAGGCCAGTTCCCCTGCATTCCCATTGGCTGAATTAAGGGCGGGCTGAGCAACTGACACATCTCATGGTTTCTACACAGTTAAACAAGATGGAGGACACGATAGTCAATCCCGCTCTGTCCTTTCACGGGTTTCCTATACTAGTCAGGGATAGGGAAAAATAGGAACAGCATTCCACACTTGTAAAGCTGGATTAGATCTCTCAGCTTTGCTTAATTTAAGACAGAAGCAGTCTCTTCATCCTTATACATTTTAGGTATTATCATAAAAACAAATTGATACAATAATTTTTTTTAACAGAATGCACATTCTAGAATTGAAAGCACTATTGATTTGTTGGCAAAAGGAGAAAGAGGTGGAACTGTCCTTATATAAGAATTGGACTTTAAGTCTGGCTGTCAGTTCACAGCACGAAGTAATTGTTTCAAAATACAGGCTGCTGTTGAGCTACAAGAAGTATGAAAATGTGAAAACTACAAATTCCATGTTTCTCACTTCTTTCATTTTTCAGTGGACATTTATAGAGTAAATCCATGTTTCTTAAGTTTTGAAATAGCAGTCAAGAAAATAAGCCAAATTGATGCAGCAGTCATAATCATGATAAACTGACATAGAACACACAGGCTAAACAATCTACAGAAGTTAATCCACAGATTATTAAATCTAGGATCATTTATTGTATAATTCTTAAGTTTCTTCTTAATTATGTCATTCAAAAAATCATATGATGTTTCTTCAAATGGCTTTCCATCTTTTTCAAATAATTCTAATTGAATTATCATACATTTTCACTAATTTTATTTTCCTTCCTTCTCCCCCCCGCGCTTCTTTCCTTATTAAATTTTGTTGTTTTCCTATAAATGAAGTATGGTAGCAATCACCTCAGATAGAAACTGCTGTTTGAGTTCTGTACTTATTTGTTTGCTAAAACAATAGAAAGTTATTTTGATTTTCTGAACTTATCTATGATTGAATACTTTGTTGATGGAGGTTTGGATGTCCCATTGATTTTGATCTCACTAGTTACTGAAGCACATTCTTCTGGGAACCAAGACATCTCAATTATGCCAAAATGTCTCAGTAGCTACAGATAACTGACTCAGTTGACTCAGTGGTCCTGGAATCAGAAGAGCACAATTATCCTAAATTGCCACAAGTAGCTACTGATAGTGCATTCCTGTTGACTCAATGATCCCAAAATCTGGACAGCATAATTATTTTAAATTGTCCAGGTGGTCCCAGATAATGTGTTTCTGTTGATTTAGTGATTCTTAGATACTAACTTGCTCAATTTTTGCTTCTGTAGGTTCCTTGTTCCAGACCCAAAGATTCAATCGATACCTTTGTGATATTCTGCCAATATAAGCCAGACATGTTGAGCTGTTCGGGGCTGCGAGGTTTGAAGAGCATTAGCCACTTGTATGCCGCTGGCTTTTAATAAATGACTCCATAATTTGACTTTTTGAGGCATCCTATGTAAAATGGGAGTAAGTCACAACAATGTAAATAAAATACATTGTTTTGTTCTGTTCTTGTTTATCTTGTCAGTAATCAATAATGTGTAAATAAAAGCAAACAATCATTTACCTGTTATCAATAAAAGCATAAAAGGGTAATCACTTCAGGAAGATAATTTGATATTTTTAATTGAGATCTTGAAAAAATGTAATTTCTATTATTCAAGTAATTTTTCTCATGTGACCTTATCTTGCATCAACATTAAACATATTTAGAATAGTTCATGTATTCAAATTTTGAGAAAGGAAAATGTTAATGTGTAACATGACTGTTCAAGTCAGGCTTTTATAGACTATCTCATCCACTAAGGCATTACCATGTAATATTAAGTAATAAAGGGTGATCTAAAACTATGCATAGATCATGATACAAATTTTAAATAATAAATTTTTGTATCTTCAAATGTGTACAATGAAATTGCTTTTCTTTTGGTGGTAGGAAACTAACTGAATTTTCTTTTTAATTTTTTGTGTGTAGGTAAAGCCAATGCAATATTTATATTCAGATTTTCTAATCTAAAATTGTTATGAATATTAAGATAACTATATTGATTCTAATATATAATTGTCAGGATATTCTCTAATTCACAAGCTAGCACTTTCTTAAACCAATGCAGAGGCTATTAGCAGAGTTCCCCAAGGTGTTAAAGGTAACACATATGCCCTGAAACTGGAATAGCACCTTGCTCTTGTAAACATTTTACAAAAATCCAACTCAATATATTTGTTAACATCAAGAGTTTTCTAAATGAAGTTTCTTTGAAGACTCCCAGGAATCCCCTAAAATTGGCCACTTAGCATAATTTTGTACTCTGTCAGCACATTAAGTTCTTAGCACATTTTTTAGAAAATGCGGCTATACAGCTGTTATGGGCATTTTAGGAGCTGAGCAACATCCAATTCATAGTACTCTTCAAGTGAATGACTTATTAAGAGGCTGTAACAATAACAGGTTTTTACAGCAATGCCCTTTTTCCATAGATTCTACAAAGAGCCTAGTTAATGTTATCTGAGATGAGCAGATAGCAAGGATCATTTCTTCATTTCCAAACAATAAAATTATATCTCAAGAAGTAGCCATCATAATCAGAAAGTGATGGTAGAAGACAAACTAAAAATATCTGTCAATTTTCAATGCTTATCACAAAAAAAGTATTGATTGTGATTGCATACAAAAGAAAGCTGATCCCAGTCTTAGCTAGTGTGGCTCACAGGTTGGAGTATCACCCAGTGCACTGAAGGATCTCAGGTTTGATACACCAGTTGTGGGTTCAACCCCTGGTCATAGCGCACATGCAAGAGGCAACTGATTCATGTTTTTCTCTTTCTTACATTAATGTTTCTCTTTCTCTCTCTCCCTCTCCCTCTTCCTTCTCCTCTCTCTAGAATAAATGAAAAAGATATCCTCAGGTTTGAGGATTAAAAAAATAACGGTGGAGCCCAAGCATACAACATGGGTTAGCAAAGAGCTAGGTTTATTGCAGTATCATGCACCATCCTTATTCAATGGCTTGTTATGGCATAATATGAAAATTAAATACAATACTTGGATAGGGAAAGAAGTGACAAAAATGCTAATTATATTGAGGCAGGATAATAAGAAGTTAGAGAAATTTTTTTTGCAAATAGAATGGGGAAACTAAAACAGGTAGCTAATTCAAACTGACCTCATCCATTACTTGACTCACCTGCCTCCTTTTCCCTTGCACAGCTATTCCCTTAAATATTACACCATGAGGACAATGAGGTTCTGATCAGCATCAAGCATCTTAGGAACAAATCCTCAGGTCTGTTGACCACAGAGCGGAGTTTTGGTGAAACATCTAGTCCTCAGTTGTGTTTCAGTTCCAGGCCCAGTAGAACAGCAAAACCAGATGAAGTGACATAATGGCTAACATCAGGACCAGATGCAATGAACAATGTCCCCCTACCCTTTCACTGATCAATCAGTGGAGACCATCACCCTGACCCTATACACTCATTTTGATAAATTGGCATAATAAAATGCACACCTGAAAAGCTGGTGAATATTGAGAGCCTTCCTAGAGACCTTCCCTGCCTTTAGAAAACAGAGCACATGTTGGGTCATTAGTTTTTCTCTCTAGAGCATGTTCATCCCTTTTTACTTCAGGCATGTATCTTTGCTTTCTTTCTTCTAAGCTCTAAGGGTTGCCACTAGACTTGCAACCAGGGAAGCAGCAGGTGATGGAAGTTCCTCCTGGGTTAACCCCGTGAACCTGTCTCCAAGAGCCCTTCTTTTACCTCTGTAACTTGTTTCCTGAGCCCATGCAGTCCAACTGACTTACTTCTGATCCTATAACTTTCTTTCTAAAAGGCAAAGGCAGCTCTCTGATCAGCTTGCTCAAATCTTCTCTTCAAGTGTAATTTTGCTTTGCATGTTAAATAAACCTCCTCTTTGCCAAACTTAAGAACCAAAAGCCAACATTGCCATAACAGTATCATTTGCATAAGTGAAAAAAAATGAATTTGGGATTTACCAGGTGATTTGCAGAGAATTTGAAACTGGTTAAATAATTTTATCTGGATGTACCACATTACAGATGTAAGTCAACCTCAATGGACAGGGCATAATCTAATTTTAAATTGTAGAGTTTTATTGTTAGTTGCATTGTGTTAAGACATTTTTATAATCGTGAATAAGGCATTAGGCCACACAGCAACTTATCAGATGACAGGAAACATGGATTGATGTGTCCAGGATTTAAAGTAGCTTCTTATATTAACCAAAATATCTGTAGAAAGAGATAATTGGCTAAATAGGAAAGCAATTAGATTAGAAGTCTATAATCAACCTAAATTAGGATGTGATCACCAAAGCATTATCTACTATATTCCTAGGTTGCCTTACAATATCTAATAAGTTATAATATGTAAGCTTATTTTAATAATAATGTCACTAACAATTAAATGAACCATGTTTTTTATACATTTCTTTACTCCTTGTTTATAACACTGAGTTGGGGAATAAAATATTGCAGGAAAATCAGAGATATCTTTGTCATCCCACTCTACCTTTTAGGACTAGTAAATATATTTATATTGGGCCTCTTCTGCTTATGCCAAGAGAATGTAAGATGATTTGTAAATAATTGAGATTATAAAAGGGCATTCTTAGCATCACAAGAAGGACAAGACTTCCATTAATAGCAAATAAAGTAAAACTGATGAGATGGGAAAATAAATAGTGGGTTTTCTGAAGGAAACCAGGCCTGGTGATTCAACCATTTTGAATTTACAGCTTTTACATTCTATTATTAAACACAACAAGGCAGTGTTGGCTTTGGAATGATACTTGCCCCAAACTAGACAATTATGTGCAGAACTTCATTGAGAAACTATAAATTATGAACACCACTATTGTAATATATATGTTTTATTAAAAATGGGTTTCTCAAAAATTAGGGGAAACATATATTTTGAAAAAATAGGATGCTAGAGAACATGAAAAAAACTATTTTAATACACAGAGGGATTAATATTTTTGACATCCTATTTCACTCAGGAAATTATGACTTTTATCTAAGGAAAATTGTAGATGACAGGACAAAATATTTCTCATATAGTTATTTTTAAATAGCCACAATTACCTCTAAAACTCTGTACAATATAGTCCACCTTCTTCTCTACCTTCTCCTCTCCTGATTTCCCTGACTCTTAACTGGCTCATCACTGGCCTACTAGTTGTTCCCTGAACAGAAGAGCTAGTAGCTCTTCTGAGGTGAGGTGCTCATTTTTCAAAAATGTCTTCATGTTTTTTTTTTTTCCATCTTATTAAAAATCATTACTCAAATATTTTTTCTTTAAGGGGAACCACTCAAATTCCTTTTTGTCCTAAATTTCAAATTCCACTTTTATTTTTCTTTATTGCTCACCAGCATCTGGCATATGCTATACTAGATGCCTGGTGCACAAAATTCATGCATAGGCTGGGGGTGGGGGTGGGGGTGGTGGGAGATGTCCCTTAGCCCAGTCTGCACCTTCTCCAATCTGGGACCTCCTCGAGGGATGTCCGACTGGCCTAAAGGGACAGTCGAACATCCTTCTCACAATCCAGGACTGCTGGCTCCAAACTGCTCACTTGCCTGCCTCTCTGATTGCCCCTAACTGCTTCTGCCTGCCAGCCTTATCACCCGCTAACCACTATCCTGCCAGCCTAATTGATGTCTAACTGCTCCCCTACCAGCCTCTTTGCCCCCAACTTCGCTCCTCTGCCAGCCTGGTCAACCCTAACTGCCCTCACCTGCAGTCTTGATTGCCCCCAGATGCCCTCCCTTGCAGGCCTGGAACCTCCCACCATCCTCCCCTGCTGGCCATCTTGTGGTGGCCATCTTATGTCCACATGGGGGCATGATCTTTGACCACATGGGGGCAGCCCTCTTGTGTGTTGGGGTGATGGTCAATCTGCAAATTACTCTTTTATTAGATAGGATAGAAACCTGGTGCATGGGTGGGGGTCAGCTGGTTTGCCTTGAACAGTGTCCCAGATCAGGGTGGGGGTTCCTTTGGGGTGAGGGTCGGCCTGGGTGAGGGGCCAATGGAAGTTTGCAGGCCAGCCACACCCCCCAGCAACCCAAGCAGAAACCCTGAGATCTGGGATTAATCTATGTCTACAATTGAAGCTTTGTAACCTGGAACAGAGCCAAGCCTTCTGCTTGCTCACTTGGTGGCGACAGCCATTTCTGTTTGAAACTTTGTAGCCTAGAGTGGAGGTCTAGGCCAGCAATGGCAGGCAGAAAGCTTGGCTTCCTCCATTGCCAGGGAAAACCAAGTCTTCTCCCTGCTCTCAGTGGTGGCAGCCATCTTGGTTGGGGTGTATTTGCATAATATGCTCCTGATTGGCTGGTGGCCGTGACTGTGGGTGTGGCTTGTGGGTCTGGCAAAGGTGTGGTCAAATTTGCATATTACTCTTTTATTAGATAGGATTGTTCTTATTTTTTTCCCAGCCTCCCCTAACAAGAAGGTGAATCCTCTGCATGCAGAGATTTTTGTCTGTTAAGTTCTCTGCTGTGTTTCCAGTGTCTGATAATTCTCTCTTACATTAGATTTGCCTAATGTTTATCTATTATTAAGTATAACATGTAGATTATTTTTTATCTAAATAGTCAATATAGCTATTCTATTTTGGTAGTTCTATTTCAGAAAAATAAAGCTGGTTTGTTTTTGCATATTAGTATTAAAGAATTTAGTTAAACAGATGGTATATTATATAAATAGGCTTGGGAACAGCTGCTAAATTGAATATATGAGACTTTACAATACTCTCAATATAATAAAAGCTCATGAAAGATGACTAATTCTATATTAATACCCATAAATTATCAACCATTTTGAAATCATAGTTTTTACATTCTATTATTAAACAATAAAAGGATAACCATAAAATAAAACAGCAGGAGATAATAAATGGAGATATTTAATTTATATTAAACACTAAATTCCCAGCAATCAACAAGAACTGGAACCACATGAACAGGGAGAGACTGCACCCCACGCTCCTGTTTTCTTCTCCTTTATCTCCAGTCAAAGACATTGCAAATATCGTTGGGGCTATAGAGAATGAAATGAGGGAGTGGACCAGATATCATATACTTTCTGTTGTGAAACTCTCCTTTTATCTCTTCCCCCTTCTGCTTTTCTGCCTCTTGCACAGAATGTTTCACTTTCTCTCATATGTATTTCTGATGCCCTTGCTGAACTCATCTCTCCCAGCTCTCAGCAGACCCTGTGAAATACAAAAGTGAAATTGTTTAGGAGGATGGACACAGAAAGAGTAAGAAATGGCAGGCAGCCTAAGAGTGATAGGCAGTTGACAGAAGGCTATTGACCTTTAACAGAAAGGCAGAAAGCGATATTTCTGTTTTCAAGTACACAAGAGGCAAGGAAGGTGGTCCAGAGTTTCAGTATAATTTACCATCTCGTGTGAAGGTCATGAGTCTCAACACTCTAAAGACTTAGCAGTCATCAAACTCTGGAGACATATTTCTGGTTGCCAGATCTATGTTTCCTACTACTCTGACTTGAAGTCCTAGTTTCTCACTCCTAGGAACTCTGCCTTCCCCACTTCTGAGTGGCCTTTGGGAGCTGCCAGAGATAAGGGCACCTGCTGGGTCAGTCTTGTACTGGAGATCATTTCCTCTGGCTTTCAGATCAGCCTATGGAGCCATTTTTGTTTTTCAGGTCCCACCGAATAGTTTGGTAGTATACCTCCCTTTTCTGTGAATGCACAAACAAGGAAGAGGGGCAAGTTTTATATGTTTTTTCCTCATCTCTTTATACAGTCAGAACAAGGCAAGGATTCTGGGCTCATGGCAAGCCATCTTTTCATCTTATTTTTAACTGCATAATTCGCCAGCAATAATCTGCAAATGCTGTTTTCTGAGAATTTCAACTGTCTACTAAATAACAGATAGAAAAATACCATATATGTAAAAAATGGTAATTGTCATGAAGAAAATTTAAGAAGGATAAGATGCTGGAGTTTGGTGTTAATTAACATTATTTAATCAGAATTTTCTCTGAAAAGTAACATTTGATGAGGCATCTCAGTTCCCACAGTGGATCATGCTTAGAGAGCAAGGATGGTTTATTCCTACTGTAAACCTAGTGCCTAAAACAGGGCTGACAGTGACTGATGATCAAAAATATTGTAGAAACTTGGTAATTTAAGTAATATTTTCTTCAGTGTGCTATTTTAAAAGGACCTGCAATGTGGTACAGACATGAAAATATTCCTATTAAAATTGTTAATTATATAATTTGTTTCTAAAAGTTTCATCTTCAGCCACTCAGAAATATTGACTAATTAAAGCAATTAATTACCAAATATTCCATCTTTTTTTCTTTTTAAAGCAAAATGAAGCTCACAAAAATTTCAAAGTCATACATGGAAAGAGCCTGTTGTTCTTTTAGTTCAATTCATTTAATCTGGATTGGTTTCTTCTGCCTTTTGAGGGAATGACTACTTCTCTAGTCATGATGTGATACACACACAATTTTGCTGTTCAGTGTATTTTGCTTTCTCCTAAAAGAAAAAAGGACTATAGATATCAGATTCAAGCCAACCTTTCAGAATCTACCTGACAGATCTGTGTCTTACATATGGAATAATAAAGTGAAGAATAATGACAAGAGATTAATAGGGTTTGGAATCTTTCACCTCTAAGTCAGTTCTTCACGTTGAATTATTTTAAAGTGGTCAAGGTGAAGCATTTCTGTTGTATATATTTAAAATTCTATTAGTTCCAAGAAGTAGTGTTTAAAGACCTATAGAACAAAAGACGAACAAGACAGTAAGAAGGGCCAGCAGATGGGAGTCAGGGTAAATGAATTGGAATGAATATTAGGACATGAGTAGTGCTTACTTATTTTCTTTTCTTAAACACATACATTCATCTGAATATTCTTTATAGATAAATTATATTCATATTTTAAACATAATTTATGAAGCAATTTTGGAATAATTTATAACCTTTTTAAAATCTTATTACTTAAATTGGTTCTTTGCTACAGATAACATTTTGACCAAGAAGGTATTTTTCTCTTTTCTTAAGTTTAGGACAATAGAAACTAAAATAGAAACAGTAATTGGGTGACATTTAGGCTTTGTATAGCAAGAATGCGTGTAATTTTCTGTGTAGCTTTTCATCATTCACCTCTAGGGGGATATGGATGAGCTGATGCAGTATCTGTTCCTGGGAGGGGCAAGGAGCTATTTGCAGCATGAGTATACAGATACAGCTTCAAAATAGGCTTGATTGTTATTGTTTTAGGGGACAGAAGCAGAAAAGATGTAGCAAAAAAAAAAAAAGAAGGTGATTTTGTTAAAGTACTCTGTAGAGTTTAGGCAGAGAAAAATAGCATGACAATCACATAATTCGGTAAACATCTAAGTGCATACATATACCTGGGCACTCACAAGGTGCTTCTGCTTTGAAATATGACAGTAACTTATGTCACTTTCTGAAGAGAAAATATCCATAATATCATATGCAGATAATATCATATGTAAAAAATCAATAAAATATATTTAAAAAATGAAAATAAAAGTTTGAAAGTTGTGAAATACATGTACTTAACATCTTAACTGCATATGTATTCGTTATTAATATTTACAATCTTTAGATGTTTTTTTAGAGCAGTAATTTTCAAAGGTATTATAAATGTTAATAAGTGATCTTAAAAAATGAAAGCATACTTAGAATTTTAATTTGTAAAATATAAAATGTGGTGCAGTCTCTCAGATTTTCAAAATACCGGTATTACTCCTTTATACTAATGACATGTAAATGCGCAGTGAATAAGAGAGAGATCTATTTTATCCCCTATTTGACAAATGAACTTTCTAAAATGGAGAGTATTTCTTCTTAGAGTTCATTAAATTAATGTAATGATTTCAACCTGTGTGTTTCAGGAATTTTTAAAACATGCTATACATGAAGTGGTCACAGATAGTGTCCACTTTTTCCTTTAGATTGACAAACTTTAAAAAAAATGACAACATCCAACACAACAATAGCCATTCTGTGTGAATACCCTGCCTTGAACCATAAGTATATAGGGCATATAATATAGTTGCATCTTCACGTATGTAATACCTTAATCAATAAAGAAATTAAAATAAATAAATAAAGTAAAAAAATAAAATAATAGAGTTGCATCTTATTGGTCACATTGCATAATAAGGTTGCACTTGATTGCTTAAGTTTTGGTGCTAGAATTCCTTATATAAATGTACAGGCACCCGATTAAAAAAAAAAGACAATTTGAAGCAAAAAGGGTAGGTAATTACTATTATTATTATTTTTGGAAATCCATAAAAATTATACATGTTTTTTGTCAGATTGTCAAAAAATATTTATATATGTGCTGAAGAATTTTTTAAAAATATATTTTTATTGATTCTTTTGCAGTATAACTTATATTTAATAGTAGTACATATGTTTTCCTTTCCTCCCCCATTATCCTCCCCCCAGCCTCTCTTACCCCCCAGCACATGTCCCCACCTGCCTCTCTCCCCTCCCCAGTGTCTTTCATTCATTGGTTATGCTCATATGCATGCATACAAATCCTTCTGTTGATCTCCCCCAATATCCACCTCCCATCCACCCCAGCCTTCCCCCTGTAGCTTGACAGCCTGTTCAATGCCTCCCTGCCTCTATATCAATCACTCTCCCCTGTTTCAAAAATATCTTGCCCTGCATACTAGAAATAAATGTATAAGAACAAAAAATGTTTCCGTCTCAGTTTCAATGTCCAACTGTTCTGAATCCCAGTTTCAATGTCAAATAATTCTTTATGTGTACATGTCAGCAATGATATCCAGATGTGGACACACTGTGGCAATGCAGGTTCCATCCTCTCTGGTTTGGTCCTGGGCCGCCTGCAGCCATTCACTGCTGCCTACTGCTAGCATGGCAAGGTGTCGTCAGTGTCCCCCATCTCTGGACCGTCCTCATGGCTGGAATAGACCCGTCAGTTCCTCACAGTTGCAGGAACCCACATGGTCTTGGAGTTGTTCTCTGAAAACACACAAACACATTCTCGACCAAAAGTTAACAAAGGGATCCTCTCTGCAAATTAGACTTGGGATTCTTTTATTTTTTGCCTAAATGATTTTCCTTTGGCTTATTTTGACACCATGTGTGTTTTTTCATGGCTGTCCTGCTGTTGGCTTTACAAATAGAAGTTACTTTTTTGGAGTAAGAATTTTCTAGATATATTTTACTTACAGGGTATTTTTCTTTACATGATATTACCCTACTGTTCCTCCCCTCCTTTTTTTGATTAATGGGGGATTTTGGAAGTTTTATATTGCAGTCTTGGTAATTTTAAATTTTAATTTTTGCACACAAATATGACTGCTTTAGGTTCTTTGGATGTTAGGCAATTTTACAGTGAGATGAACTACTCATAGATATTTTAGTTAATATTTTAGGAAAAGCTTTTTGTCCAGTACACTAAAATTTTCTTGAGCATTCACTTATTTCACTTGGTCAATTTAAATTAATCTGAAAACTTGATTACTATTTTACTGTCAATTTTAATACTCAAGCAGAAATCTTAGTTTACCCTGTAAATACTAGTGGAAAGGAATATTTGCATTTTTGAGTAGGTCTTGAGCATTCTTGGTAACAGATTGAATTTAGATATAGAGCAGCTATTGCTGGCCTAGTCTCTGTCTGCCACCTGGGTCGCGGTATGAGTTGTGCGTGGGAGGTGAAGCAGCTGTGGGGGCAGGAGACCTCCCTCAGGAGGGGTGAGAATTCAAGCCCCTGCAAGGTTTGTGGGTGAGGTTCTGTGCCCCACCTCTGTTGACCTTTTAGTTCTCTCCTGTAGGCCCTGTGCTGAAGATTTTAATAATCAGTTTACATATGCCATGAGATAGAATAGTTTGAAAATCACTGAACTAATATATAGGTTAATATATATTGAGCTCAACATTTATGTTTTTAAGTACAGCACTATACATAAATATGAAATCATATATATGGGAAATATTTAGAAAAGATGAAACTTTCTAAATGAAAAAAATTATGAAGAAACAAGATGTATTGAAAGACATCATGGCAGAAACAATCTGTATGCCCCTTACAAAGGAACATAACTAAAATAAAGAAAGGCTCATAAACATTGAAAATAAAAGGCAAACAAAAATATAGTGGCCATCATCTAATCATTTGTGACATAGATCAAGCCAAAACATATTATTTGATATGAATAAAATTTATAAAGCTTAAGGCAAAATATCCAATGAAGAAATTGTTTAATATTTGTGTCCTCAATAATATAACAAAAGAGGATTATGATATGATGCGCATAGAGTCAGAAGAACTCTTAGCACATATATCTTTCAGTTTAAGACAGATTCAGAAATGAAATAATATTAGAAATGCAAGAGACAGTGAAAACAATCAGTAAGGCAAATTTTAGAAATATGTGGTGAACTGCACCTGGGACATTTGCATATGCTGGCAATATATTTATCCATAAAGAAAATGTGTAAATTACAAAATATAGAGATTATGCAAACATTCCCCAAAATAATGCAATAAAAGTAGAATCTACTATCAAAATCAAAGAAAATACTTATGCAATAAAAAATTTACAAATAAAGGAATTAATACCAAACACCTTGAACTTGAACCAAAAAATAGATGGAAGAAACATAATAGTTATAAAAACATAATTTAATGATATTATTGACAAAAATGTAGATTTAACAAACTAATTAGCTGAACAATTTTTTAAAATGGCAAAATAGTCAAATAATGAACCTATTATATGAAGGGGAGAAACAGATCTATTCAAAATCATGAAAATGAGGAATAGCCATCAAAGGAGATGATGTTACAAAAATAACAAGAGACTTCTGTGCACAATTGTACAAAAATACATTTGAAAATCTAGATTAAATGCATAACTTTCTAGGAAAGGGAAATATATCCAAACTGTGATATATTTAGTAGAGACTGGAAATTCAAACAGAATAATTTCATAGAAGAAATAGAAAAATATGGCAAAAAACTCTCCTGCACAGAAGCACCAGGCCTGATAGCCATGGCAATTTTCAAACACTTTTAAAGATATTTTAAAATTTAAATGCTACTTAAATTAGTTGAGAATATTAAAAATTAAAACTATTGTAAATTTGTAGAGCAGTTGTAAGAATTATACCCTCAGTTATGAAGAACAAAGCAAAAAATCTGATTTGCCATTTAATCAAACAGAATCCAACAGTGTATTAAAATTGTTACACATTATGACCAAGTGGGGTTTATTCTAGAAATGCTATGATAATTAATTATAACTAAATCCATTAATATGTTTAATGTTAATTGATATTATAGAAGAAATCATATGTATCTTACTAGAATCTTAAAAGTAATTTGACAAAAATATTCAAAACCCATTGTTTAAGTAATACTATGCAATAAAATAGATTTTTATGTGATAAATATAAATGACAGCTCACATCTTATCTAATAGAAATTCTTAAATGCTTGGCCATAATTTCATTATGTTTTTCTATTATTTAATATATTCTTGGAAGTATTAACCAATTAAATAGTCAAAGAAAAACTCTTAGAGGTATAAATATTGGAAAGGGATAGAGAAAATTGGACTAACTTTATTAGGGAAGAAGAAATGCCTACTGTACTTATTTTTCTATTTGATAAAGTGAACATTGGTCTTGCTAACATCTGGATATGCTGCTGTAAGGAAGTTTCATGGGAAAGAGGGAAAGAGAGCATCACATTTAGGACACATACTTTATTGCTACCGCAGCCCTGACCCCCAACCCATTAGGGTGCCTGACAGGCTCAGAAATGAGTTTCCTGGGCACTAGCAAGTGGATTTTACTTGGTATCACTAAGTTAAAAAGCATGTCATTTACATCTTTTAGAATTGCCAAACTATCCATGGATATTGGGCATGTTAGAATACAAGTTAATATTCTAAGATATTGGCACATATTTGCTTTTATTTTTCATGCATTCTGTATTTCTCATTTCAACTTTATATGATACAGTTGACTCCTTTATCATTTTACATAGAGATCTAATAAAGCAAAGTATTGTGAGCAAATGCAAGCATCCTACAGAAGTTTCAGAAGATTGTTTGTAAAAGAAGTAGAGCCATAACTCACCATGTGCCCTTTATTTTCCCTGTTCTAGGCATCTGCTTCATTATCTGTGAAATTATCCCCGGTCTCATACTGACAGTGTTTATGTGGATTGAATGAAAATAACATTGACATCATGAAATAGAGAGCTCTATATAAATGAGATGTATTATTTTTACAAAAATGTATTATTTAGGAAAATTGGAAATAACCACTCAAGGGGTGGAACATAACAGCTGTTGAACAGGACACTTAGAGAACTAAAGTACAGTTTTGGAAAAGGGTGCTGTCTAATTTTATTTTTCAAAATAAAATTACTGGAAGAATTTACTCTGCAGCACAGTGCAATTATCCAGATGGGAATTGGCTGAGGGCCAAGGGTGAATAACCTCATCTGTTTGAGGGTCTAGGCCTTAATATCTGATATATATATGTATATACATATACACACATATGTGTATATATATAATTACATATATATATATACACACACATATATGTGTGTGTGTGTGTGTGTATATACATATATATATATATATATATATATATATATATATATATAAATTGAACTGATTTACACATTACCAAATAATGCAATTATTCTTGGAACCCAGAGTCTTGTTTTAGTTTCTATATCCCTATAAATAAAAAATAAAGTCATGCACACTATCAGGAGCTAGATCAGATTACCAAAGTTCATAACCTTAAAAAAATAGTTGGCAAACTATGATGAAGCAAGAATAGCATATGAGAGAGTGGTTGTCATCATTCTTTTTTAAACAATCTAGATTGACTTTTGTGTCTTTAGGCAGAAATTTGCTGTCTTTATTCCATTACACCATTATTGATTTTCTCAACCTTCAGATATCAGGAAATCAAGTGTAATTCAGTTATGACAAGGAGACTAGATAGACCCCTCTAAAAAGGACTGAGTTACTAATCAGGTTAGATTGGGTTGAACACTTAACTTTTATGCAAAAAACATCTTTGACATTTTTCAACTTTATATCATCTTTCCTTTTTTTTTTTGTTAATTCTCACCTGAGAATATTTTTTCCTTTGATTTTTTTAGAGAGTGGGAGCTAGGGAACAAGGGAGAGAGAGAGAGACATCAATGTGAGAGAGACACATTGGTTGCTTCTAGCATGCACCCAGACCAGAGTTGGTGGAAATTAAATCAGAAACCCAGATATATCTCCTTGACTGGAAATTTAATCAATGACCTTTTGGTGTGCAGTCTGAGCTCAAACCATTGAGCAACACCATAATGGCCACCTTCTCTCTTTTTGTTATCATCACCATAGCTCCAAGTGGCTTCAAGAAACAATGCCCCCGAAGCAATCTGGACAGGTAGTGTGAAGGGGAAATTGACCATTTTTAGTTAAATCTCTCAAATTACCCCATATTCACTGTTAGATTCCTTGATGATAATAGGATGGAGGTGTATACATAGGTTATAAGATAAGAAAAGATATACTCAGAATTATAAACACACAAAAATAAGTTGAACCAGGATAACCTAAATGACTCTTTGAAAAATACGTTCTTAACTGATTTTAGAGAGAGAGGAAGAAGGATAGATAGAAACATCATTTGCTGCTCCCTGCAGGCACCCTACCAGGGATGGAGTCTAGGGTCAGGAATCAAACCAGAGCCACATCAGCTGGGTCCTAAATTACTCTTGTAATGTTGACTGTAATTGATTGTCAATCCGTTTTACTGGAAAACACTCACATTAAATACATAAAATCACTTTTTTAAATAAACACAACGCATCTGAGATACAACTTAGATAACTCATTTTAATCTACTTTTAAAACTTTACAAGAGAATTTTAGGAGTACTTCTGTTGCCTATCTTACTGTTGTAGAAGACCAAAGAAACCCAAGCAATGCTTAGAGAAATGGGGTTACCCAGCTTTATTACGTTGGCAGTTTCAGAGGAGTCACTCCAAAATGTGAGCAAACCAATATGGCGGAAGCTTTCCCTTTATAACCTTTTGATGTCTTTGTCCCCCAAACATGGGTTGTACTTCCAAACCTTTTATGGGCTTTGCAAAAAGTTTTTGGTGTTGGGTGTCTTGGGACCATACCTAAGGGCCTGCCCTGACACCAGTGCTGATAACCCTACCCCTCCCCGGGGGCTGTTCATGGTTTATGCCCTCTGTAAAATGTGAGCATTTAGGTCACAGGTCTTGTGGAGAAAGGGGCAATGACTTAATCAAGGGTATACATTAGATTGCTGGCACAGATTCAGATTGCTAACCCCTCCCAGATATCAGGGCTACATTGGAATTAGCCCTTTAGCCTTCTCATTACTAAATACATGCTGAGAAAAGGTAAGGCTCATTAAAATTTTCAACACACTAATACATTTAGCTCATTTCTAGGTGTTAACAGAATGGTGTGAATGTTGGAATATTGGGCACTTTTGCATTCTCTGTTTCCTATTTCTGAAATTTATCCATTTTTAATAAGAACTATCTGCTTTACTATGTGCAAGGAAAAATAAAGATTACAAATCAAAGGATGGTATAATAAAGACTACACAAAATTCCTTTCACTTAAGGTTTTTTCTGTATCATATTTTAATATCATAGCAAAATGTTTAAAGAAAAGTTCAGATGCTGCTACATCAAAGATGTAGAGATAAAATATGTAAGTAATCACTCTTCAAATCTCTGATATTCTCATCAATAAGGGCTTAGCTTTGTACTCCCATATACTGATGCAAATCAAGCTAATGATTTTGGCATTTTCAGCAAGGAAGTGTTTGTATTTTGAATGCCTCATTCTAATGCAATTGAGATTAGGGAGGCAATCAGAAAAAAAAAATTGGATTTTTTTCATGGGCACCGTTAACTTTTTACATAAATGTCGTAAGCAGTTAGCATTCTGTTGAGGCCAATATGGTGCTCTTCTCAGTGGTGCTGACAGGACTCCCATAGTATCATAGCTGAACTTCACAGTGTAATAGAGTTTATCATCAAATAAGCAAAATTAATACAATTCTGAGGTTTGGGAGAATATGAAAAAGCAATCTCAGAGGGAAGAAGGGAAAGAAAGGGTGGGGAGAGATTAACCAAAGAAATTATATGCATACTAGAGGCCCAGTGCATGAAAATTTATGCACTGGAGGTGGGGGTCCTTAGCCTGGCCTGCTCCCTCTCACAGTCTGGGAGCCCTCAGGGGTGGGAGATGAGCCGGCAATCAGGGGAAGGTGACAGCCCATCACACCTTTGCTACTGCCACTGTCAGCAGTGCATTGCTTGGCTGTCCATGGTTACCTGAGCCTTAGGCGGCCTTGGCTGGCTGGGCAGCCACCATCAGAGACTGGGCAGCTGCAAACTAGTGGCCGTGGGCACCACTATCTTTGAGGGTGGGGCAGTCAATTAGCATATTACCTTCTTACTGGCTGTGAGTACCACCATTTTTGCGAAGGTGTGAGGGTCAATTAACATATTCCCTCTTTATTAAATAAGATATGAATAACTCATGGGCACAGGCAATAGGGTGGTGAAGGCCAAGGGTGGGGCAGGAATCAGGTGGTGGGAGGCAAGGGGGAAGGAAAGGGGCAAATCTGTAATATTCTCACCAATAAAGATTTTTTTTTTTTTGGAAAGCAAGACAAATGGAATGACAAAAGCAACTGCCTTCATTTCACTTGGTATTTGCATCTCTTCTAAAAAATGAACAACATAGCTTCCATCAAGAGCCTGACAGTTCTAACCACACCCAGGAATTTTGCCTACTTGCTATTTCTCAAAATCATCATTGAAAGAAAGCACCAAAAAAGCAATTGTTACAATAGCATGTTACTTTAATTGTGCTTCCTTAACTTTCTCCTTAGATAAATCATATAAAGTGATGCAGGTGGCAGAGTTACTGTGGGACTAAAGGTTGTCTATGCACATGGCTCCTGTGTGGGTGTTTGAGGTCCTGACATTCTAGGTGGAGGGGGAAGCCACACTGCAATTAGGATGCATTTCTAAGCAACCATTTCTGATAGAAAGGCTACCCAAATGGCAGTGAAAAGTTACTCACATTTGCAAGACTTATGTTAATTATTTTCTCATTCTAAAAACATATTCATTTTCCTACCTTGTTTTCACTTTTAAATGAGGCTCTTCAACTTTCATAAGATTTGAATTTATCCAAATCTTGAGTCCTCTCCCAAAGAGGAATGAGTTTGCAGATAGCTGCAACCATATCACTAATTTATGAGATAAATTAGTGTCATTTACCTGTTACTATAATAATGTTACCTGACCTCAGATCTCAGTGATTTAAAACCATAAGCATTTATTTTGCTCTTGAAGCTGCAGGAGAGCAATGCCAGCTGGTTTTGGCTAGCCTCACAGGTCTCGAGGCAGTTGGCTAGCAGTCCAGCTAGGAAGGTTTTAGATTGGATGCCTGGGATGACTGGCTCCATTCTGATTGTCTGTCCTTCAGTGAGCGGTTCCGGGCATGTTCACACAACATTGGCAGAGGGAAAAAATAAATGAAAGAAAACATGCAAAAGTTTGTTCACGCTTCTGTGCATCCCATTCACTAACACCTCATTAACCAAATCAAATCGCAAGAGTGGTCCAACTCAAAACCAAGGAATGCAAAATCAACCTTTAGCTTAGCTTTGAAAAATGTTCATTGAAGTGGTTAGAGTTCTTACATTTTAAAGGTATAACCTGAATATTTGCTCTCGAAATTGTATGAATTCTTTCAAATAATATGACAGTAGAAAGACAGGAATGAGATGAAGCAAAATTGACTGAGTGACAATTGTTGAGGCTGAGAGATGGGTATATAATGTTTATTACACTATTCTTTATTGTATTGCAAATGCTTTTTTTTTTTTTTGGGTGGGGATGGGGGGAGTCTTTATTAGCCATTCAGTGCACTAAGAGGGGCTACTTTAGCAATAATTTACTTTTTTTTTTTGAAAGAATATGGGTGATATTATTGAATAGAGGCCCAGTGCACGAAAATTTGTGCATTCAGGGGGGGTCCCTCAGCCCAGCCTTTGCCCTCTCGCAGTCCCAGTCTGGGCCTCTCAGGGAATGTCCACCTGCCAGCTTAAGCCCACTCCTTGGGGGATGGGGCCTAAAGCTGGCAGTTAGCCATCCTTAACACTACCGAGGAGGCAGAGGAGGCTCCCTCCACTGCTGCTGTGCTCTCAGCCATCAGCCCAAGCAGCTGAGCAGAGCTCCCCCTCTGGAAGCGCACTGTGTGCCCACTGGTGGTCAGTGTACATCATAGCAACCAGTCATTCCCGGTCATTTCACTGTAAGAGTCAATTTGCCTATTACCCTTTTTAAAAATATATATATATTTTATTGATTTTTTACAGAGCAGAAGGGAGAGGGATAGAAAGTCAAAAACATCGATGAGAGAGAAACATCGATCAGCTGCCCCTTGCACGCCCCCCACTGGGGATGTGCCCGCAGCCAAGGTACATGCCCCTGACCGGAATCGAACCGGGACCCTTCAGTTCGCAGTCCGACGCTACATCCACTGAGCCAAACTGGTCTTGGCAGCCTATTATTATATAGGATTATATTACTTTCAAATAATCGATGATGGCTAGGAAAAAATGAAGAGTATGAATTTCCTAATAAAACATTAGTTAACTATATAGAAAATGAATGTTATTAATTATATACTTTTAGGGATGAGTTTATTTCTAGTTAATCTCTACATGCATTTAGGTATTTAACAACTATTTATTGAGCACACTTCTTGGCTACCGCCATAGAGTAAAATGGATGAGGTTTCTGATCTTAAGGGCTTTATAACTGTATTCGTTATCTATTGTTGCCATAAGAAATTACCACAATTTTGGTTTCTTAACACAGATACAGCGCCTTGCAATTCTGTAGATCGTGAGTGCAATCTGGCCCTGGTGGTGCTGAAATCCAGGTGTTGGCGAGATGGTGTGTCTTTCTGATGGGTCTAGACAGAGTGTCTCCTGGCGTTTCCATCTTCCAGCAGCCCCTCACATTTCTTGGATTATGGTTTGTTTGTTTTCTCCATCAAAAAAGCCAAGCAAGTTCCATTCTTCTGTGCCTTTCTTTTGTAGTCATGCCTCCCCGTGACTGACTACTGCCTTAGAAAGATTCTCTGCTTTTAGAGATCCTCAACATTAAATTCAGCCTATTTGGGCAATCCAGAATAAGCTCCTCATCTCAGGGCCCAAATCACATCTGGAGGGTCTTTCAGCCATGCTCGGTAAGCCATTCAGTTTCCAGGGTTTAGACTGTGGGCATTTTAGAGGGCTGTTATTCTGCCTACCACAATAGCTAAATGCTGGGATAAAGAAAATAAATGTATAACAAATAAGCCAAATGGGTACTTTGACACTGATTTGTAAAATTCCATAAAGTAGTAATACATTAGAGATTTATTTGCATCTTGTGGGTAAGAAAAGGCCTCACTATGGAAGTGGCATTTAAGTTGAAACTTTTCATAGTCATTTTGCAAAGTTCTGTAGGCAGGTCATTTCTGGTAAAGGCAAAGCCGATATAAATGCTCAATGAGGGGCCTAGAAAGAAGGTTAATGGGCTGGGTCCTCGAGAGCTACAGGAAAAGTGGTCCTCCATAGGGTGTGAGTGTAGTCAGGGTCCAGATTTACTGGCTCCTGGAGTCTGATTTATCAAGTTTGCTTTGCATATTTTATGTCAATTGCAAAGAAAATCCGACAGAGGGCTTAAGGAGAGGAAAGTCAATATGATTTATGTTTGAATATCACATCTGGCTAATTTTGGGATATTAAATTATAGTTGGTTGTCCTCCACAGAACTGGTTATAGGCCTTGGCTATTAGATCCTAAATTAATGATCAACTTTTCAATATTATTAAATAAAATTAATTTTCAGCAATTAATATTAAGTTTGAAAAAGGTTTGTTTCACAGGGCTTGTTTCCTAAAAATAAATGCACTAGAGGCCCAGTGCACAAAATTTGTGCATGGGGAGGTGTCCCTCAGCCCAGCCTGTACCCTTTCCAATCCAGGACTGCTGGCTCCCAACTGCTTGCCTGTCTGCCTTCCTGATTCCCCCTAACCACTTCTGTCTGCCAGACTGATCACCCCATAACCACTATCCTGCCAGCCTGATTCATTCCTAACTGCTCCCCTGCCAGCCTGTTTGCCCCTAACTACCCTCCCCTGCAGGCCTGGTCCCCCCCAACTGCTCTCTCTTGCCAGCCTGGTCACCCCTAACTGCCCTCCCTTGTAGGCTTGATCACCCCCAACTGCCCTCCCTTGTAGTCCTGGTCCTTCACAACTCCCCTCCCCTGCTGGCCATCTTGTGGTGGCCATCTTGTGTCCACATGGGGGAAGCTATCTTTGACCACATTGGAGCAGCCATCTTGTGAGTGGACGTGATGGTCTATTTGCATATTACTCTTTTATTAGATAGGATAAGTAAAAATTAATAGCAGTAGCCATAGATGTATGAAAGAAGCAACATCTTGTCAGAAATGTGTGCTCTTTGGATGAATGGAAAATGATCCATGTTTATGGCATTGGCTGTGCTAAACAAATGAGCTGTGTAGTTTTCTTTGCTCTGCTTAGAAGATTCATCTGTGAACAGTGAAGTGATGGGGGGTAGTTAGATAGTAAAATTAGAAGATGGTGACTAGAGGGAAACAAAAAAAAAAGTACAATAAAGTTAACTATCAAAGGCACGCAGGAAGCTACATCACTTCCCTGTCCATCCTATCAGACCCAAGGACCAAGTTCTTGTTTTGGCAATGAAGGCTTCTAAAATATATGCACTTATTTGTGGTTTTAATGTACAACCTGTCTGCTCTCCACAACAGGCCTACAACCAGGCACGTCTCTCTGGTGAAAAGTTCTGGAAACTTGATCACACTGATAAAAATTGAATTAAATTTTAGACTCGACTTCTCTAGATATTAAATAACATTATAAACATTTTCTAACTTGTTCCCATATTTAATACAAGTAATTTTGATTAATTGTATCATTACATAAAAGGATAGTTTTGAAATAATGATATTGAAATTATATTTTAATGTAATGTAAACCTGATTTTTCTCTTTTTCTCTGTTAAAGTTATCAAGGTATGTGAGTGAGTATAGTGAAGTTAAAGTATACCTTTATAACCACACAACCACAAATATGGCAAATCTGGATATACCTTAGTGTGAATAGTTGAAAACAAAACCAACACACCCTACACACATCACGTTCTTGGGGCACTGTGGCTGTTTGCTTTGCAGTTCAACACTAACTGTGTTGGCATTGCTATTTCTACTCACTAATCCTACATTCAAAATGATGGCAACTAATTGCAAATATACACGCTTTCTGAGTATCCTTGTAGTAGTAATACAATAAGTCTATAGTTATGAAATGACTTTTTGCTATCAATCTTCAACGGAATCAGTTATTGCAGTTGACTTCAGTGAATAAAAAATATAACAGAAACTATGATATCTTCTTTCACCCTCTACTACAATAAAGACATCAGAGGATTCACATTCAACAAACTGTTTTATTTTCTACTGTCTTTCCTAATCCCCCTTGCCTTTCTGTAGACCAAGAGAAGTTAGAGCAGTCAGTCATATGATATCTCTATCATGGCTTGTCCCGATTACATTTATTTCTGTACTGCCAGACTCTTTCTGCCACACCCCATGGCTTATACTTTCCTGGTAAATCTCTGTGGATCAATTATTCAGCACAAGCAGCATTATGTATCAATTCAAGAATGATTACTTAGGTAGAGACATCAATAAGTAGAAGGTCTATTAAAACCTAGGCAATAATGGAAGATCACAGAAAGATTGAGATCTGCCCTGTGCCTTGCACAAAAGGTTCTATCAGAAATCAGTTAGAATTCGCTTGCATTGGTAACATCATTTCTGAGTGTTTTTTTTTTTAGCAGTAGAGCTTAATCATCTTAATGCTCTAACTTGCTACTAGCTAGTGCATAACCAGAGGGAATATACATTTATCCTCTGACAAGAGAGACTTTTGAAGTGTCAGGGTTAAACAGATCATGAGAGTAACAGAAGCAGTGCATTATTAGCTATTTTTGGGGTGTGAGTTTCAGTGACTAAGAGGTCTTTTGGAGATGGCCTGGCCACTTATAATTATGGAGATCCCATAAGGCATTACAATCTGGATAAACTTGAAAGCTGCTAAACAACATCATAGTCTTTAGAATAAGTCCAAGTCTCCATCTCTAGCTGCTTCGCAATGAATGGGAAAGGCATGAAGAGCAAGAAGTGTCTCTGTGGCCAGAGGGGAATAGTTCTTTTAAGGACATGTATTTAGAACTTTCAAGGAGCAACCTCTAAAATTTCCCTTACCTCCACTGAACGCCAGGGGCCTGTCCTGATGAGTGTGCTGACCGTGAACTTGTAGTAGGATACTTAGCCAGCAATTCAGACTGCCCTGAAAAGTGCAGAGAAAATGTAAAGTGTGTGCTCTGGAGACGCAGAGAGAGGATGGATGAGATGTGAGGGGAGACACACTTAGCAAGACAAGCTCAGGTTTAAGACACTGCAATCCTCCACATACTTTTTTAAATATTGGTTTATATTCCCCCTCAGAAAAGTAAGGCAGCTGTTTCTTAACAGACATCGGTGTTTTTCCTATCTGGATTCTGATAAGGAAAGTAGTCACTAGAACTCATGAAAGTTCTAAAGAATGGCCACTGATCATCTTCCTTCAGACTATAAAAATTCAGATTCTCTTGAAATTCAAATGAGTGCTACCATCCAATTAAAAAAAATCAAGAATAGTGTTATTTTTATACATAGAGAGTGTAGGCATCCATAGTTTCGTCAATTTAGTCTTAGAAACAAGTTAGCTTTATGCTTCATAGAGCTTGAAAAATAAAAACCTGAATATAATTCTATTAGATTTCTTCTGCTCCAATGGAAAGTAGACAGAGTAAGTGTTCCCTTCTAAATTACAAAAAAACAAACAAAAACATTGAAATCTGTAAAGAATTTTTGTGAGTTTTTTGACATATGCTGTGATACTTAAACTATGGACATATGCTGGGAAGCAAAACCTCAACAAATTGAGATAACGCTCCGGAGAACGGGCGGGTTACTTTTGTATTTATACATTGCAATCAAAGGAGGGACATAGGTGGGTTACATGAAATTCATTGGTGATGGATTAAGGAGGAGGGATAAAGCAAAGTGGTGGGAAACCCCTGGGATTGGATAAAAACTAAAATGACAGACACACACTTAGGTTAGTGCAGGAATAATTAACATGATAATGAAGGAATTTGTGGTATCTGTCCTGGCACCCAGCACATCTGGTTGTGCCCCAGGGGCTCCAGAAAAAGGGAAGTTACAAGTTACCCAGATACCTCACAGATATGTTATCTTAGAGGCAAAAAGGCAAAAGGGCTCAGTAGAGATCTAAGTTGATCTTTGTCATGGAAAACATCAGCCTAGGCCATGACTACCCAGTATAACCTGTTTGTAGTTAAATATTTAATTTTCGGACCATCTTTAGTGTTTTCTTTTAGGTCTCTGAGTTTGAAAGACTGCCACACAGGCCTCCCCTGAGCCTGTCAGGTCAGCATGTGGGACCTTTTATCCACACTCTTAGATTTCTTCTGCTCTAATGGAAAGTAGAGTAAATTTTCACTTCTAAATGACCAATTAAAAAGAGAGAACAATGATACTAGTGAGCAGTCATTACAGGAAATGTGGCAATGCAGGAATTTCTGTAACTTATTAAATAATAAAACCCCACAGTTTTGATTTTATATTTTTCTACAAAGAGGAAAAGTGTGATTGATTTAATGGTGACTGTTAAGGGGCTTAGATTTAAAAGAACGAACTTAATTAAAAGACTTCCAAATGATGTCCCTGATTTTCTGTCTATACCATTTCCTTTAGTGTTCTCATCTATCATTTTGACTGATAAAACCATTTCTGTGCAGAGGGCTCCCCAATGTACTTTCTGACTCATCCGTGGAGACCCAAAATTATAGATGCAATAGCCCACTTCACAATTCCACCTTATATTTAGAAAGAGCAAGACAGAACTCATGATTCCTCCCCTCACAGACCATAATGTATTCTTCTAGTGTTCCCCATTACAACACATAAAATCACATAGCAGCCCTATCCCAAACCCGCAGAGTTCTTCCTTCCATCACATCCAGATCTGACATTTTAAAATGCAACCACTTATGGATTGAGTCACTTCACTTCTCTCCATTTATGCAGTGGTTCAAATCACTTTTATTTTTTCCTTAATTCATTTTACTGGTTGTACTGCTGTCTTTTGCTTTCTTTACAGTTTATTTTTCACATATTGGACAGAATAATTTCAAAAATTTTAACAAATATAGATTACTGTCCTTAAAAATGTCCCTTTGAGACAGCATGGAGGGACCTGGAGAATATTGTGCTAAGTGAAATAAGCCAGTCAGAGATATATAAGTATCACATGATCTCACTCACATGTGAAATCTAAGGAATAAAATAAATTGACGAACAAAATAGATCTAGAGACATAGAAGCATGGAACAGACTGACGGATTTCTGAAGGAAAGCAAGGGTCAATGGGGAGATATTAACTAGGGAATTTATATGCATAGTGCATAGCCCATGAACACAGACAATAATAGGGTGAAGGCCTGGGAGAGGTGGGTACAGAGTGGAGGGGTTCAATGGAGGTGGGGAGGGAAACACACACATAAAGGGGACATCTATAATACTTTTAACAATAAAAACAAATTAAAAAAAATAAAAATGTCAGCAAATCTAGATAACTTCCCTCAGTAAAAGTCCTCTGCCTCTTAATCATATCACTTGACATAAAGTTCATTTTTCTGAGTGTGGTCTGCAAGTACCTAATGCTTTGCCCATCTCATTCTGAGCTTTTTTCTTAGCGGCCTGCACATAAATGACTATACTCTAACCCCAGCTTTCTTCCTGTACTTGGAACACTGAGCCAGTTTCCATTGTAGAAGTTTGTATAGATGGGTTTTTTTTCAACTAGATCAAATTCTTTTTTATCTTTTACATCTCAGGTTAAAAGGTACCTTGCTAGCCTCACCTCACTGCCCACTCTAAATGCTCCCCCGCTAGCTCCCACCATGATTTTCTGCCACCTCATTCAGATTTCCATTTCTATTACCCTCATCACTACTTGCATTTATGCTCTAAGTTTGAAAATGTCTATTCACCATTGGGGTGAACATCCTTGGGAATTAGAATGTCTGTGACACAATCATAAGACAAGTAGTAGAAGAATAAATTAATACATTTTCCTGTTTGTAAATATATTCCTAATCCACCAATAAGTTGATTTCCTTGGAATCCAATATGAATTCCTCTTATTTTTTTAATTCTCTGTTTTGAAATCTATAGCTGCTTCCATTTTATTTTCATTGCTCTCATTGGAACTTTCTGGAAAATATTTGCTGTATTTTGGCACCATCTGAGGGAAGATTTGCATCACTCTTTTTCCAAAAAGCCATCTTTAAAGAGTGAGTTTCCTCACATTATGCCAACTTTTTCTGTCACTCTTTTCAGTGTTGGCCAATAAAAGAGTCAGATATGTATTTCCCTATTCTTTTAATGTGTATTTATTTCATTTTTGATGAGTTGAACATAATTCACAAGTTTGAGGATATTCACATCTGTCCTTCTGTGAATGTTTGTCTCTGTGAACCCCACGTTTTAGAAAATTTGTTCATTTTATTCAAAATTCTGGAAATTAAGAATATTCATTTCAAATATAAAATGTTCCATATGACAAACATTTAAGTGGTTTACACAAAAATGGTTTGCACAGCACTCTACATAAGAAACTCTCCAAGAAGTCACGGGGACCCTCCTTCCTTCTCTCAGCTACTGTGGGGAGGTGTTTGCTGTGCCGGGTGTCTGGTCCACACACGATACAGTTTAACCATGGGAACTTCAGCCAATGACTGTTCTGCTTCCATGCAACTTGATGCCCGTTTTGGATTAAGCAATTTTTTTTGGTACAGACATTTTTATGATTTAATTTTAGTTTTTTAAGTTGGCAGGAGAGGGGGTAAAAGTAGGAGTATTATTTTGACATTTAAATAATTGAATAGAAAAATAAAGGCAAATAATTAGATAAGACAGGCACATATATGTGTGATGAGCAACATATTCCAGGCAAATGTTATCACAGGATAATAAATAAAGTATTGACACACAGCACATAGAAAGTAATAATACTAAAGTACATATATATTAGGCTAGACTTTGTGGAGATAACAATCCCTGAATCTCAATGTCTTAACATTGCAAAAGTTTATGTATTCTAGGGGTTCCTTGCTCCACATTGTCACTCAGAGATTCAGGCTGATAGAAACGCCAACATCTAATGACCTCACCATGTGGGATATGCACCCTGCTAGTTGCTATAACCCGAACATAGTCTGGAGGCATCATACGGACTCTTCAATGCTTTTACATAGAATAGACATATGACATCTTTGCCCGCAGAGCATTGGACAAAATGAGTCATGTGGGACTTGGACAGAGGAGAGAAAAGCTGTACCTGTACTCTCTCTACCACAAGGTAGACAATGCCATAGTGATATGATCTCCAGCAGAATTAATATTAAAAGGTACAATTTCTATATTTCAGCAAAATATTCCCCAAGTTCATTATTTTGTCTTTGAGCAAGAGGTTTAAAAACAATGAGCTACATTATATAGGTATACACAATTCCCAAAAGTTTTGCTTCAACTCTCTATCTACAAACACCTGGATAAATAATTATTGTAATGGAAGGAGGGATTTTCCCTTGTGTCATCTGGTTCAATTTTAATCAATGATTAAATGAGATATGCGCTATCACATATTTTCTTCTAAATATTTTGTTTAAAAATTGAAAACTTATGAATATTTAGTGAATTCTGGAAGAAAACAGTATTTTATATATCAAGTTATAATTAATCACTACCTCTTAAATAGAGAGTAATTGTTTTACATGTCAAAATATTACTTACCTTTCCTGAATTTCTGCTGATTAGAGAACTAAATCTTATTTATTTTTTAATCCTCTGATTACTTGTTATTACTAGATTTTTGTATTTATTTATAGATAGCTTTATTGGGCCTATAGAAGTCACTATACATTCTATTTTTAGACTTTCATATGATGATTTTTGTATTATCAATTTTTTTCAGAGTAAAAATATATAGCTAATACAGTATTTCAGAATGAATAAACAGAAGTAAATGTAAAGTTTAACAAATATGGGTACATGTTCTGGGTCCTAATAATATATTCATGTGACACACACCTTTTTAAGTGATTTGCATATTTACTTGCATATATTTAATTGATATATTATTCATTGCTTTCTTGCTTCCTTTTGTCATCTGATTTTTATTGTAAAACTTTTAAGTTACACATTGAAATTTAAATGCCAGCACCTTTCACATGTGTACCAGGATTCTGCTACCAAAAGAAGGCACATTTGTTACCTTCATTAAATAACTCTTTGTTTGAGAAAGGAGAAAAAGAAGCAAGCCTGTTATAAAAGTTGTAAGAGAAGCTGTGAAGGAAACAATGAAGCCAGAACAAAGGAAAGACCTGTCATGAGAAATGTTGATTAGAGAAGGCATCATGCAATGTCAGAGGCTGGTTTGCATGGAGGTGAGGTTATCCGGAACCAAAGGGCAAGACCTCCAGAAGTCAGAACAAGAGCACTGATTTCCCTAGAGAAGAAAGAAAACAGATACTTTTATGTTTTGGACATTTAGAGGAGCAAGGATTAATTGAGAGTTAATGAAGAAGAAAATATAGGGCAAAAACATCAACATACTAAAATTTTGAATGTACTAATTTATATTTTGTAAATTAATTAACTGTAGCATGTCAATCCAGTATATACTTACAGTGCAATATATTTACTTTTCTAAAGTTATTTTTTAAATTTATTTATCTTTTATTCTTTAATTATTACAAATAGTAGTACATATATTTTCCCTTTTTGCCCCCATTGTCCTCCCCCTAGCCTCCCTTACCCCCCCCACCCCCTCAGCACATGCCCTCACCTGATTCCTGGCCCCAGTGTCTTGTATCCATTGGATATACTCATAAGCATGCATACAAGTCCTTCGGTTGATCTCTTACAGGCCCCGCCCCACACCCTTCCTGCCTTCCCCCTGTAGTTTGACAGGCTGTTCAATGCTTCTTTGCCTCTGTATCAATCTTTTTCCCAGTTTCTTTTCTTTATAAAGATCTTGCATCTGCATACTGGAAATCCTATCTAAGAGTAATATGCAAATTTGACCATACCTTTGCTACACCCATAAAACATGCCCACAGCCATGCCCACCAGCCAATCAGGAGCAAATTATGCAAATAAATCCCAAACAAGATGGCTGCTGCCACTGAAAGTGGGAAGAAGGCTTGGGTTTCCCCTGCAACAGAGGAAGCCAAGCTTTCCACCTGCCTAGGCCTCCACTCAATGTTACAAAGTTTCAATTATAAAAGATTCAGAAATGGCGGCAGCCACTGAGCTGAACAGAGGCTTGGGTTTCCCTGGCAATGGAGGAAGCTTTCAGTCTGCCATTGCTGGCCTAGGCCTCCACTATAAGCTACAATGTTTCAAACAGAAATGGCTGCTGCCAGGGAGCCAGCAGAAAGCTTGGCTCTGCTCCAGGCTATGAAGTTGCAATTGTAGACATAGATTAATTCCAAATCCCAGGGCCTCCACTTGGGTCTCTGGGGGGCATGGCTGGCCTGCAAACCACCACAGGCCCCTTACCCAGGCTGCACCTCACCTCCATGTGGACACAAGTAGACTACCACAAGAGGACCAGCAGGGAAGGGCCATTGGAGGTTCCAGGTCCTGCAAGGGAGGGCAGTAGAGGGTGATCAGGCCAACAGGGGAGGGCAGTTGGGGGCAATCAAGCCTGCAGGGGAGGGCAGTTAGGGGTGACCAGGTTAGCAGAGGAGGAAAGTTGGGGGCAAATAGTCTGCAGGGGAGCAGTTTGGAGCTAGCAGTCCTGGATTGTGAGAAGGACATCCGATTGCCTGTTTAGGCCTGATCCTGGCAGGATCGGGCCTAGGTGGGCAGTCGGACATCCCTCGAGGTATCCCAGATTGGAGAGGGTGCAGACTGGGCTAAGGGACATCCCCTGCCCCTTGTGCATGAATTGCATGCACCGAGCCTCTAGTCCAATATAACAAAAGAGTAATATGCAAATTGACCATATCTCCAATCAAGCCATGCCCACACCCACACCCACATCCACCAGCCAATCAGGAGCAAATTATGCAAATAAACCCCAACCAAGTTGCCTGCCACCACTGAGAGAAAGAGGGAGGTTTGGGTTTCCCCAGCAATGGAGGAAGTCAAGCTTTCTGCTGGCCATTGCTGGCCTAGGCCTCCACTCAATGCTGCAAAGTTTCAATTATAGAAGAAACATAATCCCAACTGAAATGGCGGCAGCCATGGAGATGGAGAGAGAAGAGGCTAGGGTTGCCAGGGCGATGGAAGAAGCCAAACACCTGCAGCCCTAGCCTAGGCCTCCACTCTAGGCTACAAAGTTTCAAACAGAAAAGGCTGTTGCCATGGAGCAAGCAGAAGGCTTGGCTCTGCTCCAGGCTACAAAGTTTCAATTGTAGAGCATAAATTAATCCTAGATCCCAGGGCCTCCACTTGGGTCGCTGGGGGTGTGTGACCAGCCTGCATACCACCATAGGACTCTCGTCCGGGTTGCCCCTCACCTGAGGACACTCTTCAGGGCAAATCAGCTGGTCCCCACCCATGCACCAGGCCTCTATCCTATCTAATAAAAGAGTAATAATACGCAGATTGACCATCACTTCAACACACAAGAGGGCTGCCCCCATGTGGTCAAAGATCCTGCCCCCATGTGGACACAAGATGGTTACCACAAGATGGCCAGCAAGGTAGGATAGTTAAATGTTCTAGGTCTGCAAAGAAGGGCAGTTGTGGGCCATCAGGCCAGCAGGGGAGGGCAGTTGGGAGGGACCAGGCCTTCAAGGGAGGGCAGTTAGGGGTGACCAGGCCAGCATAGGATGGAAGTTGGGGGGAAACAGGCTGGCAGGGAGCAGTTAGACATCAATTAGGTTGGCAGGGTAATGGATAGGGAGTGATAAGGCTGGCAGGCAGAAGTGATTAGGGGCAATCAGGGAGGCAGGAATGTGAGCAGTTTAGAGCTAGCAGTCCTGGATTGTGAGAAGGATGTCCAACTGCCTATTTAGGTCCAATCCTGCTCAGATCAGGCCTAAACTGGCAGTTAGACATCCCTTGAGGGGTCCTAGAATGAAGAGGGTGCAGACTGGGCTGAGGGACACTCCACCCATCCCCATGCACGAATTTTGTGCACCAGTCCTCTAGTAAATATATAAGAACAAAAAATGTTTGAGTCTCAGTTTCAATGTCCAACAGTTCTGAGTCCCAGTTTCAATGTCAAATAGTTCCTTATGTGTACATGTCAGCAATGGTATCTGGATGGTGGTTATATGGTGGCAATGCAAGTTCCACACTTTCTGGTTTGGGCCTGGGCCACCTGCAGTGACGCACAGCTGATGACTGCTAGCATGGCAAGGTGTCATCAGTGTCCCCCATCTCTGAACTGTCTTTGCAGTTGGAACAGACTTGTCAGTTCCTCATTGTTGCAGGAATCCATATGGTCTTGGAGTTGTTTTCTGAAAATATACAAACATATTCTCAATCAAAAGTTAATAAAGGGATCTTTTCTGTAAATTAGACTTGGGATTCTTTTTATTTTTTCCCAAATGATTTTCCTTTGGCTTATTTTGACATCATGTGTGTTTTTCTTGGGTGTCCTACTGTTACCATTACAAATGGAAATTAATTTTCCGGAGTAAGAATTTTCTAGATGTAATTTACTTACAGGATATTTTTTTTCCTTGCATGATATTACCCCACTCCCCCCCCCCCCCTTTTGATTAATGGGCACTTTTGGAAATTTTATATTTCAGTCTTAGGTAACTTTAAATTTTAATTTTTGCACAAAAATATGACTGCTTTAGGTTCTTTGGATGTTAGGCAATTTTACAATGAGATAAACTACTAATAGAAATTTTAATTAATATTTTAGGAACAGCTTTTTGTCCAGTACACTTAAATTTTCTTGAGTATTCCCTTATTTCAATTGGTTAATTTAAATTAATCTGAAAACTTGATTACTATTTTACTGTCAAATTTAATACTCAAACAATAATCTTAGTTTACCCTGTAAATATTAGTGGAAAGGATTATTTGCATTCTTAAGTAGGCCCTTAGCATTCCTGATACTAGACTGGATTTAGATATAGGGCAGCTGTTGCTGGCCGAGTTTCTGTCTGTAACCTGGGTCCCAATCTGAGCTGTGCGTTGGAGGCAAAGCAGCCATGGAGGCAGGAGACCTCCCTCATAAAGGGTAAGAGTTCAGGCCCCTGCAATATTAGGGGGTGAGGGTCTGTGCCCCACCTCTGTTGACCTTTAAGTTCTCTCTTGTTGGCCCCTCTGTGACTGTGCCTGCCTTAGGTTGTTCCTTCCCTGAGGAATCTTACCCATCTCTGGCTAATCAGCCATCCTCCGGGGCCAAACAGGGTGATGTGAGGTTCAGTTCTGTTTCCTTGGTAGTCTATGTCCCTGTGGCCTCCATGCCCAGATCCTGCCTTGGGATTCCCTCTCCTGCTGGCAGGGTCCCGTTACTGATCACATATCTCGGGGGACTCAGGTTTCGTCTCCAGGGAGGGCCCAGCTCACGTCATTGGGCGAGAGATAGAACAATGGTGCCAGCCACCCAGAGGCTTCAACCATAGTTTGAACTGAAAGCTGTGTGCACTTGGATTGTTAAGAGAGGGTCCCTCTTGGCAAAAAGGGAAAGAGGGGCCAATATAGAATGCTCAAGTGCCTTACCAGTGCCTTAATTCTTTCTGAAAGGGATTAATTCCTTTCCTGTCTTTTTAAATTGCTGCCAAACATCCAAATAATTAGTTTATAAGTTTCTTTGGGATAATATGCTATTGTCAAATATCAAAAATTATAATTACATTGTAGAATAATGTCAAGTAAGGGCATTATGGTGTCACAGGAGGTTAAGGAGGGCCTAGCCTAAGGACTGCTGTCCATAGGAGATGACAAGCTCTAGGCCATGTCAATTCAATCTCAAACTAGCTGCCAATTTTTTTTTATAACTTTATATAAACTTTCAGGGATGTAAAAACACAAATTACCTACCTTATTTCAAGAGGTCAAATATATTGACTTTCCCCCTTACCCCCACCACTCCCCACTTACCCTGAGGTTTGACATTCTGATGGACTTTTCTCAGTCTCTGGATCCGTTCTTGTTCATCAGTCTATGTCGTTCATTATACTCCACAAATTAGTGAGATCATGTGATATTTATGTTTCTCTGCCTGACTAATTTCACTCAGCATAACGCTTTTCAGCTCTATCCATGTTGTTGCAAATGGTAGGAGCTCCTTCTTTTTTACCGCAGCATAGTATTCCATTGTGTAGATGTACTACAGTTTTTTAATCCACTCATCTGCTGATGGGCACTTAGGCTGTTTCCAAATCTTAACTATGGTAAATTGCACTGCTATGATCATAGGGGTGCATATATTCTTTCTAATTTGTGTTTCCAGTTTCTTGGGATAAATTCCTAGAAGTGGGATCACTGGGTCAAATGGGAGCTCCATTTTTAGTTTTTTAAGGAAATTCCATACTGTTCTCCACAGTGGTGCACCACTAATATATTTACTTTTCTCAAAATTCCCAATACTAATGGGTATGGATAATGAGGGGGAGCAGTTAAGAAGGAGTGAGTGAAAGGAAAAGAGAGGGATAGAGGGAGAAAGGAGGAAGAGACTGAGGTAGAGGTAAAGAGGAGATAGATAGAGATAGAGATAGAGATAGAGATAGAGATAGAGATAGAGATAGAGATAGAGATAGATAGACAGATTGATTTATGCCTTCTGGAAAGTCCCAATTTGTTTTTTTTTGTTTGTTTGTTTTTTATTTTGGAATGAGAGGCCCAATGACATCATTATCATTTCATTTAATCTTTTCTGTCAGAAATATTACTAATAATTCCAAAAAACAAATTGAATGTTTAAAAATATGTTCCTTGAAGCCCAAAATCTTTATGATTGTATGCATAGTTAGGGATATTTATGAAAATAAACATTTTAGAAAACAAATCTGCTTTCAGAAACAGTGCAAAATTCAATTATTTGTAATAACTATCCTGTAGATTAGTTTTCCATAATATGTCACTGCTTTGGGGAATTTGGCTTTGATTACTGCCTAGATCATCAGGGTCTTCTAGCTCAAATATCTGGGTTGACAGCTTTTTCTTCACTCTTTAATTCTTATATTCACTAAATTCTGTCACATCTTCCTTAAAAAGTTCTATAGCACTCATACTTCACCATCATTTTCAAGTAATATAGAGGCATTTTAATTTGTATTATGCTTCTCAGGTATTGTATTTCTTTTTTTTTAATCTTTATTGTTCAGTTTATTAATTACATTGTTCCCTTTTTTCCCCCCTATAGTTCCCCTCCACCTGGTACCCATCCCACCCTCCACCCTCACCCCCCTCCACTGTCCTCTCCCATTTTTGCATGATTTTTGTCCAGTCTCTTGCTGCACTTCACACACACCCTTTCTCCCCATGAGTTGTCAGTCCATTCCCTCTCTATGTCCGTGATTCTGTTACATTCACCAGTCTATCCCATTCATCAGCTTATTAATTCACTTGATTTTTAGATTCATTTATTGATAGATGTGTATTTGTTGTTCCTAGTTTACACTTTTATCTTTTTCTTCTTCCTCTTCTTAAAGAATATCTTTCAGCATTTCATATAATATTGGTTTGGTGGTGATGAATTCCTTTAGCTTTTTCTTATCTGCGAAGAACTTTATCTGGCCTTCAATTCTGAATGATAGCTTTGCTGGATAGAATCATCTTGGTTGTAGATTCTTGCTGTTCATCACTTTGAATATTTCTTGCCACTTCCGTCTGGCCTGCATCATTTCTGTTGAGAAATTCCCTGACAATCGTATGGGTGCTCCCTTATAGGTAACTAACTGTTTTTCTCTTGCTGCTTTTTATATTCTCTCCTTGTCTTTTGCTCTTGGCATTTTAATTATGATGTGCCTTGGTGTGGTCTTCTTAGGGTTCTTATATATTGGGTTCTGTGTACTTTTTGGGTTTTTAAGTCATTTTCTTTCACCAGGTGTGGGAAGTTTTCGGTCACTATTTCTTCAAATAGGTTTTCATTATCTTGGTCTCTCTCTTTTTCTGGCACCCCTATAATTCGGATGTTGGTATGCTTGAGGTTGTCCCAGAGGCCCCTTACACTATCTTCAATTTTTGGATTCTTTTGGTTTCTTGCTTTTTCAGCTGAGTGGATTTTTCCTCTTTGTATTTCAAATCTTTAACTTGGTTCTTGGGGTGCTCCAGAGCACTTTTAGGTCTTTGTATAATATTTTTTATTTCAGTCAGTGTATGCTTAATTTCTGGTTGGTCCTTTTTCATATCCTTGAGAGTCTCCTTTATATCCTTGAGAGTCTCCTTCATTTCCACATTGGTCTTGATCATTTCCTTGCAGGTCTCATTCATATCCTTGAGGGTCTTGTTCATTTCCTTGTAGGACTCATTGATTTCCACGTTGGTCTTGATCATTTCCTTGCAGGTCTCGTTCATTTCCTTGTAGGTCTTGCTTATTTCCTTATAGGCCTCGACCTTTTGTTGGAGCCTCTTGAAGAACCCTATAACCATGGTTTTGAATTCCACGTCCAGTCGTTTTTTTTCCTCCATTTCTTTCACATCTGATTTCTTTCCATGTCTCTGCATGGTGGCTGCTTCCCTGAGTTGGTCAATTAGCTTTGTGTGGTAGCTTTGTATGTCCCACTACTAGGGACAGTGGCTCAGCCTCCCCGGTTACCTGTGGTGGATATGGGTTGCACAGTCTTGCTGAAGTTAAGCTCAGTTAATCGTTGTTAGCACTTGGAGGGGTTGACCTCAGGCCAATTGTCTGTGAAGCTCAGCTGTGCTCAGGTTGGATGGGCGGAGTCTCTGGGCCAAGCAGACAGCGTTAGCTCCACCCTATGCGGCCCCAGGGACTTTGTGCCGGGGGCAATGGCTGCCAGCACCTCTGAGAGAGAAACGCTGTGGAGCTCCACTGGCTGCTGGGGAATTCATACTCCCCAAATGAATCTACACTCCCAATGTCTTACCCAGGCTCGTAAAACAAAGCAGACTGACGGTTTTCCAAATGAGAAAGCAAGTCGCAGAGTGCTCTCTGTGCAGTCACGCAATCGAGCTGTTCGCGCAAGCTGCCTTCTCCACAAGCCGGGAGACCCCTGCAGTGCCTGAGCTTCGGCGTGCCCTCCCACTGTCCAGTTTTCACCCCGTATGATAGTGGGTTCCCTGGACTTCGCCCAGAGCTGGAGATTCAGTCCAGTGGGACGTCTTTGTCTCCCTGTTCGAGAAAACTGGCCGGTTTTTAGCCACCCGCCCTCTCCGCGGCGCGCGCTCCAAACCTCTCTCTGAGCGAATCTTTCAAAGCTGTCCTCCGCCGCTCCTCCGAGTCACAGTGTCTTATCTTCGCTTTTATTTGTGGAATTTTCACTCGGCCAGGTTTTTGGTGATTCTGGAAGGTGTTTGTTCTTTCGTTAAGTTGTAGTATTAAAATTGTTGAGTCTGACGGCAAGATAGGTGTTCCACCTATGCCGCCATCTTGATTCTCAGGTATTGTATTTCTTACAAATTGAAGGCAAAACCCTCCACCGGCAACAAGATCACCACTCCCTTTATTGCAGAACACTCACTTTCTTGTCATGGTCTGGAACTGAGCCCACAGTGTCTCTAAGGTGTACCTGTATTCATTTAAAAAAATATATTTTATTGTTTTTTTTATAGAGAGGAAGGAAGAAGGATAAGAGACTTAGAAACATCAATCAGCTGCTTCCTGCACATCCCCCACTGGTGATGTGCCCACAACCAAGGTACATGCCCTTGACCGGAATTGAACCTGGGACCTTTCAGTACGCAGGCCCACACTCTATCCACTGAGCCAAACCAGTTAGGGCTGTATTCAATTTTTATGTTTACACATTCCTTTGGAAATGCTCTTTGATCTTTATAGTTTACTTGTGTTCTTCCACACAATCCTGCTAATATTTCCCCAGTACAATTTAGCGATTACTGTTCCCCAAATAATTCTGTTGTAAATGGGAATATATTTTGAGTTCAGATTATGAAAACATGATTAGGACCAAGTAATTTAAAACTTAAAGAGCACCAGTTTTCTAATAAAAATTTTCAGAAAATTGGAGTGAATATCTGAAATCTCACTCAACACACTATGATACTATAATCATTGTCAACCAAATTAAGCTTGAGATGTGTTTTTTGCAAGTTTCTCTCCAAATTAACCTATCTTAATTTTTCATCTAATTTCTAAACATGGATTCTTGAGTGTGAGAAGTCATCTTCTGGAACTAAACTTCATGTTTATCTATGTCAATTTGATCCTGACAATATTAGGACCTCTGTCAGAATGCTTCCATCTGATCTCTGAATTGCCCTCTCCATCAAAGTCCAGAAAAGAATCTGCATTGGCTATTTTCTACTGTATTAAATCTATCTCTTTTCCCTCTCACATAACATTCCATGTTTCCATTTGTAATCATTTTCAGAATTCTGAGCTCAACAATATACATTAGAAATTATACTTATGCACTGTGTTTTCCTCCTAAGTAGTTTCTTTTTTGAAAATTGAAATAGCACTTTGATTTCCTGCCCTATATCTTCTTCTCTTCATACATTTTTAAAAAATTGTTCATTGGTGGTATTTTCCATATCTGGGCAGTCTCTGGATCCATTTCTTCTTTCTTGTGCAGTTCACTCTGAGTTGTAAGGATTTCTTCAGTTTAGTGCCTGTTTTAAGACAACAATTTGTCTATCATTTTGCATTTTTTCCTGGTTGCATAATATCTAATTTTCTTCTAATTGCAGAACATTCTATTCCATTTCTAAATAATAAAAACTTTGCCTTTCATTGTCATCACCAAAATGCAGTGAGCTCATTTACAAAATAATATTCAAAGCAAGCACAAACATTGAAAATCCCTCGAAATTGCATCTTTAAAGGTAACTACTCATATCATTATAGAAGATTCTTCTAAACATTATCTTTTTATTATATGCCTCAATCCATTGTGTGTGTATGCATGTGTGTGTAAGAAAGAGAGAGAGAAAGAGGTTTTCCCCCCCCTTACATATTTGTAATGGCTACAGAGCTAAATGGATGAATGGACCATAACTTATTTAATAAGATCCTATGGAATGGATTGTTTGTTTCTCTATTTTTAACATATCTTTCTATACATTATTTTTAGAAAAATAATAAGCAATATAATATCTGCTGCTTCATTTAACTTAATTTGAACATAGTAATGAGAGTTTGTGCCATAAAAGCCATTATGGTGCTGAGAAGACAGAGTGCCTCTGGTTATCTGTCGGTGAGTGTTAGAATGCCATTCAAATGCAGTTTCAGTACATGCAAATTAGAAATAATGTTGAGACATTCCTTGATAGCTTTGATAGGTTTTTCTTAAAAGCTTGTTTCCTAAGTGAAATTGAACAAATGTAAACCCATCAGCAATTGCTACTTATCTAGGAACACCTTACTGTTATATTAGGTAGTGATTCACTAAAAATAAGTGCATAATTAATAATGATAGCAAATTGTGTTGGGTGAAAGGAAACAGTGATCTTGGCAGATTTTTCTAATGAATCCCAGATACCATGTCAATTTCTTCATGTTCTAAAGGAAGCATCACTCAATAACCATCTACTTATTCTCTTATTATAATATACCAATAAATTATTTTATATTTAATTATTTTCCCAAATCAGGGGAAAAAATGGTAACTGCATGGGGGTGAATGCATTCCCATGATGAAAAGACCCATGACTGTTTTATAATTAATGAGAAATATTTAGGTTCTATCAATTAACTTAATAATGTTGGATTTAAGTAGAAAAGTGTCATTGTTTCTTTGTCTGATGCCAATATGATTTCTAGACCTGTAAAATCATCATGCTCTTCCGTATAAAGTGTCTTTGAAGTAAGCCAGCACTTTCGCTTTTGCTAGAAATGTTTCCCATTAGTTATAATTTCTTTTTCAAAATTACTTTTATATTTTATTGTACAAAAGTGACAATAATTAGAGTTATCATTATGTTTTTTGAGAAATGATATATTTAAAATATTCTATGAGGATTTTGGGGGAGATAAAACTACACAAATGAAATTTTAAAATATATCAATTTGTACCAAGGAAACCACTTATTAACATAGTAATATACTTTTTATAATCTGTCTCTTTATTTGTTGTGTTTTATTTGAAACCATGCATTAATTATTGTGGCTGTTGGGTGGCCTTGTTCAGCTTAATTGTCTGACAGATCACTGTTGTTAAATAAAATTAAAACATAGTATGAAACCCAGACAACCTTAAAGCTTCATTAAATTATACATTCACATTTGATATACAAAGATATAAATGTAGATGGTTTTATTCATTTGTTTTTTACAATTACTATGAATGGAAGAGCTCCATTACTAGGTAAGAGAAGAAATAAGCTAAAATTCCTCTGCAGAATAAGGAAATATATATAAACAGTGAATGTATAATAGAATGCAATGACTTCTGATCTCTCCTTTCTGTATGCACAAGCCTGTTCTTAACTTCTGCTTCCAGGCTTACTATAAAACTGTTTTTGGCTTGTAAGTCAATGAGAATTCTGAACCACCTCCAGACTTGAACCTGACAATGAAAGAATGGAGATCAAAGATCAAAAGTGTGAATTTTACATTTCCCAATTCTGCACTTTGGTAGGTTAACACAAATGTCTTCTTGCCTTTGAAGAAGATACATTATACATCTATCTCAGCATAGATAGTAGGAATTGTTTCCTTTTGTTTTCACTTATTTTTTCTTCACACTGATCTGGTTCTCCAAATTCCTTGGTTCTGGGAGGATTGAACTATTGAAAATAAAATACAAACTGGATAAATAGAGGATGGGGATAAAGATAAAACTTCCGTCTATGTTAAGGTTACACCTTTCATGTCTGACCACAGACAATAGGTATACTTTTATTCAACATTTAAAAATACAGATATTGCTAATTTAAGGTCAAGGAACTTGAAATTCTGAATAGTGCAAGTTAAAGTAAAAATAAACACAAGGCAGTATCAGAGAAGTGATTAGATAACTAAACATAATGTGGGAGCTATTGTTTCTGCTTGTGAGTATTAGGAAACAATTCTAATAGGTAAGACATCTGTGAACAAGATTTCAGTTTCCAGGGAAGGACTTGGGGGAGAGGAAGTCATCAAATTTATAGAATAATATAATGAATAGATTACTGAATTTTTCTTCATCTTTTGGACAGATTTTTGGAGTCAAAGATTGCTCACAATCTATTTCACCTATTATTTTACAACTAGATTGTCTCACATTTTCTTTACAGCTTCTCTGGAAGTTATTTTTATCTCCATTTTATAAAACATGGAAGATCCACTTATCTTTTCTTAAAAATTTACCTTTTTTTCTACAAGTATTACAGATGTCCCTCTTTTCCTCTATTAAGCCTCTCCACCTCTAGGCCTTCACTGCATTATTGTCTGTGTCCATTGGTTATGCATATATGCATATAAATTCTTTGGTTCATCTCCTCCTGTCTCCATCTTCCCCCTTCCCTCTGAGATTCTTCATGTCTCTGGATCTATTTTGTTCATCAGTTTATTTTGTTCATTAGATTCCACATATGAGTGAGGTCATCCAATACTTGTCTTTCTCTGACTGGCTTATTTTTTAAAATATATATCTTTATTGATTTCAGAGAAGAAGGGAGATGGGAGGGGAGAGAGAGAGAGAGAGAGAGAGAGAGAGAGAGAGAGAGAGAGATCAATGATAAGAGACTTATTAATTGGATGCCTCCTGCACAGCCTCTATGAGGGATCAAGCCCACAACCCAGGCATGTGCCCCTGACCAGAATCCAACCTGTGATTCTTCAGTCCCTAGGCTGACATTCTATCTGCCGAGCCAAACTGGCTAGGGTTCTGACTGGCTTATTTTGCTTAGCATAATACTCTCCAGGTTTCTTCATGCTGTCTCAGAGGGTACAAGATCCTTATAGTATTCCATCAAATTGGATCCAGCAATATATTAAAAATATTATTTACCATGACCAAGTGGGATTTACTTCAGGCATGCAAGGCTGGTACAGTATATCATAAATCAACAAATATAATACAGCACATAAATGAAATGAAAGATAACAATCATACAATCATAACAATACATGCAGAAAAAGTATTTGACAAAATTTGGCATCTACTTTCATAAAAACTTTCAGCAAAGTGGAATAGAGGGATCATACCCAACACATTAAAAGGCCATATGTGACATACTTACAGCTAATATCATACTCAATGGGCAAAGACTAAAAGTGTTCCCCCTAAGAACGGGGATGAGAAAGAGATGTCTGCTTTTCACTACTCTTATTCAACATAGTACTGGAAGTCTTAGCCACAGGGATCCGATAGGAAGAAAAAATAAAAGCATCCATTTGTCTTTAAGAAATCATCAATCACCAACTAGTGTTAGCTAACTAAGTGGAAAACTAGTGATCAGAACTATATCTTCTCCTTCTAAAATCCACTCTTCCCAAAATCACACTGCCACCTGGTATTAACCTCAGCATGGACCATTTGAGTTCTTTGCTGACTGTCCATGGAAACAGAGGTCACAGGGACACTGAAAACAGAAGCGGCCACTTCAGTGCAGATCACATGGATGAGCAAATCTCCCTTCATGCTCCTTCTGTACATCTAAAATCAACTTCCGAAAACCAATATCATATTCTGTAAGATTCGTATTTTACTTTTTCTTGCTCAGTATTTTCACCACACAGTGCATACCAATATGTCATAAAATAAGTTAAAGGACCCAAAAATTCCCTTTTAAATATATACTGTATATAGTCACATATTAATAGGTTTTTAAATTTAAATATTGCAACAAATAACGAATCCAGCAACACTACAGATAAACTTTGCCACATATGTATTTATGTATATATTGCCTTCAGGAGAGGGAAAGATAGAAACATCAATGATGAGAGAGAATCATTGACCAGCTAGCCTCCTGCATGCCCCACACTGGGGATTGAGCCTATAACCCAAGCATATGCCTACGCTGGGAATTAAACCGTAGCCTCCTGTTTCAGATGTTCAACCAGTTAGCCACACTGACCGGGCACCAAAAGGCCTTTTTATAATAACCTGATTGTTGTATACTCCCACCTTCCTCAAAATGTAATTAGTATCTTGACTACAAGGGTAACTACTTTCTTGCTTCCCATTATTAAATGATTTACAAGAAAATAATCCACCAACACTACAGATCTACTTTGCCTTATAAAAAAATTACATAACAAAATCATACATCATGGGTCGTTGCATTTACTTTTTATGCACTCATCATTACATTTGTAAGATTTATCCATGCTGTTTTATGTAGGTTCATTTCCTTCGTTTTCCTTACCTTTGTTATTCTGTTAATTGTATCATGTAATTTAGTTATCCATTCTACTCTTTTTTCTCCAACTATTTGAGATATAATATCCATTCTTCTCTTGATTTATATATGAATGTCATCTATTTGCTGTTGAGTTATTACAAACAATGCTGTTTTGAATATTTGCATACATATCTTTTGGTAAATTTATAATTACAATCTGTTGGATATGCACCAAGAAGATAGACTAATGCAACATATTGTGCAGATAATGGATGAGTGAAAACATCTTTATGAAGTATTGTAACAATTTACTTTCCTTGCCAGCAGTTTTCACTGCTTTGCAACTTCACCAACACTTGGAATTGACAGGTGTTTTCATGTTGGACCTTCTGGTTGATATCTAGTGTTATCTATTGATGTCATCTCTTGAAATCACATTAGGATGATTGTGGAACAAAATGGAGTACTTACTTCCCCCATTGGCATTGCCAGTGCTACGTGGTCACACCTCCTGTTAAATGGCTTCTCTTCTGGTCATCAAGGTGTTTTCATGCGCTGGCAACACTGTCCTTTGTCCTTGTCTTGTCACGTCAGGTAGTCATGACTTCTTGCTTTTAGTTTTGAGCGTTTTTACCTCCTGCCCCCCTCCCCCCCCCAATGACTAGCAAACACATCTGTAAGTAATCTCTTCCTCAAACTCTCCTCAGTCAAACATTTTAGCATACTAGTTGCTTTCGGTTGGATTCCAACTGGTACAGTTATTGAGGTAGACCTTCAAAGTGACTGGGTTACTTAGTTATTTAAAGAGTATATTCGTAGTTTCCTTGTTGGGTAGAAAGGGAAGCCTTGTAATCTGCAAATGAATGACCATATTTTTTCCCCTCAAAATTATCAATTGTGTCATGAGATGGATTAACTGTGAATGCGAAGGTACCGGAGGATAGTGTGGCCATAATAATTAGTAGATGTGCAACAATAATGATTATAATAAATGTGTGAAGTGACAATTTCTGACTGCCCAGAGTTACAAAAAGAAAAAGTTAAATTTAGTTATTGAACACCACATCCAAGGAACAGTAAACTAAGATATTTACAAGGGAAGGTTTAAAAATATATTATTTTACTTTTTTTTCCTTTGATGGGAACAGTTACTTTTTATTCTCTTAGCAAATTTCAACTATACAATGGAGTGTTATCAACTATACTCAAACCTTATTCACCTTATAACTGAAAGTTTGTACCCTTTACCAAACTCTCTATTTCCTCCATTCCAAGCTGCCTGCTAACCACTTTTTTACTCTCTATTTCTATAAGTGTGACTTTTTGAAGATTCCACATGTAAGTGATGCCATACACAGTGGGTATTTCTCTGTCTGGGTTATTTCTCTTAGCATAAAAGCCTCCACTTTCATCCATGTTGTCACTGTTGGGGAGTGGATGCTAGTGAAAGACCACTGGAGCTCAGACCAAATTAAAATTTAGGGAGCCTTTATTAGCCGGCCTGGAGACTGCTCTGCCATCCTCCATGCCGGGAGATCAGAGAGCAGCCCCTACCCTTTGTGCAAGACCACTTTTAAGCACATTAACCACATCCTGTTTTGCACAACAAACAACCCAACATAAAACAGTTTTTCCCAAGCAACATCAAAGTCATGCCATTGATGACCATGCTGTTCACAGGGTCATCTTGTTCTTCAGAAAGCTGACAGTGTTCTATCTTGCAAGGCCTACGTGCTGGGAAGGGGCCATGAGACCATATCTCAAGGCCTGGCCTGGTGTCAGCACTGACTTCTCTATCTGGGGCATAGTCCATGGCCTCAATAGTGCTCAAAAATTCCCACTCTACAATAGTCACAAATGATATGCTTTCCTTCCTTCCTTCCTTCCTTCCTTCCTTCTTTCCTTCCTTCCTTCCTTCCTCTTTCTCTCTTTCTTCCTTTCTTCTTTCTTTCTTTTTCCTTCCTTCATTTCTCTCTCTCTCTCTCTCTCTCTCTCTCTCTCTCTCTCTCTCTCTCTCTCTCTCTCTCTCTCATGAATAATATTCCATTGTAAGTAGATACCAAATTTTCTTCATGTGTTAATATGTTGATGACACATGTAGTTTCCAAATGTCTGCTGTGAATAGTAAAATGAATATGAGAGTACAGGTGTATCTTTGAGATAATGGTTTTATTCCCTTTAGATTTTTACCTAGAAGTGGGAATGCCAGATAATTTGGTAGTTCTATTTTTAATTTCTTAAGGAACCCTCATACTGTTTTCCATAGTGGCTATACACCAATAGTGTGCAAGCTTTCCCTTTTCTTCACATCCTTGACAGTATAGTATATTTCATACCTTTTTTATATTAGTCACTCTAACATGCATGACACGATATCCCAAAGTGGTTCTGATTTGCATTTCCATGATTAGTGAGTTGAGCATCTTTTCATGTAAATGTTGGCCATTTGTATGTCTTTTTTGGAAAAAAATTCTCTCCTCATGTGATTTGCCCATGCATATTCTTTTCTCCTTCGTTGGAAATCAATTGTTCTTATATACCTGGGTTTATTTCTGGACTCTATTATGTTCTATTGATCTACAGGCCTTTTATGCCTGTATCATACTGTTTTGATTATAAAAGGTTTCAAATACATGTTAATATTCTTTTTAGCTTGTACACTTCAAGTTATTGTTGAGAGAAACTTTTAAGAGGGAAATGTTAATTAACTCTTCCATAGTAAAAACTATTTCCTGATATAGGAAGATAAAAAAAAATCTTGATTATCACTTTTTTTTCATGATTAATGTTAGAATTGCTTCTCTTGGAAGGTATGGAGTTGTCTTAACATATATACATATTGCCTTTTATTCATTAATGGTGATTTTTAAAGGGAAATTTGTGAAAATGTGAAATAAATCAATTTAATCTTTTCTTTTCTGAAACATTTTCAAAGATATGCTTATAAAACTTCGACTATTTATGAATCTAACACATTTGTAGCAAAAGAGTTTACTCATCATTCATGTCATTCAAAGCCACAATATATTCATGGCTAGTGTATTGTTTTTCAAGGCAGATTCTGTTTAACGGATGAGTATAATCATTCCTGTGTGTGTAAGCTATTTAAAAAGTGGTTGGCCTGTTCTTAAGTAAATATTCTTAAACTTTGAAATTAGTCATGTTATTAATAATCAGCTCTGTCACTGTATATTTTTAATGACTAATTGCTTAAAATTAATCAAACAAATAACTGGGCACAAAAAAAATCAATAACCTAATTAAGTAAAACTAAAACAACAATAGAAACAGCTAGGTACTCTGAATACAGCTCTTTTTCTTACAGTGTGTCTATACTTTCACATGCCTCATCTTATGTTTTCTGGCCATTTATATTTTTTAATATTTCGTTGAAAATATTAGGCTTACTTATCATTTCTTGTTTACAAATAGAAACATTCTGCTGTAGCTGGTTTGGCTCAGTGGATAGAGCTTCGGATTGCAGACTGAAGGGTCCTGGGTTCAAAGCTGGTCCAGGGCACATGCCCATGTTGAGGGCTCAGTCCCCAGTGGGAGTCATGCAAGAGGCAGCTGATCAATAATTTTCTCTCAACATTGATTTTTCTATCTCCCTCTTCCTTCCTCTCTGAAATCAATAAAGATATATTAAAAAAAAAGAAATGAGATTATGCCAAAAATAGTAATGATCTTGCCATGTTTTAAAATAATATATTCTTAATGAACTAATACTTTGAATTTAAGTCAGAATTCTATCAACTAATTACAGGTTCATGTGACAATTAGAATTTTTTATTTTATTTTATTTTAGAACATTTTGAATCACAATATAAAAGAGTTTTTATAAACACAATTTGCAGAAATTCGTAGTATATTTCTCACTGTCAAGTATACATTTAAGGACAAAGAGAATTAAAATTGGGTGTGTATAATTTAAATTCCAATATACTGTAAGTTACCAATGATATCAAAATCGAAAGTAGTGGCCTGGTAATTTCATGCACCAGGCCACTACTTTCTACAATAAAATGCTCACATAGATTTTAAAATCACTATGTGCCAATCTAAATATAGAACTTGACATTTTTAAGCACAATGACAGCACATCCTGTACCCTGTAAATGTTAAAGGATACTAACTAGGCTGTTATTAAATGGAATCAGTGTAAACCAATAATGTTGGGCAGAAAATACAATGGTGGGGAAGTTTAAAAGTCAAAATAAAAACCTAGGAAGCTGGGGGAGAGGGACGTAACCTAGTTATAAGAAAATAAGTCAGAGTCCTATTGCCAGATTAAATAGGCATTTAATTAAGCAGGTCTGTTGCCGACATATGAAAAAGAAAAAAAAAATACTTGGTAAGGAATATAAACAATTTGGAACTAGTAGAGGTTTGTTGAAATTTTAACTCTGCAACAGATGACTTTGAGGAGAGATGTCTTTAAAATTCCTGATTTCATTGTCTATACCTGTTCACTAGAAACAAAGCTCCCCCCTTGGTAGCTAATTGTCTTGATTAAAGATTAGATTAGAGAACACATGTGAAAATGCCTTATAAACCATATTTTAACATTATTAAGAAACACTTGCTACTGTATTATGCATAGGCTACATAAATAACAGGTTCTTAGTTTAAGTATCACTCTCTAGCTATGGCTAAGTCACTCTCATGCTACACCATGATATGTAATTACATAAATTTATTCAAGCATGAAATTACTTTGTTAATATGTAAAAACACAGATTTTTTATGTGTCTTCTTGCAAATGAGTGCATTTGTGTAAATAGTGTACTTCATAGGGTACTTATTTTCTTTTGTCCTTTATTCTTTTCCTAATAAAATAATCTTTGCAGACATAATTCTCTTTATTGCTTATAAACAATAAAATTCATCTAATTTCACACCTATGGTCAAGGCAGCAAAAATGAGACAGGACTCCATTAATGCAAAATATAAATTAAAAAAACGTAAACATTTCTATGGGTTGAATAGTTATTTTTCTTTATTTAAATTTCTAATACCAAACCATTAATCTGAAAAAAAGTGATATTAGAGTGGTGTTTTTTTTAATCTGGCATATTTTTGGGGATCTATCTCTAAGGTCTTATAAAAATAAGGGTCAATGTGATAAAGATACTAATAATTTCACAAATCAAGAATAAGATTTGAAAATTAAAAAATAATATACCATAACAAAAATAATATGAAAACAAAATTTTAGGATAGCAATAGTTACTATCCTATCTAATATCCTATCTAATAAAAGAGTAATATGCAAATTGACTGTACCTCCAATCAAGCCATGCCCACCAGCCATGCCCACCAGCCAATCAGGAGCTGGGACTGACCCAGACAGAGAGCATGAGACCTGAGCTGGGGCGGGGGGTGGGCCGGCCCAAGGCAGCCAGAGGTGGGGGGCGAGGCTGAGGCAGCCAGGGTGGGGAAGGCGGGGCTTAGGTGGGCGGTGCCAAGGTGGCCATGGCAGGGGGGGTGGGGCTGGGGCAGAGCCAGCCATCAGCTCCATTGCAGGGAGATGGCTGGGTGCCCAAGGCCTAAAGCCTCGGCCAGAGGCTTTAGGCCTTGGGCAGGCTGGGGGTGAGTGGTCAGTCGGACACCCCCTGAGGGCTCCCAGTAAGTGTGAGGGGGCAGGTTGGGCTGAGGGATCATCCACCCCCCAGTGCACAAATTTCGTGCACCAGGCCCCTAGTATATTTATAAAGTACCACTAAGAAATAAATTTAGATAAAATTTTACTACAAGGCAATTTGTAAATATTATAAGGAATCTTACATTTCTATAATCATTGATCCAATATTTATACTTCTGATAATTTATCCTGAGAAAATAACCAGAAATACACCCAAATAGAAGATCTGCTTTTTAAATATATTTATAATAGGACCTCATTTTTAAAAATAAATTTACTGGGGAAAAATGAATAAATACATGAAAATGTTAAAGGTTATTTATATAATATTTAATAGATATTTCTCTTCATTGTTTTTGAATGATAAGATTGTATACATTTTATAAGCAAATTTTCTTATATAATTTTATAAATCATTTAAAAGCAATAATTTACAAAGCAAGAACAAAAGTGCACAGCACAGCAGGGATTCTATGTGGCATCTTTATTAATTTGTACTTTGCACAGCAGCATCATCTGGATTATAAGAGATGGGTGTAAATGTGGCATATGCCTGAAATTCATTAAGTGCTCAGTACATAGCTGTGACTGCTTGTTTTGTGGTAGTGATGCTATTCCTGGTGGTAGGAATAGTGGTAATAATAGAATCAATGGCAGTGGGATAGGAACAATGGAGTCAAACAAAAAAGTGCTAGTAGGAGTAGCAAAAGTAGCAGGCATAACAGAATATATAAATATAATTAAGGCTTCTAGTAGTTCACAGTAGAAAGTCACAGAAAAGTAGTAGCCTGGTGATTGTTTAGTTTGAAATGTCATACATTATAGAAAAGCAAATCTGAGATGCCACGTAATAGTTTTGTAGCCTTGAACAATCTATTTGATATTGATCTCTGTTTCCTCATCTATAAGGCAGGATTTATACTATGATACTTACCTGGACATTTTGGTATTCTCATGTAAGAATGAAGTATTGTGTAGTGTATGACAAGCATTCAAAATACCACCAGACACTTGAAGGAAGGAAATAGATTTTCTTCCTCTGCTTCCTTATAATATTGTATAAATAATTTCACTCTTTTGAAACAAAGTATAATCTATACATATAAAGAGGTAATATGCTAATTTGTCCATTACCATGTTCCAGTCACAACTAGTGTGTGGGAGGGGATGGGGACGGGGCCTCCCCAGCACTAATGTCACACTGCCTGGGTGCATGCCCACCCAGAGCTGAGATGAAGCTGCCTGCCTGCATCCCCGGCTAGGGGATGTGTGTCCCTGTTCTGTGTTGACATGATGCTGCGGGAGGGGGCTGGGCTTGACAGAGGACCGCAGGCCATGCCCCTCATCTGGTGCAGCTTGATGGAGGACTTCAGGCCACACCCCAGCCTGAGCGCAGGGTGGAGGACCTCAGGCTGTGTCTCCCGCTCAGGAGGGCTTGACAGGGGACCTCAGGCCACACCCTCTCCCCTGGTGCCAGGCAGGGGGACCTGAGGCTCTGCCCTTGCCCAGAGGAGCTTGACAGGGGTGGGGCCGGCTGTGTCTGGGTCTCTTGCATTTTTGAAGTGCATGTGGGTGGTGGATGGGGACTTGAGTCTAGGTCCCATGATGCAACTCTGACTTTGACAGGAGGAAAGTTTTATATACATTTTATTAATTTTTTTCATCTCTGACACTTCTATTATAGAGAAAGGGCAAATAGCAATATTAAATTATTTCTTCTAATTAATTCCCTTTCAATGTGCATGATTTCATGCACCAGGCCACTACTTTCTACAATAAAATGCTCACATAGATTTTAAAATCACTATGTGCCAATGTAAATATAGAACTTGACATTTTTAAGCACAATGACAGCACATCCTGTACCCTTTTCTGCATTATGGTTTCATTTTGAGTATGTTTTTCTCTTAGATCAATGGCAATATTCCCCAAGAAAGAAACTGGGAGTAATATGTTTATTACTCCTAGCACTTGACACAGTATCTGGAAAATAAGTGTTTATTTTTAAATTTGAGTTTAATTAGTAAGAGTAACAGACTATTATTAATACAAAAGTTGAACTGAGTAAAGAGGGTAGCTTAATGCTAGTATTTTAAAATGGACATTCATGACTAGGAATTTCTACAAAATGACCAGAAAACTAAATTTCCAGAAAAATAAATGGTGGAAAGCTGTGAAACTGTGGGAAATATTGCCAGTGAAAAAAGTGTTCTGGTTACATGAAAACTAGATGTGAAGTATCTATGGCTTTGCCTTGAAGGGTAATTAATTATGTGTTCTATAACTGCAGGTTGATGTGGGGTTAGATTATAGGCTCTCAAAGACTTAGAAAATGTTCTGTGGGTACTGGTTTATGAGTAGATGAGGCAATCCTGGACAGGATGGAAGTAGCAGCCTGAAAGGACAAAAGATCAATTCCAAGGCCACAGAGGGACACCACAGTCAATGTCAAAACTGTTGAGTAAAATCTTTGCTTCAGAAAACAGGAGAGCTCTGCCACGTTGAAAACCAAGAGATACTGCTCACTTGCCACACAGGGTCTGGATCTTCTAAGGGACTTGCAGTTTCCTTGGCCCCATGGGATTGTGAAGGGCAGTTTGCTGTCATTAGGAAGGTTGAAGAATCCCATTACTGACTCTGGGAAAAGGGGGGGAGTTTCACCAACAGATGACTGAAAATAAAGTCATGCCAAGGTTATGGATGACATGATATCTTGGCAATTCAGGCCCCAAATTTCTTTTAAAAAATATATATATATTTTATTGATTTTTTACAGAGAGGAAGGGAGAGGGGCAGAAAGCTAGAAACATCGATGGTAGAGAAATATCGATCAGCTGTCTCCTGCACACTCCCCACTAGGGATGTGCCCACAACCAAGGCACATGCCCTTGACAGGAATCAGACCTGGACCCCACCATTCCCCCCCAGTCCGCAGGCCATCGCTCTATCCATTGAGTCAAACCAGTTCCGCAGGCCCTTAATTTCTTGATGGGTTTATGGAGTAGAGAATGTGTGTATCTTGTACACTTAACCATGGCCCTTCCTCCCCCACCCCGCCTGTCCCCCACTTTTTTTTTTCTTCAGCCATTGTTGCGGCAGGCCCTTGATGCAGGTGTGACCTGACTTCATTGCAATTTGTCAGGACGCCATCCTTTTTCTGCAGTGGAGATTTTCTTTTCTGCTGCTGTCATAACCGTGGAAATCTACCAAATAACGTTGACACATCCACAACCCAGGAGTTTTCAAGAGTAAGACTTGATGAATGACATAGGAAAGCTGGTGGATAAAATATCCTCTGTTTTTGTTGTTGTTGTTGTTGTTGTTGTTGTTTCAGGCTTACCATGCCAAGTTGCACTCCCATGCTCTTAACAGTAACCTGAGGGGAATCGTGTCCCAGTTCCTTTCCATGATAACCCACCCGTAGCACACCTTCGTTTTTGCTTTCCTTCCTTCACTATTTTAGCCCCCACTGACTTCTGTTCATAGGGTTCAGCTTTCAAAATCTGCAATCTGAATAAAATCATTGTTCTGAGTCCTACCTTTATGGGAGAGCCCATGCTAAGAGAGCAGGGAAAACAGCCAAAGAAAGCAACCCTCAGCATGGGATTCTGGGTCTGGATGTAACGCTGTCACCAATGAGAACCCTGTGGCTGGGAAGCAGGAAGGGGACAATTCCAGAGGAAGGCAGCACTGGGTCTCCGCACAATGGACAGCATGCCACCAAGAACCACTGGAAGTAGGTTGGAACCCTGTGCAGGTGAAGAGTGACACTCTGGCTTCTGTAACAGGCGTGGCCCAGAATCACTGAGCACAGGTGTTTTAAAGACTGGTGTTGGCTGGCTTCCGCTACCAGTCATAGAGCCTTGAGAAAAGCAGCTGGCCAGTGCACGTCTGCCAACTGTTGAGTGGACACATTGTGAAAATGAGAAAACCTACATGGCAGTGTATAAGTGGCATCTTATCCCTGCCACTCCTGGAAGAGTGATGAAAATTAGACCCGGTCTGCAATTGTCAGGGTAGCAAAACTAGAGAGGCCGCAGGCATGGTCTCCGGAGCCTTCCAGGCCATGTCACTGCTGCAAATGAGGAGTCAGCCTTTAATGTTTGGAACGCAGAGCTTCGGATAGAAAAATCTGGAGATCTTGACATCTCGGTTTCTTCTGGGCTTTGAAGTCATAAATGCTGTTGCCGCCTTTGTTTAGGGGAGATGAGTGGCCCTGGCTGAGAGACGGTGAGAAGCTCACCTGAGAAAAGCAGCTCACACACTGTGGCTGGTCTCTCACCCTCTCCAATCTGTACCTGCAAACCCATAACTAGCCTCCCTGTACAGCGAACTTCAAAAGTGAGGAGAATACACTCCTTGCTATTTTTGGAAATAGTTCACTTGCTGAGAGAGACGATTGAGTAAATATACATGACTCATGTGTACCGGCAGGAATAAGGTAACACCTCTGGAGAGGTCCTGGGATTGCTGAGCCAGAGAGAGTGGAATTTAGAGGCTGGATGGAATTTAGAAGACTTAATAAAATACTAATTAAGCCACTTAAATTTTATGTAGATATTTTATGTATACTTTTCAGTGTATAATCCTATATAATAAAAGCATAACATGCAAATCAACTGAACTGCAGAACAACAAGTAGGCTGGGGACGGGGCCAGTGAGCAGGCAGCACCAGGCCAGCCAAGTCACATGCCAGAGGGCAGAAAGAGGCAATGATAATTGGGGGTGGGGGATGGGAGGCTACCTGATCTCCTACCACAGAGGGAGGCCAGCAGTGGCAGCAGTAGTGGGGTGATGAGGGAGAAGGCATCCCCTGATCAGCCTGCCTGGTCACCTCTTGCAGAGGGAGGTCAGACTGTGGCTTACGTTAGGGAGTAGACCTAAGACATCAGTAGGACATCCCCTAAGGACTCCCAGACAGTGAGAGGGCACAGGCCGGGCTGAGGGGCCCTCCCTAAGGGCACAAATTTTTGTTTACCAGGCCTCTAATATTTATATTTGTCTACCACACCAACAAATTAAATATTAACAGAAACTCCTAACTAATAAAAGAGTAATATGCAAATTTGACCATACCTTTGCCACATCCACAAGCCATGCCCACAGCCACGCCCACCAGCCAATCAGGAGCAGATTATGTAAATAAACCCCAACTAAGATGGCTGCCGCCACTGAGAACAGGGGAAGGCTTGGGTTTTCCCGGCAACAGAGGAAGCCAAGCTTTCCACCTGCCTAGGCCTCCACTCACTGTTACAAAGTTTCAATTATAAAAGATACAGAAATAGCGGCAGCCACTGAGCTGGAGAGAACAGAGGCTTGGGTTTCCCTGGCAATGGAGGAAGCCAAGCTTTCAGTCTGCTGTTATTGTCCTAGACCTCCACTTAGGCTACAATATTTCAAACAGAAATGGCTGCTGCCACGTAAGCAGAAGGCTTGGCTCCACTCCAGGCTACAAAGTTTCAATTGTAGACATAGATTAACTCCAGATACCAGGGCCTCCACTTGGGTCTCTGCGGGGAGTGGCCAGCCTGTAAACCTCCACAAGCCCTTGACCCAGGCTGCCCCTCACTCCAAGGGAACCCTCATCCTGATCTGGGACACTCTTCAGGGCAAACCAGTTGGCCCCCACCCAGGCACCCAGGCCTCTATCCTATCTAATAAAAGAGTAATTTGCAGATTGACCATCACTCCAACACACAAGAGGGTTGCCTCCATGTGGTCAAAGATCCTGCCCCCATGTGGACACAAGATGGCCACCACAAGATAGCCAGCAGGAGAGGACAGTTGGGAGGGACCAGGCATGCAAGGGAGGGCAGTTGGGGATGACCAGGCCAGCAGAGGAGGGAAGTTGGGGGTAAATAGGCTGGCAGGGGAGCAGTTAGACATCAATTAGGCTGGCAGGGTAGTGGTTAGTGGGTGATCAGGCTGGCAGGCAGAAGCAGTTAGGGTCAATCAGGTAGGCAGGCAGGAGAGCAGTTTGGAGCCAAAAGTGCTGGATTGTAAGAAGGATGTCTGATTGCCCATTTGGGCCCGATCCTAGTAGGATTGGGTCTAGACGGGCAGTTGGACATCCCTCGAGGGGTCCCAGATTGGAGAGGGTGCAGGCTAGGCTGAGGGACATCCCCTGCCCCCAGTGCATGAATTTCGTGCCCTGGGCCTCTAGTTAAGAAATATTTTACTTGGAGTTGCTTTGCAATATAAAAAAAATGAGAATTTTAAAAGGCAATGCCACTGAAATCAATCATATGCGAACCCAAGTATGTAGGATTTTTCTTAAAGGAAACTATAAATTTTGAGGGAGTTTACACCAATGTGAGAAAAACAAATAAAACTTATACAATTTTTCTGTAGCTTCAGAATATAGTAGACATTGCTAAAATTATTATTTTCATCTCTAACATCTACTGCATTTATCTTTATACGTTTTTACTCAAAGAAGAGAAAAATGAATTGCAAAAAGATACAGATGTACATGTTAGTTGAAAATCTGGTGGTCAATTTGGAGAATTATCAGTCTTTCACTGTAAAATTTGTAGTCAGAGAAAATATTTTAATTTTTGTCTTCCTCAGTAGAGTTTTATTTCTCTCAAGATATTTTCCCTTTCTTCCTCTCTTTCCTTAACAGATCCCTCTTCTGCAGTTTATTACATTGCTTCACACTGATTCTGACAGCACCATTGTCTGAATTGGGTCCCTTGTACCCAACAGATGCCGTGTCTTGTACAATTCAACAAACTGGAATCTGTTACCCAACTGCTGCAATGATCTTCAGGTCCAGTGGAAGTTTTGTAGGACACTTCTGATACCTGTCTCTAAAATGTAAATAGTTATACTTCACTAATGCTCCCAAATTAACGATCATTTATAGAATGCCTAGCATTAGTTGTTAATTTTCAGCTATTTTATCCATCACTGCCTGTCCCTGTGCTGTCTAGATACAAGGGATGGTTTTTCCAGTTGATTTTTTTTGCATTTTCTGATTCAATGAAGATAATGCTGGTCAGCATACTGAGATTCTTCCACATCACTAATAGCTTAAGACAGGTGCTCTCCCACTTTGGATATGCCAGGGGGCAGACATTGTGTGTCTACATGATTACTAAGCAGAAGCTGTATGTCCCCAAGACCTTGTTGTTTCTATACATAAGAGTTTTGGTAGGTTCTAGGCTGATGAGACTATACTGGTATGTTGTCTACATTAAGCAAAAGCAATTTCGTCTATCATCTCCAGAGTGAATTCTATCTGGGTTCAAAGCTCATTTGTGGCACACCTTTCCAGATGTGTAATGTTTCTAACATTGTTAACATTTATTATTTTCTTGTTCCTTTATTTAAAATAGAATTCCTATTTTTAAGCTTTGAGATATGGCTCATTAAGTGATTAGTGAAGAATTTGATACACAGCAGTTTTCAAAAAATGTTAGCAGCTATCACTACTGTATGAATTAAAGCTCTTTTTCTCCTGATATTTTGCTTCCATTTAGACTGTAGGAATCTGGACAAAAAATTGTTTTCAATGTAAATATGTGAAAACTACTGGATGCATTAAAATCATATATATATATAATTTTAAAAACATATTTTAAATGTGTTTTTGTTGATTTCAGAGAGAGGGAGAGGAAACGAGAGAGAACATCAACAATGAGAGGGAATCATTGAGCAACTTCCTCATGCACACTCCACTGGGAATTGAGCCCACAACCCAGATGTGTGTCCTGACTGGGAATGGAACTGTGAGCTACTGTTTCATATGTTGACACTCAACCAATGAGTAACAATGGCTGGGCTAAAAATCACATATATATGTTTTAAACCAAAAAAGAGTTGGAAATTAAAAAAATGTATATATGAAGATGAATAACCAATGTCATCCTAATACTTTCAGTTTTAAAAAATTCCAGAGAGGTACCAGAATCTTCTAGAAAACAGAGCAGTGGCTTTCTCTCTCTCTTCAGAGATTTGTTGAATCTTGGGAGATGTGTGTGTAGAGGATCAAGCCTGCCACACATGAAGGGACTGTGCAGGGATCAGGAGAGACCAGTGGGATGGAATGACTAACAAAGCTCTTGAGCTGGTGTGATGGATAAGAAAGAGTTTATTGCTATTACTTCTATTATCCTGTGTTTGCCTCTATAGCTCTTCCAGTTTAATTGAAATATGAATCCAGATAACTTTGTCAATATACCATCTTTTTTAATATCCTTCTTTATGTAAGGAGAAATTTATTTATTTATTTATTTTTAGTTTAATAAAATATTTTTTTTCAAATTTCTTTATTGATTAAGTTATTACATATGTGTCCTTGTCCCTCTATTAACTCCCCCATCCCTCCCCCACTCATGCCCGCACCCCCCTGGTGTTCATGTCCATTGGTTAGGTTTATATCCATGCATACAAGTCCTTTGGTTGATCTCTCCTCCTTCCCCCCTCAAACCCCTACTATCCCCCTGAAATCCAGCATTCTGGTTGATGCTTCTTTGTCTCTGCATCTGTCCATGTTCATCAGTTTATGTTGTTCATTATATTCCACAAACGAGTGAGATTATGTGGTATTTGTCTTTCTCTCACTGGCTTATTTCACTTAGCATAATGCTTTCCAGTTCCATCCATGCTGTTGCAAATGGTAAGAACTCCTTACTTTTTACTGCAGCATAGTATTCCATTGTGTAGATATACCACAGTTTCTTAATCCAATCATCTGCTGATGGGCTCTTAGGCTGTTTCCAAATGTTATCTATGGTGAATTGTGCTGCAATGAACATAGGGGTACATAAATATTTTCTGATTCGTGTTTCTAGTTTCATACGGTATAATCCTAAAAGCGGGATCACTGGGTCAAATCGGAGTTCCATTTTTAATTTTTGAGGAAACTCCGTACTGTTCTCCACAGTGGCTGCACCAGTCTGCATTCCCACCAGCAGTGCATGAGGATGCACTTTTCTCCATATCCTCAACAACACTTGTCATTTGTTGATTTGTTGATGATTGCCATTCTGATAGGTGTGAGATGATAGCTCATTGTTGTTTTGATTTGCATCTCTTGGATAATTAGTGAGATTGAGCATGTTTTCATATGTCTGTTAGCATTCCTTCTTTCCACCCTCAAAAAGTGTCTATTTGGGTCCGTTGCCCAATTTTTGAATGGATTGTTTATCTTCCTTTTGTTAAGTTGTATGAGTTTCCTGTAAATGCTGGAGATTAAACCCTTGTCTGTGGTGATATTGGCAAATATGATCACTCATGCAGTGGGATTTCTTATTGTTTTGTTGATGGTTTTATTTATTTATTTATTTATTTATTTATTTATTTATTTATTTATTTATTTTTGCTGTGCAAAAGCTTTTTAATTTGATGTGGTCCCATTTGTTTATTTTTCTCTTTAGTTTCCATTGCTCTAGGAGCAGTATCATTGAAGAATTTCCTCTGGCATATGTCTGAGATTTTTCTGCCTTTGGATTCCTCTAGTATTTTTATCATTTCCCTTCTTATGTTTAAGTCTTTGATCCATTTTGAGTTTATTTTTGTATATGGTATAAGTTGCTGGTCTGGCTTCATTTTTTTGCATGTATCTGTCCAATTTTCCCACACCATTTGTTGAAAAGACTATCTTGACTCCATTTTATGTTCATGCCTCCTTTGTCAAATATTAATTGGGCATAGTAGTTTGGGTTGAATTCTGGGTTTTCTATTCTATTCCATTGATCTATAAGTTTGTTCTTGTGCCAGTACCAGGCTGTTTTAAGAACACTGACTTTGTAATACTGCTTGAAATCTGGTATTGATATCCTACCCACTTTGTTCTTTCTGAGGATTGCTATAGCTATTCGGGGTCATTTTTATTCCAGATGATTTTTTGGAAAATTCGTTGTAGGTCTTCGAAATATGCCATTGGTATTTTAATGGGGATTGTATTGAATCTGTAGATTGCTTTGTGTAGTGTGGACATTTTGATGATGTTGATTCTACCAATCCATGAAAACAGTATGTTCTTCCATCTATTTATGTCTTCCTCTATCTCTTTTTTCAATGTCCTGTAGTTTTTTCGCACTCAGGTCTTTTACCTACTTAGTTAAGTTTATTTTTAGGTATCTCAATTTTTTTGTGTGTGATGGTAAATGGGATTGCTTTTTTAGTCTCTCTTTCTATAAGTTTGCTATTGGTGTAGAGGAATGCCATAGATTTTTTGGTATTAATTTTGTATCCTGCTACATTGCCGAATTCATTTAAGTCTGTCTAATAATTTTTGATGCAGTCTTTAGGTTTTCTATGTAAAATATCATGTCATCTGCAAATAAGGACAGTTTTACTTCTTCTTTTCCAATTTGGATGCCTTTTATTTCTTCTTCTTGGCTGATTGCAATGGCTAGTACTTCCAGTACTATGTTGAATAGGAGTGGTGAGAGTGGGCATCCCTGTCTTGTTCCTGTTCTTAGGGGAAATAGTTTCAGCTTTTGTCCATTGAGTATGATGTTGGCTGAGGGTTTTTCATATAGAGCTTTTATTATGTTGAGGTATGATCCTTCTATTCCCACCTTGTTGAGCGTTTTGATCAAGAAGGGGTGTTGGATTTTCTCAAGTGCTTTTTCTGCATCAATTGATATGATTATGTGATATTTATCTCTCAATTTGTTTATGTAATGTATCATTTTTATTGATTTGTGGATATTGAACCATCTTTGCATCCCTAGGATAAATCCTACTTGGTCATGGTGTATGATCTTTCTGATATACTGCTGGATCCAATTTGCTAGAATTTTGTTGAAGATTTTTGCAGCTATGTTCACAAGGGATATTGGCCTATAATTGCTTTTCATTGTGCTGTATTTATTTGGTTTTGGTATTAGGGTGATGCTGGCTTCATAGAATGACCTAGTGAGTGTTCCTTCCTCTTGAATTTTTTGGAATAGTCTGTGTAGGATAGTTTTAAGTTCTTCCTTGAATGTTTGGTAAAACTCCCCAGTGAACCACCTGGCCCCAGGCTTTTGTTTGCTGGGAGCTTTTTGATGACTGCTTCAATTTCTTCCATACTTATTGACCTGTTGAGATTTTTAGAATCTTCCCTATCAATTTTTGGAATGTTGTATTTTTCTAAGAATATGTTCATTTCTTCTAGATTGTCTAGCTTGTTTAAGTGTAGTTGTTCACAGTATTTTTAAAAAATCCTTTGTATTTCCTTGGGGTCTGTTGTTATTTCGCCTCTCTCATTTCTGATTTTGTTTATTTGATTCCTCTCTCTTTGCTTCTTGGTGAGCCTGGCTAGAGGTTCATCAATATTGTTTATCCTTTCAAAGAACCAGCTCTTGGTTTCATTGATCTTTTCTATGGTATTCTTTTGGTCTCTATGTCATTTATTTCTGCTCTGATTTTTATTTTCTCCTTCCTTCTGCTCACTCTGGGCTTTTCTTGTTGCTCTCTTTCTAATTCTTTGAGTTGTAGAGTTAAATTATTTACTATCATTTTTTCCTGAATTTTTAGGTAGGCTTGTAGAGCTATAAACTTCCCTCTCACAACTGCTTTCATTGTGCCCCATAGATTTTGGATTGTTGTGTTTTTGTTGTCATTAGTTTCCAGGATGCTTTTAATTTCTTCTTTGATCTCATTGATAACCCAATAATTGTTTAATAGCATGCTATTCAGTTTCCAAGTGTTTGAGATTTTTAAATTGTTTTTTATTGTAGTTTTTTTATTTCTAATTTTATGGCACTGTGGTCTGAGAAGATGCTTGGTATGATATTAATCTTCTTGAACTTTGGGAGACTTTACTTGTGACCCAATATGTGGTCTATTTTTTAATATGTCCCATGTGTACTTGAGAAGAACATATATTCCATGGCTTTTGGATGAAATGTTTTGAAGATGTTGATTAAATCCATCTGTTCTAGTGAATCATTTAGAATTGCTGTGTCTTTGCTGATTTTTTGTTTAGAGGATTTATCCAGTGATATCAGTGGTGTATTAAAGTCCCCTGTAGTGATTGTATTGTTGTCAATCTCTCCCTTGATATCTTCTAAGAGTTTTGTTATGTATTTGGGTGCTCCTGCATTGGGTGCATATATGTTTATCAGGGTTATATCCTCTTGTTGTATCGATCTCTTTAGTATTATAAAGTGGCCTTCCTTATCTCTTGTTATGGCATTTACTTTGAGGTCTATTTTGTCAGATATAAGTATTGCTACCCCAGCTTATTTTTATTTCCATTTTCCTGAAATATATTTTTTCATCCCTTCACTTTCAATCTGTGTGAGTCTCTTGTTCTGAGGTCAGTCTCCTGATAGGCAGCTTATATATATGGGTTGTGTTTTTTTATCCACTCAGCCCCTCAGTGTCCTTTGATTGGGGCATTTAGTCTGTTTACATTTAAAGTTATTTGTTTGTAGTCATATCTATTTTTGTGTCTGTGTTCCTTCTTACCTGTTTATTTATTCTTTGTACAGTATTCCCTTTAGCATTTCTTGCATTGCTGGTTTGGTGGTGATAAAGTCCCTTAGCCTCTTTTTGTCTGTGAAGCTCCTGATTTCCCCTTCAATTTTGATTGATAGTCTTGCTGGATAGAGTATTCTTGGATTTAGTCCTTTGCTTTGCAACACTTTATATACCTCCTTCCAATCCATTCTAGCCTGATATGTTTCTGTTGAGAAATGATTTGATAATCTGACGGGGGTTCCCTTGTAGGTAACTCTCTGTCTCTCTCTTGCCACCTTTATTCTTTCTTTGTCATTGATATTTGTCATTGAAATTATGATGTGTCTTGGTGTGGGTCTTTTGGGATTGATCCTTCTTGGGACTCTCTGTACTTGTGTAACTTTTTCCCCCCAATCTGGGAAGTTTTCAGTCATTATTTCTTCCAATAGATTTTCTAATCCTTGCTACTCATCTTGTCCTTCTGGTAACCTTATTATACGTATATTATGTATAATGTTTCTTGTTGTCCAAAAGCTCTCTTAGGGTTTCCTTCTGCTTTTTAATTTTTGTCTCCAATTGCTGTTCAGTTTGAGCTTGTTTCTGTACCTGGTCCTCTAACTCATTAATTTGGTTCTCTGCTTCTTCTAGGCTACTGTTGAAACTTTCCATGGTGTTTTTGATTATAGATATATCATTTTTCATTTCTTTCTGATTCTTGCATAAGTTTTTGATTTTCCGATCCATCTGATGTATAAATTCCACAACCATTACTCTGAATTCTTTTTTGGTCATGCTGCAAGCTTCAGTTTCACTAATTTCCTTTCTTTACAATTTCTCATTCTCTTCCTTCTGGGTATTGTGTCATCTCCCCATTCTGACTATCACCAGATGGTTCAAACTTGCATGGACCTGGGCTGTGTGCTGTGGGAACTTCGCACTACCTGAGTGCCACTGAAGTGTAGGGCGTGTAGGTGCTGTGGGTTGGTGTGAACCAGGCTTGCCCAGGGTCAGTGTTCCCAGCATTCTGGGTAGTTTTGTGTGTATACCTAGAATCAGGAACACCGCCTGCACTGCGCTCTTTGCGTGTTTTGAAAATGGTGCCAGGAATCAGTTTCCCTGTGTTTGCATCAAGAATTGAGTACCGAGTCTGTTGCCTGGTGAGGTTTCTCATTTGGGATCAGGGTACCTGGGTGTGCATGCACAAAGAATTGGAGTCACTGGCTCTTAGTGTGGATGTGCTGTGAGTCAGGGATCCCAGGCACATAAGGTAAGAAACAGAGTCAAGTCAGTGGTGCTCAGTGCTGCCTCTTACTGGGAGAATTTGTGTCCTGATCACCATGTGGGACTGGGTTGCACAATAGCTCTGTGGTATGTCTGCACTTTGGAAGACAGAGCTCCCTGAGTGTTTGCCCTATAACCAGGTCAGGTGGCACTGCCGCCCTGTGGATTTGGTCACCCGTTTGGGATTGTGTTGCAGGAGGCCACCTCCAGTCTCTCAGCAATACTTAGGCCCCTGAGCGAGCCCTCAAGCTCCACGCTCCTATTCCCTGTCTGGGAATTTCAGCCACAGGCATGTGCACGCGAACGGAGTATGTTCCCAAGCCCAAGTTCACCTTGGGTAGCTGGGAAAGGGAGTTCTCCCACACTCGGTTCCCAGGAGGGGCTAGGGGAGCTGTGGCTGAAGCGAGGGGCGGGTCTGTTGGTTACTATGTAGCTATCGGAAATCCTGCAGGGAGAGGGATAGGCTTCATGACTCACAGAAATCTGCTGCCGGGAAGTCTGGACTCCTGTTGTCTGTTGGTCTGAAGCTGTGGCTGTAATTCTCTGTCCCCAGCGGCTGCAGGTCCCTGGCCTGTATCTGAGATGCCACTAGGTGAGGGCAGGGTGCCCGTCTGAGGCAGTTCCGCTTCTCAAGATGGTGTGCTCTCTGCCACTGCACTAGCCAGCTACCTAGGAGTGTCTGCCTTGTTCGCAGGGCTCCGCCATCCAAAAATGCCCAGTTTGGCAGCCCCTTGGAGGACCTGCAGAGTCTAACTGTCCCTAGTTCACACACACACACACACACACACACACACACACACACACACACACACCCCACACATATCTACCCTCCCCTCTACGGGTTCCTCACTCTCTCACACTCTCTCCCTCCCTACCTGTCAGTCGCCATCTTAGATCTCCTCCTAATAAATCTTTATTGTTCAGATTATTACAGTTGTTCCTCTTTTTACCTCCATAGCTCCCACCCACCTGGTTCCCACCCCACCCTCTGCCTCTACCTCTCCTCCAACTGTCCTCATCCACAGGTGTATGATTTCTGTCCAGTATCTTCCTGCACTCCTCACACCCCTTTGTCCCCAAGGATTGTCAGTCTGCTCCCTTTCTACGTCTCTGAATCTATTATATTCAGCAGTTTATTTTGTTCATCAGATTTTTTATTCACTTTATTTTTAGATTCACTTGTTGATAGACATGTATTTGTTGTTCATAATTTTTATATTTACCTTTCTTCTTCTTCTTCCTCTTATTAAAGAACACCTTTCAGCATTTCATATAATACTGGATTGGTGTTGATGAACTCCTTTAGCTTTTTCTTATCTGTGAAGCTCTTTATCTGACCTTCTATTCTGAATGATAGCTTCACTGGGTAGTGTAATCTTGGTTCTAGGTTCTTGCTATTCATCACTTTGAAAATTTCTTGCCATTCCTGTCTGGCCTCCATAGCTTCTGTTGAGAAATCAACTGACAATCATATGGGTACTCCCTTGTAGGTAATTAAGTGTTTTTCTCTTGCTGATTTTAATATTCTCTTCTTGTCTTTTTCTCTTGGCATTTTAATTATTATGTGTCTTGGTGTGATTTTCTTTGGGTTATTTTTGTTTGGGGTTCTCTGCACTTCCTGGACTCATAAGTCTATTTCTTTCACCAGGTGGGGGAAGTTTTCTGTCATTTCTTCAAGTAGATTTTCAGTATCTTGTTCTCTCTCTTCTTCTGGCACCACCATAATTCAGATGTTGGTACACTTGAGGACAACCCTCTTATACTTATAAGAGGCTTCTTATACTGTCTTCATGTCCATGCATTCTTTTTTCCTTTTGCTTTTTCAGTTGAGTGTTTTTTGCTTCTTTGTATTTCAAATCTTTGACTTGATTCTTGTGGTCCTCTAGTCTGCTGTTAGTTCTCTGTATAATATATATATTTTTTAATTTCAGTCAGTGTATGTTTAGTTTCTAGTTGTTAGTTTTTCATATTCTCAAGGGTCTCATTAAGTTTATCAGCCTTTTCTAGGAAATACTTGAAAAACCTTATAACCATGCTTTTGAACTCTATATTCACTTGTTTGCTTTCTTCCATTTCTTTCATTTGTGATCTGTTTCTTTGTCTCTGCATTTTGGCTACTTCCCTGATTTGCTAGAGTAGCTTTGTGTGCTAGGTGTTCTATAGTTCCCAGTGGCTCAGCCTCCCCCAGTTACCTGAGATGAACACTTTTGGTGCATCCCTTTGTGGACTGTGTGCACAGCTGTGTTGTAGTTAAGCCTTGATTGTTGTTGATATCACTGAGAGGAATTGACCTCAAGGCCAATTGACTGTGAGGATCAGCTGTGTCTATGCTGGGAGAACTTCTGTGCTGGAGACACCCTTATGAGACAAGACTTGCAAAATTGCAAAAGCCTCTTTGCTTCTCTTGGATGGGGCAGAGTCTCAATGGCAGAGCAGACAGCTGTGGCTTCTCATCAGCCCTGCCCTATGAAGCCCCTGTGTCTCAGTGTCCCTTGGTAATTACCATAAGCACCTCTGAGAAAAACCCACCCATGGGTTTTCCCACTGCCAGATAGTCCAGTTTCTGCCTGAATGAGTCTGGATTCCCAGAAACTTGCCCTGAACTGGAGTTCAGCATAGACTGGAGCTCCATCACTCTCCTGCTTTAGAAAGGCAGCTAGGCACTCAGCCACTTGTGCACTCAGCCGCCTGTCCTCTCTGTGTGCATGTGCCTCTAGACCTCTGCCTCTGAAGCTCTCCTGTATCTCAGTGTGCTTTCTCTTTTACTGACACTCCAGTTTCTCCACAAATGAATCTGGGTTCCCAGAAAATCACCCAGAACTGGAGTTCAGCACAGTCGGGAGCTTCTGTCTCCCTCCCACTTTAGAAAGCCAGCCATGCACTCAGCTGCCCATCTTCTCTGCAGGCCCGTGTGTCTCTGTACCTCTGCCTTCTGCAGCTCCTCTGATTCTCAATGTGCTTTCCTCTTTCCTTCTTGTTTTATAATTTCCACTCAGTCAGCTTTCCTATAGTTCTGGATGGTGTCTGTTTTGTCTTTTAGTTGTAGTTTTGATATTGTTGTGCGAGATAGCAGTTTAGGTGTTTACCTATGCTGCCATCTTGGTTTCTCCCTTCAGTGGTAATCTTGATTGAAATGGGAAACTTTATAATATTATTTTAAGCAAATAATCACAAACTACTCTATCAGTCTCTTATTGAAAATGTCCAACATTTGTTCTAATGTGTTTTACTTCCTATTTACACTATTATAAAGTATCTCTCTCTCTCTCTCTAAATATATATATATATATATATATTTTTTTTTTCCTTAGCATAAATTCAAAATATTGTGATTTCTGTATCAGTTTATTAAAATGTGTGACATCTCTCTCTCTCATTCCCATTTGATATCCCATAGGATTTACTTTCAAATGATGGCAATTAAAAACAAAAAACTTCCCTGGCCTGGCCAGATAGCTGTGTTGTTTGAAGCATCATCCCAAACACCAAAAGATTGATGGTGTGATTCTGGTCGGGGCACATGCAAGAGACAATCGATTGATATGTTTCTCTCACTTTGATGATTTTGTCTCTTTTCCTTATTCTCTCGGTAAAATCAATAGGAACACATCCTCAGGTGAGGATTAAAAAAACAGAGGGAAACCTTATGACCAAGAATGACATCTCTATATATTGAAACATAGGGATGTAAAAACATTGTGTAGTTCAACAGTTCTCAGGATTTTTTTTAATGGGTAAAAATTTAATTTGAAGTCGAAATAAAAAAGTTCATCAACTCAAGAGGAGAAGATAAATACATGATAGAAATATCATGAATACAAATTCAGAAGATAGTCTTAAGCAAACTCTGCTGCTGAAGATGAAAAGGAAACACCAAGTCAGTCCTGAATCAGGAAGAGTTCCAGCAGCAGCATTTGTTCTTTTACCAGGGAGAAAGGATACTCGATGCTGTAAATACTCAGGGCTGGGGAATGACAACAATCCTGAAAGGAATCATCTTCTAGATTGCCTGATATATTTAGAATGAAAATACAGTATATCAGGATGGTGTTAAAAGCCCATCTCGACCACACAGAATATTTATACAGCATATCTCTTATGCTAGAGTGCTTTCTCTCTTATATTTCCTACCTTAAGTAAGAAATAGAAATTAAGGGGTGATTTTTCCCCTGGTTTTTGACTGCACTTTTAGTATATATTTAAAATGAAACATTAAGTAGATTGAAACAGAAATTAAGATTACTGAAATTGGTCATTCAATTTAAACATTAATGTTTACATATAATATGTGATTTTAAACATGATTTAATATCTCACAAGGCCGTTAAAAAATATTGTCAAGTGGTTCAATTGGTTGAAATCAAAGTCAACTCCCAAAGCTTCTCATCTAAAACACAAAAGTGAAAATGAATAAATAATCATATGAAATTTACTGTCACAAATTATTTTAGCTTCAGTCAATTTATAAATTAGTGTTTCCCATAAATGCTCTCCTTGATACAGAATGGCCTCATCAGTTACTGTTCCAAAGGACTTAGCGTGTTAGCAGCTTTGTGTCTAACCCTTTCTCAGACCGCAAACAGTGGAAGTAGTTTTTTGTGCTGCTCCCTGTGTAAAATTACCATACAGTTCTGTCTCCCCTTCCCTAAATACCACGGGCATGAGTAAGGTACCATGGGTCTCATCTGATACAGAGTTTAAAATATCAGAATTATTTGCAGATTATCCTGCTTAATTACTATTTTTATTTCACCATTGGTTTTATACCACAGACTTGTAATTGCATTTCCCTGAACTCACAGGATAAAATTGGATTAGTTCCATAATGCCAATACCCAAGGATATTGTAATGTTTACTTCAGGACACTCGCATAATCATCTATCCCATTAATAACCCCAAATTTTCCTAGATTGTGTGGAATCTGCATCTAAGATTACAAAAGATACATATTTTGCATGTAGTTACTTTCAATGGTGAGAATCCCCAGTGTGTCACTTAAGATTGAATGGTGTACTTGTCAACTATTAGCTTAAATTAACTAATAAAAATGATATATGGTTATCTTCCTGAATATTAGGCTGTCAATCTCTTTGTTTGAATGTTGAGAAATAAAGAGAGAAAAGAAGGGAGGGAGGTGGAGGAGGTGATGTAAAGAAGGAGAGGGAAGTTAGAAAACAAAGACAGGAGGAAGAGCTGTGGAGAAGCCAGGGTAAGAGGAGTAATGTAAAGTGGACTTCAGCTGAAAGTATCAGAGAGAAGAACAAAGCTCAGTATGCAAAAGGGCTAAATGCTATTATTGGATTTGACAAAGAGCTACTTGTATTTTTACCTGAATATTATTTAGTGATGTTTAACAGTTCTCTAGCTTAGATGTATTACTTTATAAAGAAATGTGAAGTATTTTTTCATTAATCTTCACCCAAGCATATTTTCCCAGTGATTTTTAGAGAGAATGAAAAGGAGGGAGGATGGGGGAGAGAGAGAGAAAGAGAGAGATAAACATTACGGTGAGAGAGACACATTGATGGGTTGCCTGCCACACTCCCCCTAACTGGGCCTGGAATTGAACCTGCAACCCAGGTACATGCCCTTCAATGGAATCAAACCAGAGACCCTTCATTGTGAGGGCTGATGATCTAACTACTGAGCAACACTGACCAGGGTTGAAGTATTTTTGTATCGTAAACCAAATTTAAAGAACCACTGAGGAAAAATATTACATATATAACAAAGGATTGCCAACTTTAACATAAAAATAAATTTTTAAAATCAATTTAGATTTATAAATAAAATGACACATATAGACTTTCACAGAAAATCCTATGTAATAAAAAGCTAATATGCAAATGGTTGTCACATCCTCATACCATCATGCCATAATGACTTAGACACTTAACAGTGGGGAGAGAGGAATGGGGACCAGCCAGGCACAAATAAGCCCGGGAGAGGGACAAGCTGCATGCTCCATGGTCCTGGGCACCTGCGGCTGTGGCCCAGGTGAATCCACCCACCCATGGCCCCCTGTGGCCTCAGCTGGCCCAGGTGAAGCTGGCCCCAGTCCTGGGTGCCTGTGGCTGGCTAGAGGAAGGGAAGCCCAAGTCCTGGGTGGAGAGCAAGGTAGAGGTAGTTAGGGGTGGTCAGGCCAACAGGGTGCAGTTAGGGGCAATCAGACAGACAGGCAGAGGTGATTAGGGGTGATGAGGCAGGCAGGTGAGCAGTTAGGAGTCAGTGGTCTCTGTGAGAGGCAGTTGAACATCTCCCGAGGAGTCCAGGATTGGAGAGGGTGAAGGCTGGGCTGATTACTAATTTTGTGCACCAGGCCTCTAGTAAAATATAAACAACTAAAAACATGGGAACATACCTCCCTCAGTAGGAATGAAAAGCTTTGAATTAGAACATTGCTTAGATATTTTTGTCTTCAATATTAGCTAAAAATATTTAAGAATTTTCTTGCACCGTTATAAATTTACATAAAATTTTTAAGGCAATTTCATGATAGATATCAAGAGTTAAAATAATTTTATGTCATTTGTGAAATAATTTCTTATCTAGAAATGTATTTTTAAATGCCATAAGAAGTGTGAAGTTAGACTATTTACAGTGTTGTGGATCACAACATCTTTTGCAAGATGATAATGCTAAAATAAGTAATATTTATAGATAAGTTATACAGCCAGTGATTTTCTTTGAAAAATAATATTGGATGGCATGAAGGATCCTACACAATAAAGAGGTAATATGCAAATTTTGACCTTCATTCCATCACACTGTCACAAGATGGCTGCACCCACAGCAGAGGCGGGGGGTCCTGTAAGGAGCCATAATGAGCTATCATCAGGGACCTGAGGCTGTGTGATACCCAAGTTAGGGTGGGGCCCCTGAGGCTGCACTCCCCACATGGATCTTGCCCAATGGGGTTGGGGCTGGCAGGGTCTGGGTCTTGAGTGATTTTGAGGTGCACACAGGTGGGCAGCGACTTGGCTCTGGATCTCTCGGTATGCCCCAGACTCTGACAGGAGAAAGATTTTCATATACATTTTACTAATTTTCTTTCATCACTGTCACTTTTAAAAATTATGCAAACTAAAATTTAGATGAGAAAAGTGTGTTTGAACTACACTGCTCTGCTGATAATCAACAGCTGTTGGGAAAAAACAAACACACTCTTGATTGTTCCTCTGTGACACAGAGGCAGGAAGGCACCCACTTGAGAACTGGTACCCAAACCCTATTCTGCTAATTATAGCTGTTCAGTGTTTGCCCACTTACTTAACCTCTCTATTTCTCTCAGTTACTTCAACTACAAAATGGGAGATATAATTGTATTTACTTAATAAGCTTTTTGTGAAAATTACAAGTGTTAGTACATTTAAAAGCACTCAGAGTAGTGATTAACAATTACTAAGGACTAACTAAATGTTACCTTTGATTTTACATTATATTATAAAACATGATTGCTTCCTGAATAATTGTACTAGCAAAACTTGATCACTGCCTCCAATCAAAAATACATTTCTTTTTCTAATTATTCAAATTTAACTGAGAGCTCTGGGGTAGTGAAATTATTGAAATCTATTTGGGACAATTCATTCAAATTATTTCCAATAAAGCCCAATATTGTACTGACTTAAAGGATCCTTACAGATTATTTTTCTAGGTGCAAAAAATTTCCAAAATAGAAAATACATCAAATAGTTTGACAAGTAGTTACATGAGCCTCACTAATCCTTAAGTCATTTTTGTTTTCTAAAATCATTGTTTAGTAATAGACAACCAGCTAAATTAGTACATACCTGTTGAAAAATATATACTAATTAGTATAATACCAACAATGCTGTGATTTTTATCCATTATTTTATTAAGGCTGTTATATAGCAAATCTATCTACATCTAAACATACATACATATACATACATACATACATACATACATACATAGCTATAAAGTTATATACTTGAATTAGAAGATCAATTAAAAACTATCCCTATATAGTATTGCCACATATGAAATTCATACATGTATACATACACATACTTCAAATCCAGTATATTTCATTGGAATTTTTGTTTTAATCAGATTAATGTCAAGCCTGCTGCTTTCTTCCTTAGCCTGAAGTTGGAGGGTGATTTCTTTCATTGAACCAGTAGATAAGCACAGGCAGGATTGGTTTGAGGATCAGATGCACAAATTGGAGTCACGTGACATGGATAAACATCCCAACATGTGTGCTTGACTAATGATGAGAGGCTATGGACATATGTCTGCAGAACAGAAGGGTCTTTGCATCTACCCTGGCCACTGTAGCTCTAATGGATTAGCAACATTTACTGTGTTACAAAATACCATCAATTTGATGCTGCTCTGCTTCAGGCCCAGCTGCTATGGCGAGTGTGAGGTTAAACACCCCCAATGATGAGGAACTCAGTAGCAAAGCAGCACACTTCATACCAATTCCGATAAATGCTTATATGCATTGGAATTTGGATTTGTGTTTTAATTTCAGGGCACAATTAAAGTATTTTGCAAAATGTCTTACCCTACAGCTCAAGCCTCCTTAGGGGGAAAAGTACTTAGTTTATTTATTTTTCCTCTGCATGCTGCTGCTGCTCGCCAGTGTGGCTATTCTAGCAGCATGGGTTGATACAACCTTGCCAAAGCAGTTTGTTGAAACTCTCCTTTACTAATAAACCCAGCAAGATTCAGAAAAAGAAAAAGTGTTGCTATTTTTTCATTCTTCACTGCAAGACGTATTTATGTGGTTTTTAAAAAGATTTTTAAATTGTTTTTAGTGAAAATAAGGGAGAGGGAGGGTGGGAGAGAAAGAGAGAGGGGGGGAGAAAGAGGGAGAGAGAGAGAAACATGCATGTGAGGATGAAGCATGCATAGGCTGCATCTTCATCTATTCCTGTCCCCAGAAGGGTCAATTTGCAATGGCAGCAGAAGCCTTTTTGTGCATGGGCAATGCCCAACCAACTGACCCATACTGGCCAGGGCAGTTTTCTTTACTTGTCCATAATACATTACCAATTTCGAATTTAAATTTGTGAGGATGAAAAATAATTCCCCCATCTTCCCTCCCTTCCATTCTCTCTAAAAATCACTGGAAAAATATCCTTGGGTGAAGATTAATGAAAAAATACTTCACATTTCTTTATAAAGTAATACATCTAAGCTAGAGAACAGTTAAACTTCACTAAATAATATTCAGGTAAAAATAAAAGCAGCTCTTTGTCAAAACCAATAATAGCATTTAGCCCTTTTGCATACAGCACTACTTTGTTCTTTTCTCTGGTACTTTCAGCTCAAGTTCACCTTACATTACCTCTTACCCTGGCTTCTCCACAGCTCTTCTTCCTGTCTTTGTTTTCTAACCTCCCTCTCCTTCTTTACATCACCTCCTCCACCTCCCTCCTTTCTTATATACTCCTCCTATATAATAAATAGGTAATATGCAAATTGACCCTCACACTCTTGCATCACAAGATGGCTGCCACCACATCATCACAAGATGGCCACCACAGGATGGCCACCCCACATTGTCACAAGATGGCTGCTCCCACATTGTCACAAGAAGGCTAGGCAAGGGAGGGTAGTTGGGGGTGATCAGGCTGGCAGGGGAGCAGTTTCGTGTCAATCAGGCTGGCAGGGTAGTGGTTAGGGGGCAATCAGGCAGGCAGAAGTGGTTAGGGGCCATCAGGAAGGCAGACAGGCAAGTTGTTAGGAACCAGCAGTCCCAGATTGTGAGAGGGATGTTCGAATGCCAGTTTAGGCCCTATCCCAGCAGTCAAATAACTCCCAAGGGGTCCCAGATTAGAGAGGGTGCAGGCTGGGCTGAGGGACAACCCCCAGTGTATGAATTTCATGCATTGGGCTTCTAGTGATTAATAAAATAAAAGTAATTTATTTACATGTGTAAAAGCTATTATTATACCACACATGAAGCAAATTATTTTCAAAGATTTTTTTTTACTGAGTAAGTAGAACCATTATTATATTTGTTATATTTGCAGAAATGATTTGGGGAAAGTAAAATTTATATGATAATAAAAAAAGTAGCTATCAACCAACTGCATATTTAGGAAAAGCAATCCTTGAGCAACGAAACTGAAGACAGTTACTCATACGTGATGGATTGAATGTACTAGTGTTTTTTTGTTTTGTTTTTTCCAGCTGGTCACATGACAACTTTCAACAGGAGCTGTCAAATTGTGGACCATTTGTTTTATCCTTTTTGGTTTTTCAGAGCCGAGAGAAAACTGAGAATTTCCCAGTTGTTTGTTTATTTGTCAGTTTTGTTTTGTTTTATGGGCTCAAGAAACCCTAGTAAGAGTGGTTTGTTTCCAGATTATCTTCCATCTTGGTGGAAATAATGGTAAGAGTTGTTGCTGACATGTGCCGGGGACTGTAATAAACAGTTATTTATTGTAGAATTTATTTAATTCTATCGCTTACATTACTATGAAGTAGATACTGCTATCTCATCCTCTTTACATACAGGGAAGGCGAGACACGGATGAAGCATTTGCCAAATCTCACAACGTTAGTGGCAGGAAGAGTTCAACCCAGGGTACCTAGCTGCCCATGGGTGTGCTCTTACCTCCTGGCTGTTCTGATAGGTCTGAGCACTGCCAGGGCGTGGGCGCTCTATGGAGAGCTCTGCCCTGACGAAAAAGCACTCTGTTAGCACAATGAAAGCGAGCTTGTCAAAAATCGGCGTGTACCAGAGAGATCGGTGCGAAGGAGAAGAGACACAGAGATGGTCACAGGGAACATGTGGACAAATCAGGACGTCCTGAGAGCCAAATGATGCACGGGAGAAGAAAAGTGGCTGCTATGGAGCACCAGTGCTATGCTGGGCTTCACTTTGAAGTAAAACATAGTCAAGTACGTGAGCACAGGGCGCGGGAGTTTGGCTGAAGTTTACTTTCAAATGTCCCGTGGGGTTTCGTGTACTTCTGCTACTGTTGTCTTTATGAGGCTGCAGTTTCTTGAGGGCTTCTACCTTTGTGATTAGATACACGTTCAGAGGGGATGGGGAAGGGGGCCCTACAGTGTCATATTGAGGTCGGTATGAAATGGGCTATTTGATGGGTTCACAGGGACTAGGAAAGCTGGGAGAGTGAGGAGAGGCTGGTAGTATGAGAATAGACAAGATAATGAGGATGGAAGGCCGTGATGAAAGTTGTCTGACAAAAAGATGCTCTTCCTCTTTAGGTAAATGTGAAAGTGTCTTCTGCCATTTTATTTGTGCATGCTTTTCACTTGCTGTTTATCTCAATCACACAGAGATATAACCTACAGCCCTGCCCTTTCAGGATAAAAAATAAACTTCCTTTAAACTAAGATATACTGTAATCCCAAGCTGAAAACAACAACAACAAGAAATGTAGAAATTGAGGTTGAGGTCAATGAATCATAAAAACAAGCAAATGCACAGACAAATCTGCAAAGCCCATAAGTCAAGAGCAAGGCTGGGTTCATCAAAGACTCTAAAACACAGGAGAGGAGATAGACAGGCCCAAAGAGGACCCAGCATGAACTCAGCACAGTTTCTGGGGGCAGTAGAAGGGATTATTCAGATATAATTTAGTTTGATGAATGTATTTTTATTTCTAGACACTGTGTGAATTTTATTTAATTTTAATTACACCATAATAGGAGATTTTGTTTTACTCAAATAAACTTTTCCTTATAGGATACATATAATCCACATGCAGTTAAAGAAAGTGTTGTGTATATGTAATACTAGAGGCCTGGTGGACAAAATTTGTGCACGGGGGTGGGGTTGGGGCAGGGTGTGTGTGTGTCCCTCAGCTCAGCCAGCACCCTCTCCAATCTAGGACCTTGGATCTGGCCTAAACGGGCAGTTGGACATCCTGCTCACCTGCCTGCCTTCCTGATTGCCTCTAAACACTTTTGCCTGCCAGCCTGATCACCCCCTAACCACTCTCCTACCAGCCTGATTGATACCTAACTGCTCCCCTGCCAGCCCAATTGCCCCTAACTGCCCTTCCCTGCAGGCCTGGTCTCCTCTAACTGTCCTCCCTTGCCATCCTGGTCACCCCTAACCACCCTCCTCTGCTGGCCTGGTCACTCCAACTGCCCTCTTCTGCAGACCTGGCTCCCCTCCAACTGCCCTCCCCTGCTGGCCTGATGGCCTACAGCTGCCCTCCCCTGCTGGCCATCTTGTGGTGGCCATCTTGTCTCCACATGGGGGCAGCCATCTTTGACCACATGAGGATGACCATCTTGTGTGTTGGACTGACAATTTGCATTATAACTCTTTATTATATAGGATACTGACAATAATATTAAATTTATATTAATATAAATTTTACTTATAAACATTAAAAAGATATTGGAGATCTATAATTTTTTCCTTCTGACAGACTGTGATATTACATCCATCTCATAACTTATAATTACCCATGAATGTAAAATATATATGCATATTCAAAATAGCATAGTATAATTTACAGTAAACATGTAAACTCAATGCATAATCAAGTCTCCTACAAATCAATTTTTTTACTGTCTTCATTTTTTTGAATTGCAATAAAAGTATAAAATTATACATGACTTTAAGGAAGGATAGATTAAATAAACTTCATTTGCATATAATAATATATTTTACCCTAAGAGAAACGAGAAAATCATTCTTAATGAGTTGATTAATAAATTATTAATATATTTTGGCCAATTTAAAAACATCAAAAGGAACAGATCAGTAGTTTTTCAATGTATTCTCTTCATTTAATGTATAAAGAAAGTTTTTAGGGTTGCGGGGAGCATCTGTTAGTCAACTTGAGCTAAGTTTTATATATATATATATATATATATATATATATTCATAATTTAGTCATAGCCCTCAAAAGTAAAATGAAAAAATGACAACTATTAGAAATAGCTTAATAAAGAAACTCATGTAAACCTCTTGAAAGAAAATACCCTCTCTAAATGTCAGTTACTGGACAGAAAACTGAAGATTTAAACATTTCTTCCAAATTAATTTATAACTTTATGCAATTACTATATTAATGTAAGGAAAATTTTGGTTTAAAAAGTGATTTCACAGATAATCATAAAATAGTGAAACAAAGATAGTCAAGAACATACTGAAAATAAAATGAAGAAGTAGTTTCATTGCAAGTATCTTAAAATAATATTTTCCAAAAGTAATTCAACACATTAAATAATCACAAATCGGTTGGAATATGACCGTTTTTAAAACATGGCACTGGGAATTAAGAATATATTTGGGAAAATAGGAATAACACAAAATACATTTACATGAAAAGTTAGTTCTATACCCAACACCTTTAAAAATAGCAGATGGTCTAAGGAGATAAACAAAATGTTAGAAAAAACACAGGTGAATGTTAGGTGTATATTTATTATATCCTTAAGTTCTATATACTCACTTTATATAGAGTAAATGAATCATTTAAGAACAATTGCAAATACTCTGGATGCAGAAAATTCTGAGAAAAGAAAGATGATTGATTTGGCTCCTATCTCTTGCACTGTCAACTCTGGATCTTCTATTTCTTCAAAATAAATAGCAGCTGAACTGCACAGAATGGACTGCATTACCAGGTAAGTTGTATGTCCCACTGACATTCTAGCAGGGATCAGGAATCCTCCCCTGCAGCAGGAATAGCCTCTGGAAACCCACATGAATGAGAGTGATGGTAAAGTGTTGGCTGCAGGGAGTGCTTGCTCTTAGATCTCTGTGACCTCAGGATGGGAAGCAGCAGTATTCTCTCTGTTCTTAATTTCAGAGAGACCTTGTCATGGCGAAATGACTAAGTTAGGAAATTAGCACCTTGTATCCCTGAGGCCTCAAGCATCTCACCTCAGGATCTGCCACGTGCCTGCTTCCTCTCCCACACCTCAAAGTGAGAAGAAATGCTCTCACTTACACTCTAAGACCAGTGGTCAACAAATTCATTAGCCAACAGTGCCAAATATCAACAGTACAAAGATTGAAATTTCTTTTGAGAGTTGAAAACCGATTTCTGCACATGGGCCACGAAGCTTCAATTGCACTGTACCTGTGCGCCCGCACATGGCATTTTGTGGAAGAGCCACACTCAAGGGGCCAAAGAGCCACTGCTCTAGACCACAGCCCCAGTAGCAGAACAAGATAAATAAAAAGTTTCAGATGAGACCAGAAGTCTGAGAGAGAAAGACAAATAGGACATAAAGCTGGTAGAGTTAGAGCGTGACACAGAACAATGGAACAGCACATACTTTATGCCAAGATATGACAACCATTCAAAAGGCCCGAGAAAACGTGCAGCATAATGGATTTTACCTTATTATGTAAACACGTCTTGTAAATTCATAACAAAGTGGCAGTTCCAATTTTTAAAAACTGAGCAAAGAAACTAACCCTAAGGCCAAAATGCATATCGCAAACATGTTCAATTTTACCAAACAACAAACAATTGCCAATTAAAATGTAATGCATATTTGAGCTATTAAGTACCATATTTCATCAAACTAAGAGGGCATTAGATCTAAGATATATGACTATGTGTTGTGAACATTGAAGAAAATAAATTACCAGTCATACTCTGTTATGGTACAATGCTATGAAAGCATGGATTGTAAGACATGAAAAAATGAAGTAGATAAAATATGACATAAAAACTTATCAGTTAAAATGTTTTTATATTTCTTACATTGTCTTGAATTGGATTCTTAAAAAAATCCATTTTAAAAATAAAAGCAAGAAGGTAAAAAATATAGTGACTTAGGAAACAAAATGCAGAATGTATTTATGTCTTATGATAAAGTGTGTTCACTAATTAGAGAGAAGTATTAGAAGTTCATATGAGAGCATGCCATTATTTTTAATTTGTTGTATATTTTTCTGCTTGGATTAAATGAAGTAAGTTACATTCCACATTCTTATCAAATTATCATTAGTTAGTGCATCTTCATCATGTTGCTTTCAGTGTGTGTGTGTGTGTGTGTGTGTGTGTGTGTGTGTGTGTGTGTATAGGAAGCATGAAAACTCATCAAAAAGAAAATGTTTTATAAAGTATTAAATGAGATATAGAAAATTAAGTTGTTTTATACTCAAAATTACTTAGCAGGATGGTTTGTACTAGTAGAGGTACTATTTGTTTTTCCTTCTCTTCCCCTCCCTCCCTCTCTCCCTTTTCCTCTTTCTCTTTTCCTCCCTTTCTCACTCCTTCCTTCTTTCTCTTCTCTCTTCCTCCTTCCATCCGTCTTCATTTTATTTTTCTCATTACCCCCTCTTTTTTGTTTTTTGTTTTTGTAAAGAAAAAGAGAAACATGTATCAATGTATATTTTAGAGGATGTATTAACAAATTAAAAATTAACGATGAATGTAAAATCATAAAACTTTGAATGTGAGCTATTTATTCCATGCTGTGAGAAAGTCCTCATGAGCTCATGTTTGTAAAGGTGTGGCAATTTTCCAAAAAGCACAATAAAAAAGTGATAAAAGTGGAATATTTCAAACTTAGGTATATTTCAAATGTAATTTAAAACATTTCAGAACTTTCTTATATCATAAAGAAACCTACTATGAGTGTTGCATTTTGTTTTAAGAATGATGATTACATGATTCTCAAAATATTATGTTCAATATCAGGAATTCAAACAAGGCAGAATGTGCAAAGGAATGGTAAACTATTACTTGAAATTCCTTCATTGAGAAATAATCTTTATTAACTCAGTTGAATTAACTTGCAGACACTTTGCATCTACTAGTACACAGAAGGAAATGTTCTACTTAGAACTAAACAGACAGGCAAATATTCAAATGAAAATTATATGCTATATAAACTGCGTTTAATAGAAAACAAGCAAATTTAGTTTTGCTTTAACTCATAAGAAAAAAGCAACTGCAGTAAAACCAAATTAATGTTTCCAATAAGTATATATGTCTTCATCTTAATGGATTGTGTTTACATGAATATTCCTCCAAGGCAAATTGAAAAAATAATATAGAACACATTTATACATTGTACTAATTTTTTAAGCAGCATGTTTTAAACTTAGAAAGTACTATTTTATTCCCCTACTCTGTAACATACACAAATTATTCCTCTCACATTGATTTCCAGTACCCTGCTCTCATGTTTGATTGCTAAGATTTTTATTTTAATAACTTTTATGTATTTTTATGATATACAGCATTAACATCTTTCCTCTGAGTTATTCATATTGACCTAGATGTGGACTCACCATAGCACATTGTCATAGCTTCTCTCTTACTCAATTATGTATTTTGATAATCACTGGGTTTTATTATAAAATTCTCTCTCTCTCTCTCTCTCTCTCTCTCTCTCTCTCTCTCTCTCTCTCTCTCTCCATTTCTCTCTCTCTCTCCCCCTCAGATAATTGATTTACAAATGTCTCTTATTGCCTTTAGAGTTTAACCATTCCTTAATTGAGTGCTGTCATTTTTTGTTTGTTTGTTTGTTTTCAGTTGCACTTCAATTTCTTCTGAACTCTTTAGACAGCTCCATTGGGACTTTTTATATTGAATGTGGAAAAATCAAGGAAAGTACATGCAGCAAGGAGCATAGTTGACTTTATGTGAGTCTTAAATTCAGATATTAGGCTTTGTTATTAATTTATTTCAGTGCATTTCAAAAACTGAAATAAGAACAATATTTTTTTAAATCTTAAACCTCCAGCCAACTCCCCCTGCTAACAGCTGACAGCCCGCTCTCTATCTATGAGTCTGTCTCTACTTTTCTTGTTACTTCAGTTTGTTCATTAGATTCCACATATGAGTGAGATCATATGGTACCTGTCTTTCTTTGCTTGGATTATTTCACTTCACACAGTGCTCTCCAGGTCCATCCATACTATCACAAAGGGAAAGATTTCCTTCTTTTATGTGGCCCAGTAGTATTCCACAGCTTTCTTATCCACTCATCTGCTGATGGGGAGTTGGGCTGCTTCCAAATCTTGGCTACTATAAATAACACTGCAATGAGCATGGGGATGCACATATTCTTTCAAATTTGTGTTTTAGACAAATTCCCAGAAGAATCATAAAGTAGTTCCATTTTCATTTTTTGAGTTAACTTTATACTGCTTTCCTCAGTAACTGCACTAATCTGCATTCCAACTAGCAGTGTGTGAGGGTTCCCTATTCTCCACAACCTGTTGCTTCTTGATATATTGATGTCTAGAGGCCTGGTGCATGAAAATTCATGCACTGGACGGGGGCGTCCCTCAGCCCAGCCTGCTCCTTCTCACAGCCCAGGAGTCCTCAGGGGCAGGAGACAATCCAGTGATCAAGGGAAGCTGATGCCCCATCAGCCCTCTGTTGCTGCCATTGCCAGCAGCGCAAGCCTCAGCTGGCCCTGGTTACCTGAGCCTTGGATGACCCTGGGTGACTGCACAGCTGCCATCCTAGGCTTGCCTGCACCTTGGGCCAACCCTGGGCTGTTGGGGAACTCTGGAGGCAGATACGCAGTAAGGTCAGGCTTTACTGCATTCCTGCAGCTCCAGCAGGGCTGAGGGGAATGGGAGCTGCCTTCTTGTGGCTGTAAGCACTGCCATATTTGAGGGCAGAGCAGTCAATTAGCATATTCCTTCCTTACTGGCTGTGGGCACCACCATCTTTGAGGGTGTGGCAGTCAATTAACACATTCCCTACTTATTGGCATGGTAGTCACCATCTTTGAGGGTAGGGCAGCCATTTAGCATATTCCCTTTTTATTAGCTGTGGGTGCCACGATCTCTGAGGGCAGGACAGTCAATTAGCATATTATCTCCTTATTGATTGTGGGCGCCACTATCTTTGAGGGCAGGACAATCAATTAATATATTCCCTCCTTATTGGCTGTGGGTGCAGTCATATTTGTGACAGTGTGAGGGTCAATTAGCATATTTTCTCTTTATTAGATAGGATAGTCATTCTGCCAGGTATAATATGGATACCTCATTGTGCTTTTAATTTGCATTTTTCTAATAATTAATGGCTTTGAGCATCTTTTCATATGTCTATTGGCACCTGTACATCCGCTTAGGAGACATGTCTATTCAGGTACTTTGCCCATTTTTTAATTGGATTTTTTGTTGGTTTGGTGTTTGCTGTATGAGTTCTTTATGAATTTTTTTAATATTAACTCTTTGCCAGATGTATCATTGGTGAATATGTTCTGCCAGTCTGCTCACCTCTTACTGCATTCCCTGCAAGCTTGATCACCCCCAACTGGCCTCCTTTGCAGGCCTGGTCCCTCCCAACTGCTCTCCTCTGCTGGCGCATCTTGTGTCCATATGGGGGCAGGAACTTTGACCACATGGGGCAGCCATCTTGTGTGTTGGAGTAATGGTCAGTCTGCATATTACTCTTATCAGATAGCATAGAGGCCTGGTGCATGGATGGGATCTAGCTAGTTTTTCCTGAAGGGTGTCCTGGATCAGGGTGGGGTTCCCTTAGGGCATGGGGCAGCCTGGGCAAAGGGCTGTGGTGGTTTGCAGGCCAGCCACACACACCCCTCAGCGACCCAAGCAGAGGCCTTGGTATCTGGGATTAATTTATGTTCTACAATTGAAACTTTGTAGCCTTGAGTGGAGGCCTTGGCTGGCCTGCGTGTGCAGAAACCTTGGCTTCCTCCATTGCCAGGGGCAACCCTAGACTCCTGCTCTCTCCAGCTTTGTGGTTGCTGCCATTTCTGTTGGGATTTATTTATCTTCTATAATTGAAACTTTGTAGCCTTGAGTGGAGGACTGGGACTGCCACGGTGTGTAGAAAAGTTGGCTTCCTCCATTACTGGGGAAACCCAAGCCTTCTTCATACTTTCTCCCTGGCTGCAGCCATCTTGGTTGGGGTTACTTGCTCCTGTTTGGCTAGTGGGTGTGGCTTGTGGGTGTAGTGAAGTGATGGCTAATTTGCATATCACTCTTTTATTAGATATGACTAGTGGACCGGTGCACAAAATTCGTGCACAGGGGTGGGGTGTTCCTCAGCCCAGTCTGCACCCTTTCCAATATGGGACATCCCTCTCACAATTCTGAACTTCTGGCTCCTAACCCCTCACCTGCCTGCCTGCCTGCCTGGTTGCCCCTAACCATTCTATCTGTCAGCTTGATTGCTCCCAACTGCCCTTCCCAACCCTACCACCTCTGCCTCGGCCCTGCCAACATGGCTTTGTCCAGAAGGATGTCCAGAAGGTCTCCTGGTCTAATTATCATATTACCCTTTTATTAGTATAGGTTCAATGCAGACTATATACAAAATAGCAACTGTGCCTGCTCCTTTTAACAGTGGTAAGGCCTACACGTGCACCAGGACTTTACACCAGCAACAAAGTCATATTCCCAGGTCCCTTGCTTGACAAAATGAAAATGCTGGAAATCAATAAAAGCTAATTAAATCCCTTAATTGAAATAAGAATCAACTGCTGTTTACTTAGATTTAGTTCTAGAAACTTACAATGCAAACAAAGATTGTAAGAAGAGTATTTAAAACTTCTTGAGAGAATAAACAGTTTTATACAATCACTAGTGGCTCAGTGCACAAAATTAGTGCATATTAAAAGGGGATTAATTAAAGGAAATAATTTAATATTGCTATTTGCTCTTTCTCTATAATAGAAGTGTCAGAGATTAAAGAAAATTAGTAAAATGTATATGAAAGCCTTCCTCCTGTCAGAGTCTGGGACTCACCACAGGATCCAGAATCAAGACCCTGTCTGCCCACATGCACCTCAAAATCACATGACAGCCAGACCCAGCTGGGCCCCACATTGGGCTAGATCCAGACCCAGCCAGTCCCACCCTTTTTCAAGCCCTGCTGGGCAGGGGACATAGCCTCAGATGCCCTGCCAGGACGGGGAAATATGACCTGAGATCCCCTTCAAGCTCCACTAGGCTGGGGAGGGGGCACAGCTCAGGTCCCCTGGTCCAGCACTGGGAGGGGGATGCAGCCTCAGGTCCCCCATCAAGCTCCACTGGCAGGGGGCACAGCTTCAGGTTCCCCGTCAACTCCCACTGGGTGAGGGCATTGCACAAGTTCTCCCAACCCAGCACTGGGGGTGCATCTTGAGGTCCCCCATCAAGCCCTGCTGGGTGGGGGGGATGGCCTGAGGTCCCCTATCAAGCCCAGTCAGCAGGGAGGCACAGCCTCAGGTCCCCTGGCTCAGTGGTAGGGTGTCGGGCATGACCTGAGAGCTCCTACAAGCCCCACTGGGAGGTGGGTTTATGGTCTGAAGTCCCCTGGCCTGGTGCCAGGATGGGGAGTGTGGCCTCAAGTTCTCTGTCAAACCCCACCAGGTGGGGAGTGTGGCCTGAGGTCCCCTGGTTAGGCACTGGGGCAGGTGGGAGCATCCTGAGGTCCCCTAGCCCAGCACCTTGAGTTCCCCTGTCAACCCCCATCAGTGGGGAGCATGGCTTGAGGTCTCCTGTCAAGCCCTGGCTGGTGGGAGGTGTGGCTTGAGGTCCCCTGTCAAGCACTGCCAGGCAGCAGGGTGCAGCTTCAGGTCCCCTGGCCTGGTTCTGGGGTGGGGTGTGTGGCCCCATCAAGCTTGAGGTCCTCATCAAGCTCTTCTGTGTGTGGGCGGGCATAGGCTGAGGTCCCCTGTCAAGCCCTGCCAGGTGAGGAGTGAGGCCTGAGGTCCCCTCTCAAGCCCCAATGGGGCTGGAGAAGGTGTAGCCTCAGGTCCCTACTAATTGCTCGGTAAGGCTCCTTAAGGGAACTTGGCCTCAGCTGTGGGGGCAGTCATCTTTGTGATGGAGTGATGGTCAGGTAGCATACTCCCTCTTCATTAGAGAGGATATATAATGAAAAAAATTTATTTACAAATTTTGTTGTGTTAAATTGAATTTTTTTCTCATATAGTAATCAGCTCATCACCCTGTGGAAGTTACCAATCACAAGTTTATGTATTTTGTGTTTAACTGTAAACATTATGTAAAACTGAAAAACACACCTGAATTTGTGAAAATGCTATGATTTTGAATCTTTATTCATTCAGACTTGCTTTCTGCCTAATAATTATTCATTTATCTTATAATAAATATTACAATATTATATAATTTTATTTATATATTTTTTCTTTGTAAAAATAATGGAGAAACTTAAAATTACATATATGCAATTATAGAGAGACAATATGTGCAGATATAGAATGGGTTTGTGGCTACTTAACTGAAGCATTCCAGGCTTCCCACATTATGTTGTAAGCTCACATTTCTATTTTGTTGTGTTTTTTTGGGGGGTGGGGGTTAACTTTTTATTGTTGACACTACTACAGATATCCCCAACCTCCCCCCCCTTTGCACACTTCCACCCAGCTGCTGCCACCTGACCCCCTGCCTTCACCACACTGTTGTCTGTGTGTATGGGCTATGCATATATGTTCTTTGGCTAATCTCTTCACTGTCTTTTACCTATTACTTCCATCCTCTTTGATTCTTCATTTTTATAGGACTACAGAACTCAATTATCTACTCTACCAAAGTGAATTTTGTTCTTGGAACAAACTATTCATTGCAAATAAATCCTGGAGAGATAAATATAGAAATCATATTATTAAAGTGTAAGCATGAACTTTATTTTTAATACCAGAATATGATTATTTGTGGTTAAATTTTATTTTCTTTTTATTGGTTTGTCAAAGAGTTATTGAGAATATTATGAAATAATCAAAATAGTTAATTAATTATATGCTTTGACTTATTTAAAAATGTGATGTTATATGGAAAATATAATGCATAACTATTTATTTCATAAAATAATTATACTTGATAAAAGCGCCCACTGGATTCTAGTTTGAATAATTGTTAAGAAAACCAGCCAAAAAGTCTCTATTATTTCAAATAAACTTCAAAGAAAATGTAATTCACCTACAAACTGAGATTTAGGGAACACATTTGTTGTGTAAGAGCACTTCATACTGAATGGAAAAATGCAGACATCAATCATAGCATTAGAGGCCTACCTATATAAATGTGGGGTTTCTTCTACATTTCATTTACATTTACGGTTTTGTGTATGTACACAAAGGGGGATTTTATTTTCCCCCATTAATTTGTATTGTTGAATCCTTTAATCTAAAAATGGGATTGAGTGAGAAATGTTATTCACACCCCCTTGATGAAACAGTCATCAAGTGTCGATCAGATAGTAAGTGAAACTGAAGAGCTGAGCTGTGGAGAACATTAGATCTGTGTTAAATATGATACTAATCTTATTTTATAGATGAGAAAATCAAGGCATAATTACTTTTAAATAATCTGCCCATGTTAGTACTTCAGGTAAGTAGTAAAGTCAAACTTTCAACCCAGACAACAGTGCTCTGGAGTCCAAGGTGAACCCTGATTTATGCTTCTACATTAAGTAGAGGAGAAAAATGAGGTGAGGGAATATTTACTTTTGTTCCACACAAAAATAATGAGGAAGACAATGTGAATAACAGATACAAATTAATGGCAAAGAGAGGACCAGGACTAGGGTGATGCAAGCTAGCCACCTAGGAGACAAAATTTTAGGTGGCATTCACTTTCGGTTTGTGTAAGTGCCAGCACAGGAGGAGAGAGAATTCCTCCTTCAATTTTAAATAACATCATTCTTAAAAAAAAAGAAGAGAATAAAACTGCTGTGACCAAGAGCACTGAACACCTGGTAGCCACCTGTTACATGCTTTATTTGGGTGTGTACATTTGTTAAATTTCCAAAGAAGCCCTCAGATTTATGGATGGAGAGTATATTCTTGAGAATGACCACATGGTGGGTTATATGCTAAGAGAAGCCTTAAGAGGGCACCTCCTAAGCATATTCCACACAATATTGAAGAAAAATAAATAAGAAAGAGGTAGGGTAGGTGGATGCAGTGTCAGCTACAGATCAGGGAGGTTAGCCAAAACAATGGAACAGAGCTTGATAATTATTTGTTTTATACACTCAAGTGCATTATATATATATAGTATTTTCTAGAGGAAAAGATGGCCATTTGATAGTGCATGGTGGGTGAAGGAGGGAGGTGAAGGAGTTTCTTTTAAGGGAAGTAAAGGCAATTGTTAGAGGATCATGGTGCTCTTTTCCATAACTGCTTAAATATAATGTTAAAATAAATGTAAACTTCTAACAAAAAACAGTAACAACAAAATACCCAGCTATAGAGGCAAATACAAGCTAACATGAGTGAACTAAAAAGTACTTGGGAAGCCTGGCCAGTATGATTCAGTGGTTGAGCCTCAACCCATGGGCCAGGATGTCACCAAATTCCTGAGCAGGGCACATGCCTGGGTTTTGGGCTTGATCCCAGTAAGGGCATGCAAGAGGCAGCCAATTGATGTTTCTCTCTCATTGTTGTTTCTATCACTCTTGCCCTCTCCCTTCCTCCCTCTCTAAAATCAATTAAAAATACTTGTGCAAAATCCATATAAATGTTAGACTAAGGACTTAAAGATTTACTCACAAAACATTTTTTACTTGGAATATGAATATAGAGCAAACTATTTTTTAAAATTTATTATTTTAATTTCTTTATTGATTAAGGTATTACATATGTGTCCTCATCACTCCATTAACCCCCCAATCCCCTGCCCCCACTCATAACCTCACACCCTTGGTGTTCATGTCCATTGGTTAGGCTTATATTCATGCTTACAAGTCCTTTGGTTGATTTCTCCTCCTTCCCCCCACCCTCCCTTCCTTTCCTCTGAGGACTGGCTGTCTGATCAATGCTTCTCTGTCTCTGGATCTGTCCCTGTTCATCAGTTTATGTTTTTCATTATATTCCACAAAAGAGTGAGATCATGTGGTATTTGTCTTTCTCTGACTGGCTTATCTCACTCAGCATAATGATCTCCAGTTCCATCCATGCTGTTGCAAATGGTAAGAACTCCTTTTTTACTGCAGTGTAGTTTTCCATTGTATAGATGTATCACAGTTTTTTAATCCACTCATCTGCTGATGGGCACTTAGGCTGTTTCCAAATCTTAGCTATGATGAATTGTGCTGCTATGAACATAGAGGTGAATTATCCTTTCTGATTCATATTCTAGTTTCTTGGGATATATTCCTAGAAGTGGGATTACTAGGTCAAATGGGAGTTCATTTGTAATTTTTTGAGGAAACTCCATACCGTTCTCCACAGTGGCTGCACCAGTCTGCATTCCCACCAGCAGTGCAAAAGAGTTCCTTTTTCTCCGCATCCTTGCCAACACTTGTCGTTTGTTGATTTGTTGATGATTGCCATTCTGATGGGTGTGAGATGATATCTCATTGTTGTTTTGATTTGCATCTCTTGGATAATTAGTGACTGAGCATGTTTTCATATGTCTCTTAGCCTTCCTTCTGTCTTCCTTCCAAAAGTGTCTATTTAGCTCTGTTGCCCATTTTGTTATTGGATTGTTTATCTTCCTTTTGTTAAGTTGTATGAATTACCTGTAAATGTTGGAGATTAAACCCTTGTCTGTGGTGACATTGGCAAATATGTTCTCCCATGCAGTGGGCTTTCTTGTTGTTTTGTTGATGGTTTCTTTTGCTGTGCAAAAGCTTTTTATTTTGATGTAGTCCCATTTGTTTATTTTCTCTTTAGTTTACATTGCCCTGGGAGCAATATCAGTGATGAAGTTCCTTTAGCATATGTCTGAGATTTTTCTGCCTCTGGATTTCTCTAGTATTTTTATGGTTTTCTGTATTATGGTTAAGTCCTTTATCCATTTTGAGTTTATTTTTGTGTATGATGGTCTAGTTTCATTTTTTCCATGTATTTGTCCAATTTCCCCAACACCATTTGTTGAAGGGACTGTCTTGACTTTATTGTATGTTCTTGCCTCCTTTGTCAAATATTAATTGAGCATAGTGATTTGGGTCAATTTCTGGGTTTTCTATTCTATTCCATTGATCTATGTGTCTGTTCTAATGCCTGTACCAGGCTGTTTTAAGAAAAATGGCTTTGTAATACAGCTTGATATTTGGTATTGAGATCCCCCCTACTTTATTCTTCTTTCTCAGGATTGCTGCAGCTCTTCAGGGTTGTTTTTATTCCAGATGAATTTTTGGAAAGCTCGTTGTAGGTCTGTGAAATATGCCATTAGTATTTTAATGGGGATTGCATTGAATCTGTAGATTGCTTTGTGCAGTGTGGACAATTTGATGATGTTTATTCTACCAATCCATGAACACAGTATGTTCTTCCATCTGTTTATGTCTTTCCCCATCTCTCTTTTTAGTGTCCTGTAGTTTCTCACATATAGGTCTTTTACTTCCTTAGTTAAGTTTATTCCTAGGTATCTTTTTGTTGTTGTTGTTGATACAATGGTAAATGGGATTACTTTTTTAGTCTCTCTTTCTATAGTTTCACTATTGGTGTAGAGAAACTCCATAGATTTATTGGCATTAATTTTGTATCCTGCTACATTGCTGAATTCACTTATTAAGTCTAATAATTTTTAATGGAGTCTTTAGGTTTTTCTCTGTACAATATCATGTCATCTGCAAATAAGGGCAGTTTTTCTTTTCCAATTTGGATGCCTTTTATTTCATCTTCTTGTCTGATAGCAATGGCTAGTACTTCCAGTATTATGTTGAACAGGAGTGGTGATAGTGGGCATGCATCCCTATCTTGTTCCTGTTCTTAGGGGAAATGGTTTTAATTTTTGTCCATTGAGTATATTGTTTGCTGTGGGTTTTTCATATATGGCTTTTATTATGTTGAGGTATGATCCTTCTATTCCCACATTACTGAGAGTTTTTATCAAAAAGAGGTGTTGGATTTTGTCAAATACTTTTTCTACATCAATTGATATAATTATGTGATTTTTATCTCTCAGTTTGTTTATGTGATGTATAATGTTTATTGATTTGTGGATATTGTACCATTCTTGCATCTTAGGATAAATCCTACTTGGTCATGATCTTTCTGATGTATTGTTGGATCTGATTTGTTAGAATTTTGTTGAGGATTTTGGCATCTATGTTCATGAGGGATATTGGCCTATAATTCTCTTTCATTGTGTTGTCTTTATCTGGTTTTGGTATTAGGGTGATGCTGGCTTCATAGAATGAGCTTGGAAGTATTCCTTTTGAAGTTTTTGGGATAGTCTGAATAGGATAGTTTTTAGTTCTTCATTGATTATTTGGTATATCTCCCCTGCGAAGCCGTCTGGCCCCAGGCTTTTTTTTTTTTTTCTGGAAGTTTTTTGATGACTGCTTCAATTTCTTCCATAGTTATTGGCCTATTGAGATTTTTAGAATCTTTCCAATTGAGTTTTGGAATTTTGTATTTTTCTAGGAATATGTGCATTTCCTCTAGGTTGTCTAGTTTTTTGGAGTAGAGTTGTTCACAGTATTTTTTTAAACAATCTTTTGTATTTCTGTGGGGTCTGTTGTTATTTCCCTTCTCTTATTTCTGATTTTGTTTATTTGAGTCCCCTGTATTTGCTTCTTGGTGAGCCTAGCTAGAGGTTCATCAATCTTATTTATTCTTTCAAAGAATCAGCTCTTGGTTTCATTGACCTTTTTTATTTATTATTTATTTTTTGGTCTCCATGTCATTTATTTCTGCTCTGATCTTTATTATCTCCTTCCTTCTGCTCACTCTGAGCTTTTCTTGTTGCTCTCTTTCTAATTTTTTGAGTTGTAGAGTTAGATGATTTATTAATTTTTTTCTTGCTTTTTGAGATAGGCTTTTAGATCTATAAACTTCCCTCTCATGACTGCTTTCATTGTGTCCCATAGATTTTGAATTGTTGTGTTTTTGTTGTCATTAGTTTTCAGGATGCTTTTAATTTCTTCTTTGATCTTTAGTAACCCAGTCATTATTTAATAACATGCTATTCAGCTTCCAAGTGTTTGAGATTTTTGGATTGTTTTTATTGTAGTTTATTTCTAATTTTATGGCATTGTGGTCTGAGAAGATGCTTGGTATAATTTCAAACTTCTTGAATTTGGAGAGACTTTTCTTGTGACCCAATATGTAGTCTATTTTTGAAAATGTTCCATGTGCACTTGGGAAGAACGTATATTCTGTGGCTTTGGGGTGAAATGTTCTGAAGATGTCAATTAAGTCCATCTGATCTAGTGAGTCATTTAGAATTGCTGTGTCTTTGCTGATTTTTTTTTGTCTAGAGAATTTATCCAGGGATTTCAGTGTTGTAATAAAGTCCCCTACTATGATTGTATTGTTGTCAATCTTTCCCTTGATATTTTCCAGGAGTTTTGTTATGTATTTGGGTGCTCCTGCTTTGGGTGCATATATGTTTATCAGGGTTATATCTTCTTTTTGTATCGATCCCTTTAGTATTATGAAGTCGCTTTCCCTATCTTTTATTATGACATTTAATTTGAGGTCTATTTTTTCAGATATAAGTATTGCTACCCAGGTGTTTTTAAATTTCCATTTGCCTGAAAGATATTTTTTTCATGCCTTCTATGTGAGTTTCTTGTTCTGAGGTGGGTCTCTTGTAGATAGCATATATATTCAGCCACTCAATGTCTTTTGATTGGAGCATTTAGTTCATTTACTTTGAAAGTTATTGCTGAAAAGTATTTGTTTGTAATCATATCTATTTTTGTGTTTGTGTTCCTTCTTACCTGTTTATGTCTTCTTTTTATAGTATTCCCTTTAGCATTTCTTACATTGCTGGTTTGGTGGTGATAAATTCCCTTAGCTTTTTTTTTTTGCCTGCAAAGCTCCTGATTTCCCCTTCAGTTTTGATTGACAGTCTTGCTGGACAGAGTTTTCTTGGATTCAGTTCTTTGTTTTGCAACACTTTGTACACCTTCTTCCATTTCCTTCTAGCCTGACGTGTTTCTGTTGAGAAATCATTTGATAATCTGATGGGGGTTCCCTTGTAGGTAACTCTCTGTTTCTCTCTTGCTGGCTTTAAGATTATCTCTTTGTCATTGACATTTGCCATTAAAATTATGACATGTCTTGGTGTGGGTCTTTTGGGGTTGATCCTGCTTGGGACTCACTGTATTTGTGCAACTTTTTTCTTCCCCATATCTGGGAAGCTTTCTGTCATTATTTCTTCAAATAGATTTTGTAATCCTTGCTGCTTTTCTTGTCCTTCTCGCAGCCCTATTATTCATATGTTACTTCGTTTCATGTTGTCCCAAAGCTCCCTTAGGCTTTCCTCTCGCTTATTATTATCTTTTTTCCAGTTGCTGTTCAGATTGAGTTTGTTTCTGTACCTGATATTCTATCTCACTAATTAGTTCCTCTGCTTCTTCTAGTCTACTGTTGAAACTTGCCACAGTGTTTTTCATTGTAGCTATATTACTTTTCATTTCTTCTTGATTCTTGCATAGGTTATTGATTTTCTCATCTTTCTGATGAATAAATTCTACAACCATTACTCTGAACATTTTTTTTGGTCATGTTGCATGCTTCAATTTCACTAATTTCCTTTCCTCTGGGGATTGTGTCATCTCCCCATTCTATCACCAGAAGGTTCAAACTTTGAGTTGCATGGATCTAGGCTGTGTGCCATGGGAACCTTGCACTACCTGAGTTTCACTGAAGTGCTCCAACACTAGGATGTGTAGCTTCCGTGGGTTGGTAGGAACTAGGCTTGCCCAGGGTTAGAGTTCCCTGTGTTCAGTGTGGTCTCATGTGCGCACCTAGAATCAAAGACTCTGCCTGCACCACACTGTTGGCATGTGCCAAAAATGAGTCCCCTAGTATGCGCCAGGAGTCAGAGTTTCCCTGTGTCTGCACCAAGAATCGAGTATCAGAGTCTCTGTTGCCTAGTGTGGCTTCTCTCTGAGAATCCGGGTCCCCGTGTGCACATGGACCAAGAATTGGAGTCACGCCCAAACCGGTTTGGCTCAGTGGATAGAACAAAGGCCTGCAGACTGAAAGGTCCCAAGTTTGATTCTGGTCAAGGGCATGTACTTTGGCTGTGGGCACATCTCCAGTAGGGGGTATGTAAGAGGCAGTTGGTTGATGTTTCTGACTTTCTATCCTACTCCCTTCCTCTCTGTAAAAATCAATAAAATATATATAAAAAATAGGAGTCACTGGCTCTTAGTAGGAATAAGCTGTGAGTCAGGCGCACATGGTAAGAAACAGAGTCAAGTTGTGGTGCTCAGTGCTGCCTCTTGCCCGGAGAATTTGGGTCTGGGTCACTATGGGGGAATGGGTTGCACAATAGCTCTGTGGCATGCCTGAGCTGTGGAAAACTACCTTCTATGTGTGCTTGCCCAGAATTAAAGTCAGGTGCCACTGCCAACCTGCATGGGCTTCAGATTTGGTTGCCTGATTGCATTGAAGGGAGCAGATTCCAGTCTCTCAAATTCCAGCAGCAGCGCTGCAGTCCACATGAGCTCTTTCAAACTCAAATTCCCCTTAGGAGAGCTGCAGCTCAAGCAAGGGGTGGGTTTATAAGTTACTGTGGCACTATCCGTGAGCCTGTGGGGAGGGGGATAGGCTCTTTGACTCACAAAAATCTGCTGTTGGGAAGTCTGGATTCTTGTTGTCTGTTGGTCAAAAATCTGCTGTTGGGAAGTCTGGATTCTTGTTGTCTGTTGGTCTGATGCAGTTCTCTTTTCCCGGTGGTTGCAGGTTCCTGGTTTGTGTCTGCGACCAGGATCCTAGTCTCAAGCAGCTCTGTTTTTCAAGATGGCATGGTCTCCATGCCTGCACTGGCTGCCCAGAAGTGTCCACTTTGTGTGCTGGGCTCCGCTGTCTAAGACTGCCCAGTTTGGCAGCCCCTTAGAGGACCTGCAGAATCTAACTGTCCCTAGTTCATATGCACACACACACCACACATCTACACTCTCCTCTATAGGTTCCTCTCTCTCCCTCCCTCCCTACCTTCCTGCTGGTCGCCATCTTCCTTTTCTCTAGAGCAAAACATGTCAGGTTCATCCACATATGGAATTCTACATTGTTCCAAAGTACATTCTCTGACTGGAAGTTGTTAAAATCGATTAATAAGTGTGTCTTAGCCTGGAATGGTGATGTTGAAACATTATTTGTTATGCCATATTTTGAATTTATTTTTCATTCTTTATACTGACTTTATTGGGGTGACATTGGTCAATACAAATATATATGTTTCCAGTATACAACTCTATAACGTATCAGCTGTACCTTCCATTGTATGTTCATGCCCCCAAGTCTTCTTCCATCACCATTTATCCCCCCATTACCTTTACCTTCTTCTAAGCTGCCTCCCTTCCATCCTCTGGCAATCCATAAGTTGTCTTTGCCCATGGGTGTTTCTTTTTCTTCTTCTTCTTCTTTGCTTTATATGATACTTGCTATTGGGTGTGAAAACCATTGTACTGTATAACAAAAACAAAACACAAACCACCAAAGGAGTTGTCTGAAGGGTAGTATAATTTAAAAATCATTAGGGTAAAATTGTTTAGCAAAACAGTCATAATGAGATAAAAAAAAGGTGTACATCTGGAATCTGGTCATTTTTTTATGCCCACTGCACTTCCCATGGACTAAGCCATCATTTGCTTTTGCCGCACCACTTCTACACTGGTCCCCTTGCCCTTATGCAGAGTTTCCTCATTGGAGGAGCCAGACTGACCTGGTTACAATTAAGTTTTATCAGGTGTAACATCCTCTAATGACTATCCATTATTTTGGCATAAAATTCATCTGTTTTTGTTTATATGTTCTTCAATGGCCTACTAGGGCTTCCACTCAATGCCAGCTCTTTACCTCAATACATTCCGCTCTGCCCTGACTCTCTCTGGTCTCTCCACACTGGCCTTGCTCTTACTTAACTCTTCAAACCCTCTTTTGCAGCATAGAATTTGCATTAGCCTTTCTCTCTGGCTTATGGCATATCCCAGAAATCCACAGGGACTGCTTTCTCATTTCATGTCTCTACTAAACTGTTACCTTATTTAAGAAACCTTTTCTAACCATACTGTTTGAATAACAGCACCACTTTCACCCAAGGGTTTCTTTATCACCCTGTCCCTGCTTTATTTTTTTCCAGACACATGTAGCACTACCCGACTTATTGAATAATATATTGTCAAGTTGTGTTTTCTTCCTCTACTATAATATAGGATACCAGAGCAGAAATTTTTCTGCTTTGCTAATTCCTGAGTTCCCCAGGTCTTCAACATGGGGTTGCCTAAAGTAAGAACACAATAAATGTGTTGAGAAAGGAGTGCTTCTGGTCTTTGCAGCAAGAGAAGAATGTACTCACATTATAAGAGCTAAATGATGTTGAGAGCTGGAGAACGCAGTTCCTGTTAGGTGATGCCATTTCCAAGAGTCTTTGAGAAGCAAATGAATAGAAGCTGCCTTATGGTTTCGTTTTTCAACTTATTTCCAATAAGTGTTTAGGTCATGGAAACCACTTACAACAAATGGCACTTGACACATCTATTTTGTGTTCAGTTTTTCTCCCTTAATATTAAAACTTTTCTCACAAATGCACACAGAATATTATTACATCAGGGTTGCCTAGGAGGTAGTCAATTACTATTCCTTTTTACTTTATTATTGCCTTTCCTGTATTTTAGAAGATGCCATTCCTTAGTCAAAAATAAGAAAAAAATAGTAGGGAGACAGTATAGGGATGCCTTTAAATATTCAGAATCCATATTATGAAATGATGGCTACTTAGTTTCCCTGTTTCTTATTTGGGAGACAGGCACAGTCTTTCAGAATGTTAACTATCTCACGAGTACCAGCATAGATAGATCAACAGTTATTTTTCTCATCAAACTTATGCTTAGTGAAAATTATTTCAGTGTAGTGTATGAATACGGATAAGGTTTACTGTGCAAGATTGTTATAAAATACTGCTGTTATCTATCTTTTTAGGATTTTTGTGGTTGTACGCTGGCAGAATGTTCATGCATAGTGGATACTCTGGCTTAATTTAAACTGGAAGTAAGCCTTTCTTTTTAAAACGAGTAGTGCTGGCTTTAATATGTCATTTTTAAAGTTTCAAATAAAAATAGTGTCTTAGTATGTCATTAAGAAAACTATTGCTCATAGTGCACAAATAAGGTATACTTAGCATACAATGATAGTATAAATGTATCATTTATATGTATAACTTTATTAGTTCAGCACAAGAAGTGAGTTTACTAATAAGTCTCTTATACATATCAGCAAACAACAATATTTTACGTCTGTGAAAGAGGAGGAAGCGAGGACAGTGGGAAGGAGAGAGAGAAAGAAAGGAAAGGAGAGATAAAGGGAGGGAGGAAAGAATGGGAATATTTTCAATAATGCGTTAGTATAGCTAATATCTGTGGTAGTTAATTTATATCTAAATACGTAGGTTATTACCTATAGATTTATTGTGGTAATTAGAATCATGACCATCATTACTCATAGCACAAGAATAAAGAAGACATTAATTACTCATGGAAATATATAAAATATGGTACCTAGTGAAAACATAAGTAAAAATGTAATAAGAAGAAGCACCCCATCAATGACCATAGATTAACTAACATTATTACTATATAAAGATTATGTGTGTGTGTGTTCATAATGAATCCATGCAAATGCTGTTAAAAGTTATCTGCAGAAATATGTGGGCTTATTTTGCAATCCTATCTATTAAAGAGGGAATGTGCATATTGAGCATCACACCAGCACAAAGATGGTGGTGCCTACAGCCACAAGGTGGTGGTGTCCAAGCCCCTCAGCCTTGTTGGAGTCCTCCAGTCCTTTCAGCCTAACCCTAACCCTACCCCTAACCTAACCCTAACCCTAACCCTAACCCTAACCCTAACCCTAACCCTAACCCTAACCCTAACCCTAGCCCTAACCCTAACCCTAACCTTAACCCTAACTCTAACCCTAACCCTAACCCTAACCCTAACCCTAACTCTAACCCTAACCTAACCCTAACCCTAACCTAACCCTAACCCTAACCCTAACCCTAACCTAACCCTAACCCTAGCCCTAACCCTAACCCTAACCTTAACCCTAACCCTAACCCTAACCCTACCCCTAACCTAACCCTAACCCTAACCCTAACCCTAACTCTAACCCTAACCTAACCCTAACCCTAACCCTAACCCTAACCCTAACCCTAACCTAACCCTAACCCTAACCTAACCCTAACCCTAACCCTAACCATAACCCTAACCCTAACCTAACCCTAACCCTAGCCCTAACTCTAACCCTAACCTAACCCTAACCCTAGCCCTAACCCTAACCCTAACCAAACCCTAACCCTAACCCTAACCCTAACCCTAACCTAACCCTAACCCTAGCCCTAACCCTAACCCTAACCTTAACCCTAACCCTAACCCTAACCCTAACCCTAACCCTAACCCTAACCCTAACCTAACCCTAACCCTAGACCTAACCCTAACCCTAGACCTAACCCTAACCCTAACCTTAACCCTAACCCTAACCCTAACCCTAGCCCTAACCCTAACCCTAACCTAACCCTAACCCTAGCCCTAACCCTAACCCTAACCTAACCCTAACCCTAACCCTAACCCTAACCCTAACCCTAACCCTAACCTAACCCTAACCCTAGCCCTAACCCTAACCCTAACCCTAACCCTAACCCTAACCCTAACCCTAACCCTAACTCTAACCCTAACCTAACCCTAACCCTAACCCTAACCCTAACCCTAACCCTAACCCTAACCCAAACCCTAACTCTAACCTTAACCCTAACCCTAACCCTAACCCTAACCCTAACCCTAACCCTAACCCTAACCCTAACCCTAACCCTAACCCTAGCCCTAACCCTAGCCCTAACCCTAACCCTAACCCTAACCCTAACACTAACCCTAACCTAACCCTAACCCTAACCCTAACCCTAACCCTAACCCTAACCCTAACCCTAACCCTAACCCTACCCTAACCCTAGCCCTAACCCTAACCCTAACCCTAACCCTAACCCTACCCTAGCCCTAGCCCTAACCCTAACCCTAACCCTAACCCTAACCCTAACCCTAACCCTAACCCTAACCCTAACATAACCCTAACCCTAACCCTAACCCTAACCCTAACCCTAACCCTAACCCTAACCCTAACCCTAACCCTAACCCTAGGGGGATGGCAGGTATGAGGTGTGGCCAGATCCACCCTCAGCCCTCCAGCCACCTAAGGGCAGCCGGAGGCAAAGGCAAGCCTTGGATGGTGGCTTCCTAGGGCTTCCTGAAGCTCAGGTAACCAGAGCTGGCCGAGGCGTGAGCTGCTGGCAATGGCAGCAATAGAGATGTGATAAGGGTGTCGTCTTCCCCTGATCACTGGGTGCCTCTCACCTCTGAGGGGTCCCAGACTGTGAGAGGGGACTGGCCAGGCTGAGGAACACCCCCTCCAGTGCATGAATTTTCATGCACAGGCCTCTAGTATTAAATGTTGACACATTAAAAGTTGACATAAAAGTGGAATAATTACAGAGGACACTGTTAAAATCCATCTGACCCACTAAGAAATATGTGATTGAAAATAACACACACTTAAATATATAAATTTATAAAAGATTACAATCATTTTAATAAGTATATAACCGGTCAACTTAATGTGGACATACAGATCAAACATGAAAAGCTTAACTGGAAAATATGTCTACCTGTTAAGACTGCAGCTGTCAGTATCAATGACACAGATGACTGTCTTAAGCAAGAGAGGTCTGTTTGTCTCTCTCAAAATATAAAGTCTTGGAAGGAGTCACTCCATGGCTGTTTTGTATGGGATTCCATGGAAACACCGTTGTGTCTGATTCTGTCTTTTAGTTTTGTGATCCTGAACAGTGAGTGGACTCCACCCCCAAGATAGTTTTGCTGCCCCAGCCTCGTTGCTGGGCCTCTGGACAAGTCTGAGTTCCATACAGGAGAGAAGGTTCAAAGGCCCGAATGTACAGACTTTCCAGCTCAGAAAATGCACTTGGTAAAGCGTTCCTGGAAGACCCACCAATGATGGCTTTCACTTACAGCTCCTTAGCCACCTGTTCTTATGCCTCACTAGAAAAATCTAGGCTTTTAGCAGGGCACAATGTGCATCCCAGCAATGTAAGAGCTTATGAGTAACACAGGTGTGATGCCAGGTAAACATCAGCCTGTTTCACAATCTGTTTCCAAGATCTAGCAACCTTGAGAAAAGAACAATGCCATAAGGAGGGATGCTGCACTTTCTATAACGAATGTCTTATGAAAAATATTTTTTATATTGAGAGTCAGTTTGAAAAAATTTAAATACTTAAATTCCACCAGAACAGTTTTCTTGCCCACTTTTTTAATTCTTCAGATTAAAAAAAATACATTGTTTTCCCATTTCATAGCATTGATAGGTACTTAGTGTATTTTAAAACTTTTAATGGGTTTTCTTAATATTCTAAGCCTCCAAATATTGAAATTTGTTATTTTTATATATTTTTACAGAATATATGAAAACTTATAATATTTGAATTTTAATCTGCCCTTTGAGGTTTTATAAGTACTTTCCTAATATTTCTATTTTGTGTTTTTATTTACCACACAAATTAGGCATTATCATTGGTGCTGTAGATTTAATCACTAGTATCTCAATTTCTTCTTTAGTAAGTAATTTTTCCCCCCTATCAGATTACATGTAATATGTTCCTTTTAGAGTCCCATCATGATGAATCTCTGTGGATATTTCTTCTTTTCTAAATTATTTTATTAAGGATTATTTCTTCTGAATATGTGGTTTTATGCTTTTAATCCATTCCATGATATTCTCAGACATTTTCTTTTCAATATTCCCTCTCCCTTTCCTATTCCTTCATCTGCAAAGTTAAACACAGGCATAGTACAGATACACAGTTTATTTTTTATATGTTCTCACCTCTTAAACATATATTTTTGTCTTATATTTAAGTGGCTAGACCCTAGATCCAGGAGTACAGCATGGAGAATGGATTGCCTGTCGGCCCATGTTGTATTGCTTTAGCAAGACTATGCAATATTGTACGACGTTGGGATCGGATGGAGACACTGATTTTAGGTGCCTTCCATTTATGCGGCCACAGGACTAAGAACCCTTCTATGTTCTATGACTGGAATATAAAACAAATACTCAATGATTTCTTTATGTACACTCCTCTGTGTATTGATATTTCATCATGACGCACAATTTTGTCATATATTTTAAATAAATTATTCATGTACAGAGATACACAACAGAAAGTATTTCCTGAGGCAGCACACACCTTGCAAACTCTAGGAGAAGACACTGGCTTCTTCATAGAGAGAAAATCTCTAGGACAGCATAGCCCTGATTATCCGACCATGTCAAATGGATCTCATTTTTCATTATTAGTATCTGCGGGTGTTTTAGCCTCTTTAAGAATTTAAGAAACTTTTAAAGAATATAGTTATTTTCCCAGAATCTTGACTAAAAGTGGCTATGTTCTCCTCTCTTTTTCTTTTTTTTAAACCTCTAATTCATACCAAAACTAGAATACTTTCTGTGTAGTAGGTGTGCACAAAATGGTATTGATTATAATCATATTAAAAGATAGGGCTTATTTTATAAACTAGAGGACCAGTGCATGAATTCATGCATGGGTGAGGTTCCTTGGCATGGCCAACGATCAGGGCTGAGGGGCTGACCAAGGCAGGCCAGCCAGGGGTGAGGGATCATGGGGGTGGCTGTGGGAATCCACTGACCATCAGGGTGCAGCTCCTGCATTAAGCAGCTGCCCCTGGTAGTCAGTGCATATCATAGCTACTGGCTGGTCATCTGTTCATCCAGTCATCTGGTTGTAAAGGTAGTTTAAGCATATATATATATATTAGAGGCCCGGTGCAGGAAATTCATGCACGGGAGGCGGGTGATGTCCCTCAGCCCAGCCTGCACCCTCTCCAATCTGGGACCCCTCGAGGGATGTCTGACTGCTCATTTAGGCCGGATCCCAGAAAGTTCGGGTCTAAACAAGCAGTCGGACATCCTTCTCACAATCCAGAACTGCTGGCTCCAAACTGCTCACCTGCGTGCCTCCCTGATTGCTCCTAACTGCTTTTGCCTGCCAGCCTGATCATTCCCTAACCACTACTCTGCCAGACTAATTGATGTCTAATTGCTCCCTTGCCAGCCTGTTTGCCCCCAACTACCCTCCCTTGCAGGCCTGGTTTCTCCCAACTGCCCTCCCCTGCTGGCCTGATGACCCACAACTGCCTTTCCTATCAGGCCTAGAACCTCCCAACTCTCCCCCCCTGCTGGCCATCTTATGGTGGCCATCTTGTGTCCACATGGGGGCAGGATCTTTGACCATATGAGGGCAGCCCTCTTGTGTGCTGGAGTGATGGTCAATCTGCATGTTACTCTTTTATTAGATAGGATAGAGGCCTAATACATGGCCGGGGCCAGCTGGTTTGCCCTAAATAGTGTCCCAGATCAGGGTGGGGGTTCCCTTGGGGCATGGGATAGCCTGGGCAAGGGGCCTGAGGTGGTTTGCAGGCTTGTCACGCCCCACTCCCCCAGCGACCCAAGTGGAAGTCCTGGGATTAATTTATGTTCTACAATTGAAACTTTGTAGTCTGGAGCAGAGCCAAGCCTTCTGCGTGCTTCGTGGCGACAGCCATTTCTGTTTGAAACTTTGTAGCCTAGAGTGGAGGCCTAGGCACTAAGGCTGCAGAAGCCTGGCTTCCTCCATCGCCAGGCAACCCTAGCCTCTGCCCTCTTCAGCTCCGTGGCTGCCACCATTTCTGTTGGGATTATGCATCTTCTATAATTGAAACTTTGTAGCATTGAGTGGAGGCCTAGGCCTGAAATGATAGGCAGAAAGCTTGACTTCCATTGCCAGGAAAACCCAAGCCTCCCTCCTGCTCTCAGTGGCTGCAGCCATCTTGGTTGGGGTTTATTTGAATAATTTGCTTCTGATTGGTTGATGGGCATGGCTTTGGGCATGACTAGATCAGAGGTATGGACAATTTGCACATTACTCTTTTATTAGATAGAATAGACTAGTAGCCCTGAGCATGAATCTGTGCGACAGTAGGTCACTGCTGCACTCCTGTAGCTGTTTGCCTGCTGCCATGCCCTCCTGTAGTTCCCCCCACACCTCCTTATAGCTTGCTGCCATGGCCCCTCCTGTAGCTCTCTACTGTTTACTTGTAGTTTGCTGCCCCATTCTCCTGCAGATTTGTGTTCCAGTCATTACATGATCAGTTGTTACACTTCACAGTGTAATGGATAATTAGCATATTCCTCTCTTATTATATAGGATAAACATGGATAATTTCTAAGTGCTACCATAATCTAAGAGTTTTGAAAGAATTATCAATAGTTTTCTCTAGTACCTGTGATATTAACCACCTTGATATAAACACTATGTAAGATTTAGTGTTTACACAAAGTGTGTATATATTACATAATTATATACCATATGTACATATTCATACATGGTTGTATATATACCATATATACACATATTTTATTTTTTACTTCTTTAAAGTTCTGCCACCATTTAATGTATTTTATTCGATTACATATGTAACCGGACCACTTCCCTACAAACAGAGTGCACTTTGAGTTCTTTTGGTTTTGTTTTATGTTTATGGTTATAAAAACAGCTTTATAAAGTATAAATTTGTGCACTGGGCAGGAGAGGGGGGCTGTCCTTCAGCCCAGCCTGCACCCTCTCCAATCTGGAATGCCTTGGGGATCTTCAACTGACATTTTAGGCCCGGGATCAGACCTAAACTGGCAGTTGGCCATCTTTCTCACAATCCGGGCTGCTGGCTCCCAACTGCTCGCCTGCCTGCCAGCCTGATCAACCCCTAACTACTACCCTGCTAGCCTGATTGATATCTAACTGCTCCCCTGTTGGCCAGCTCATCTCCAACTTCCCTTCCTTGGTGGCCTGGTCTCCCCTAATTGTCCTCACCTTCAGGCCTGGTCAACCCTAACTGTCCTCCCCTGCCAACCATCTTGTGGCAGCTATCTTTGACCACATGTGAGTGGCCATAATGTTCAAGGGTTTAAAGGTCAATTTGCATATTATCTCTTTATTATATAGGATACTTAAACTTATTGGTGTAATTCTGCATTGTGACTCATTTCTAGAGGTTGTAAACAAAAGTATTTAAAAAAAATACTACCAGATTATTATTTTTAGAAAGGTTCTTATGTGTAGGCCAGCCAACAGTGTAAGAGGTTTGTTTTCAGTCACTGTGTCTAATTTCCATTTCCATCATTATTGTCTTTGTGACCTCAAAGGAATATTTTAACCTCTCTGTGCTTCAGTTTGCTCATCTCTAGTGAATATAACCAGCTAATCTCCCACATAAAATATCTGTATTGATTTAATGAATTGTTATAAGTGAAGCATATAGAAACTGCTTGGTTGCCTGGCTGATGTGGCTCAGTGGTCGAGCACTGACCTACAAACCAGAATGTCATGAGTTAACCTATGGTCCAGGAAATCACAGTTCAGTTCCTGGACAGGGCGCATGCTCTGATTGTGGGTGCCATCCACATAGGGGGCATGCAGGAGGCAGCCAATCAATAATTCTCTCTCCTCATTGATTTGTCCCTCTCCCTCTCCCTGCCTCTCTGAAATCAATACAAACATATTTTTAAAAAATACATTGCTTGGTATATTAATAAACACTAAATAATATTTTTATAAACCTAATATGTATATTTTAAATTTTAGGCATGCCCCTGATTACTCTATTTGTATGCTCATTTTGATGATATTTTAAACTTTTGAAGATTCACATGAGGATAACTATAATTTTTATATGTAAATTAGAGACTATTATTCATATTTATTTCATTACATTTAGTTTAGAGTACAATTTTCTGTTTTAATTGTCATAAATGCTATTTTTCTTATAAAGTATAATGTTTCTGACTGGTTGGAATTAGTTATTTATTTATTTGTGAATGATATGCTTTATTAATGTGCTTCCAGTAGAGGTTTGCTCTTGACAATGCTAATACAATTTACTGAACAGGAAGCTTGTGCATGAAATGGAATTATTTTTTTTCTAGAAGTTTTATCTAGAATATAGCATATTTTAGATGATTTCCTCTGGAAATTACAAAAAAAGTTTGATTTATGGCAAATGATAATTTTATTAATATTTCTTCTCAATTGCCCAACTATGTATTCTAGTACAGAAAACATCATGCTTACTGACGCACTATTTTTTTCTGAATAAGATCAATTAAAGGGTTATGGTATAAAAGAAGCAGATAAGGTATAATGGAATGTTTATTCACTTGTTTAGCTAAAAACAAAAGTAGGCAATATTGCCTCTTTGGCATCTTTCCCTACAGGGTGCTCAATTCTCTCAAAACTGGATTTTTTGTTTTGTTTTATTGTTTTAGGGCTACATTACATTTATGCACCACTCCTGTATTTCTGTTCAAATGAACATGATTGCATTACAGTAAAGTAGACATCCGCAGGTGATAACCAGTAAAGGCAAATCTGGTAGAGGCAGAGACAAAAGAACCTTGGTGGAAAATAATTACCGTAGAGAGTTCTCTGCCAATAAAAGCAATGTTTTTAATATGAAAAAAACAGACCGAGGGTAGTTAAGGTGTATGCATGAGCAGACACCGCTCATTAAAACAGATTTGGAATGAGAATCCAGCTTTGTTTTGTTTTTCACTTTAATGCCTATTCTACAATAATGAGGACTTTTTCTAATGAGTGCATAAACCTAAATGTCACTAAAACATTTATGTGAATAAACTACCTTAAGAATTTGAATATTTCCCTACAATTAGTACACAAATATATTCTCAACTGTAAAAACAACAACAACAACAACAAACAAACAAAAAAACCCAACGTAAACTGAAGAATATTTGTCTGATTAGACTTAACACATTTGGCTATGCCAGTGGAAAGTGCTTGTATAAATGGGCAATCCTAATGTGCTCTCAAATAACCATTTCATTTTTCTTCAGAGAAATTATTACAAATAAATAGTCATTTGAAATTTAAAATTCTGGTACATAGATTATTTGATTTCTTTTCTAACTTTATTGTTAAGGTGCAGATTAATTTTGGGGTAAGATGATAATCCCATTCTAAAGCAATAAATGGCCTCTGACAGCACATGGAAATGTTTTATCTAGAGCTTATACATCTGCATGCAAAAATCATCTCTGAGGACTCTGTCTTCATTCATAACAATGTTCCAAAATAATTACAATGCAGTTCACTCACTATTAGTTAACCTGAAACATTCAATCGTCGATGTCATTTCTTATTTGAAATCACCCAAATTACATTTTGGACTTTTCAACTGATTTAAAATATTGATATTTTACATTGTCCCTCTGTGACCATTATGGAAGAGTGGTTTAATACAAAACCATTTTAGAGGTCTTATATAAAATTTTCTTCTATATATTTCAATATTGCATAATGATAGGTGGGGTGGCTCAATGTATACAACTCCTAGGTAACTTTATTGCTTGCTTCTTGAAGACAATATTTAATATTTTGCTTTTTAAATCCTTGCAGCACCATATTAGATTACTGGGATGTTTTAATATCTTAGTAAATACTATATTGAAAAAAATAGCAAAGTTAATGTTCATTTTGGTAGAGTATTAGTGCTGCAAGTTATAAAACTAGCATCTTGTTAGAGATATTTAGTTATCTCTCAAATTCCTCCTTATGCATGTCAATTTCATATGTTTAATGTAACTTAAGTAATCATTTGTGGAAACAATTCATAGGAAGCACTTATAAAATTGCATTTTATATAAAAATATATCAATGCCTACAGAAATGTATCAATAGCACTGCTTTCAAAATTGTATTAGTAAATAAAAGGAAGAGGGAGGTGAGTGAAAGGAGACCATGGAAAAGAAAAATCATTTGCTTAGATCTAATATTTTGATAATCCGATTCTTTTTTTTTTTTTGCTTTAAAGGCATATTTCTGATGTAGATGAACATTTCTATTTTTCAGAATATGAAGTATTCTACATTCACCATAGAAACATTTAGGTTAGTTAAGTGTCATATACCTGTGTTCTCTTAGTGAGAACATTTACGAATTAAGCAGGGATATATAGGTAATTTCATAACCTTGACAAGGGATCTCTGTATTTTTATAAGAACTTAAGTCATAATTGAAATCACACTTGTATTATATGCAAATGAGTCTTACTAATAGTTTAGTTCAAGAAAAGACAATTATTTCTAAGGGCCTGGATAACTTTCACTAGATCATTAATTCTGGAAAGAGCACACTATTTTATTTTATTTTAACTATATCAACAAGGAAAATAGAGTTTAAATTGATTATAAAAGTCCAACATTTTTAAAAAGAGGAAACATTTGATCAAAATCAGTCTTATTCATAACTCCACTAAACAAAAGCCAACTGGGAAATAGAAGATTAGAGAGTAACGTAGCTCTAGGCCACATAGACTCTTTCATTGTTTAGTTTTTCCTTATCAGGGAGGACTGGTGTTTAACCTGATAGTAGAGGTCTTCCTGACTCTGTTCTAGTGGTAGATTACCACACCTCAGGCGTGTTATTACAAAGATCTTTTTCTCCAATGGCCTCTAAATCCCTCTCTTTTATAAACGACTGGGCTAGGTGAAATCTAATAACTGAATCAGAATACCCAAAAGGTTTGTGACTCTTTCTGAAAAATTCTGCTATTCCAAATATGTGATTTACGTAATTTATGTACCTTCTATTTGGGTTATTTCAGTTACAAAATGAGGATAATAGAATTTCCCTCATTAATGCAATCATACCTGCTAATCTTTTTGTTTTTCCCTTTAAGAATTTGTCACTGGAGAAAAAATAACTATTTAGAGGTACCAGATGATTCTTTGGTTAAGAGCTCAGGCATTAGAACCAAGTGATCTGAGCTAAAGTTCTGGGCCCATTATCAGGTTCAAGATTATAACCTCTAAGCTTCTGTTTCTTCATTTGCAAAATTATTTTTTGCAGTGTCTCTCAGCATTTGTGCACTCTTAATGAATTAGGAGTCTAAATATATTGACAATTTCAAGTCATTATATAGGATTGAAATTTAAAGATAAAATATTTAATATACTATACTAGTGCGACTGAACACCAAAAACTTTCTTTCTAAACCTAAGACAAGTTACCTCATCATTCCTCTATTTTACACTTATTTTTTTAAAAATATATTTTATTGATTTTTTACAGAGCGGAAGGAAGAGGGCTAGAAAGTCAGAAACATCGATGAGAGAGAGACATCGATCAGCTGCCTCTTGCACGCCCCCTACTGGGGATGTGCCCGCAGCCAAGGTACATGCCCTTGCTGGAATCGAACCCAGGACCCTTCGGTCCACAGTCCGATGCTCTATCCACTGAGCCAAACCGGTCTCGGCTACACTTATTTTTATTAAATAAACTATTTTTCCACACTGGTCCATGAAGATTAGTTATTTATAATTACAAAACAAAGGTCAAACCCTAGTGAGTTCCTAATATTATTAGTACTTACTTGTATAAGTTCATTTTAAAGATGTTTGAATGAGTTAACTAGGTATTATCTCTGCTAAAGATACTCAAACAGATTATATAAATGTTGTTTACTCTTAATGACTATAGTATTTTTGTAATCTTTACCCCAGCCATAAAAAAAGAATAAATTTATTTACAAGAGATCATTGAACCCTGAAAACAAGCTAATACCCTTAGTAGTTTTATGTACCTAGTTTTTTCCAGTCACAGTGCCTTCCTCATTTTGTTGAAATTTAAAGAATTCATGATAATCAATGAGGAAATTAAGAGGCCTGAAAGAATGGAATTACCACCTCCTTCCCCAGTTCCTTGGAGGCAGAACTCCCTGAGAAAGCAAAATGATTTATTTAAAATGAACCAATGATTTTGCCATTGCCCTTTCTGTTAGTTTTTGTACAATGATGCCACAGTATTTATTACCAAAAAAGCATTTATTCTCCTGCTCAATGCCTCTAAGTCAGCTAGGAGGTCTTTGCTTAATGGGACATGGTTAACTGGAGCAACTCTGCTTCAGGCTCCAGGGCTGTGTGGGCTGGAGAAAGCCTTCTGCATGCCATTGCTATGAGATCCAGGCTGGCGGGGAGCTATTTCACACAGGATGCCATAGAAACAGCAGAAGCACAAGTAGGAAAACCCAACTGTACAAATATATTTCAAGTCTCTGTTAGCCCTACACCGCCCAGTATTCCAAAGCAAGACACATGGGCAACACCAAAGTCCTGTGGTGGGATAGAACATGTTGTGCACTGTAAGTCTGTGCAAGTTTGTGGGTATCTTATACCACTAAACAGAATGAAGATTGGTCTAAGTAGTGTCATCTACCACGTACATTTACCCATTCTCTCATCCAGTCTTTAGGTTATTACTGTTACAGGGGTGGGCAAAAGTAGATTTACAGTTATTCCTATGGAAAATAATAATATAATTAATAAATAAACTACACTAATAAAAAAGCAACATTCTAATTAATCATACCTTCACAATGCCCACCAGCCAATCAGGAGTGAGTATGCAAATTAACCCAACAAAAATGGCCCTGAGTGGCTGGGGCGGGGCGGGGCACTTGTGTCATTACCATGGTGATGATACAGATGTTCTGCACCATCCTAGCCACTCTGGGTCTCTAAGCAGCATGGGAAGGCAGAAAGGTGGCTCCAGAAGTGAAAAGGTGACTCTAGCCAGAGCAAAGGCAGTGCTGGCATCCAGGGGAAGGAAGACCTATTTTTGCACAAATCTTCGTGCATCAGGCCTCTAGTAATATAATTACAAATTTTTGCATATTCACAACTGTAGACCTACTTTTGCCACCCTTCATATATTACCATATTTTTCCACGTATAAGATGCCCCCCAATTTTCCAACCCCAAATTAAGAAATCAATATCCTATCTAATAAAAAGGTAATATGCAAATTAACTGTTACTCCATTACAAAGATGGCAGTGCTCATGGCCACTGGGTGGTGCCCAGTCTTCTCAGTCCCATCAGAGTCCCTCAGTTCTGGGGGGGGGGGGGGCGGGGGCAGCCCCTGAGAGCAGGTAGCGTGAGCAGCCTGGCAGAATGGTTGCTTCATTACTGCAGTGATGAGGCAACCGTTTCACACCTAGCTGCAGATAGACCCCTGGCCAGGCCGGGGCGCAAAACGCTTGTGTCCTTGTCCCAGTGACAAGGCAAGCGTTCCACACCCGGTTGCGGATGGGCCTCTGGACCGTGGAGAGCCTCTGAGCAGTGGGCACAGAGTGGCCAGGCCCCACAGAGAGCTACTGGTGCATGGATTCATGTGCACGGCTCCTAGTTTTAAATATAAAACAACACCTTTTTATTTAGTAATTGCCGCTGCATAATATCATAGTACTGGTATGTTAGCATTACCAGTACTATGATATTATGCAGCATATCACTTTATTCAGTTTCTGTTGGATTTCTGCTCTCTTCCTCATCACTATTAGTTTCAGACATACCACTTTCTCCAACTTCTATTGTGTCACTGCTGTCTTCTGAGTCACTGTCTATGTATGTGAGATCATCCTCATAAACTGTGGCATTTTCTGAGCTAACTTTGTTTGTGTTCTCATGGCCAGCCCTTCTCTCCCCATAAAATTGAAGCACTGTTTTGCCTTTTCTATAAAATGAGCAATGTTCATTTTGCTTGCAAACATTATTGCCTGACATTGAATAAGCTTGGTTGACACACATAAGCCACTCTGATACTGCTCCATAATCCAAATCTTAAGCCTTTGCTCCAAGTTTGTCCATTTTGCTGGTTTTCCTCTTAAGGCCTTCTTCTTTTTTGGCATCTTAAGGAGTTGTTCTTCCTGTTTTCTCCACTGTCTGATCATAACACTCAGTGAGATGAGGTTCACATTGTCTCTCTGCAGCTCTATTTCCATGCTCTTTTGCATAGCTGATTACATTCAGTTTGAATTTAGCAGAGTAAGACAATCTCTTACTGGTATTTATCTTTTTATTTTATGGCCTCAGAATGCTCTGATCCCTGTTGCATCTACACACTCTCCACCTCTACCTATAATTATGGCATGAGCTGGAGTTAGTAACAATAAGGCTCATGATTGGAGAAAGCTTATGTGACAAGGGACAGGCAGCTATGCACCCGCCTGGCTCTCTCCTCACCTAACTTCTGTGTATAAGGTGCCTATTAATTTTCAGTCTAACAATTTTAGAAAAAGTTAGCATCTTATACACAAAAAATACAATATTTATATTTTTTATTCACATAGGGCTACACTTCAGTCTTCCAGACTTCTTAGTTAAAAAAATTATTTATTTATTTATTTATTTATTTACTATTTTTTACATATGTGTCCTTATTCCCCCATTACCTTTCAGTCCCTACTCATTCCCCACCCCCATTGTCTGTGTCCATTGATTAGGCTCATATGCATGCACACAAGTCCCTCTGTTGACCCCTCCTCCCCCTTACACCCACCGAACCCACCTTCCCTGAGGCTTAACCTTCTTTTCTTTTATCTCTATTGTTCAGTTTATTAATTACATTGTTCCCTTTTTTTTCCCTATAGCTCCCCTCCACCTGGTACTCATCGCACCCTCCACCCTCACCTCCCTCCACTGTCCTCTCCCATAGTTGCATGATTTTTGTCCAGTCTCTTGCTGCACTTCCCACACCCCTTTTCTCTCCAAGAATTGTCAGTCCATTCCCTCTCTATGTTCATGATTCTGTTACATTCACCAGTTTATCCTGTTCATCAGTTTATTAATTCACTTGATTTTTAGATTAATTTGTTGATAGATGTGAATTTGTTGTTCCTAATTTACACTTTTATCTTTTTCTTCTTCCTCTTCTTAAAGAATATCTTTAAGCATTTCATATAATGTTGGTTTGGTGGTGATGAACTCCTTTAGCTTTTTCTTAGCTGCGAAGCACTTCATCTGACCTTCAATTCTGCATGATAGCTTTGCTGGATAGAGTAATCTTGGTTGTAGATTCTTGCTGTTCATCACTTTGAATATTTCTTGACACTCCCATCTGGCCTGCATCGTTTCTGTTGAGAAATCCACTGACAATCCTATGGGTGCTCCGTTATAGGTAAACAACTGTTTCTCTCTTGCTGCTTTTAATATTCTCTCTTTGTCTTTTGCTCTTGGCATTTTAATTATGATGTGCCTTGGTGTGGTCCTCTTTAGACTCCTATGTATTGGCATTTGGTGTGCTTATTGCACTCCTAAGTCAATTTCTTTCACCAAGTGTGGGAAGTTTTCGGTCACTATTTCTTCAAATAGGTTTTCATTGTCTTGCTCTCTCTCTTTTTCTGGCATCCCTATAATTCGGATGTTGGTATGCTTGAGGTTGTTCCAGAGGCCCCTGACACTATCTTCAATTTTTTGGATTCTTTTTGTTTCTTGCTTTTTCAGCTGAGTGGATTTTACCTCTTTGTATTTCAAATCTTTAACTTGGTTCTTAGGCTGCTCTAGAGTACTTTTAGGTTTTTGTATAATATTTTTTTATTTCAGTCAGTGTATGCTTAATTTCTGGTTGGTCCTTCTTCATATCCTTGAGAGTCTCATTCATATTCTTATAGGTCTCATTCAATTCCTTATAGGATTCATTCATTTCCACATTGGTCTTGCTCATTTCCTTGCAGGTCACATTCATTTCCTTGAGGGTCTCCTTCATTTCCTTGTAGGTCTTGCTTATTTCTTTATAGGACTCGACTTTTTCTAGGAGCCCCTTGAGAAGCCCTATAACCGTGGTTTTGAATTCCATGTCCAGTCGTTTTTATTCCTCCATTTCTTTCACATCTGATTTCTTTCCATGTCTCTGCATGGTGGCTGCTTCCCTGAGTTGGTCAATTAGCTTTGTGTGGTAGGCATCCTACAAGGGACAGTGGCTCAGCCTCCCCAGTTACCTGAGGTGGATATGAGTTGCATAGTCTTGTTGAAGTTAAGCTCAGGTTAATCGTTGTTAGCACTTGAAGGGGTTGACCTCCAGGCCAATTGTCTGTGATGTTCAGCTGTGCTCGGATTGGATGGGCGAAGTCTCTGGGCCAAGCAGACAGTGTCAGCTGCGTTCTATGCGGCCCCCGGGTCTCTGAGAGAGAGCCGTTGCCGAGCTCCATCAGCTGCCGGAGAACTCAGCCTCTCCCCAAATGAGTCCGCACACTCAACGTCTCACCCAAGATCGCAAAACAATGAAGTCTTACAGTTTCCCGAATGAGAGAGCAAGTCACGAGTGCTCTCTGCACGGTCAGGCGGCTGCGCTGTTCCCAAGCTCATGTGCAGTCCTCACAAACTTGCCTTCTCCACAAGCCAGCAGGCCCCTGAAGAACCCGAGCTTTGGCGTGCCCTCCCACTGTCCAGTTTTTACCCCGTATGATAGTGGGTTCCCTGGACTTCTCCCAGAGCTGGAGAATCAGTCCAGTGGGATGTCTTTGTCTCCCCCATTCAAGAAAACTGGCTGGTTTTCAGCCGCCTGCCCTGTCCGCTTGCGCGCTCCTCCAAACCTCTGACTCCTAGCGAATCTTCAATGCTGTCCGCCGCTGCTCCTCCGAGTCACAGTGTCTTATCTTCACTTTTATTTGTGGAATTTTCACTTAACCAGCTTTCTGGTGATTCTGGATGGTGTTTGTTCTTTCATTAAGTTGTAGTTTTGAAATTGCTGTGAAGGGCGGCAAGATAGGTGTTTACCTATGCTGCCATCTTTGTTCTCCGAGGCTTAATCTTCTGATTAATGTTTCTCAGTCTCTGGATCTGTTCTTGTTCATCAGTCTATGCCATTCATTATATTCCACAAACGAGTGAGATAATTTGATATTTATCTTTCTCTGCCTGGCTTACAAATTATTCTTGATAGTACTTACAAATCATGGGGATGCAATGTCTTTAAGCAACAAACTTATGTTACTATTTTGGATGGAAACCTTTGAAATGAATCATGCATTTCCTGACATTCTTCAGCCTATCAGACTAAGTACAACTGGACTGTTTAAATAAATAAAGTCATTATTATAAATATCAATCACTGTTCATGCTATAACACCTTTTTTATAAACGAGCCTGTGTATTTTGAGGTAAGTTACTTATTTTTGCAGATGTTTTTCCTATTCTCTCTTTTAGGAATTTGAAGCCCCTTTTAAGGCAGCATATAATACCTCACCAAATTGTGACATTTCTTTTTTTTAATTAATTAATTAATTTTTTAATCTTTATTGTTCAGTTTATTAATTACATTGCTCCCCCTTTTTTACCCCCCTATAGCACCCCTCCACCCTGTATTCATCCCACCCTCTGCCCTCACCTCCCCCTCTCCACTGTCCTCTCCTATTGTTGCAAGATTTTTGTCCAGTCTCTTGCTGTACTTCCCACACCCCTTTTCTCCCCAAGGATTTCCAGTCCATTCCCTGTCTATGTCCATGATTCTGTTATATTCACCAGTTTATCCTGTTCATAAGATTATTAATTCTTGATTTTTATATTCATTTGTTGATAGATGTGAATTTGTTCATAATTTATATTTTACCTTTTTGTTCTTCCTCTTCTTAAAGAATATCTTTCAGCATTTCATATAATATTTGTTTGGTGGTGATGAACTCCTTTAGCTTTTTCTTAGCTGCGAAGCACTTTATCTGATCCTCAATTCTGAATGATAGCTTTGCTGGATAGAGTAATCTTGGTTGTAGATTCTTGCTATTCATCATTTTGAATATTTCTTGCCACTCCCATCTGGCCTGCATGGTTTCTGTTGAGAAATCCGCTGAGAATCGTATGGGTGCTCCCTTATAGGTAACTAACTGTTTTGCTCTTGCTGCTTTTAATATTCTCTGTCTTTGCTCTTGGCATTTTAATTATGATGTGTCTTGGTGTGTTCCTCTTTAGATTCCTATATTTTGGAGTTCTGTATACTTCTTGGGCTTTTAAGTCAGTTTCTTTCACCAGGTGGGGGAAGTTTTCAGTCACTATTTCTTCAAATAGGTTTTCATTGTCTTGCTCTCTCTCTTTTTCTGGCATCCCCATTATTCGGATGTTGGCATGCTTGAGGTTGTCCCAGAGGACCCTTACACTATCTTCAATTATCTGAATTCTTTTTGTTTCTTGCTTTTCCAGCCGAGTGGATTTTGCTTCTTTGTATTTCAAATCTTTGACTTGGTTCTTGTGGCCCTCTGTACTGCTTTTAGGACTGTGTAATATTCTTTATTTCAGTTAGTGTATGCTCGATTTCTACTTGGTCCTTTTTCATATTCTTGAAGGTCTCATTCATATCCTCGTAGGTCTTGATCATTTCCTTGTAGGTCTCATTCATTTCCTTGTAGTTCTTGTTCATTTCCTCATTGGTCTTGTTCATTTCATCATAAATTTTGTTCATTTCCTTGTAGTTCTCATTAAGTTCATCAGCCTTTTCTAGGAGCCTCTTGATAAGCCTTATAACTGTGGTTTTGAACTCTATGTCTAGTCATCTTTTTTCCTCTACTTCTTTCACACCTGATTTCTTTCCATGTCTCTGCATGGTGGCTGCTTTATGTGGTAGATGTCCTCTAAGGGACAGTGGCTCAGCCTCCCCAGTTACCTGAGGTGGACACTCTTATTGCAATCCTTTATGGGTTGAACAGTACTTTTTGAATTTAAGCCCAGCTTGTTGTTGTTCGCCCTAGAAGTGTTTGACCTCCAGGCCAATTGGCTGTTCAGGGAAACTGTGTTCAGGTTGAATTGGCAGAGTCTCTGAGCTGAGCAGGCAGTGTCAGCGTCAGCTACATCACATGCTGCACGCGGGTCTCTGTGTTGGGTGGTAATGGCTGCAGGCACTTCCAAGAGAAAGCCGCCTCTGGTCTCTACCCCTTGCCAGACAACTCTGCCTCTCCCCAAATGAGTCTGCACACCCAAAGTCTCACCCAGGGTTATAAAACAAAGCAGTTCGGTGGTCTCCCGAACCAGGGGGCAAGTCGCCAGGGAGCAAGTCGCGCATCTGTGCTGTTGCGCACTTTACACATGCAAACTGCTGTTCCAAGCTACAAGGACTCTCCTCAGACTAGGAGACCTCTGTCGTGCCCGGCTTTTAGGGTGCGTACCCCGGACCTCAGACCTCACCTGGCACTGGGCAATCTGTGCAGTGGGATGTCTCTGCCCTCCCCATTGGAGAAATCCAGGTGGGATTGCTGCTGTCAGCACTACAGCCCACACGCGCCCCATGGTTCTGAACCTCTGGCTCCACGCATATCTTCAAGGCTGTGCTTCATCGCTCTTCTGAGTCTCAGTGTTCCACCTTTACTTTTATTTGTGGAATTTTCACTCAGCCAGCTTTCCAGTGATTCTGGATGATGTTTGTCTTATTGTTATGTTGTAGTTTTGGAATTGTTGCGCGGGGCAGCACAATAGGTGTTTACCTATGCCACCATCTTGGTTCCATATTGTGACATTTCAATCAGTAGTTATAAACTTGAAAACCAAATACCCTGACCCGATGAAATTCTATTTCTGATAGTAAGTACTCTGAATGAAGGCCAGCAAATGTGCATATAATAAATTACAAAAGTTTTATATATAGAATTAGTATTTATAATTTGGCTGTTAAGAATCAATCATAAATGCTATTTGGCTGCATTCCAAATAAGGAAGATATTGTTCATTCACACTTTCTTGCTTTGCCTAATAAGCAATAGTGTCCCTTAATATTAAATTGTATACTTGTATGCTCATCTGGTTTCTATGAGTGCATGGGAAGAGTCTTAAAAGTGATGTGACAATGATATTCATAATTCTCAACATTTTTTGTTCCTATAAACTCTTTTATATAAACTAGGGTAATTGATAATTCACTTTTAATTCTACATTTTTTTTCTTTGCACCACAAAACCTATTTATTGTTTCTGAAGAAACTATTTCTATTTAGCTTTTAGAATCTATCTTATTTTTAAATTTATACCAGGCATCTTGTGGAACATTAATATCTAGGGAAAAACTAAATACACACCTTAATTTCAGTGTATCACTTGTATGAGTGAGGATTTTTTTCTCATATTGATTTTTGCTATAATAATGATATTAGGAGAGCATTTGATTTACATTTAGGTTTACTTTTCATAGTCTTTTGAAATAAAATCACAGGAACATGTAAGCTGTTAAAATTAAAATGGTAATGATTATGCAGTTGCTGATAATGGTAATAACAGCATCAATATTATTTACTGTATTATAGTCAATTTTCAAAGTTTTTACATGCATTATGCACTTATTTCTCATACTAAATCCATGTGGTACTGTTATTATGTCTTCATTTTGGGAGTACTACATATTAAGTACTATTATTTATAGTCTCATTTTCTAGATAATAAATCTACAGGTCAAACTCTATTGTTACCTTGCCCAAGATCAGACAACAAATGGTGAAGGTGTGTAGTCTACAGCAGGATATTTGATTACACAAATTATGTCTTTAGTGAATTTAGAATACTGTCTCCCAAAGGCACTCTTTTTTTCTTTTAGACAACAATAGTAACTATGACTCAATTCCTTTGATGGCTTATATCAATAATAAGGATATTTTCTGAATTGCTTGTATAAGCATTAGGTTAACAATAAGATTCTAATATATTTCATAGTATAATTGGGTTGATATATCCTTATTTTCTATTTCAAAAGAATATAAAAAATGGCCTTTAAAAGAGGGAATATTTTGAAAACAAATGAAGTGTCTATGCATAGCCAGATCATACTTAAAAGGGTGTGTCTCATCACTCACTCACTCATCATGAATGAGCTTCAGTGACTTTGGACTACTTTTATGGAACATGTATCTTATGACCTCTGTAGAATGGGGATGCTAACATTTACCTTCTACCAGGAACTGAATGGAATATACATTAGGAATATGCATTAGAATTATATACGTAATTCTCTCTGTTCTAAGTATTCTGCATATCCCGTTAGTTTTTAGTACAACACTTCTTATTTTCTGTACACTCACTTTAAATATTTTTGCTACAAAACTGTTTTACATTAGCCTTCACTTCACAGAAGAGTTTAACCAATTTTGTAGTAGTTTATCTGTGTAGGGGGGAAACAAAGCAAAACAATGAGAATGCATAGTCCTGCCACAAAACCTGGAGATCAGTTTAAGAGAACTCATCTTCTCTTCAGCATAAAGGCTGAAGTTTTAAAGCTGTTATTGTTTGGTGTTTTTCCTGAAAAAGACAGCTTAGCTTTACTTCAACAAATTGTGCGTCTGAATCCCTGTCAAAGTTAATTTCCTCAGGCACTTCATTTTTACTTTGAAAAGAGATTCACAAGAGAGAGAAAACTTTGATGTTTTTCTTAATTTTAAAAGCATCTGCATAATCATTTGTAAAAGCTCAGATACTGAGAGCCCAATCAGTGATTAGTTGACGAGTTGATTATCACTAAGGTTGCTGTATAAAAAGAGTCTCTAATGACATTATAGCTTACAGCCCAGCTACACAATTTTTTAACTTTCTATGTAATACACATTTTTCTAATAAGTTCATGCTATTCTCAAGTTTTTACTCAATACAAAAATTTTAGTATCATGAGAATGCTCTTTAGCCCTTCCTAGCAAAACACTTTAAATGGAAATTGATTTTTATGTTGTCAAGATACAGAATTAGTGTATAAATCTAGGCTAACACTTTCTTTACTTTGTAACATAAATTGTAGCTGAAGGTATGTCTTCCTCAAAAACCTGGTCATCTGCTTTTCATTTTTCCAGTTATTATTACTGACAATTGTTAAAAGAAGCTTGTATCTCTCCTTAAATTCTAATTTATGACAAATGTTCAATTAAGTAACAACGGATTTATTATTTTCAGTTTCTACTTACTTTAGGACATTTTTGGATAAATATCCAATTTAAGGAATGTGAAGAAACTATATTAATCATTTATTTTAGGTCACAAGGTTGAACTAAGCAACATTAACTATATGACATCATCCAAATTATTCTGAAAAATATGAGATTTTTCAAATTCTACCTATCTTGTGCTTAATCTTTATTAGCAATTAATTTGATCACTTTTGTGATACAGTCTCTTGATAATGTTAAAAGTTAACTTTAAATTGTCAATTGATTAAGAAGGCATTTGCCTCAGAGTATTTATTCTTTAGATTAAATAAACATTTTGTTCTTAATCAATAATATGAAAATGAAAATGAATTGCAGTAATTTGCATGTGAAATGCTAATTATAATGTGAGAACTACATCTGCAGTACCCTTTCTTTTAAAAAAAAAGTAGAAAATCAGCTATATGCAATTTTCCTAGGCATGTAGTTTTATCCTGATAATAATAATCATCATCACCTCATCATAGCACATTATGTTGCTCATTAATTTAAATGGCATTTTTTCAATTTACAAATTGATCGCTTGTATTTTTATAGTGTTTGACCTGCCCATCAACTTTGTAGAGTTGAATGGGCAGAAGACACTCATTATCTATAGTTGAGAAACAAACAGCCTCTGAGCAGTTGAGTGGCTTAGATATAAGGATCCAGAGGTAAGAGGTCGAACCAGAAAAATGGCCTGAATCAGCCTAATGGCTGTTGCTACTGTTGGTCATTTAACGTATTCTGTCAAGATAGGCACATCCACGTGAGGAAATTAATTGCTCATGTTACATAGTTAGCTTGTGGAAGGGCCAGGGTATAAGCTCAGGGATATGGAATGCTGTGCAGAGAAGTTCGCTTCCTGTTAAACTACATGGAAAATAACTTCTAGGCCAATATATTCCCAAGTCCGTGTAATATGGACTTTTCTTCCAAAGCATACTGCTTTGGGATATATACAGTTACAGGATATACATTTTAAAAATTAACAGAGATTGTTTTAATCCCCATTCATTTCAAGTTTTTTTTTTTAATATATTTTTTATCGATTTCAGAGAGGAAGGAAGAGAAAGAGAAACATCAACCAGGGAGAATCACTGATCAATTGCTCCTGCATGCCCCCTACTGGGGATCTAGCCCAGTGGTCAGCAAACCGTGGCTCAAGAGCCATATGCGGCTTTTTGGCCCCTTGAGTGTGGCTCTTCCACAAAATACCATGTGCGGGCACGCACGTAGAGTATGATTGAAACTGTTATACTGTTGATATTTGGCTCTGTTGACTAATGAGTTTGCCGACCACTGATCTAGCCCACAATCCAGGCATGTGCCCTTGACCAGCACTGAACCTGGGACCCTTCACTCTACAGACTGACACTCTCTCCACTGAGCCAAACCGGCCAGGGCCATTCCAAGTTTTAAAATTCATAGTGAATGATAAAAGCAGAAAAAAAAAAATAAGGGTAGTCAATGAAAAAGAATTAGAATTCTTGGCCAGAAAAAGACTGTGTATTGTATTATATTAAACTGTCCTCAGGACATTCAGACTTGCTTGCTATTGGATTACTACTAGAATAGACTACTCTGGAAAAATTTTCTTTAAAAGACAAATAATGATTGCTAAAAGAAATATTTATGGCCTTAGATTATTTCATAAGGATAGTAGGATTTATATGGAGCTAAAGAAAAATACCACTGATATTTTGTCACAGGCATCCAGGGAAGCTGATAAATAAGGAACCAATATAATCTAAGGCTTTATAGGAGAAAAAACACATACTTGTCCACTTCATGGAAACTCAGGACTTGGGAAATGAGTAAACTTTTTTAAAAATGATTTTTTTACATAGGGCAGTAAAGAGAATAAATCAGGTCCATAAAAAGTATCTTCACTGTATCTATGAGTCTGTTTCTGTTGTGTTTGTTTATATTCCACATATAAGTGAAATCATATTGTAGTTTTCTTTGTCTGACTTATTTTACTTATAATACTCTGAGTTCATTGTTGCAAGTGACAGACTATTTTTTTTTATGGCTGAGTAAAATTCTGTTGTATGTGTGTTTGGGTTTGGGTTAAATATCTATCTGTCATCTATCTATAAAACATCTCCTTTATCCTTTTGTCTGTCTATGGACATCAAGGTGGTTTCCATAAATTGGCTATTGTATATAATGCTGCAGTGAACATAGAGGTGCACATATCTTTTCAGATTAGTTTTAATGTTCTCCTAATAAATATCGAGAAATAGAATGAGCATTTGGTAGTTCTATGTTTAGTTTTTGAGGCACCTTCATAGTGCTTTACATATTGACTGTACCAAATTACAATCACCAGTAGTGGCACCAACGTTCCCTTTATCCATGCCCTCCTGAACCATTGATATTTGTTGTCTTTTTTGGTAATAGCCATTCTGACAGATGAGAGATGATATCTTATTGTGATTTTGAACTGCATTTTCTTGATCATTAATGCTGTTGAGCATTTTTTCATATGCCTTTTGGCCATCTGTATGTCCTCTTTAAAGAAACTTAGGACTATTTAGGTCATATGTCCATTTTTAAATCAAATTGTTTGCTTTTTGATGTTGAGTTGTATGAGTTCTTTATATAATTTGGATACTAATAATCTCTTATGAGTTATATCATTCGTAAATATCTTCTCTCATTTAGTAGGTTGTCTTTTAATTTTGTTGATAGTTTTCTTTGATGTGCAAACACTGTTTTAGCATGGCATAGTTCCATTTGTTTATTTGTGTTTTAGGAACTACATTGATGGTTGTCAGAGGGGATAGGGATGTGAAGATGGGTTATAAAAAGATGAAGGGGAATTATACATATGCATTTCCACTTATAAAAAGTAAGTCTTGGGGATAAGACATACCGAATAGGAAATATAGTCAATAATATAGTAACTTTGTATGATGACATGATACTAAACTTGTGATGATCACATCATAGGATGTACAAATGCCAAATAATTGTATTGTATACCTGAAACCAATATAATATTGCATGTCAACTATCCTATCTAATAAAAGAGTAATATGCAAATTGACCATGATCTAGCAAGATGGCCACCCCCAATGTGGTCAAAGATGGCTGCTCCCATATGGACACAAGATGGCCACCACCAGATGGCTACTACAAGAAGGCCTACAGGGGAGGGAAGTTGTGGGAGGTTAGGAATGGCCAGGCCAGCAGAGAAGGGCAGTTGGGGATGACCAGGCCAGCAGAGGAGGGAAATAGGGGGAGACAAGGCCTGCAGGGGAGGGCAGTTGTGGGCGATCAGGCACCAGCGAGGGCAGTTAGGGGTGACCGGGCCAGTAGAAGAGGGCAGTTGGGGAGTGGGGACTAGGTCTGCAGTGGAGGAGATTTGGAGGGGACCCAAGCCTGCAAGAGAGGGTAGTTGGAATGAGACCAGGCCTGCAGGTGAGGGAAGCTGGGGGGGGGGGCAGGCCTGCAGAGGAGAGCAGTTTTAGGGGACCAGGACTACAGGAGAGGGCAGTTGGGGAGGAACCAGGCCAGTAGGCGAGGGCAGTTGGGGGCAATCAAGCTTGCAGGAGAGAGCAATTTTGGGAGACCAGGCCTGTAGAAGAAGGCAGTTTGGGGAGGACCAGGTCAACAGGGGAGGGCTGTTGGGAGCTGCAGTCCTGGATTGTGAGAGGGATGTCTGACCACCCATTTAGGCCCAGTGGAATTGGGCCATTTAGGGAGAGGGAGAGAGAGAAGGAGATGGAGAGGGAAAGGGATAGGGAGAGGGACAGGGCCTAAATGGGTGGTTGGAAATCCCTCAAGGGGTCCCATATTAGAGAGGGTGCAGGCTGAGGGACAACCCCCCATCCCCATGCACAAATTTCATGCACCGGGCCTCTAGTAATTAATAATAAGTAATAAAAAATAAGCAAGCATGCAAAAGGGGCTCAGTAAGGGGGTCAGAATTCACTCATGCATGAAGCTTGGGAACCATCTGAACCAATTGCACTAGGGCATGTAGACCCCCTTAGCACTAAACACAGAATTACAAAGTCTGAATTCTCCTGGTATGGCCACTGTTGGCCTGCCATCCTCCAAAGGTACTTCATTTGCTTGCCAAGGAATTGATGCAAGTCGTTTGTGAACAGTATTCCAGCATGCTCCTGACAAACCCTGAAGTAGGATTAGAAAGCATTAAACAGGATTGGATTGTTGATAAAAGGTATTTGAGAACATCAACATATATAAAAAGATATATTGAAAAAAGGAATTATGAGGCGGTGAATAATTTAGGCAACAACCTGGGGTTATTTTCGGGACTTTTAAATATATAAAAACCTCTAGGAAGTTACTCAAGTCAAGATATCAAGACTATTCAATAGAGTAATTAAGAAACCAAGAAACTAATCAACACAACAATTTGTGTTTTTATGCAATAACAATAAATAAACTTAAAAATTAAAAAGTTCAATTTACAATAACTTAAAATAATAAAATACTTAACCTTGGAAGCGTAAGACTCCTATACTGAAAACAACAAACTATTGATGAAAGAAATTAAAGAGATTACAGATAAATGGAAAGACATCACATTCATAGATGGGAAGACTTAAAATGTCTATGCTATGCAAATGTTCTATATATTCAATGAAATTCCTATCAAAATCCAAATGTCATTATTGCAGAGATAGAAAAAAATCTTACAATCCATATAAGTCTCAAATGACCCCATATAGCCAAAATACTTATGGGAAAGAAAAACAAAGCTGGAAGCCTTATACTTCCTAATTTCAAAACACCTTACAAAGCTACAGTAACCAGAACGGTGTGATACTTGCATAAGGACTTATAGACCATCAGAACAGAATAGAAAGCCCCATGATAACTCCTCCTGTGAATGGTCAAGTGTTCTTCAACAAGGCTGCCATGATTATTCAATGGGAAAAGCACAGTCTCTTCAAGAATTGGTGCTGAGAAAACTGAATATCCACATACAAAGGAATGAAGTTGGGCCCCTACATTACACCATATACAAAAATTAATTCAAATGGATTAAAGATCTAAACATAAGACCTGAAACTATGAATCTTCTATAAAAAAGCATTGGGTAAAAACTTTATAACATTAGTCTTGGCAATTATTTCTTGGTTAGGGCAATAAAAAAAAGAACAAATGCAAAAAACACACAAAAAGAACTACAGCAAACTAAAAATCATTACAGTAAAGGCAATAATCACCATAGTGAAAGGGCAACTTATGGAGTGGGAGAAAATGTCACTGGAACTGTGGTAGTGTACTGAAGACCTCCATTTTTTTTTTTTGTCTCTAGACCTAAGATTTCAGAGGCGAGACACAGATTGCAAAGCAGGCAGGGTTTTATTTAGCACAGGGAAAGTACACTTGGGAGATTTCTAGGCAGGTGGTCACAAAGTTAGGGTTAGAAAATGAATGCATAAGATAATGTTCCTAACCTTTACGACTCATTTTATTCTAGTGTTACAGATACATTTTTTGAGAAATTTAATGTGGTTTAATAAATAGTAATGTTTTCTATGATCTGTATATATTAAAAATGTCATGCTACAGTATAAAAGTAATCTTTGGATTTGTTTATGTGCTCTTCTGAGGCTTATTAATTTAGTGACTGGCAAAGGGCTCATTTGCCTCCTTGAAAATGTCATGTGTCTACTGAAATACAATTAGCTTTTCTGTATAGGAAAAGGCTAGAATGAACAGTGGAATTGAAGAGCTTTAATGGTACCACCCTTGTCACAAAAGGTGATATCATTAACTTAGAAAAACCCTAGATGGAGGAACAAAGTCACCATCTTCAGCTATATTTGTTTAGATCTGTAAAGTTTTTTACATACAAATATGCACTAATTATATTGTGCTATCTTGATTTTAAAAAGGTTGCAATTTTCCTTTCAGCTCTATGTCCACATCAGTTTCTCATTTTCTCCCACTGAGGTAGACTTTATTTTCACAACTTTTGAATATGGTTTAGCATTATTACCTACTTTGGTCAATAGAACTTATAGGATTTTAAGGTGTTCTACTTCTGAGCTTACTTTTCAAGAACATTTCCTTGTTTAAAACATTTGTTTGATTCTTTCCACAGCCTTGTAATGTATTCAATGCCAGCCTGATAAATGATGAGAGAAACTGGGCTCAATCATTCCCATTTCCCCTAGTTAAAGGCCAGTTAACCATCAAACAAGTGGTAAGGTCATCAAAGACCAGCCAGTGCCAACTGATGAGCCAGCTGAGTGAAGAATCATGATCAAGACTATTTGAGATCAAGCACAGCCAAGATAAAAACCACTCAACTGATCTTTGAGATTTAAGATGGTATGTATAAAGTAATAGCTTACTGATATACATATATAAACATTGGTTAAAAGATTTTGCACACACAAAGACACAAACAGTACATAAACAAATTTAGCATTTATACAGACATTAAATTCCTTTCACAAATTTCTGCATTCCCACCAGCAGTGTATGAGTGTCCCCTTTTCTCTACATCCTCCCCAGCATTTGTCCTTTGTCACTTGTTGGTAATAGCCATTCTGACAGATGTGAGATTGTAGCTCATTGTCATTTTGATTAGTGACTTTGTGCATGTTTTCATATGTCTCTTGGCCTTCTTTATGTCCACTTTTGAAAAGTGTCTATTTAGGTCCTTTGCCCATTTTTTGTTTGGATTATTTATTTTCCTTTTGTTATGATGTATAAATTCCTGCTGTAAAAAAGAAAGAACTCTTACCATTTGCAACAGCATGGGTAGACATGGAGAGCATTATGCTAAGTGAAATAAGTCAGTTGGAGAAAGAGAAATATCACATGATCTCACTCACTTGTGGAATATAATGAACTATATAAACAGATGAACAAAAATAGATCCAGAAACAGAGAAGTATTGAACAGATCATCAAACCTATAAGGGAGGCAGGCGAAGGTGGGGAGAGGGTTGGAAGAGATCAACCAAAGGACTTCTATGCATGCATATAAGCATAACAAACGGACACAAAAGGCATATGCTGGGAATAGGAGTGGCTAAGGAGAGGTCAATGTGGAAAAAAGTAGACTTTTGTAATAGTTTAAACAATAGACAATTAAAAAATTATTTTCACATATTTCTAAAAAGAGGTCAATACAATTAATATCAACTATTAATTTTGGTCACTTTTCAAATTAGCACAATTAATAGTTACAATTTCATATATTATTTACATAGTACAAGACTATAATCCAATTTTTTTCTTTATTCCTTAGTAACAGCTTATGTGTCTATGTAGAATAAGGATTTCGCAATTCAAGTATCCAGCATCTGGTAAATATTTAGAGTATGTTTCTTTTAAAATAAATATAATTGCTGGCCAATTGTAAAGATTCAATGCCATAATAGAAATGGGTGGAGTAGATAAATACATTGTAATTTTAAGAAGACAGCTGAAGATATTGAATGGCAGTTAGTTAATATTTATAGCAATTATTGAATATTTATGCCAATTATTTAATGTCATCCCATTTGTGCTTGTCATGTGGGAGCAGAACTGGAAATGTATTGGGGATATTTTGAGTTGTGCAATGTTAGAACACAGCAAAGGTGGCGGGGGAGAGTGATGTGAGGTGAGTATTCACTATTGACATTTAATATGCAAGATCCATATATTCTTGAAATAATTCTATACAATGATTGAGATACCTAAAATTTCAATAATACCTACATTGAAAAATGCTAAATGGAAATTGTCAAAGAAGACATATCTGCAAAAATATGTAGAATTTGTTTTTTAATGGATTTAATTGGACTTTTCCTAATTTATATGATGTAAAGATTCCAGGAGATTCACAAACTGACCCTCTTTGATTTCTGTCAATAACTGACGTAATAAAAAAGTATTGATATGAAAAGCACCTCTACTAGAGATTGTGCATTATCTTTTATTTGAGACTGGATTGAAATTAATACTATCAACTTTTACATGCATGGACCTTGTCTTAAAAGGTAAGAATGTTTAAAATAAGGGACAGCCATTTCATGTAGTCTTTGGAAAAAATAGATTTATTTGGCTGCCTATATGCCATGGTACTAAAACTATTGTTTTTCAAAATGTAGCAGCATAAGGAAAAATGAAGTTACAGGGTGATATACAGCCCTCATCCAGAATCAAGTGATGATAAGTGATCTAGAATTTTTATGAAGATCAAGCTCTGTGATTACTCTTCACAAAACTCCCCTAAGATCACCACATCCCCATGATGATCATTGTAGGAAGTTGTTGATATAACACTTAATAATCACAATCACCATTTAAAAACCAGAATGATCTTTTGTGCACACAGAAGTAAGTAAGCCAGTACACTAGCTTAGATGTCTCAGCTAATTAGCAATGTGGTCTAATTTTTTTTGAAATTCCAATACTGCAAGTTTTCAGAATCACATTAATATTTTAAAATGCTGAGTACATATGTTTGTATTTGCCTTTAGTATGTTTTTTATTAATAACTGATTAACATCAGACTGGCTATTAACTTGTGAGTTTGGATATTGCGTTTTTGTTATTAGTCTTTTTGATTTGCTGTTAATAGCTCTATATTCCAACTACTTTTATTCTATCTTATAAACAACAAAGAAAAATAACAACAACAAAAAATAATGGCCCTGTCACTGAACATTGGTTAAATGAAGGTAGACTTTCTCATTTATCTTCTTTTCAAAATCAGCAACATGGTTGAGTGGACAGCTCAAAAAAAGTCCTTCTCACAGTCTGGCATAGAGGTTACGAACAGTAGTCCATGGACCACTTGAGGTCCATGAGGTCCGAAAGTTTGGCGACCATTATTTTCAGGAAACCTTCCAAGCAGCACTTGCCAACTGGTGGTCCACAGACCACCGGTGGCCCGTGAGGTCCAAAAAGTTGGCAACTGCTGGTCCGGCAGTAGGTTGTTAGTTCAAGGTTCAATTCCTGGACAGAGCACATGCCCATCCAGGTTTCTGGCTTGATCCTCAGTAGGACGTATGCAGAAGGCAGCTGATTGATGTTTTCGTCTCTTGATGTTTCTACCTCCCACTTCCTTTCTCTCTTTGAAATCAATACAAAACATATTTAAAAGTAAATAAACAAACAAAGTCCCTCCCATAGAAACATTGAAAAACAAGCAGAACCTGTCAGTATTAGTCAGTTGGAACTGCTATAACAAAATGGCACAGCTTGCTTGGCTTATACATAACAGAAATGAATTTCTCACAGTTCTGGAGGCTGGAAATATGAGATAAGCATGAGCATCCTCTTCCCCGTTGCATCCTGCTAACTTATTTATTCGCACCTGGTGGGAACAGAGAAAGGACACCAGATTTTGTTGACTCATACTAGAGGCCCGGTGCATGAATTCATGCATGGGTAGGGTTCCTAGTCCTGGTCAATAATCGAGGCCTATTGGGGGAGGGCAGTCGGAGGGGCCATGGGAGGTTGGCCTTGGGAGTGCACTCACCACCAAGGATAAGCTACTGCTTTGAGCATCTGCCCTCCAGTGGTCAGTGCACCTCATAGCAACTGATTGACCAGTCATTCCAACGGTCAGGTCATTTGGTTGTAACAGTCACTTAGGCATATATATATATATATCTATATATATATATATATATATATACACACACACACACACACACACACACACACGCACACACACACATGCACACACACATACACACTAGAGGCATGGTGCTAGAAATTCATGCATGGGGGGTGTCCCTCAGCGCAGCCTGCACCCTCTCCAATCTGGGACCCCTTGAGGGATGTCTGATTATATCTGGCCTAATTGGGCAGTTGGACATCCCTCTCACAATCCAGGACTGCTGGCTTCCAACTGCTTGGCTGCCTACCTTCCTGATTGCCCCTACTGCTTTGCTTGCCAGCCTAATTACCCCCTAACTACTCCCCTGCCAGCCTTATTGATGCCTAACTCCTCCTTAGCCACCCCAATTGCCCCTAACTACTCTCCCCTGCAGGCCTGGTCACCCCTAACTGGCCTCCCCTGTAGGCCTGTTCCCCCCAACTTCTCTCCTCTGCAGGTCTGGGTCCTCCCAACTACTCTTCCCTGCAGACCTGGTCACTCCCAACTTCCCTCCTCTGCAGGCCTGGTTACCTACAACTGCCCCCCTACAGGCTTGATTACTCCTAACTTCCCTCCCTTGCAGGCCTGATCCCTCCCACCTGTCCTCCCCTGCTAGCCATCTTGTGATGGCTATCTTGTGTTCACATGGGGGCAGCCATCTTTGACCACATGGTAGCAGCCATTTTGTGTGTTGGAGCGACTGTCAATTTGCATATTACTTTTTTATTAGATAGAATACTAGAGGTCCAGTGCATGAATTCATGCACCTTGAAAGGAACTGTGGGAAGCTGCAGTAGGCACAGGGGTGGTTCTTGGCCCATCCTCCATGCACCCACCCCACTCCTCTCTCTGTGGCCCCTGCTCACCTGTCTGCTGGCAACCCTGTTCCTGTTACCACATGCTGACAGTGGTGGCCTCACTATCACCCACTGACGTTGTGGGGCAATTGGGGTTGGCACCAGCAGCAGGTACAAGGGGGGCCAGTACCATCATTGGGTATGAGCAGTGGCTACTACTCCAATAACCCCTCAGGAGCATGGGGAGGTGGAGAAACCCTCAGGGGCAATCAGGGCTGATGGTGTCAAGTGATCAGGACCAATGCTGGGCACTGGCAGTGGCTTAGGTGCTGGTAGTGGTTGCGAAGTGGGGGGTGGGGCACCGTGGTGCCTAGGAACAAAGAAATTTCAGTAACCACCAGAGGCTCATCTCAATGACAGCGATCAGCAGCCTGCCTTGTTCTGGTGCCCCTGCTCACCTACTCTACCATCCTGCCAAAGCCAATGCCTTCCATGTTCTGCACATGCCCCTCGGTGGTCAGTGCATGTCATAGTGACCAGTGTTCAGTTATTCAGTTGTTTTTGTTGTTCCACTGTTTGGCCTATTTCCATACAGAATGGAAGATGATAGAAGATAGGTAGATGGATAAATAGATAGATAGATGATAGATAGATGCATTAATCCCATTCATAGAGGCTCCACTCAATGTTCTCATGTAATTCTAATTATCTCCCAATGGCCTTCCCTCCAATATCATCAGATTGAAGAGTCAGATTTAAATATAGGCATTATGGAGGCGACAGGAACATTCTGTTCATACAGTAAGTACCAGCCTTGTCAGAACTCTGAAAGATAGTAAAGGTTACAGTAACCAAGCAAACACTGAATCAGGAAAAAGGCAACTTAAAAATGGTAGCAAAGCTTTACAGCATTTGTACTTGCTCTTGCCCCAGGACCCTCTGAGCTCAGCAGCAGGCTTGAAGACAGCAGCCCGTGTTTATAGTGTGGGATCCTGATCACATTCCAGAGGAAGCTAAGACGATCATATTCATGAATTATTGTGTTTGCCTATTTTAACTTGCTTCAATGCTACCGAAAGGACTGACAAAATGCACTAATCTCTGATTCACCTAACTCAGAACCCACTCAGATGGGAGAGTGGTGGACATTGCTTGAAAATATAGGTGAACAAAATCTTGCAGCTGCCTGTGGTAAAGTTTACAGTTGAGACAAAACAAACCACCTAAAACATGGGAAGAAAAACAGGGGAGAGAGCTTCTCTGAGAAACTAGGTAATTCAGCAATGCCCATGTATACTGGCGAATTTGGAGGTCCATGCATATACCCAGTATAGGACTTATTCTCAGAAGAGGTATAAAAAGACTCTCAGGTTCTCACTGGCTGTATCTCTGAGCATTAGAGGCAAGCTCTGCCAAAACACTGGCTGATCAACAAGGAATATATTGTTTTGTTGTGTTTTCAAAAATTGTTAGGAAAAAAACATTACAAAGCGGGGAATAAGAAACTCTGAGGAAGGAAGAAAATTTGATTTCCAGAATTACTAATGTTATGTTATATTATGTTATGTTATGTTATTCAATTGTCTAATTTCCAAAAAATAGCCACTCTCAACAAATAATACAACAAAACAGGAAAACAATGTGTTCTATTCTAAGAGGAAAAAATATATATCAATTGATAACATCACTGAGGAAGCCCAGTTTTTGGACTTAGTAGACAATGAATTTAAATTGACTGGTTTAAGTATTTTGAAAAAAAGTTAAAGAAGCTCATGGGCAAGAAACTAAAGAAACCAAACTAATGTATGAATTAAATGAGATTATTAATAAAGAAATATGCATATACATATGACCCAAATAGGAATTCTCGAGGTAAAAAGTGAAATGACTAAAATTAGGATTTTAGGAATATTTTGATTCTTTTGACATACAGGCAAAATTCAGTCTTATAACTAGATGCCATGCAACCATATATGTTTGTCTTTCTCACTTAGCTTCTGGGCTCTGGGAACTTCAGAAATTAATACATGCCCTTATTACAGAAAAGTGAGTATTTAATAATCAATATGCATATTTAACTTTTATTCTCTAGAACTTTATATTAAAAGGAATGTAAGGAGTACAGGAAAGAGAGAAGACACAAAAGAAACTGAAGGAGAAAGAAGAGGGCTGAAGAAAATAAAACAGTGATAATAATTTTTTATATCCCCAGCAATTCACAACATGATGCCATGCAAATGCTAGAACTTTATAAACAACCATGGTCTATTCCCTTAGAAAATATTATCTGTCCTCTTTCATATTATTTCACCAGAGCTTGAATTTGGAGATCTATGCACTTTCAAGTATGTAAAATTCATCCACTATTACATTAGCTCATGCACATGTAATATAAAGTACAATAATTATTTCACCACCAAATAATGTTTATATTCAATTTAATGATCTTCTTCTCTCTTTCCCCACTTCTCCTCCTCCTCCTCCTCCTCCTCCTCCTCCTCCTCCTCCTCCTCCTCCTCCTCCTCCTTCTTCTTCTTCTTCTTCTTCTTCTTCTTCTTCTTCTTCTTCTTCTTCTTCTTCTTTCTCTCTCTCCCCTTGCTTTTACGTTTTCAGGTTTCTACTATCTAATGATCTTCACAGGAACTAATGGAATTGATTAAATTAAGTTCTAATGTATAATTATCTTGAGAGAGAGAGAGAGAGAGAGAGAGAGAGAGTCAAAGTAGTAATCTTAGCAACTTCACAGAGAATTATTGACTTGAGTTCCCAGAAAAAGAAAATTAAATTAGAAGCATTTCAATATAGTGTGTATATGTACAAAAATCTATTATTTTTAAAATCCTAATTTATTATTTACAGGATTTTTGAGACTTCTTTACAATCTGAAAATAAGGACCTCAACTTGGTATAAGTTCTAGGTAAAAGCCATTCTTTGAAATCTTATCTGTATTCATGTTAGTAGAGATATCTTTCAAATTTTCATGACATTGTAAAACAAAAGCCCACAACTTAACATCAAGAAGTGACAGTAAGAAGCATTTTAAGCTGGAAATTGCAGCTTTTTTGTAATAATATTTTGAGTTATTATACTGAGCCAACACTATTCTTGTCTAAGTAAAATAAGTGTTTGAGTTAAAAATGGCCTTTTCTCTCCCATATCCATCTCTAAATAGATAATGCTACTACCCTAAAGAAAATAACAACAACAATGTAGTGTGTTTGGTCCAAGGATATATATGTGCATGTGAGAGTCAGAGAATGGGGGAGAGAAAGAGAGAGGGGGAGAGAGAGAGAGAGAGAGAGAGAGAGAGAGAGAGAGAGACAGAGAGAGACAGAGAGAGACAGAGGGAGAGAGAGATGATTGTAAAGAGGGCATGGTAATGTATATTGAGTGAGAAAAAGTATAAAGCAAATGATTGGAGTTTGTTTATATTTACTTTGTAAATCTCACTTTTGTATCCTATTTAATTTATTCTGTTAAAATCTCTATATATAATTAATAGTACAACAGAAAACTATTTAGAATATGTTTGATTCTTTTCACAATGCAGGGAAATTGCCCGAGGAGAGAAGTGCCATATTGATGTCACATACAAAAAGAAGACAGAGATGAAAACCACAGTGGGTATCCATGGTCTCAAATAGGTTGAACAGAGAAACCTGTGGGAGAAATCATTCTTACCTCCATTACTCAGTGTGATTTTTACTTTTTCACCAAAATATATAAACATTTTCTATTTGTTTGTATTGCTCAGTGGAGTGAAATGGGAAAGCAACAGTTTATTCCTACAGCCTTTCTTTTAAGACTCTGATCCTCTATTTTGATCCCAAATGAGAGGATAATATCTCTGAAACATGTTGGCATTGAGTCAACTGATACGGCCAATTAGACATCTGCTTTTCAATTTTTGTTCTAGTGTTTTCATTAAAATACTCATTAAAGAGAATTATCTTCACAAGTGTTGTTGGACCACTCATTAGTTAAGTAAAAACATTAATTTATTGATAGAACTCATATCCTAGTTTGGAAATGGAACCTATTTTATGTTTATAAGTGACATGATTCAAAGTTTTATCTCTGGAAAATGGTATGGGTTAATAGAAGAAGAAAAGGAGTAATGCTGTGGATTGTACTGAAAACAGATTTTAACTTAAATATTTAAAGTATCTTATATGCGATTGTACATTTCAAAAGTGTGAATCATCAGACTTTATGAATAATGGGCTTTTTAATGAGCACTGAGGAATATCAAGGGCAAAGTGAGCATCATTCGGTGATCCTGGTTTTTATTGTTTAGCAATAATTAAATCCTAAAAGTCCCACTAAGTATTATAAACATAACTGACAATATGACAGTAAAGATATGTTCTATGATGGTTTGAGATGTTAAAAGATTTTGAATTTTGCTTTACTATTTTAATGATTTATGTGTTTCAAGAAACATGCAATCATATGTAAAACTGAGCAACATTTTATAAAACATGCAGGTTTATTTGTAAATTCAAAATCTTCATTATCTTGAAATGGTGTTGTCCTATTTATTTATCAGCCAAGAATTTGAAACATTACACATGTTCCACTTGAGTGTGCTCTCAAGTCGAATTTTTACCATCTAAACAATTTTAATGGAGAAAGAAAAGAAGGAAGAGGAAGAAAGAATTCTACATTTTTTTCTATTTCTTTTTACTATAAATGTACAGAAGATAATGGAAAGACAATGCTCTGCGTTTGGTGGGATCAGGAAAGCATGTCCCTGGAGAATGTACTTCTCATGTGGAATGCTCTGTGGTATCATGTCTGTCAACAAAGATGGAGAAAGGAGGCTGTGCTTCTACTTCTTTTGTCCCCTTTCAATGACAAAGCTTAGGATATTATATTATACGTGCTTAAGAGCAAGCAAATCCTGAACTGTTTTCAAAATAAGTTTCTCACTGCTGTTCATACATTTCACCAGATTTTATAATCTTAAGAAGAATATTAGAATCAACAGAAGCAGCATCTCAATAACTCCAGTAGTGATCAATTAGTTTGCGATAAAGCATTTTCAGTCTCATTATTTCATAGAAATCTCTTTATGTTTGACTGCATTTGATATTTTCTTGTGATCCAACCAATTTTTGTCCCAGAAGCTTTAAAGCAATAGAGAAAATAACGTCATTATTTTTTGTAAAGACACTTCAAATTCTGAACATAGCTACACCTCCTCTTCAGAACTTAGTTTGGGAAAGTTTTCTTTAACATATCTCTTGCCCATATTGCCTTGAATTTTCTGTATTATTAGAAATGCTAATTTCTTAGTGCAAAATATTTTATTTAATACTTTCCCTCAATTTATCAAGTTGTAATCTCTGGTTATTGTTTATTTAGGTATTTTCATTTTCCATGATTATAAGTTGTGAAATGACCATGCACTTTTAAAAATATATCTTGGAATAGATTCTTAGAATAGATGGAAATGTTCAGATGCTTTCATTGTTCCGTAGTGATTTTATTTCACATCACTCAGGCCATATAAAGGAACGTTCAAGGAGGCTTTACCAAAACTTAGCAGACCTCACTCCTCTCAAATAACAAGGCTTGCATTTAATACTGACACCCACTGTACCATGTGCAGTTTTCTGAGGTTTCCATGGCAGTAGAGTCTGCCCATCCTTCGCTCCTTCAAATGCTCTCTCTGCTCTTTCCTCTGACCCAGATTTTCTCATGTCCTCTGTGACTGCCCAATAGCAACATTTCCCACAGGCATCTCTTTTTCATTTCTTTTTTTTTTAAATCCTCACCCAAAGATGACTTCTAGAAAGAGTGGAAGGGAGGATGGAAGAGGGGAGAGAGAGAAAGAGAGATATCAATGTGAGAGAGACAAATTGATTGGTTGCCTCTGCACATGCCCTGACTTGGGCTGAGGAGCCTGCAATCAAGGTTTGTGCCCTTGACCAGGAATTGAACTCCTGACCTGTGGGTCTTCAGGCCAACACTCTAATCATTGAGCAACACTGGCCAGGGCCTTGCATCTCTTTTTCATTGTTCCAAAGATCTTTAAAATGCATACTATATTTCTTTTCACTTAGCCAGCTCTCTGCATGTTTTCATCCAAGGCCTCCACTCATTTGTAACCTCCTGATAGTCTATTTGTTTATTTACTTGTTTCATTTGTTTATTTTATATACTATATTTATTATGTGATGTGTACTTAGAGATACAGCAGTGTACAGAGGCAGCAAAATCCTCTGCTTATGAAGGTTAAATTTAAGTAGGGATGACAGACAATAAAAATTAAACATCAAGTAAGGAAAAGAATTATAAAGAGAAATAAGGCCAATTTAGGTGATAGGAACTCTCAAGGAATATGTGTCTTTTTATTAGGTGGCCAGAGAAGACTTGCATGATAAAGTAACATTTCAGCAGTGACCTGAAAAGGAGGTGAGTGAATGACCTGGATGATGTTTTGGAGAAAATAATTCCAAATAAAAAGAAGAGTATGTGTAAGATCCCTGATGGTCAAGGATATTCATGAACATGAGGCAGGACAGTGTGGTCATGATGAGGGAAATATATGGGGAAGAGTAAGAGGTAAGTGAGAAACCATTTAGGGACTTTTAGGCCACTTTAAAACTTGGAGTGATATGGGGAATCTAGGACAAGTTTTGAACAGAGGAGTGCCATGATCTGATTTTGCAATAAAAGAAGTCTTCTGGTAGCTCTTTGGAGTTGAGAGTATAGGCTTGCAGTGTCTATGCAGATGATCAAATAAAACCTACTACAACAGTGGAAACAAGGAATACTGGTGCTTGGGCTAAGACAATAGCAGTGGAGATGGTGACAAAATTACCACCAAATGTAGAGACACTTGAAAGGTGAGGGTTTGGGGGAAAAAGGTGAGTTGGAGAGGGCACCGGGTAGAAAAAAGGACATCTGTAGTACTTTCAACATTTACAATGCCACCCTAGAGCTCTTTTTGGAGCCTCTAGCATAAACATTGATTGGCTTATTGAATGTCTCTGCCATCATAGACCATTGATTCCTCAGGAGTTCCACGCTTAGAATGTTTATTTAGTGACTCTAAAACGTCAACTTTTCATATACCATCGGTAGCTGAAATAATGCTCCATCTCAGAATGTATTTAAGAATTTAATGAAAAGACATTGATACCTCTTTCTCTCTTACTTCTTTCTACTATTGCCCATGTCTACGCCCTCACCTACATGCATTGCACATTAGCCATAGTTTACCAATGTCTATTATTACCACAAGCATTTTAAAAATTAGTTTAAACATCTTTCCCAAAAATAGAGATTCTGATTTGTTATAACTGGAATGAAGAAATGACATAAATTCCTATTTTTTTTTTTTTAGAGTTATCCAAGTTATCCTAATTCAGTACATCAGCCAGATTTTTTATGTACTGACACAAACTTCCCTACAAAAACCTGGTTCTTAGTACCTTATCTCTGTTTCCTCTGCCTGAATATTCTTTGCTATGTCTATTAATCTAGAAAACTCCTGTCCCCCCCCCCCCCCCGCAAGCCTGATGAAATACCAATTTCTTTGAGTACTTCCTTAAGCCCCTCAACCACTTTATTGTTCACTTCTTTATCTTGAAACTTCAGCTTGGAGAGTTTTATTTTTCTGAATTTATCAAATATAATGTATTTTTTACTCACAAATTTTCTCATCAGCAGAAGGCAAAAGCAGATGGCAAAAATATGAGCAGATACCTACCTTCTTATTGCTATTTTCTGATATTAGATGCCACATAAATCTATGTTATGCTTTTGTACAAGTTGCAATTTTTTATGGTTTAGGAATACAATGCTTATGGAAAAAAAATTAAGTGAAGGAAAAGTAGAAGAAATAGTGGTTGCCTTCCTGCCTTCCACTCAGAAGTGGCCCTATAAAAAATGTTATTTATAGGATTTATACATATGTTACCATATATTTTTTTCATGGTAAGTGACCAAATAAAAAAGCAGCTGAATATTTTATTTATGCAATGGTGAAATATTATGATTATTTTTACTATATTATCATTGGCATGATGTCTTCTATTTTGCATAGAGAAAAATACATTATCACTGCTTTCTATTTATGCCTGGATGTAATTTTTCTGATGCCCAACTTATGCATGCCTTAGGTCCAGTCATTTATATTCAGTTAGAGGGGTTAATGAATGGAAAAGCCATGCATGTTATGAGATTTTGATGAGTTGTTGTTGTTGTTTTCAGGGGGAACTTTGTGGGGAAGAAGATTCAAATGGAGCATAACGATAACACATTAAAGAACTGAGCCCTGGGTCTACAGTTTTGAATTGGAAGTCTCTGTTGAACTACAAGTGCTAGAGTTCCAAGGCAGGACACATTTTGAACTACTAAAGTGAGAACTTCATAAACAACCCTCTTAGGGGAGGGATAGGAGAGATTAGTCACTATAACCTACTTATTTGATTTTTTTCTCAAGCTCACAATAGTATACATGTTAAAGACACATCTATAGAAGAGCACACAGTATGGATATTGGTATGAAATAGAGGTATTGAACAACTTGCATTCTTCCTGGGGTCGGCCATAAAGTCATATAAAATTTATTCTATAGTACTTAATTTTTCAGCATCAGTAACAAGTGGACAAGGTTCATTCCCTACAACTAAAAATATATAAAGGTGCCAATGTGTTGTATCTTAAGATAATGATTGTAGCTAAGAATTCACATTTTATTCTTCATTGATAGTCTTATTGCTAAAATGTCACTAACATGTTCCAATGAAAGATTAATATTTAATCTAATAATAATTAGTCTCCCATTAAAAAAAACATACAAAAATAAACAAAACTGAAAACCAAAACTCTTTCTGATGTACAAAATTGGGAAGGTGGGAGTTTTCCTTATTCAAGGATGAGCAGAGAGCCCTATTTCAATTATTATAGGCAAGTAGACTTAGGTAAATAAGATGCAGATTTAGTGTGGGTACATTTTCTTGTGATGTTTTGCTTATTTGGAGGGTACAATCCTACTTTCTCTTTATAAGCAAGCATATCTAATAAAAGAGTAATATGCAAATTGACCATACCTTCACTATACCCACAAGCCACGCCCACAAGCCAATCAGAGGCGGAGTGGGGCCAAGGCTGCTGGTAAGTACACAAGGTGGGTGGTGGGGCTGCGGCACATGGGAGGCCGACACTGCGAGGCCACCTCAGAGCACAGGAGGCTGGGCATGCAGAAGTGTGGCTGCCGATTGCGGGGTGCCCCTGGGCCTGGGAAGCCACTGCTGGGGCTAAGGCCTGGGCTGGGAGGGCAGGGCCAAGGCATCTGGCCAGCCCAGGGGGACCCCGGGGCTAGGTGGTCACTGGGTGGTTGCCAGCAGCCGGGGCTAAGGCCAGGGCAGGGTGGGCGGGGCCGAGGTGGCTGGGGCAGAGCCAGCCATCAGCTCCATTGCAGGGTGATGGCTGGGTGCCCAAGGCCTAAAGCTTCAGCCAGGGGTGGGGGGTCAATAGGAAATCCCTTGAGGGCTCCCAGTATGTGTGAGGGGGCATGTTGGGCTGAGGGATCACCCAACCCCACTGCACAAATTTCGTTCATCTGGCCCCTAGTAGTTATATAATAAGGTAGCTAATTGTAGTCCAACCATGGTAAAAATATGTCTCTCAAATTTTATCTATCACATTTAGCATGAGGTAGAATGCCATGATTTTGTCAGGCATATAACTTACCACATTGGTGAATTAGGAGAGAAGAGTATTCCTACTGTTTTCTTTACACACTGAAACCAATATGCATGCACTAGTTCCTTTTTTATGAACCCATAGTTGATTCAGTAATTGATCTATAAAAGTGGATTGGGAATGATTGGCATAAACTGTTTTCCATCACAGTAAATTCTTCAAGTGACCTATTCTACCCACTGCACCATATTCCTTTTTAAATGTACCAGAATACCTAGATAATTAGTATCTCACATAATAAAATTTTAATTAATTCTAAAAGGTAAAAATTGTGTATATTTTCTAAACATAATACAAGTAAAATTTAATTTGATGAGACAAAGAAAAACTAAGAAAACAAAAAGCACAAATATAAACTTTGTTTTAAGTGTTTCCTCCTCATTAATTTTGGGGTCATAAATGGAATTTTAAAAATACTATTTGAAGAAATTTAGAAAAAGAAAAATATATGAAATGTGAGCAATATTTACTTGGAGAAATCTTCATAGGTATAAGTGTTCTGAATGTTGTTATAAAAAGAACAATTAAAATAAATAAAAATTAAATATATTACAAATTATTTAAGCACATAAAAGTTGTCCAAGGACATAATCTGAAGCTGTTACTAATAAATATATAAAAGCAGGTGTTATAATACCATATATAAAATATAAAATTGATTCCAAAGCTGAAAATTATTCCAATTGTATAATAAAATCTACATTTCAATTGCAGAGATAAATAAAATAACTTGGTGTGCGGTGCCAGATTTGTTCCAATCCAGGTACTGGCAGAGACACTGGGTGGTCTCCTAATTCAAATGACATGTTCTATTTAATATTTAGTAAGCACCCATTATCATTTATAAGGTTTTCAGCCATCAACTCAAATGCAGGTTAAGTCTGAACAGACCCTGAAGCATCCAGTTTGTGGAGACTTTGGGGTAAATACAGGCTAATCTTAACATAGAACAGCTTTTACCAAAGCTTCAAGTTCTTGCAAACACATTAACTATTATGTTTAGGGTCACTTTTGGATATTACTTCTGATACATGCTCATCTGTGGCCATTTCTGCTGATATTGAGAGATGATCATGATAATCATATCTTAAATAAGTCAATTATATACTTATGTTACAAAATATGATTAACAGATAAATAAGTACTATATAATTAAGTAAAACCATCATTAACTTGATAAAACTATTATGATTAAATTAGCACTTACACTATTTAAAGTAACAGTCTTTATTATTACTGTATTTTTAAAGTTACTTTTTAAACTGCTACTCTAAAAGATAAGCATGACTTTGTTCCAGGCTTAGAAAATACAATTTTGCTGGAAAGGTTATAATGCAAAACAATCTTATTTTTTCACACCCTAGAAATTCAACAATTCTTTATTATTCAAATAAGAAGTAGCTAAATTCTGTCACCTACTCAAAAAGGTATAAAATTAACCAATAAATAATATGAATACAGCAACAGACTGAGTTGTATGGCTGTAGGATGGGAGAAAATTTTTCTTTGCATGCCCAAATGGTGCAGGGCCTTTCCACACAAGGCAAAAATCTTGGTTTATGTGGGACTGATAAACTCTGCTGGACTTACCCTAAAACTCCCTGCCACCCTGCCCCATCACAAGCGCATGGAAGTACCCAGTAGTGGCATCTAGCCATGGTATACACTGGAACATTTGCTGAGTGGCCTCAGACCTAGCACTGGCAAAGAGGTTGAACCTATATCCATCTGGTGAGGATCGGCACTCCTAACTGGTGACTTGCTGAGAATCTACCTCATGCAACCTGAATTCTTTCAGAGGCTCCTTTAGTGACTGATCCTAGCAGGCAGCTGGAAGGCAGTGGCAGGCAGAGCTGGATCTTAGGGTTTCTTGGGACTTTCACTGACCTGCTCCTGGGCCAGGTATTGGTAAAAAACAGCCTTGGTATGCAGCATGATCCTTCCCGCACACATCCAGGCTAGATAGCCATAAACTGTGGATCGCTCTGTAACTCCAAACAGGTATCTGAGGGCTGGTCACAGGCAGATTCTGAAATTAGCCTGCACCAGAGTATCTCCCAATAAGCCCCAGAACCTACACAACCAATGGCCAGATTCAGACAACAGAGAAGGATATATAAAATGAATTTGGTGGACATAATGGGAGATATAAACTGCAATACATTCATAGGTGGGCATTTTAATACCCCATTGACATCAATGGATAGATCTTTCAGACAGAAAATCAATAAGAAAATAGCACCCTTTAATGAAAGGCTATATCAGTGGATTTAATTAGTATTTTTAGAGATATAACTCCAAACCAGCAAAATACACTTTTTTTTCTAGTGCACATGGAACGTTTTCTAGGATACAGCACATCTTAGGCCACTAAATAAATCTCAATAAATTTAAGAAGGTTGAAATCATATCAGTCATCCTCTTTGACCATAATGGTATAAAATTAGAAATCAATCACAAGAAAACAAAACAAAAAGAAAAACACACAAATAAATGGAGGCTAAATAATATGTTTCAAAGCAATAAATGCATTAATAATTAATATAAAGAGGAAATAAAAAGGTACCTTGAAGCAAATGACAATGAGAACACATAAAAATCTTTGGAACACAGTGAAAGAGAGAGGACCCTAATAATAAAATTTTAAAAAATGAAAGGGAAGTAAAAACTGACTCCAAAAATACAAAGAATTGTAAGAAAATATTCTGAACAACTATATGCCAACAAATTGGACAATGTGGATGAAAGGGATAAATTCCTAGGAACATACAATCTTCTAAACTGAATCAGGAAGAATCAGAGTATCTGAATAGACAGATTGCAACTAGTGAAATTAAAACAGTAATAAAAATAAATAAACCTTAGTTGATTTGACTTAGTGGATAGAGAATTGGCCTGTGGACTCAAGGGTCCCAGGTTCAATTTCTGGTCAAGGGCACATGCCCAGGTTGCAGGCTTGATCCCCAGTGCGGGGCATGCGGGAGGCAGTTGATCAATGATTCTCATTATTGATATTTCTCTCTCTCTCTTCCTCTCTGAAATCAATAAAAATATATTTATAAACAAACAAAACAAAACAAAACACCTCCCAACAAACAAAAGTCCTAGACCAGCTGGCTCCACAGGAAAACTTTATCAAATATGCAAAAGAACTAACAACTATACTTCTCCAACGATTCAAAAAAAATTCCAGAGGAATGAAGACTCACAAGCTCATTTTATAAGGCCAGCATTAGCTGAATTCCAAAACCAGATAAAGACACTACAAAGTAAGAAAATTATAGGCCAATATCCCTGACGAACATACATGCTAAAATCATCAACAAAATATTAATAAACCAGGTGCAACACTACATTAAAAAAGATCATACTCCATGATCAAGTAGGATTTATTCTGGGGATGTAAACTTGACACAACATCTATAAATTAAAAAATTTGATATATCACTTGAATAAAATGAAGGATAAAAATCACATGATCACATTAATAGATGCAGAAAAAATATTTGATACAATCTAGCACCAATTTATTATAAAAATTTCCAGAAAAGTAGAATAGAGGAAACTTACATCAATACAATAAAGGCCATTTATGAAAAATCCACAGCCAATGTTATACTCAATGAACAAAAACTAAAACTATTTTTCTTAAGGTCAGGAACAAGACAAGGATGTCCATTTTCACCACTCTTATTCAACACTAGAGGCCCGGTGCACAAAACTCATTCACGGGATTGGGGGGGGGGGTTGTCCCTCATCCCAGCCTGTACCCTCTCCAATCTGGGACCCCTTGAGGGGTGTCCAACTGCCCTTTCACAATCTAGGACTCTTAGCTCCCAACTGCTCACCTTCCTGCCTTCCTGATTGCCCCTAACTGCTTCTGCCTACCAGCCTGATCACTTTCTAACCACTCCCCTGCCAGCCTGATTGATGTCTAACTGCTATTCTGCCAGCCTGTTTGCCCCCAACTTCCCTCCTCTATTGGCCTGGTCACCCCTAACTGCCCTTCCCTGCAGGCTTGATCGCCCCCAACTGCCCTCCCTTGCAGGCCTAGTCCCTCCCAACTGCCCTCCCCTGATGGCCTGATCACTCACAAATGCCCTCCCTTGCAGGCCTGGATCCTCTCACTGTCCTCCTCTGCTAGCCATCTTGTGGTGGCCATCTTGTGTCCACATGGGGGCAGGATCTTTGACCACATGGGGGCAGCCCTCTTGTGTGTTGGAGTGATGGTCAATCTGCATATTACTCTTTTATTAGATAGATAGGACCGAAAGCTCTAGCCACAACATTCACACAAGAAGAAGAAATAAAATACATTGAAACTGGAAAGGAAGAACTAAAATTGTCATTATTTGCATGTGGCATGATACTATACATAGAGAACCCTAAAGATTCCACAAAAAAACTATTGAAACTGATAAATGAATTTAGTAAAGTAGCAGGATACAAAATAAATATTCAGAAATCAATTGCACTTTTATTGACCAATAATGACCTATCAGAAAGGGACACTAAAAAACAAGCCTATCTATAATTGCTTGAGAAAGAATAAAATGCCTAAGAATAAATTTAACAAAGGATATAAAATACCATATGTACTCAGAAAATCGTAAGACACTGAAGAAAGAAATGAAAGAAGATACAGATAAGTAGAAGCATATACCATGTTCATAGAAAGGAAGAATTATTATCATTAAAATGTCCATATTTTCAAACCAACCTATAGATTCAACATAAGTCCTATCAAAATCCCAAAGGCATAGTTCACAGAACTAGAATAAGTATTTCAAAAATTTATATGGGACCACCAAAAACCCAGAACAGCAAAGGTGATATTAAGAAAGAACAAAGTTGAAAAAAAAATCACATTACCTGATATCAAACTGGGATAAAAACAGAAATATAGGCCAATAAAACAGAATAGAAAGCCCAGAAATAAACCTATATTTTAATGGTCAATTTTTATTTTACAAAGGAGGCAAAATACAATGGGGAAAAGAGATTCTCTACAATAAATAGTGTTGGAAAAACTGGACAAATATATACAAAGAAATGAAACTAGACCACTTTCTTTCACCATACATAAGAATAAACTAAAACTGTATTAAATATTTAAATGTTATACTTGATACAATAAAAATCCTAGAAGAAAACATAGGCAATATAATCTCAGACATTTCTCATTGGGATATATATTTTTTTGATATATCTTTTTGGGCAAGGAATGCAAAAGAAAAAATAAACTAATGGAACTACATAAAACTAAAAAGTTTTGCACAATAAAAGAAACCATCCACAAAATAAAAAGACAACCCTTTGGGATAACATACTTATCAGTGATACAACTGATAAGAGATTAATATCTAAAATTTATAAAGAATTCATACAACTCAATACCAATTCATCAATAATCTAATTAACAATGGACAAAGGACTTGAACAGACACTTCTCCAGAGAGGACATACAGATGTCCTACAGACGTAGAAATAGGTGGTCAACATCATTAATCATCAGGGAAATGCAAATTAAGACCACAATCAAATATGACCTCATACTGTCAAATTGTTTGCCCCCAATAAATCAACAAACAAATGGCAAAATGTGGAGAAAAGTAAACCTGATGCACTGTTGGTGGGAATGCAGACTGGTATAGCCACTGTGGAAAGGGATATGTAGTTACCCCAAAATATTAAAAATAGAACTGCCTATGACTCAATTATGAAGAATCCAGAAATAGTAATTCAAAAGAATATATGCACCTCTATATTTATTGCAGAGTTACTTACAATGAGCCAAGATTTAGAAGCAGCCAAGTGTCCATCAGTAAATGAGTGAATTAAAAAAGCTGTGGTACATTTATACAGTGGAATTCTACTTAACTATAAAGAAAGAAAGAAATCTTATCATTTGACAGCATGGATGGACCAGGAGATTATTATGCTAAGTGAAATAAGCCAGTCAGAAAAAGACAAATAACCATGTGATCTCACTTGTATGTGGAATATAATGAACAAAATATACTAACAAATAAAAATAAAAAGAATAAGGATTAAAGGGAGGCATAATTATAACCATTTTAAAACATCTTTGAATCATAAATTGACATTCAAATATCTGGTGGAGACAGGAAAAAAGGAAAATGACTATTTTATTAAAGAATACATTGTTTTAAAATCTGCCCTTAGAAATATTGTTATTTCCATTTTCAGACATTCAAATATTGAAATATATATATATATATATCTCCTATCTAATAAAAGAGTAATATGAAAATTGACCACACCTTTGCTACACCCACAAACCACATTCACAAGCCACGCTCACAGGCCAATCAGGGCGAGTATACAAATTAACCCAACCAAGATGGTGGTTAATTTGCATATCCTGGTGCAGAAGATGGAGTAAAAGGAAGCCAAGCACTGCAGAAGGCACCAAAGCTGCAAAGAAGCAAGCAAGTTGGGCGGGGGAGAAGGGAGGGACTGAGGCAGCAGAGAAGGGAGCGAGGCAGAGGAGATAGGAGGGAGCTTTGCTCAGGCTGCAGGATGCCATATTCTTGCAGGAATTTTCCTGCAATGGGTCTCTAGTGTATATATATATATATATATATATATATATATATATGGTTTAATAATTTAGTTTCTGATAAAACAAAATGACTTCTTATAAATAGTTATGACTTCTTATAGTTATTATAGTTTGCATTTAAGTAATTCTGATGGGATGGAAAAGATAAGAGAATTTATGAACTATCCTATGGTTTTAATGACAGGAAAATACATGCATTATGACATAATTAAGAGTCATATGCTTTTTTTAACCTCATTATTTTTTAGAGTTGTTTCAGGATCATAACAAAATGGAGCGGAAGGTAGAGATATTTTTCACACACCTCCTGCCTCCACACATCAGCAGCCATATTCTTTATCAACTTCTTCCACCAGAGTGGGACACTTGTGACAGCTGGCTAACTACATTGACACATCATCTTTATCCAAAGTCCATAGTTACATTAAGGTTCACTGCTGATTTTGTATATCCTATGGCTTTGAGCAATTTATAAATGACAAGTATGCCTAATATTGACTATTTTTATGCCCTAAAGTCCATCCTCTCTGCACTGCCTATTCATTCTCTCCCCAGCCCTATCACTTGGAAGATATTTATCTTTTCTTGACTCCAAAGTTTTGCCTTTTCTAGAATGTCATATACTAGCAATTGGAATAATGTAATATGGAGCCTTTTAAGATTGACTTCTTTCACTTAGTAATATGCATATTACATTGTCTGCATGTTCCATAGCTTACTTATCCATTCATGAACTGGAGGACATCACGGTTGCTTCCAAGTTTAGGCAATTATGAATAAAACTATAAACATCTGTGCATAGGTATTTGAGCTGACACAGTTTTCAATTCCTCTGGGTAAATGTGATTGTTGGATTACATAATTGGAGTATGTTTAGTAAGAATCTGTTTTTTAAAATGATTTTATTAACATTATTTACATGATTCATTTTTATTATCACCATGAAGGAGTTTACAAGATGTAACTTACTTTTTTACACCAAGACATTTGTTATAAGTTCAGACACTATTATATAATGCCTACTTTGAAGCCTCGGACTGAGGATATATATATATTCAAGACAGGACAAAATGCCAAGCCCAGAAGAGCTGTAGTCTGACTGGAAATACAGCAGGAATGGATTCCGTTTCCCAGCAAGGCTCCTTGGAAATCAGATTTTTTTTTATTTTTTTATCTTTATTGTTCAGTTTATTAATTACATTGTTTCCCCTTTTTATCCCCCTATAGCTCCCCTCCACCCTGTACCTATCCCACCCTCCACCCTCACCTCCCCCTCCCCACTGTCCTCTCCCATTGTTGCTAGATTTTTGTCCAGTCTCTTGCTGCACTTCCCACAACCCTTTTCTCCCCAAGAATTGTCAGTCCATTCCCTCTCTATGTCCATGTCTCTGTTATATTCACCAGTCTATCCTGTTCAACAGCCTATCAATTCACTTGATTTTTATGTTCATTTGTTGATAGATGTGTATTTGTTTTTCATAATTTTCATCTTTACCTTTTTCTTCTTCCTCTTCTTAAAGAATATCTTTCAGCATTTCATATAATATTGGTTTGGTGGTGATGAACTCCTTTAGCTTTTTCTTATCTGCGAAGCACTTCATCTGACCTTCAATTCTGAATGATATCTTTGCTGGATAGAGTAATCTTGGTTGTAGATTCTTGCTGTTCATCACTTTGAATATTTCTTGCCACTCCCATCTGGCCTGCATCGTTTCTGTTGAGAAATCTGCTGACAGTCGTATGGGTGCTCCCTTATAGGTAACCAACTGTTTCTCTCTTACTGCTTTTAATATTCTCTCTTTGTCTTTTGCTCTTGGCATTTTAATTATGATGTGCCTCGGTGTGGTCCTCTTAGGGTTCCTATATATTGGGGTTCGGTGCACTTCTTGGACTCCTAAGTCAATTTCTTTCACCAGGTGTGGGAAGTTTTCAGTCACTATTTCTTCAAATAGGTTTTCATTGTCTTGGCCTCTCGCTTTTTCTGGCACCCCTATAATTCGGATGTTGGTATGCTTGAGGTTATCCCAGAGGCCCCTTACACTATCTTCAATTTTTTGGATTCTTTTTGTTTCTTGCTTTTTCAGCTGAGTGGATTTTACCTCTTTGTATTTCAGATCTTTAACTTGGTTCTTGGGGTGCTGCAGGGCACTTTTAGGTCTTTGTTTAATATTTTTTGTTTCAGTCAGTGTATGCTTAATTTCTGGTTGGTCCTTTTTCATATCCTTGAGAGGCTCCTTTATATCCTTGAGGGTTTCTTTCATTTCCTTGTAGTACTCATTCATTTCCACGTTGGTCTTGATCATTTCCACGTTGGTCTTGATAATTTCCTTGCAGGTCTCGTTTATATCCTTGAGGGTGTTGTTCATTTTCTTGTAGGACTCATTCATTTCCTTTGTGGTCTTGCTTATTTCTTTATAGGCCTCGATCTTTTGTTGGAGCCTCTTAAAAAACCCTATAACCGTGGTTCTGAATTCCATGTCCAGTCGTTTTTTTTTCCTCCATTTCTTTCACATCTGATTTCTTTCCATGTTGCTGCATGGTGGCTGCTTCCCTGAGTTGGTCAATTAGCTTTGTGTGGTAGACTTCCTACTAGGGATAGTGGCTCAGCCTCCCCAGTTACCTGAGGTGGATATGGGCTGCACAGTCTTGCTGAAGTTAAGCTCAGTTAATCGTTGTTAGCACTTGGAGGGTTGACCTCCAGGCCAATTGTCTGTGAAGCTCAGCTGTGCTCAGGTTGGGTGGGCGGAGTCTCCGGGCCAAGCAGACAGCGTTAGCTCCACCCTATGCGGCCCTGGGGACTCTGTGCCAGGGGCAATGGCAGCCAGCACCTCTGACAGAGAGCCGCTCCGGAGCTCCACTGGCTGCTGGCTGCCGGGGAATTCAGACTTTCCCAAAATGAGTCTGCAAGCGCAATGTCTCACCCAGGGTCATAAAACAAAGCAGTCTGACGGTTTCCGAATGAGAGGCAAGTCGTGGTGCGCTCTCTGCGCCGTCACGCAGCCGAGCTGTTCGCACGAGCTGCCTTCTCCACAAGCCGGGAGACCCGGCAGCACCCGAGCTTCTGCGTGCCCTCCCACTGTCCAGTTTTCACCCCGTGTGATCCTGGGTTCTCTGGAGTTCGCCCGGAGCTGGAGATTCAGTCCAGTGGGATGCCTTTGTCTCCCCATTCGAGAAAACTGGCGGGTTTTCAGCCGCCCGCCCTCTCCGCGGAGCGCACTCCAAACCTCTCTCCGCGCAAATCTTTCAACGCTGTTCGCAGCAGCTCCTCCGAGTCACAGTGTCTTATTTTCACTTTTATTTGTGGAGTTTTCACTCGGCGAGCGTTCTGGTGATTCTGGAAGGTATTTGTTCTTTCGTTAAGTTGTAGTATTAAAATTGCTGATTATGACAGCAAGATAGGTGTTTCACCTTTGCCGCCATCTTAGTTCTCTCTTGGAAATCAGATTGTCAAGAGGAAGACAGTCCCAGGTGCAGCTGATTGTAACTGGAAAATGGACTTTAGCACAAGGAATAATAATCATTCAATAAAATGGAGCAGCCTAAAAGACACTTCTTAAGAACTAAGTAACACTTTTTTTTCCAAAAAAATTTCAAAGAGTTTGAAATGAAGAGTTGCAGAATAATAAATTGCAGCCCCTTAAATTCTTTGTGTAAAGTGATGATTAATCCCAGAAATTTAGAGACATTCACTCTACAGTTAAGGTCGCAGTACCTGAAAAACAATGATGCTGGGACCAAGGGTCAGGCAAAGCCCAGTAAAGGCATCCCAATTTAGCTACAACTGGAAATATAAGCATTTAGCCTTGCATTTTATGAGAAAAAATTATAATTATCTTCATATTCAACATATTGGGTAAAGATGTCACTGCATTATAGTTGTCAATGATCAATTGGACCACATTTTACATGGCTTTGCTGTAATTGTCCATGTTTCCTGTTAAAAGAACGATTATATTACTGTTTCAATGCTATTCTTTTAAATAAGATGGAACTTTGAGTTTATTAGCATGCTTAGCATGGTCTTGCAGATGTTCTCTTACTAAATCAAATGGTGCATGAAGATAGAAGTTAGAAAGAACCTTCTCTGTATGATCGAATTTCTTCCCAGAGACGAATGTGGTACTAAAATACATGCATGTTAAAAACTAGTGTTTCAGGGTCGTGGCGGATGCAAAGAAAATATTAATTGATTGTATCTCCTGCTATTAATTTTCTTCAAGGGTTCAGCAATAGTAGTAAGTAGTAATAAGCAGATGTTGGTATTTAAAACTGGGTTTAAATTCCTGTTCAGTGTAGCAATCATTACATCAGTTTCTCAAAATACGCTTTTATAAGTTGGGTATGCAAAGTGGATTTGTTCTATGCTGTTCCAGCCTCTGATAATAGAGCTGTCTTACACATGTCTCTTTATTGCAAACAAGCAAGTTTTTCTTGAAAAGTAATTGATAGGCTAGATTGCTGATCTCAAAATGACAGTTAGACCCACCTACACAGAATCCCTAACCTTTTTTAAGTAAATGTACATGAAATCAAGAAAAAAAACCCCACTAAATTACTATTAGAAATGCATATAGGTACAAGTTATATATTCATGTATATTTTTATAAGACACATTGGTTTGTAAAAATATAATGGTTATAATATACAGGCTTTTAAATTTAAAAATATTGTTTAAATATGATACATATATTCAAGCACAAACATGTATGCAATATGCATATATACATATCAATACATATGTAAGGTATACAAGGGATATTTGTGGAAGAATATGCAAGAAAATATATAATTACGTCTCTTATGTGGTATAGAAAAAGTGATATGAATTTTTAATTCTGTACCACTTTGTACATGTAGATGTTATAAAGTATTCTTTATTTTTTTCATAAAAATGAGAATAAACTTTTTTTTTTTGTTTAAAGTATCACAAATAGTAGTACATATGTTTCCTTTCTTTTCTCCCCTTGGTTCCCCTGGCATTCCCAACCCCCCAGCACATGCCCTCACCTGCCCGCCCCCCAGTGTCCTGTGTCCTATGGTACGCCTCTGTGCATGCATATCAGTCCTTTGTTTGATCTCTTGCAGCATCCCCCCCAACCTCCCCGCCTCCCCACTGTAGTTCGACAGTCTGTTCCATGCTTCTTTGCCTCTGTATCTGCTTTTATTTTCCCCACTTCCTTTCTTTAAAAAATCTTGCCTCTGCAGACTAGAAATAAACATGTGAGCGCAAGAAATGTTTGAGACCCAGTTTCAAGGACCAACAGTTCTGAGTCTGTTTCAATATCAAAATGTTCCTTATGTGCGCATGTCAGCAATGGTGTCTGGATGGTGGACAGATGTTGGCAATGCAGGTTTGACCCTCTGTTGTTTGGTCCTGGGCAATCTGCAGCGACGCTCAGCTGCTGACGGGTAGCACGGCAAGGTGACATCAGCCTCTTCCATCTCTGGACTGTCTCTCCTCTTGTCTTGAGAATAAACATATTAACTTTAAAGTAAAAGTACATGTCAAAGGATTATATGTACCTAATTAATAAAAATATAAATTAATTTTATTCTTATTTTAAAAAATTACTGAGCCCTTCAATATACAAGGAACTCTTATGGGAGCTTTACATATTGTAACTCATGTTCGTACAACATCTTTAAATGAAACATATCCCAAATACTCAGAATGCCATTTTCATGCATTGGATTATGGAAAAATTATTGTTTTTTTTAATTTTTACACTTTCAAATGTTGATTTATATTCGTTATTACATGTCCAATTAATTAAAAATGTAGGCGGTATTAATTTACTTGATTACTTAATGTGAACAGACAATAGGCATATTTCATTTATGCAGACATTTTATGATTTCCATGTTCCAGGAAAGAAGACTGTGATAATTGCTTTGCTTTGGGAATTATTTTTAAATGTGGGAGTTTGTGGGCATTAGATTTTAGGTTCTGCTTAGACTTGGTTAGGTGATGCCATTCCTTGTCATGGGTGTTAACTGTGTGCCCAGGCCGCCATTGTTTTCCAGGTCCAATTCTAAACAGTTGTTTAGAATCTGGAAAAGGGATATGTTTTTGAGATTTATTTCTTTAGGCAGAAGATTGCTTTGCGTGACAGCTGCAAAATCCTGCAGCCCATACTTCTCTGGTGCCCATGGCAAACAGATCATTCACAGAGGCTGCAGATTGATCGTTATAAATACCTTTTCACTCAAGGGGAGGGGTAGAGTGCAATCATTCTCTGTGCACCCATTCAGTGGGTCAGCTTTCCAATCTCATATTGATAGGGAGCAACGGTCTCATCTATATTGTACAAAGTAATTATGGGTATTTTATGGATGCATCTATCTCTCATGTTTAAAAAGGTATCAACCCATGAAAACTGTCTGACCGGTCAGATATTCAGTTAGGATTTAACAAGCAGACTACCACCGTTCAGGCTTCTCTGGAAGCTCAGTGAATGCTGCAGAGACTAAGGAGAGATGACAGGGCCACAGGAAACATCTCCAAATATTCCCACGAGCCCTTCATTTTAACCGAACGTTTAAAATTATTTATTCTGTGAAAATGCAAACTTTGTTCTCCCACCTGCTTCTACCTGCTTTCCTTTCATCTGAACTGCCGCTGGGTTATTACCACAGCGTTTTGCTTGGTAATAAACTAGACTCTTTATGGAGAAAGTGACTTCTGTTACCATTGCTGGAAAATACTTTGCCTCTACTACTTGTCATGTGTTACTACTGCAAAGCATGTTTTGTTTGATCTTAATGACTGCTTCAGGCAAAGCAGGTGGACTCCCTTCCTTGTTCGGGGCCACAGCAGATGAAGGTTGTGATGATGAGTAAACCTGAAACTTTCATAAAGCTCAGGTTGGTGTGTGCAAACTTTTCTCATTTTGCACTTGTTGTTTTTCATCAGAGTCCATCATAGCTGCTTCATGCTGTGGAGCCACATGGCCACCAAAATGACACAATTACAAATAAGAACTCAGCGTGAGGTCATACCTGCATTGATAAGGAAAAAATGTTTAAGGCAAAAATAAAGAGGAAAGAGAAACAATTGAGTTTACAACATATTTAAAAGTGTTCTATATATTTTCCCTTGTTTTAATATTCCAAGTATTACTATACAGATATTGATTTTAAATAAATTTCAGAAAGAAAATTTTGACATATAATAGTTGTAAAAGTAAATAAAGAATAATTTGATGACTAATAGGCAATTTATCAATCTTCTCCATTGAAGAATAATAAAAAGAAAGCAAATGGAAATAAAACATATGATTTAGGTGACTCAATATAGCTTACTAAATTATAGATACATATGTATGATTATGTTATATTCATGCTCTTTAGCAATCAGAATATTTATTTTCCTCATTTATGCAAGTCTAACTATAGAGAAATATTAGGAGTATTTTTTTTAGATAGGAGGTAACTAATAATTTTATACATTTCTATCTTTTACACATTTTCTAAAAAGACATATTTTATAAATAAATCTTTATTGTTCAGATTATTACAATTGTTCCTTCTTTTTTTCCCCCATAGCTTCCCTCCACATGGTTTTCACCCCACCCTCTGTCCTTACCCCTTGCCCTCCCTGTCCTCATCCATAGGTGTATGATTTTTGTCCAGTCTCTTCCCGCACCCCTACACCCCTTTTTCTCTGAGAATTATCAGTCCACTCCATTTTTATGCCCCAGATTCTATTATATTCACCAGTTTATTCTGTACATCAGATTTTTTATTCACTTGGTTTATAGATTCACTTGTTTGTAGATATGTATTTGTTGTTCATAATTTTTATCTTTATCTTTATCTTCTTCTTCTTCTTCCTCTTTTTAAAGAATACCTTTCAGTATTTCCTATAGTACTGGTTTGTTGGTGATGAACTCCTTTAGCTTTTTCTTATCTGTGAAGCTCTTTATCTGACCTTCAATTCTGAATAATAGCTTTGCTGGGCAGAGTAATCCTGATTGTAGATTCTTTTTTTTTTAATTATTTTTTATTGATTTTTTGCAGTATAATAGTAGTACATGTTTTCCTTTCCCCCTCCCCCTTATCCTCCCCCCAGCCTCCCCCACCCCCCAGCACATATCCCCAGCTTCCCCCCTCCCCGCCCCAGTGTCTTTCATTCATTGGTTATGTTCATATGCATGCATACAAGTCCTTCCGTTGATCTCCCCCCGCATCTGCCTCCCATCCACCCAAGCCTCCCCGGTAGCTTGACAGCCTGTTCAAGGCCATCCTGCCTCTATATCAATCACTCTCCCCTGTTTCTTTTCTTCAAAAATATCTTGCCTCTGCATACTAGAAATAAATGTATAAGAACAAAAAGTGTTTCAGTCTCGGTTTCAATGTCCAACTTTTCTGAGTCCCAGTTTCAGTGTCAAATAATTCTTTATGTGTATAAGTCAGCAATGGTATCCAGATGGTGGACATATCGTGTCAATGCAAGATCCATCCTCTCTGATTTGGTCCTGGGCTGCCTGCAGACATGCACAGCTGCTGACTGCTAGCATGGCAAGGTGTCGTCAGTGTCCCCCATCTCTGGACCGTCCTCGTGACTGGAACAGATCCATCAGTTCCTCACCGTCGCAGGAATCCACATGGTCTTGGAGTTGTTCTCTGAAAACACACAAACACATTCTCGACCAAAAGTTAACAAAGGGATCCTCTATGCAAAATAGACTAGGGATTCTTTTTAATTTTTGCCTAAATGATTTTCCTTTGGCTTATTTTGACACCATGTGTGTTTTTTCATGGGTGTCCTGCTATTGTTTTTACAAATGGAATTTACTTTACTGGAGTAAGAATTTTCTAGATGTATTTTACTTACTCGATATTTGTTTTTTGTCCCTTACATGATATTACCCCGCTGTCCCCTCCCCTTTTTTGATTAATGGGGACTTTTGGAAATTTTCTATTGCAGTCTTGATAATTTTAAATTTTAATTTTTGCACACAAAGTGACTGCTTTAGGTTCTTTGGATGTTAGGCAAATTTACAGTGAGATGAACTACTAATAGATTTTTCAGTTAATGTTTTAGGAAAAGCTTTTTGTCCAGTACACTATAATTTTCTTGAGTATTCTCATATTTCACTTGGCCAATTTAAATTAATCTGAAAACTTGATTACTATTTTCCTGTCAATTTTAATACTCAAGCAGAAATCTTAGTTTACCCTGTGAATACTAGTGGAAAGGAATATTTGCAATTTTGAGTAGGTCCCGAGCATTCCTGGTAATAGACTGAATTTAGATATACAGCAGTTATTGCTGGCCGAGTCTCTGTCTGCCGCCTGGGTCCCCATATGAGTTGTGTGTGGGAGGCGAAGCAGCCGTGGGGGTAGGAGACCTCCCTTAGGAGGGTTGAGAATTCAAACCCCTGCAAGGTTTGTGGATGAGGGTCTGTGCCCCACCTCTGTTGACCTTTTAGTTCTCTCCTGTTGGCCCCTCTGCGACTGTGCCTGTCTTAGGTTGTTCCTTCCCTGAGGAATCTTACCCGTCTCTGGCTAACCAGCCATCCTCCAGGGCCAAACAGGGTGATGTGAGGTTCAATTCTGTCTGCTTTGTAGTCTATGCCCCCCTGTGGCCTCCACGTCCAGTACCTGCCTTGGGGTCCCCTCACCTGCTGGCAGGGTCCCGGTACTGATCACATATCTCGGGGGACCCAGGTTTCTTCTCCAGAGAGGGCCCAGCTCACACCATTGGTCGAGATACAGATCCATGGTGCCAGCTGCCCAAAGGCTTCAGCCACAGCTCGAACTGAAAACTCTGGCATCAGCTGTGTGTATTTGGATAGTAACAAGAAGGTCCCTCTTGGCAGAAAGGGCAAGAAGGGCCAATATAGAATGCTCGGATGCCTTCCCAGTGCCTTAATTCCTTCTGAAAGGGATTAATTTCTTTCCTATCCTTTTTTTAAGTTGCTGCCCAACACTCAAAGAATTAGTTTGTAAGTTTATTTGGGATAATTGTATAATATGCTGTTGTCAAATATCAAATATTATAATGACATTGTAGAATAATATCATGTAAGGGTATTATGGTGTCATGGGAGGTTAAGCAGGGCCTAGCCTAAGGACTGGTCTCCATAGGATATGACAGGCTCTAGGCCATGTCAATTCAATGTCAGACTAGCTGCCATTTTTTTATAATTTTATATAAACTTTGTCAGGGATGTAAAAACACAAATCACTTACCTCAGTTCAAGAGTTCAAGTATATTGACTTTTCCACTTACTCTCACCACCTGCCACTTACCCTGAGGTTTGACATTCTGATGGACTTTTCTCAGTCTCTGGATCCATTCTTGTTCATCAGTCTATGTCATTGATTGTATTCCTCAAATGAGTGAGATCATGTGATATTTGACTTTCTCTGCCTGGCTAATTTCACTTAGCATAATGCTCTCCAAGTCCATCCATGTTGTTACAAATGGTAGGAGCTCCTTCTTTTTTTCCGCGGCGTAGTATTCCATTGTGTAAATGTACCATAGTTTTTTAATCCACTCATCTGCTGATGGGCACTTCGGCTGTTTCCAAATCTTAGCTATGGTAAATTGTGCTGCTATGAACATAGGGGTACATATATCCTTTCTAATTCGCCTTTCTAATTTCTTGGGGTATATTCCTAGAAGTGGGATCACTGGGTCGAATGGGAGCTCCATTTTTAGTTTTTTGAGGAATCTCCATACTGTTCTCCACAGTGGCTGTACTAGTCTACAATCCCACCAGCAGTGCACAAGAGTTCCTTTTTCTCCGCATCCTCGCCAGCACTTGTTGTTTGTTGATTTGTTGATGTAAGCCATTCTGATAGGTGTGAGATGGTACCGCATAGTCGTTTTGATTTGCATCTCTCGGATAATTAGTGACTTTGAGCAAGTTTTCATGTGTCTCTGGGCCTTCCTTTTGTCTTCTTTCGTGAAGATGCTATTTAGGTCTGTTGCCCATTTTTTTATTGGATCATTTGTTCTCCTTTTATTGAGTTGGGTGAGTTGCCTGTAGATGCTTGAGATTAAACCTTTATCACTAATAACATTTGCAAACATGTTCTCCCATACAGTGGGTTTTCTTGTTGTTTTGTTGATGGTTTCTTTAGCTGTGCAAAAGCTTTTGATTTTGATGTAGTCCCATTTGTTTATTTTCTCTTTAGCTTCCATTGCCCTCGGAGCAGTATCATCAAAGAAGTTCTTTTGGCATATGTCTGAGATTTTTCTTCCTGTAGATTCCTCTAATATTTTTATGGTTTCCTGTCTTACGTTTAAGTCCTGTATCCATTTTGAGTTTATTTTTGTGTATGGTGTAAGTTGGTGCTCTAGTTTCATTTTTTTGCATGTATCTGTCCAATTTTCCCAACACCATTTATTGAAGAGACTGTCTTGACTCCATTTTATGTTCCTGCTTCCTTTGTCAAATATTAATTGAGCATAGTGGATTGGGTTGATATCTGGATTCTCTATTCTATTCCATTGATCTACATGTCTGTTCTTGTGCCAGTACCAGGCTGTTTTAAGAACAGTAGCCTTGTAATACAGCTTGAAATCTGGTATGGAAATCCCACCGACTTTGTGCTTCTTTCTCAGGATTGCTGTGGCTATTCGGGGCCTTTTTTTGTTCCAGATGAATTTTTGGAGAGTTCTTTCTAGGTCTGTGAAATATGCCATTGGTATTTTAATGGGGAGTGCATTAAATTTATAGATTGCTTTGGGTAGTATGGACATTTTAATTATGTTGATTCTCCCAATCCATGAACATGGAATGTTCTTCCACCTGTTTACACCTTCCTCTATCTCTTTTTTTAGTGTAATGTAGTTTTCCACAAATAGATCTTTTACCTCCTTAGTTAAGTTTATTCCTAGGTATCTTAATTTTTTTGGTGTGATGGTAAATGGGATTGCTTTTTTAGTCTCTCTTTCTGTAAGTTCACTATTAGTGTATAGAAATGCCATAGATTTCTTGGCATTAATTTTGTAGCCTGCTACATTGCTGAACTCATTTATTAAGTCTACTAACTTTTTTATGGAGTCTTTCGGGTTTTTTATGTACAATATCATGTCATCTGCAAATAAGGATAGCTTAACTTCTTCTTTTCCAATTTGGATGCCTTTTATTTCTTCTTCTTGTCTAATTGCAATGGCTAATACTTCCAGTACTATGTTGAACAGGAGTGGTGAAAGTGGGCAACCCTGTCTTGTTTCTGTTCTTAGGGGAAATGGTTGTAGTTTTTGCCCATTGAGTGTGATGTATGCTGTGGGTTTATCATATATGGCTTTTATTATTTTGAGGTATGATCCTTCTATTCCTACCTTATTGAGAGTTTTTATTAAGAAAGGATGTTGGATTTTGTCAAATGCTTTTTCTGCATCAATTGATATGACTATGTGATTTTTATCTCTCAATTTGTTTATGTGATGTATCACATTTATTGATTTGCGGATATTGTACCATCCTTGCATTCCTGGGATAAATCCTACTTGGTCATGGTGTATGATCTTTCTGATGTACTGCTGGATCCGATTTGCTAGAATTTTATTCAGGATTTTGGCATCTATATTCATGAGGGATATTGGCCTGTAATTCTCTTTCATTGTGTCGTCTTTATCTGGTTTTGGTATTAGGGTGATGCTAGCTTCATAGAAGGAGTTTGGAAGTTTTCCATCCTCTTGAATTTTCTGGAATAGTCTGAGGAGTATAGGTTTTAGTTCTTCCTTGAATGTTCGGTAAAACTCCCCTGTGAAGCCGTCTGGCCCTGGGCTTTTGTTTGCTGGAAGCTTTATGATGACTGCTTCAATTTCTTCCACAGTTATTGGTCTGTTGAGTTGTTTAGATTCTTCTTGATTGAGTTTTGGGAGGTTATATTTTTCTAGAAACATATCCATTTCCTCCAGGTTGTCCAGTTTGTTGGAGTAGAGTTGTTCATAGTATTTTTTAACAATCCTTTGTATTTCAATGGGGTCTGTTGTTATTTCACCTCTTTCATTTCTGATTTTATTTATTAGGGTCCTCTCTCTTTGCTTCTTGGTGAGTCTGGCTAGAGGTTCATCAATCTTGTTTATCCTTTCAAAGAACCAGCTCTTGGTTTCGTTGATCTTCTGTATTGTTTCTTTGGTCTCTATGTCATTTATTTCTGCTCTGATCTTTACTATTTCCGTCCTTCTGCTTACACTGGGCTTTTCTTGTTGCTTTCTTTCTAACTCTTTGAGTTGTTGGGTTAGATAATTTATTGTCGCTGTTCCTAGTTTTTTGCAGTAGGATTGTAGAGCTATGAACTTCCCTCTCAGAACTGCTTTCACTGTGTCCCATAGATTTTGGATTGTTGTGCTATCATTGTCATTTGTTTCCATGATGTTTTCTATCTCTTCCTTAATCTCTCTAGTAACCCAGTCATAGTTTAATAGCATGCTGTTTAGTCTCCATGTGTTTGATTTCTTTGGATTGTTTCTATTGTAGTTGATTTCCAGCTTTATGCCACTGTGATCTGAGAATATACTTGATATGATTTCTATCTTCTTGAATTTGGAGAGACTTTGCCTATGACCTAATACATGGTCTATCTTTGAGAATGACCCATGGGCACTTGAAAAGAATGTATATTCTGTGGCTTTGGGGTGAAATGATCTGAAGATGTCAATTAATTCCATCTGGTCCAGTGAGTCATTGAGAATTGATGTTTCTTTACTGATTTTTTGTTTAGAGGATCTGTCCAATGGTGATAATGGGGTATTAAAGTCTCCTACTATGATTGTATTGCTGTCTATCTCTCCCTTGATGTCCTCTAGGAGTTTTTGTATATATTTGGGTGCTCCTGTATTGGGTGCGTATATGTTTACAAGAGTTATTTCTTCTTGTTGAATTGCTCCCTTTAGTATTATGAAGTGGCCTTCTTTATCTCTTGTTATGTCCTTCACTTTGAGATCTAATTTGTCAGATATAAGTATGGCTACCCCAGCTTTTTTTTCATTTCCATTCGCCTGAATAACTTTTTTCCAACCTTTCATCCTCAGTCTGTGTGCGTCTTTTTTTCGGAGGTGGGTTTCTTGTAGACAGCAGATACATGGGTTGTGTTTTCTTATCCAGTCTATTACCCTATGTCTTTTGATTGGAGCATTTAACCCGTTTACGTTTAAAGTTATTATTGATAGGTGCTTATATGTTGCCATTTTTGTTCTTTGCCCCTGTGATCCTTCTTCACTTCCTATTTCTTTTTACAGCAGATCCTTTAGCATTTCTTGCATTGCTGGTTTGGTGGTGACGAATTCCCTTAGTCCTTTTTTATCTGTGAAGCTCCTGATTTGACCTTCAATTTTGATTGAGAGCCTTGCTGGGTACAGTATTCTAGGATTCAGACCCTTCCTTTGCATGACTTTGTAGATTTCATTCCACTGCCTTCTGGCCTGATAGGTTTCTGTTGAGAGATTACTTGTTAGTCTGATGGGTGTTCCTTTGTAGGTGACTTTTTGTCTCTCTCTGGCAGCTTTTAAGATTCTTACTTTGTCATTGGTGTTTGCCAATTTAATTATAATGTGCCTAAGCGTAGGTCTTTTGGGGTTTATTTTGCTTGGGACTCTGTGAGCTTCTTGGATTTGTGTGGGTTTTTCCTTTCCTATACCAGGAAAGTTTTCTGTCATTATTTCTTCCAACAGGTTTTCTATTCCTTGCTCAGTTTCCTGTCCTTCTGGAAGCCCAATTATACGGATGTTGTTTTGTTTCATGTTGTCCCAAAGTTCTCTTAGGCTCTCCTCCTGCTTTTTAATTTTTTTTTCTAGTAGCTGCTCTACTTGGTTATTTTTTCCTACCTGGTCTTCTAGCTCACTGATGCGATCCTCTGCTTCTTCTAGTCTACTCTTAATACTTTCTATTAAGTTCTTTACTTCAGCAATGTCACTTTTCATTTCTTCTTGGCTCCTCTTCATTTCTTCTTGGGTCCTCTTCATTTCTTCATGGCTCTTCATCATTTCTTCCTGGGTCTTCCTCATTTCCTCTTGGTTCTTACTCATATTATCAAATTTGTCTTCCATTCTTTTCAGCCACCTTATGACCATTTCTCTGAATTCTTTCTCTGACAGGTTGTTAACTTCCATTTCGTTTACCTCCTTTTCTGGTGAGCCTTGCTTTTCTTTCATATGTGGGCTATTTCTTTGTCTTCCCATGGTCTCTCTTCTTTGTGTATGTGGTTATGTAGTTCTCACTCTCCTGCGTTGATTTAAAGACACAAAATACAACACAACCAGGTGCAACGCACCAGGCACTGAACCGGAATGTAGTCAAAGTAATTGTAATTCCAAACAAAGGTGACCGCCAGAGAAAGGCAAATTCGGTGATAGGTGGGAAAAAAGAAAGAGAACCTCCCCCAGACCCACACAGACACTCATACACCCACACTCACATAAAAAAGAAAGAGACCCCCCCACACACATACACTCACAAAAAAGAAAGACAGAAATGCCAAAATGATAATGGGAAAAGGGGGAGAAGAAAAAAAAAGAAATAAAAGGAGTAAATTATAAATGTGGGGTGAAAACTCCTATAGGACAGCCCTTAATCCGAACCAAACCTGCAACAAGTACTTGGAGATTGATACAAATTACATACAACTACTAATATCAAGAGAGGTGAGGGAACACAGAAGCAAAAATCTATCTCAAAAACAATGCAGATGAGGACAACAAAACAAGAAACAACACCAAAAATAAAAATAACCCCCCCTATAAGACAAACCAAAATAACAGAATAAGCAAATCAATCTCATAAACCTGCTTAAAAAATCAATACAATCAACAGTCAAGTAAACAACAACAACAGGACAGGGCTAAAAACACTTTAAGATAGTGAAGTCAGAGAAGCTAGAGGTATATATGCACTTGGATTAGGTGGTTAGAGATTAGATATATCAGTGGGGTGAAATTTTAACAGGGGGTAAGGCTAAAGAATTAGGTAAATCTAAAGCGGGAAAAGTGTAAGGGAAACAAGGCACTAAATAGGGAAAGGTTAGCCAGAGAGTGGTGGTATAAAGGTGAAGTTGAGGTAGAGTAAAAGATACAAAAGTGTAGATGAAAATAGACTGTATTCCCAAGGTCGAAGAGAAAATATAATCAATTCCCTGTCACATAAGAGTCAAGTTGTGATTTGGCCCCTGGGTGGCAGTGTTTCTAGATTGACTTCTGGGTCTATTGGTCCTCTTTATCCTGAACTAAACAATACTGCCTCTCTAATGGTGACTGCTGTTTTAGCAGCCAGAACCCTCCCAAAATCTTCCGGGCTTCCCCCCTCTGTCAGGTCCAAACTGATTGCGCTCCAGGGATCAACTCTGCCACCAGCTCCAAGGGGCCTCTCCCACGTTCACCAGCTTCAACAGCCACAGATTCTATTTCAGGTGCAGATTTCCAGGTTTTGAGTTCCAAGGTGCAGATCTCCCAGACTGCCAGCCCCCTCAGTTTCGCGCCCAAAGTATCCCCAGGGAAATCTGACCTTTCCGAGCTGGAGTTTAGCGCTCCCTGGGCTCTGCGCGCCTCTGCGCCACCTGGGCACAGGTGCTCCGGGAGCCCCAGTGGTGCAGCCGGTACCTTGTACGGCAGCTGTATGTTTTCCGGCTCCTCTCGTTCAAGATGTCGTGGTCCGCCTCCGCGCGCCTCCTTGCGCAGTTCTGGTTGTAGATTCTTGCTATTCATCACTTAAAATATTCTTTGCCACTCCCGTCTGGCCTGCATCGTTTCTGTTGAGAAATCCACTGACAATCGTATGGGTGCTCCCTTATAGGTAACTAACTTTTTTTCTCTTGCTGCTTTTAATATTCTCTCTTTGTCTTTTGCTCTTGGCATTTTAATTATAATGTGTCTTGGTGTGGTCCTCTTTGGATTCCTTTTGTTTGGGGTTCTGTGTGTTTCCTGGACTTGGAAGACTATTTCTTTCATCAGGGAGAAGTTTTCAGTCATTATTTCTTCAAATAGGTTTTCAGTATCTTGCTCTCTTCATCTGGCACCCCCATAATTTGGATGTTGACAGGCTGGAAGTTGTCCCAGAGGCTCCTTATAGTATCTTCATATTTATGGATCTTTTTCCTTTTTGCTTTTCTAGTTGGGTGTTTTTTGCTTCTTTGTATTTCAAGTCTTTGACTTGATCCTTGCAATCCTCTAGTCTGCTATTGGATCTCTGTATATTATTTTTTATTTCAGTCAGTGTATGCTTAATTTCTAGTTGGTCATTATTCATATCCTTGAGGGTCTTGTTAAATTTATCGCCCTTTCCTAGAAAACTCTTGAAAAAACTTATAACCATGGCTTTGAACTCTATATCCAATCATTTGCTTTCCTCTGTTTCTTTCATTTGTGACCTCTTTCTTTGTCTCCATATTTTGGCTGCTTCCTTGAGTTCATAGAGTGGCTTTGTGTGATAGGTGTCCTATAGGGCCCAGTGGCTCAGCCTCCACAGTTACCTGAGATAGAAATTGTTGGTGAACTCCTTTGTGGGCTGAGTGCACAGTCTTGTTGTAATTACACCTTGATTGTTTTGGGTATCACTGGGAGGATTGACCTCCAGGCCCATTGGCTGTGAGGATCAGCTGTGTCTATGATGAAAGAACTTCTGTGCTTGAGACACCCTTATGAGACAAGATTTCCTTCAGTAGGGTTTTGGTGCTCACTGAGTTTGCCCCCTTGAGGGTGTCCTTTATGAATCTGAGGAGTTGTAATCTGGATGGTCCCACTCTGACCCCTGGGTACACTGGCTCTTAGATCTCCAAGGAGGTGCTAATTTAGCCCCTGAATTTAGCTAATTCAGATTCCTTTTCTTTATTTGGGTTTTGGAAATGCGCAGATGAAGCCCATCTGTGTAGCAATGCAAGCTGCTGCTGGGACCTTGGGAGTTCTTTTGGATTTCTGAGTCTCACTGACTTAGCTGCAGCTTGTTAAGTAAGTGTAGTTTTCACAGGACCAGGCCGTTCTTAGGTAAAAGCCTCTGTGCACAGCTGTGGTGAGTCAAAGTCTCAGGGTGGAGCAAACAGCAATGGCTTCCCATCAGGCCTGCCCTAAGAGGCCCCTAGGTCTCAGTGTCCTGGTGGTAATTGCTGCAAGCATCCATGAGAGAAAGTTATCCTTGAGTTTCATCTGTTGCCAGACAGTTCAGTTTCTCCCTGTATGAGTCTGGGTCCCCAGAGTCTCACCTAGAACTGTAGTTCAGAGCAGTCGGGAGTTTTTGCCTCCCTCCTGATTTAGAAAGCCAGCTGCATACTCAGTTGCCAGCCCTCTCCATGCATGTGCCTCTGTACCTCTGCCTTCCACAGCTCCTGTAATTCTCAGTGTGCTTTTTCTCTCCCTCTAGTTGTAAAATTTCCACTCAGCCAGCCTTCCTGTGGTTCTGGATAATGTTCGTTTTGTCTTTTAGTTGTAGTTTTGAAATTGTTGTGCAAGGCAGCAGTTTAGGTGTTTTCCTATGCCACCATCTTGGTTTCCTCCAACAAAGTCCACATTTTAACTATTATATTATAGCCAAATCTATATGTCTACTCAGAATTATTATTCTTTTTAAAAAATTTTTATGGATTTCAAGAGGAAGGGAGAGGGAGTGAAAGAGAGAAATATCAATGATGAGAGAGAATTTGATTGGCTGACTCCTGCATGCCCCCTACTGTGGATTGAGCCCGCAACCAGGGTAAATGCCTTTGACCAGAATCTAACTGGGATCCTTCAGTCTGCAGGCCAATACTCTATCCACTGAGTCAAACCATTTAGAGCCAGAATTCTTATGCATTATGTACAATTTAGCTAAAACACAAGGTAGAAAATTAAATGCATACATATGAACATGAAAAAACTAGCATCATATGTACTGAACTGTGATTTTGGATATTTCAAGATAGTTGGGCAATGAATCATAACTTATTTCTTTCTTCTTTTCTGAGTTTCCTACAATTTCTATTGTAGATATGTATTATATAAAATAAGAAGAAAATTTAAGTTTATTTAAAAATATATATTTAAACTAATATAAATCATTTTGACAAATGGAACAATATGAAATTAATTTGAAGTCCACTAAAGCCAGGAAAATTAATTTAAGGTAATCATTTTTTTTGTAAGGAAGTAATTTACCTGTGCATTTAATTGTTAGAGAAAACTACACAGATGAAAAATGATGATTATCAAAATTATAGCCCAAAAGTATGGGAGACATTCCAAACAATTTAGGGGAAACATATAAAAGAGTCTGAGGCATGAGATATTATAAAGAACAATGATTTGAGATTTTTTTTGTTTAGTTTTTCTAAATGAATTCTACTGTCATATTTTAGATTACCTCAGAGGAGAGGAAGATAGAAGTCTAAAAATGCAAGTTTTGAGAGAGGTCAACAAATTAAAAAAAATACATTTTATTGATTTTTTTCAGAGAGGAATGGAGAGGAATAGAGTTCAAAACATCGGTCAGCTGCCTTCTGCACATCCTCTCTGGAGATGTACCTGCAACCAAAGTACATGCCCCTGACTGGAATCAAACCTGGGACCCTTCAGTCCACAGGTCAACGCTCTAGCCACTGAGCCAACCTGGTTAGGGCTACAAATTTTTTTCTTTTTTCTTTTCTTTTTTTAAATTTTATTTACAATATAACTTATATTTAATAGTAGTACATATGTTTTCCTCCTCCCCACCAATATCCTCCCCCCAGCACATGTCCACACCTACCCCCCTCCCCACCCCAGAGTCTTTCATTCGTTGGTTATGCTCATATGTATGCATACAAGTCTTTCGGTTGATCTCCCCCAGCATCTGCCTCCCCTCCACTCCAGCCTTCCCCCTGTAGCTTGACAGCCTGTTCGATGCCACCCTGCCTCTATATCAATCACTTCCCCCTGTTTCTTTTCTTCAAAAATGTCTTGCCTCTGCATATTGAAAACAAACGTATAAGAGCAAAAAAAGTTTGAGTGTCAGTTTCAATGTCCAACTGTTCTGGGTCCCAGTTTCAATGTCAAATATTTCTTCATGTGTACATGTCAGCAATGGTATCCAGATGGTGGATACATCGTGGCAATGCAAGATCCATCCTCTCTGGTATGGTCCTGGGCCGCCTGCAGCAACGCACAGCTGCCGACTGCTAGCATGTCAAGGTGTCGTCAGTGTCCCCCATCTCTGGACCATCCTCGTGGCTGGAACAGACCTGTCAGTTCCTCACTGTTGCAGGAACCCACATGGTCTTGGAGTTGTTATCTGAAAACACACAAACACATTCTTGACTAAAGGTTAACAAAGGGATCCTCTCTGCAAAATAGACTTGAGATTCTTTTTATTTTTGCCTAAATGATTTTCCTTTGGCTTATTTTGACACCATGTGTTTTTTTTCATGGGTGTCCTGCAGTTGGTTTTACAAATGGAATTTTCTTTTCTGGAGTAAGAATTTTCTACATGTATTTTACTTATAAGATATTTTTCCTTACATGATATTGCCCCACTGTCCCCCCTTTTTTCATTAATGGGGGCTTTTGGAAATTTCATCTTGCAGTCTTGGTAATTTAAAATTTTAATTTTTGCACACAAATATGACTGCTTTAGGTTCTTTGGATGTTAGCCAATTTTGCAGTGAGATGAACTACTAATAGATATTTTAGTTAATGTTTTAGGAAAAGCTTTTTGTCCAGTACACTTAGATTTTCTTGAGTATTCACTTATTTCACTTGGCCAATTAAAATTAATCTGAAAACTTGATTACTATTTTACTGTCAATTTTAATACTCAAGCAGAAATCTTAGTTTACCCTGTAAATACTAGTGGAAAGGAATATTTGCAATTTTGAGTAGGTCCTGAGCATTCCTGGTAATAGACTGAATTTAGATATAGAGCAGCTATTGCTGGCTGAGTCTCTGTCTGCCACCTGGGTCCCGGTCTGAGTTGTGCGTGGGAGGCGAAGCAGCCGTGGGGGTAGGAGACCTCCCTCAGGAGGGGTGAGAATTCAAGCCCCTGCAAGGTTTGTGGATGAGGGTCTGTGCCCCACCTCTGTTGATCTTTTAGTTCTCTCCTGTTGGCCCCTCTGCGACTGTGCCTGTCTTAGGTTGTTCCTTCCCTGAGGAATCTTACCAGTCTCTGGCTAACCAGCCATCCTCCGGGGCCAAACAGGATGATGTGAGGTTCAGTCCTGTCTCCTTTGTAGTCTATGCCCCCGTGACCTCCACGTCCAGCACCTGCCTTGGGGTCCCCTCGCCTGCTGGCGGGGTCCAGGTACTTATCACATATCTCAGGGGACCCAGGTTTCTTCTCCAGAGAGGGCCCAGCTCACACCATTGGTCGATAGACAGATCCATGGTGCCAGCTGCCCAGAGGCTTCAAACACAGCTTGAACTGAAAGTTCACGCATCAGTTGTGTGTATTTGGATAATAAGAAGAGGATCCCTCTTGGCAAAAGGGCCAGAGGGGCCGATATAGAATGCTCGGATGCCTTCCCAGTGCCTTAATCCCTTCTGAAAGGGATTAATTCCTTTCTTATCCTTTTTTTAAGTTGCTGCCCAACATTCAAAGAATTAGTTTGTAAGTTTATTTGGGGTAATTGTATAATATGCTGTTGTCAAATATCAAATATTATAATGACATTGTAAAATAATATCATGTAAGGGTATTATGGTGTCACAGGAGGTTAAGGAGGGCCTAGCCTAAGAACTGGTGTCCATAAGAGATGACATGCTCTAGGCCATGTCAATTCAATCTCAAACTAGCTGCCAATTTTTTTTATAACTTTATATAAACTTTGTCAGGAATGTAAAACACAAATCACTTACCTTAGTTCAAGCATTCAAATATATTGACTTTTCCACTTACTACCACCACCTGCCACTTACCCTGAGGTTTGACATTTTGATGGACTTTTCTCAGTCTCTGGATCCATTCTTGTTCATCAGTCTATGTTATTCATTATATTCTTCAAATGAGTGAGATCATGTGATATTTGTCTTTCTCTGCCTGGCTAATTTCACTTAGCATAATGCTCTCTAATTCCATCTATGTTGTTAGAAATGGTAGGAGCTCTTTCTTTTTTACTGCAGCATAGTATTCCATTGTATAGATGTAGCACAGTTTTTTAATCCCCTCATCTGCTGATGGGCACTTAGGCTGTTTCCAAATCTTAGCTATGATAAATTGTGCTGCTATGAACATAGGGGTACATATATCCTTTCTAATTCGCCTTTCTAGTTTCTTGGGGTATATTCCTAGAAGTGGGATCACTGGGTCGAATGGGAGCTCCATTTTTAGTTTTTTGAGGAATCTCCATATTGTTCTCCACAGTGTCTGCACTAGTCTACAATCCCACCAACAGTGCAGGAGAGTTCCTTTTTCTCCGCATCCTCGCCAGCACTTGTCATTTGTTGATTTGTTGATGTAAGCCATTCTGACAGGTGTGAGATGGTACCGCATAGTCGTTTTGATTTGCATCTCTCGGATAATTAGTGACTTTAAGCAAGTTTTCATATGTCTCTGGGCCTTCCTTTTGTCTTCTTTAGAAAAGGTTCTATTTAGGTTTGTTGCCCATTTTTTTTTATTGGATCATTTGTATTCCTTTTATTGAGTTGTGTGAGTTGTCTGTAGATGCTTGAGATCAAACTTTTATCAAGGATAACATTTGCAAATATGTTCTCCCGTACAGTGGGTTTTCTTGTGGTTTTGTTGATGGTTTCTTTAGCTGTGCAAAAGCTTTTGATTTTGATGTAGTCCCATTTGTTTATTCTGTCTTTAGTTTCCATTGCCCTAGGAGCAGTATCATCAAAGAAGTTCTTTTGGCATATGTCTGAGATGTTATTTCCTGTAGATTCCTCTAATGTTTTTATGGTTTCCCGTCTTACGTTTAAGTCCTGTATCCATTTTGAGTTTATTTTTGTGTATGGTGTAAGTTGGTGGTCTAGTTTCATTTTTTTGCATGTATCTATCCAATTTTCCCAACACCATTTATTGAAGAGACTGTCTTAACCCCATTTTATGTTCATACCTCCTTTGTCAAATATTAATTGAGCATAGTGGTTTGGGTTGATATCTGGATTCTCTATTCTATTCCATTGATCTATATGTCTGTTCTTGTGCCAGTACCAGGCTGTTTTGAGAACAGTAGCTTTGTAATACAGCTTGAAATCTGGTATTGAAATCCCACCGACTTTGTGCTTCTTTCTCAGGATTGCTGTGGCTATCTGGGGCCTTTTTTTATTCCAGATGAATTTTTGGAGAGTTCTTTCTAGGTCTCTGAAGTATGCCATTGGTATTTTAATGGGGCGTACATTAAATTTATAGATTGCTTTGGGTAGTATGGACATTTTAATGATGTTGGTTCTCTTAATCCATGAACATGGTATGTTCTTCCATCTGTTTACATCTTCCTCTATCTCTTTTTTTAGAGTCCTGTAGTTTTCTGCAAATAGGTCTTTTACCTCCTTAGTTAAGTTTATTCCTAGGTATCTTAATTTTTTTGGTGTGATGGTAAATGGGATTGTTTTTTCAGTCTCTCTTTCTGTAAGTTCACTATTGGTGTATAGGAATGCCATAGATTTCTTGGCATTGATTTTGTAGCCTGCTACATTGCTGAACTCATTTATTAAGTCTATTAGCTTTTTTATGCAGTCTTTCGGGTTTTTTATGTACAATATCATATCATTTGCAAATAAGGATAGCTTTACTTCTTCTTTTCCAATTTGGATGCCTTTTATTTCTTCTTCTTGTCTAATTGCAATAGCTAATACTTCCAGTACTATGTCAAACAGGAGTGGTGAGAGTGGACAACCCTGTCTTGTTCCTGTTCTTAGGGGAAATGGTTGTAGATTTGCCCATTGAGTATGATGTTTGCTGTGGGTTTCTCATATATGGCTTTTATTATGTTGAGGTATGATCCTTGTATTCCTATCTTGTTGAGAGTTTTTATCAAGAAAGGGTGTTGGATTTTGTCGAATGCTTTTTCTGCATCAATTGATATGACTATGTGATTTTTATCTCTCAATTTGTTTATGTGATGTATCACATTTATTGATTTGCGGATATTGTACCATCCTTGCATTCCTGGGATAAATCCTACTTGGTCATGCTGTATGATCTTTCTGATGTACTGCTGGATCCGATTTGATAGAATTTTATTGAGGATTTTGGCATCTATATTCATGACGGATATTGGCCTGTAATTCTCTTTCTTTGTGTCATCTTTATCTGCTTTAGGTATTAGGGTGATACTAGCTTCATAGAAGGAGTTTGGAAGTGTTCCATCCTCTTGAATTTTCTGGAATAGTCTGAGGAGTATAGGTTTTAGTTCTTCCTTGAATGTTCAGTAAAACTCCCTTGTGAAGCCGTCTGGCCCTGGGCTTTTGTTTGCTGGAAGCTTTATGAAGACTGCTTCAATTTCTTCCTCCCAAAACTCAATCAGGAAGAATTTAAACAACTCAATAATTGTTCTATTGAGTTGTTTAAATTCTTCCTGATTGAGTTTTGGGAGGTTATATTTTTCTAGAAATATATCCATTTCCTCCAGGTTGTCCAGTTTGTTGGAGTGGACTTATTCATAGTATTTTTTAACAATCCTTTGTATTTCATTGGGGTCTGTTGTTATTTCACCTCTTTCATTTCTGATTTTATTTATTAGGCTCCTCTCTCTTTGCTTCTGGCTAGAGGTTCATCAATCTTGTTTAATCTTTCAAAGAACCAGCTTTTGGTTTTGTTGATCTTCTATATTGTTTCTTTGGTCTCTATGTCATTTATTTCTGCTCTGATCTCTACTATTTCCTTCCTTCTGATTACACTGGGCTTTTCTTGTTGCTTTCTTTCTAACTCTTGGAGTTGTTGGGTTAGATAATTTATTGCCGCTGTTCCTAGTTTTTTACTCTAGGATTGTAGAGCTATGAACTTCCCTCTCAGAACTGCTTTCAATGTGTCCCATAGATTTTGGATTGTTGTGCTGTCGTTGTCTTTTGTTTTCATGATGTTTTCTATCTCTTCCTTGATCTCGCTAGTAACCCAGTCATAGTTTAATAGCATGCTGTTTAGTCTCCATGTGTTCGATTTCTTTGGATTGTTTCTATTGTAGTTGATTTCCAGCTTTATGCCATTGTGATCTGAGAATATGCTTGATATGATTTCTATCTTCTTGAATTTGGAGAGACTTTGCCTATGACCCAACACATTGTCTATCTTTGAGAATGACTCATGGGCACTTGAAAAGAATGTATATTCTGTGGCTTTCGGGTGAAATGATCTGAAGATGTCAATTAATTCCTTCTGGTCTAGTGATTCATTGAGGATTGATGTTTCTTTACTAATTTTTTGTTTAGAGGATCTGTCCAATGGTGATAGTGGGGTATTAAAGTCTCCTACTATGATTGTATTGCTGTCTGTCTCTCCCTTGATGTCCTCCAAGAGTTTTAGTATGTATTTGGGTGCTCCTGTATTGGATGCATATATGTTTACCAGAGTTATTTCTTCTTGTTGGATTGCTCCCTTTAGTATTATGTAGTGGCCTTCTTTATCTCTTGTTACATCCTTCACTTTGAGATCTAATTTGTCGGATATAAGTATTGCTACCTCAGCTTTTTTTCCATTTCCATTCACCTGAAGAACCTTTTTCCATCCTTTCACCCTCAGTCTTTGTGTGTCTTTTTTTTGGAGGTGGGTTTCTTGTAGACAGCAGATATATGGGTCGTGTTTTCTTATCCAGTTTATTATCCTATGTCTTTTGATTGGAGCATTTAAACCATTTACATTTAAAGTAATTATTGATAGATAGTTATTTGTAGCCATTTGTGTTCTTTGCCCCTATGTTCTTTAATGGCTTCCTATTGCTTTTTACAGCAGACCCTTTAGCATTTCTTGCATTGCTGGGGGGTTTGGTGGTAATGTATTCCCTTAGACCTTTTTTGTCTGTGAAGCTCCTGATTTGACCTTCAATTTTGATTGATAGCCTTGCTGGGTACAGTATTCTAGGATTCAGACCCTTTCTTTGTATAACTTTGTATATTTCATTCCAATCCCTTCTGGCCTGATAAGTTTCTGTTGAGAAATCACTTGCTAATCTGATGGGGGTTCCTTTGTAGGTGACTTTCTGTCTGTCTATGGCAGCTTTTAGGATTCTCACTTTGTCGTTGATGTTTGCCAATTTAATTATAACATGCCTTGGTGTAGGTCTTTTGGGGTTTAATTTGCTTGGAACTCTGTGAGCTTCTTGGATTTGTGTGGGTTTTTTCTTTCCTATATCAGGGAAGTTTTCTGTCATTATTTCTTCCAACAGGTTTTCTATTCCTTGCTCAGTTTCCTGTCCCTCTGGAAGCCCTATTATGCGGATGTTGTTTTGTTTCATGTTGTCCCGAAGTTCCCTTAGGCTCTCCTCCTGCTTAAAAATTTTTTTTGTAGAAGCTGCTCTACTTGGGTGTTTTTTCCTACCTTGTTTTCCAGCTCACTGATGCGGTCCTCTGCTTCATTTAGTCTACTCCTGATACTTTCTATGGAGTTCTTTACCTCAGCAATGTCACTTTTCATTTCTTCTTGGGTCTTCTTCATTTCTTCCTGGCTCTTCTTCATTTCCTCTTTTTTTAAAAAATATATTTTATTGATTTGTTACAGAGCGGAAGGGAGAGGGATAGAAAGCCAGAAACATCGATGAGAGAGAGACATCGATCAGCTGCCTCTTGCACGCCCCCTACTGGGGATGTGCCCGCAGCCAAGGTACATGCCCTTGCCGGAATCGAACCCGGGACCCTTCAGTCTGCAGTCCGACGCTCTATCCACTGAGCCAAACCGGTCTCGTCTTCATTTCCTCTTGATTCCTCTTCAATTCCTCATGGTTCTTACTCTTATTGGCTTCTGTTCTCTTTATCCACCCTATGACCATTTCTCTGAACTCTCTCTCTGACAAGTTGCTTGCTTCCATTTCGGTTACCTCTTTTTCTGGTGAGGCTTGTTTTTCTTTAATTGGTGGGCTATTTCTTTGTCTCCCCATGGTCTTTCTTCTCTGTGTGTCTTGTTATGTAGTTCTCACTCTCCTGTGTTCATTTAAAGGCTCAGACTACAACACAACCAGGTGCAGGACACCAGGCACTGAAGAAGAATGTATTCACAGTATTGGTAACTCCAAATTAAAAATGATTGCCAGAGGAAGGTAAATTAGGTGATAGGTGGGGTAAAAGAGAGTAAGAGAAAACACACTCACACACACAAAATAAATAAATAAATAAATAAAGAAAGAAAGAAAGAAAGAAAGAAAGAATAAAAAAAGGGAATGCCAAAATAAAATTGGGAAAAGGGGAAGGAGTAAAAAGAAAGTAAAAGGGAGTAAACTATAAATATGGGTTGGAAACTCCCAGAGGACCGCCACTAATCCCAGCAATAGCCAGCAACGAGTACCTGGAGACTTATACAAACTACATACAACAACTAATATCAAGGGAGGTTAGGGAACACAGAAGCTTAAATCTATAAAAAAAAAACAATGTAAACATCACCAAAACACAAAACAATGCCATCCCCCACCCCACAAAACAAATTAAAAGAAAGAATAACCAAACCAATCTCACAAATATGCATAAAATATAAACAACATCAGCAGGACCGAGAGAAAAACATTTTAGGATAGTGAAGTTGGAGAAGCATTAGATGTGTATGGACTTGGAGCAGGTGGTTGGAGATTGGATATAAAAGTGGGGTGAAATTTTAACAGGGGCTAAAAAGAGAGAATAAGGAAAATCTAAACCAGAAAAAGTGTAAGGGGAATAAGACACTAACTAAGGAAAGGTTAGCAAGAGAGTGCTGGCATAAGGAGGAAGTTGAAGTAGATTAAAGAGATACTAAAGGGTAGATGAAAAGACTATATAACACTAATCTCTGAGTAGAATAAGGATGGAATAAAATGGCACTTAAAAATTTTAAATAGTAGTAGAAATAAAATTGATTCCTTAATTTGTGTTTCACAAGAGACAATTTATGATTCAGCCCCTAGGTGGCAGTGTTTCTGAATTGACCTCCGGGTCTATTGGTCCTCTCTAGCCTGATCTAAAATCCCGCTATGTCTATGGTATTTACTACTGCTTTGTGGAAATAGGCTACTCCAGAGCTGTCTCTCTAATGGTGAGGACCTGTTCTGATCCCCAGCGTCAGAAAAACAGCTCGCCCCTGTGGTCTCCCAGGTTATCCCCCACCAGGGGATCCCCTGTTCCTCTTTCAGTGCTGAGAAATTCGGATTTAGAGAGGACAAATGCAGGCTCGCGAACTCATGTCCTGCTCGAATGTTTGCGCGAAACCCCTTTTCCCCTTGGGTTTGGCAGCCAGCTCCCTCCCAAAACTGCCAGGCTGGCCCTCTCCCTCAGGTCTAAATGGGTTGCCCTCTATGTATCCCCCCCCCCCACCCTGTCACCAGCTCCGAGGACCCTCTTCCACGTTTGCCGGCTCCAACAGCCACAGACTTTTCCTCTTTTTACCCCCCAGGCGAGAAACTCCCTGTGTTACCAGCTCCCTTAACCCCCGGAGAAACCTGACCTTTCCGTGGCTGAGCACAGGTTTCCTCGGAGTCCGCTTCTTCACCAACTAGGAACCGATGTTGGGGGGAAGTGGGGGTCTCAGATGCCCAGTGGGTACCACAACTGTAAAATCTTCAGGCTCTTCCCCTTTAAGATGGCGCAGCCGCCTATGAGTCAGGCTCCGGGAGAGAACCCAGCCGCACCGGACCCGCTCCGTTAAGGGCGGCTAATCGAGCAGTCCCCCTCCTTCTCCCAAAGCCCTGCTGTCCCCCCACTCGCCAACAAACACTCCCCCCGTGACCCTCAGCTGCTCACCCCGTCTATCCCGGTACACAGATGATTACGCCTCCTTCTGTCCCGCCGCCATCTTTTTCTCTGTCAGGGCTACAAATTTTTAATAATTAGGCAAAAATTATAGGAAAAGGTACATTTATACAATTTGATAAAAGAAAAGGTTACATTTTATTACATAATTGTCAGAACCTGTACTAAATATATTATACAAATTTATTAGAAGTGTTTTCAAAGAAAAAACAACTTAATGAGTTGTCATTGTAGTATATAAAATGTTTCTATCTTGAGGCTGCTGAATAATTATCAACTTCAATAAAGTTTTGTGTGTTACAACAATGAGAATAAAGACTTGCAATACTAAAATGTGGCTCCCACCCAGAAGTTTCTTAAGCCTATCCCTTTCCACTTTTATATCTAAGAAATAAACAAAACTCTTTTGTGATAATTTAAGTGCATTTTTTTCAAGTAACTGCTATATAGGGATAGTAATTCATGTTTGATAGTAATAACATACCTGCATGCAGAAAAGATATAGGCTGGAACCAGAGGATAATTTCTTGTGGTTCTTTTATTACATCCTATCTAATAAAAGAGTAATATGCAAAGAGACCATCACTCCAACTCACAAGATGGCTACCCCCGTGTGGTCGAAGATGGCTACCCCCCATGTGGACACAAGATGGTCACCACAAGATGGCCAGCAGGGAAGGGCTGTTGATAGGGACCAAGCCTGCAAAGGAGAGCAGTTGGGGGCAATCAAGCCCTGCAGGGGAGGGCAGTTAGGGGTCACTAGGCTAGCAGACAAGAGAAGTTGGGGGCAACCAGGCCTGCAGGGTAGGGCAGTTAGGGGCAATCATGCTAGCAGAGAAGCAGTTAGGCATCAATCAGGCTGGCAGGCAGGCAAACAGTTGGGAGCCAGCAGTCCTGGATTGTGAGAGGGATGTCCAACTGCTCGTTTAGGACCCATCCTACCCCTGCAAAAAATGATTACCTTAAATTTATTTTCCTACCTGGATGAGGCCTAAATGGGCAGTTGGACATCCCTCGAGGGATCCCAGATTGGAAAGGGTACTGGCTGGGCTGAAGAACACACACCCTTGTTCATGAATTTCATGCATCGGGCCTCTAGTATTTTTATAATTGTTAGTGTGAGAATGAAAGATACAGATCTGCCGGAACTGGTTTGGCTCAGTGAATAGAGCATCAGCCTGCGGACTGAAGGGTCCCAGGTTGGATTCCGGTCAGGGGCATTTACCTTGGCTGTAGGCACATCCCTGATGGGGGATGTGCAAGAGGCAGCTTATCGATGTTTCTCTCTCATCGATGTTTCTGACTTTCTATCCCTCTCCCTTCCTCTCAGTAAAAAATCAATAAAATATATTAAAAAAAGATACAGATCTACTTTATTTATTGGACTATGATTTTCCATCCTTTGCTATGATAATCATTATACTTACTATTTGATTTTCTCAGTTCTCTTTATTCAAGCTGTGTTCAGTAAATGTTTGTTAAATTCAAAAGTAAAAAAGAGAATAATTTATTTAAAACTTGAGGCCCAGTGCATGAAATCTGTGCAAAGGGGCTTGGCCCACTCAGCCTGGCTGACTTGCAGCCCAGATGGCCTCGTGAACCTGTGGCCCTATGGTCCACCTACTGGTCATTCTGAAAGGTTGTTCTGCTGTCCAGTGTAATTGGAATATTAGTTTTTTATTATATAGGATTATGAGTTTACAAAGATCTGCATTTACCTTAACAAAGCAATGGTTTCATGTGTAAGACCCAGTGACTACAAAAAAACAGTGAACGGTTTTAGAAATTCACATTGCTTATTTTCTGTGTGGAATGGCTCATGCATGAGTTCTGTGTCACTAGGAGCAGTTAGAACACCAAATGCAATTAAAAATAAACTACCTGCTGTTGCAGTCAAATTGCCCCCAGAAGTAACGCTTAAGCAATTTGAGCAACGCAAGTGTACATGTTAATGATGTCCCTTCCAAACTCTTCTTCAAATATTATCCGTTGTGAGTGGAGAGTGGTAAAATTCCACAGGTACAGAGTAAAATGTCTTATTTTTTTAATTTAAATTTTGTTTTCAAAGTATCTTTTTTAGTGGCATTATACAGAAGAACATTGATAATTTATGCAGCTACCTATAGCTTAATATATGCTATAATTTCTGTTCTGTATAAAATCCCTGATTTCTCCATGGATTTCTTTTTCCAATAAACATTGGAGTGAGGTTTGAATAGAAAAATTATACTCTAAGGATACAATTAAAATCAGTTTCCTCTGTGACTTGTGTAATTTATTTTTAAGTTAAAATATGCTAAATTATTGTGCATATTAATTCACTTGAAGTAATTCACTTAATCTGCTTGTCTTCCTAAAATTTTTTGCTTTAATAAAAGGATGTCTTACTAATTTTACACAGAACATAAAAAGAGGGATTAAATAAATTTATTGAATATGATGAAAGTTACTGTTGGTTCTTCGTAGATTTTAATTTGGGAAAGTCAAATACTTCACATCTCCCTCTTTTCATTTTCCTAATTTTCATAATGTATTGTTCTAATACATTCAGTTAGTTTATACCATGTTGGTTGTAAAAATATTTAAAATAAAAATTTATTTATACTTGTGTAATTTCGCTTATAATTGATGCCTCGAATCTTTCTATATTTAAAACCAGCAGGCCACTGCTGTGAAACAGAAACATGCAAATCCAACCACTAATTAGCATAATTATTTGTTTTGGCAATGTGACTGTGAAAGTTGGAACTAGAAGTCTAATTGTTCAGATGTCAAAATAGATAATAGTAAAGGAGAGTTAACCAGAAGTCTAAAAGAACAATAATTTGAGTAAAAAAAAAACCTCTAGACAGCTGTACTTAAATTACTATATTGCATAGTCCTAAAAATTCTATTTGAAACTATATTTCCCAGAATATACATTCCATAATTTATTTTCATAGTTCTACAGTATATGCTTATAAATTTCAAAGCTGTACTACATTATATTTACAGGTGCATAGAGGTAAATATATATATTTTTAATTACTAATTTTCTCTCACCTCATATTTCATTGAATTCCTTTTACACTTAATTCTATTTTATCTGGTATTACCTTAGTTATTTGTTTTTCTTAGTATATGCCTGGTTTATATGCTTCTATATTTATATCTTTTTCTGTCTTGTTTGGGAAAGGTTATATATTTTCTACTATAAATACATTTTAAATATATTTAATCCAATTTGTGAGCCTTCGTTTTTAGAGTCATATTTAATGTCCTTAACTTTACTGTGCTTCACATATGTAGACTACATTTACACATATTTATGAGTAAATTTTTAAAATATTATTTTAAAATTTTATTTTAATTGTTGATATTATTGCATTCACACACATGCGTGCACACACGCGCACACACACACACACACTACACCTTTGCCCACTTCCTCTTAGCTCCTGCCCCCTCTTACCTCTGGCCATAATTACATTATTGTCTGCATTCGTGGGCTATGCATAGATGTTCTTTGGATAATTTATCCACGTCCTTTCATATAGTCCCCTCACTACCCTTCCCTCTTAGAGATGTTAGTCTCTTCCATGTATTCATGCCTCTGATTCTTTATGTTCATCAGATTATTTTGTTCATTAGATTCCACATATGAGATCATATGGTACTTGTCTTTCTCTGATTTGTTTATTTAAATTAGCATAAGTTATTTATTTTTGTAATAATATACTGCCTGATTGACATTTTCTACATTTGAGTAAATTAATTTATTTTACTTATTTATTATGACATGTTGCATTCAGTCTTCAGATTTTCTTATTAACTATTCTTTATCTATTCTTCAATAATCTTCTAAATGTAATGTGCATTTATACATTTTTTATAAATATTTAATGGTAATTAATAAATATATTTTCCCAATGAAGAAAATAATCTTATCAGAGCGTGGCTTCTGCTTTAAACTCTCCTAATCTCAAACTAGTTCTTCAAAAATAAATGATTACTTTTGTTTTAATACCAAATTGATATTTTAAACTGATAACAATTATCTAAGGTTCCCTTCAAATTTTATTTTCCTTTACTACCTTTCTTAATATCAAACATATATGTCAAAATATCCACTACATTTTCTTTTGATTTATGGAGTAACATTAGATAATAAAATTATATGGGTTTCACTGTACAATTCCATACTATGTCATCAACATATTATATTGTATGTTCACCACCCAAAGTAAAGTCACCATTTCTATCACAATTTCCCCCCTTTATCCTCTTCTACCTCCCCCCACACTCCCTTTCATCTTATAATCACCATGTGATTGTCTGTGTTTATAAGTTTTGTTTGTTTTTGCTTAATCTCTTCAGTTTTTTCACATAGCCTAACTTTTACCCTCACCTATCCCCTACCCTCTGATAGCTGTCAGTCTATTCTCTGTATCTATGAGTCTGTTTCTGTTTTGTTTCTTAGTTTGTTTGTTTTTTATTAGAATCTACATATAAGTGAAATCATATGGTTTTTGGCTTTCTCTGCTAGGCTTATTTCACTTATGATAATACTCTCCAGGTTCATCCATTCTGTCACAGAAGGTAAGGTTTTCTTCTTCTTACAGTTTAGTAGGAATACCACATCTTTTCTATCCACTTATCTACTGATGGGTACTTAGCTAACCTACATAATAAAAGCCTAATATGCTAAGTGTCCGGTTGTCAGTGGGCCGTTCAACCTATCAAAGTGTAATATGCTAATAATACGCTAAGGTTGCTCAATTGCTTGCTATGATGTGCACTGACCACCAGGGGGCAGATATTCTAACCAGTAGGTTAGCTTGCTGCTGGGATCCAGCTGATCAGGAATGAGTGAGATAGGCCAGACATGCCCTGGAGCCCTCCTGCAGTCCCATTCCGGCTGGCCAACCTCCTGCATCCCTCCCCTGCCCCGATTGTGCACCAGTGGGGTCCCTCGGCCTGGCCTGTGCCCTCTCACAATCTGGGATCCCTCAGGGTATGTCAGAGAGTCGGTTTCAGCCCCAGGGCAGAATGACCAGGTGCTATGATGCACACTGACTACTAGGGGGCAGATGCTCAATGTAGGAGCCCCCTTTCGCCCCCCGCCCCCAGTGGTCAGTGTGCTCCCACAGGGAGAGTGCTGCTCAGCCAGAAGCTGGGATCACAGCTGGCCAGCACAGCAGCGGTGGCAGGAGCCTCTCCCACCTCTGCGGCAGCACTAAGGTTGTCTGACTGACAGCTTTGGCCTGCTCCCCAGCCATCATTCAAACATCCCCTGAGGGCTCCTGACCTGCAAGAGGGCACAGGTTGGGCTGAGGGACCACCCCACTAAGTACACCAATTTCATGCACCAGGCCTCTAGTTGTAAATAATACTACTATGAACATAGAGGTGCATATTTTTTTTCAATTTAGTGTTTCTGGTTTCTTTGGATCTATGCCCACTCTCAGCCCCTTCCTCCAAGAGCTCTGAGCCCCAGGTGTCAGCACCCCTGCTTTCCCAAACAAGGCTCAATGTGGACAAGGGATCCTGGTATGGAACTGTGCACAACACCTTAAAATTCTATCTATATGAGACCAAAAATCTCTCCTTCAAGAGACCTGTCCTGGAAAAGCATTTATGGTTGCAGATGTTCCCCACAGCACATGATGGGAATGAAAAATCAGAAATGGCCCATGTTCCACAGTAGGAGCTGTAGAAATTCTGATGTGGGGACACAAATAACTCCAAGGACACATACTGGCAGTGTCCACCCCAGGACACAGACTGGGCTTGTGCTAGAGTTGTGAGAGAAGACAGTAGCAACCACCTGCCTGCATTTCCATGTGTCCCCCAACACAGAACAAAGTTGCAGCCCAGGACCCAACACAGAGCGTTCTCCCGCTGGCAGCACAGCAGATGGGTGGGCTAAGGTCTGTCTTTGTTTTTTTTTTCAGGTTCTTGGGGTATGTCTGGCACTGCATCCACTCCAGTAGGCAGGCCCTCCCCATGTGAAACCTCCTATACACACACACACACACACACACACACACACACACACACACACACACACACACACACGACATAGGGTTGCTCAGGTGGGATCAGAGGTCTGGCCCAAAGAAAACCTCCCTGTGTCACCTCTGGGTTCCCTTGGGAAAGGGCCACAGGCTTCTGGGCTGAGTCCAGACCCAGCTCCTGTTTGTATGTGAAAGACTATTTATGATAGTGACTATGATTCTTGCCTCAAACACAGTACCTACATGTAATTTCACATAATCCTAATGGCAATCCTGGAATGTATGTTTTAATATAGAGAGGTAGAGACATTTTAAAGTATTTTCTGAGTTGAAAGAGACATTCATCTATTTGGCATTTAGAGATGTAACCTTCCTATTTCCAATAAAACCTTTAGTAGAACTATATAATTTAATTATTTTAGATGGATGTTGGAAGAAATCTAGATTCAAAAATTAATATGTATAAAAATCGCATGCACAAAAATGATGGTAATAACATTAGTTATGAAACCAGATAATCTTGATAGAAACAATCATCTTTGGCCACATCAATAGCATTAAACTGGGAACATAGTCTTTTGGGAAGCCTGCTGATCCCTGGTAAAGACAGGTGGTGCTAATCATGCTAATCATAAGTGGATGCACCTACTTGTTCTAAAATGTTTTCATGAGTACTTCACATTGAAAGGAAATCATCGATGTCATGTGAGTAATCTTTGAATGCCTCCTACGATTGATTAGATAGCAGAAATATATGCTAAAAGAACAGAGTTTTGGTCCTCTCCTAAAGAATTCAGAATGCTGCTAACTTAGTATTCACTCCTTTCGGGACTGACACATACATTATAGACAATGTCAGGAAATCACCATTTCCCAAATTACCTATCTGTAAACAAGATTGTCTATGAATGTCTTAACAGGCGTGTGGCTCCTTTAAGTCTCCTGGCTAACACAGGGAAACCGGGTCACCAGGAGGCATGGCCTCCTCTGTGCTTTGCTTCATTTCAGCAGGGCTTCTCCTCCTGGAGAAATACTTCCCCCTTCATTGAAAACATGTGAAGGTGACATTCTGTGGCCCAATAATCATAGGTGACTGTTTGCTGGGGTTTCCCCACAGGATGTAATCCGACTCCTTTATCATATAAAAAGCCTCAGTCTGAATCCATATGAGTGATCAGCAGCAGGGCCAGATGGGGCAGTAGGTGTCCAGGGATGGTTTATTTTAGAACTTAAATACCTTGGCATTCAAGTAGCAATAACGTTAGGAGCGCCTCACCCTTGATTAATAATGTATATATTCCTCAAGGCCGGTGGTCAAGATTTTAGATATTTCTCCAACTTTCCTTTAGGCATTGGGAACAACTTGAGAGAATTGTTACCCTTTCTGGTGATTTCAAAGAAATAAGGCCAGGGATGCTGCTTACAGGAAAGCAGTAGAAAGCATCAGACCCACTCAGACCAGGTCTTCCCATGTTTCTCCAGACACAGTCTTTTCTGCACAGCTTTCTGTGCCCATCACCTTCTCCCAGGTCAAGGTACCCAGATCCTATTCAGCGTGAAGATTACTGGGAGTGCACTGCAGGGGGCTTTGTTTATGTTTCTTCCGTATGATTTCTTTTATAGCATCTAAGTTAGATTTGGAGTTCGTGCTCATGTAATGGAAAAATGTTAGATCATTAAGGAAACACACATTTTCAGATGAAACACTGAAGCTAAAGGAAAGTTAGGTGACATCCCAGGTACATACAGAAAATGTATCAGCTAGTGCTGCCTTGGCCACTGAAGTGAAGGGTTCCAATACTGCTTGTGGTTCCTAATTTTGGCACGTCAGGCAGTCTGCACAGACCCTTGTACTCAAGGTGCAAATTTATTCTAATTTGCATAAACTTCTGAGCACCTGGCTTCAGTGTTAAACATTGGGAGAAGGCCAGCCTGAATATCTATCCCTTAGAATAGTGATGGGCAACCTTCTCAGCTTCATCAAAATTCTCAAAAAAAAAAAATGAGCATAACTCAGGTGGCCTGCCACTTCGAGGAAAAAAAACACATAATTTTGTGATATATTTTGAATAACAAAAATGTATAATTGTAATATATAACTGTTCTTAATAAACCAGAAGCTAATTGTTTAACTTACCTACTTAGTGACTTCTTTGTTCATCTGTCAGTCAGTTTCTTTTGTTGGTCTTGATACTATTTAACTTGTGTGGGGTGCCATGAACTAAGATAAGAGAGTGTGGGGGGGTAATTTTCTAACCTTATTGTTAGTGAATTTTTTTTGCTGAATTTCATTGGCTAAACCTTCAATTGAACGTTGGTATTTTGTACACTTTAACCCAAGCAAGTGCTACTAACTTCATCTATAAATCTGTTTCTTTTATTGGTTTTGATATTATTTAACACTGAGAATAAGGTCTCACAAAAGCACGTAGAGGGAAAATTTGTGAGTAAAGCCATTGTTATATTTTTCAGGGTGCTAAAAGTGTCTGGTAATCGGTTCCAGGCACTCCACATTTCCTGTTTGTACTGGCACCCCTCTTGATTCTCCGAGCAGCACCTTTCCAGATTCTCAAGCTTTGACCTCAAGTCCACAAACACCTAACTAAGCCCAAATGCTGTCTTGAAATTCTGCAAGTTGCATCTCCAAATCATCAATTTGCATCCATTGGAAACCATTTAATTTCAAATTACTGTAGACTACCACATCAGGATACTTAATTATTTTTATGGTCTGTTCTAGGCTTCTAAATTGATTAAATCTATCACTGAACTGTTCAAGTAACGAGTCTAACACATGCTGGTACTTTATATGCAAGGGTTCCATTTCTTTTTGTACAGCTGCACTGGCCTCCTCAAAATACTTTGTTACTCGAGGAAAATACTTACAAGTTTTAGTTTCTACATCTCCCTTGAAAATTTAAAGTTTACTTTCAAAAGCTTTTATGAATCCAAACATAACATCAATACTTTTGCCAAAACCTTGTAACTTTAAGTTCAGTTCATTAATATGAACAGAGATCTGTAAAAAATATCAGGGTGCTGACCCACTTATCATCATTGAGCTGAGAAAAGGTTCCCAGATTCTTATCCTCAAGAAATACCTTAATTTCTTCAAAGCACTCCACAAAGCACTCAAGAACATTGCCTCAGCTCAGCCATCCTACATTATTGTACATCAGCAGTCCATTGTAGGTGGAATCAATCTCCAGTAAAAGTGCAGAAAATTCTCACTTGTGAAGGGGGCGAGCAGCTATTAAATTAACTATTTTTGTAACAACTGACAATAAGTCCTTTAAGTCGGTGAATCCTGCCTTGGCACATAAAACCTCCTGATGGATAATACAATGAAAAGGCACAATCGGATGTCCAATAGCTTCCATAAACAATTTGACAAATCTGACTTTTTCCCCACCATGTTTGGTGCCCCATCTGTCATCTCTGATACAACTTTAGAGATATCAATGCTTAGGTCACAGAACGTTTGTATAACAACCTTACATATTTTGCTTTCTGATGTACTTGTTGGCACTGATACTAACTTTATCAATGCTTCCCTCATTGTGAGACCATCAGAATATCGACCAATAATGGCCACCTGAGCATGTGATGTGACATCACTAGTTCCATCAAGAGAGATTGAAAAATATTTACAATTACTTATGTCTCTCTTTAATTGATGTTGTATGTTTGCATTCAGTCTCATTATTTGGTCTTTTATGATATTTCTACTGAGTGGTAACTCAGATATTCTCTTAATAATTGCATCTTTATTCTGCATATCATGAAATAGAACTGGTGCACATGTTAGGAGAGTTTCTTTACTAAATTCTCCCTCACTGAGTGCTTTTCCATGCTGAACTATGGAGTGAGCAATGCTCAAACTTGCAGATGTTAAATTTGTAGAGCCTTTTATAAATTTAAGAATGGAATTATATTGGCTCTTATGAAGGTGTAGCTGCCTTGGAATGTTTTCCTTTCTTTCATCCTCACTTTTTTTCAAGAGCTGGGACTGATTAGTTTCAAAATGTCTATTTATATTCCACGTTCTGCATACTACCATTTCAGTACATATAAAGCAAAATGATCTGCCATTTTTTCCAACAATGCCATACATCTTGGTCCATGTCTCTTGAAAGGGTCGGCTACTGCTACTACCACTTCCTTTACTTAATGTTAGTTTTTTTTTGCCGGGGGGGTTCTTCATTAGGGGGGCTGTGACAGAAGATAAAATTATAGATAGCCTGTTAGCCCTGCAGGCAATTAAGGGTTAACTATCCTAACTCACAACAAGATGGCACATGTAACTGTCTTTTAGGAAAGGGCAGGATTAATAAGCAGAAAGAGGGGTTAATAAGGATGACAACAGTAATAGTGGTGAAATGGAGTCTGCACTATATTGCAAAATGGCGTTCCTTATGTAAATTAAGATGGGTGCTGTTATTTCTAATGGCGGGAAATGGCACCCATAGCACAGGCCCTCGCCTCTCCTAGCCACCCCCTCACTTATCTCAGTAATGATGGTCAATTAGAAATCCATGACACCCCAGAACAGTATATTGGATGATGGTTATGTGGTTGCTGGTAATGGCAATCACAGGGCCCCTATGGATGTGTCCCCCGGGACATTCTGCTCATCCCTGCTCTGTTGGTCTGAACTGATGTCAAAGATCCCCTAATGGCCTAACTGTCCCAGAACTAGACACTCTGTGCCAGAGTTCTGTTGTGTTGGCCTACAGACCTCTGGCACAGAGTCTCTACACTACACTAAAGCAAATGTTTCATTCTGGGCTACTGCACCTGGCCATGCAGTAGCCGAGGATGAAACGTCCTTCTCGGCTTGTGGCCCCATACTTCTCTGTATTCGACCGCATACAGCCGCGTGTCATCGAAAATGGCTACAAGTGTCTGTGCTGACACACATGTCATAGGTTCACCATCACGATTTGAAGGTTCTGGAAGTTATTGCCTGTGAAGTGTGGAAATGCAGCTCAAACAGACTACTTGGAATTTGTCCGTCTTAACCCTGGGTATGATCAGGGAGTTTAGCAAAAGTGGACACCAGAGCAATGATCTGAAGCTAGATCTGTGCTCCCTCAGTGCCTGGCCATGTGCTGTGTCCTGAGAGTTTCCACAGGTCTTGCCTGTTTCCAGGATTCTACATCTCTCCCCAAATCATTGCATTTGAAATGGCTTAGACAGTGAGACTAAAGGAGATGCCTAGGAGCTGGTTTGAATATACACATGGGGTGGATAATACTACAGTGAATCATAATAAATGTTTATGAAGTCTACTCTTCTAAATGCTTCTCATGTACGTTTTAATTTTGCTAATTAAAACGTACTATCAGTTGTTCCCATTATCTTCTTCTTTTTTATATTTTTTATAATTCTTTTTTTTTTTTACCAATTACTACCGTGAGGCCCTGAACAGAGTACGCTGGATCTTAAAAAGCCTAGTTGCCATATGCATGCTCAAGGGCAATGACTCAGCAGTATTACTATATTAAAGGCCCATTTGCCATAGGCATCTGCCAAGGCAATGACTCAGCAGTGTGGCTGTAGGTACTGCACAGGCGCATCCTTCTGTAAGCTACTTTTATTAATGGATCAAAGAAGTCACTGGTTGGCAGGATGTGTTTGAGTGAATATATCAGGTGTCCCTGAACAGATGGTTCTTGGCTGCTTTGTTTGCAATACAGCATGACCCACCTCCTTACGACCACTCGTGTCTCTTTCCAATTCCCGGTGTCCAAAGAGGTCAAATCCCTGGCAGAGGAACTTGGACCCAACAACTTATTTTTTACAATTTATTTTTTTAATCTTTATTATTAAAAGTATTACATATGTCTCCTTTTTTCCTCCTCCAGCCTGCCCCCATCCCCACCCCAGGCCTTCACCGCCTTATTGTCTTTTTTAATGCTCAAAATGACCCAAATAATTTTCTCCATATTAAAGTGAAGGAAGTAAATTTTAAGGTCACACAGCTAATATGTAATAAGTTGATTTTCTGTCTGACCCCAGGCTCTTTACCATCATCATTTGCTCTAACTCATAAAATTTAATTGAACACGTGTTTGTCAAGCAGATGTTCTGCTAATGAGGGAGTGAGATATCTGTGGCAAGGGCCTCAGGGTTGTCATGAAATAGTCAAAGCATTCTTCTAAAAGTCCATGGGCTTAGGCAATGTAATTTACTTACGCTGATAGACCTAGAAGGGATGAGCAGGCATTGAGCATGATAGCACATCCAAAGATCCCCAGCACCTACACAATGAAATAAGTGAACTAGACGAGAGGAATGCATACTTAAATATATCTAGAACAATGTGATTTAACCTACTGTAGAATAAATTTACAGTCAGAAAGAATTTTTCATCAGTGAACTTTTGGTGGATCTCTTCTCTAAATTAAGTTCATATGAATGAACCAACAAATCTTAGAATCTAATAAATAATAGGCTCTCTTATCATGAGGGGCTTGCATAGAGTCAAATGAACTTCCTAAGATTGGAAATGACTTAAAACAGAGTGGATCATTTGAATGCTTTGTGGCTTTGAAGGGATATATATTTGCAGAATATAACTTTATGTCAAATATTTAGCATGCTTTTCACCCATCAATGCACATGCAATGTAACATTTTCATATTCAGAATACCAAATGCACCCTCTTCATTAAGTTATTTTTATCATATATTTGACAAGAATAGCATAAACAATCGAAAATAGAAAAACATAAGAATACGTATAGTTGGCATTTTCTCTATTTTTAATTTTTATATTTGTTCCTTAGAAATACATGTAAAATCAATCCAACTAAGAAGAGGAAAATTAATGGTAAGATGAGCTTTCACTACACATTGTGGAGTCAACTAACACAAACTAAATAAAAGTAAAAGAATCATCCATTGAGCTAGAAATTTTGGCATTAATCTTATACATTCACTCATTCAACCAATTTCCACTGAGGGCCTTCTGTGATCAGACTTTTACTAAGCAAATATAAATATAGCACATTTCCTAGTCTATTACCTATTAGAGGCCCGGTGCACAAAATTCGTGCCCTGGGGTCATGGGGAGAGGGGTGTCCCTCAGCCCAGCCTGGACTCTCTACAATCTGGAACCCCTACAGGGATGTCTGACTGCCCGTCTAGGTCCAATCCCAGTAGGACAGCTCCAAACTGCTCATCTGCCTGCCTCCCTGATTGCCCCTAACTGCTTCTGCCTGCCAGCCTGATCACCCCCTAACCACTCCCCTGCCAGCTTGTCTGCCCCCAACTTCCCTTCTCTGTTGGCCTGGTCACCCTTAACTGCCCTCTCCTACAGGCTTAATTGCCCCCAACTGCCCTCTCTTGCAGGTCTGGTCCCTCCCAACTGCTCTCCCCTGCTGGCCATCTTGTGGTGGCCATCTTGTGTCCACATGGGGGCAGAATCTTTGACCACATGGGGGCAGCCCTCTTCTGTGTTGGAGTGATGGTAAATATGCCTATTACTCTTTTATTAGATAGGATAGAGGTCTGATGAGTGGGTGAAGGGCAGCTGGTTTGCCCTGAAGGGTGCCCCAGGTCAGTGTTGGGATTCCTTTGGAGCATGGGACAGCCTGGGTGAGAGGCCTGGGGTGGCTTGCAGGCTGGCTACACCCCCCAGCAACCTAAGCAGAGGCCTGGGATCTTGGATTAATTTATGTTCTACAATTGAAACTTTGTAGCCTGGAGCAGAGCCAAGCCTTCTGCTGGCTCTGTGGCGACAGCCATTTCTGTTTGGGTTATTTAAATTCTATAATTGAAACATTGTAGCCTGGAGTGGAGGCCTAGGCCAGCCTGGGCAACCCTAGCCTCTGCTCTCTCCAGCTCCGAGACTGCAGCCATTTCTGTTGGGATATATCTTCTGTAATTGAAACTTTGTAGCATTGAGTGGAGGCCTACGCTGGCAATGGCAGGCAGAAAGCTTAGCTTCTTCCATTGCCAGGGAAACCCACATCTCCCTCTCTTGGTGGTAGCCATCTTGGTTAGGGTTTTATTTGCATAATTTGCTCCTGATTGGCTGGTGGACATGGCTGTGGGCATGGCTTAATCGGAGGTATGGTCAATTTGCATATTACTCTCTTTTTAGATAGAATTCTTACCTTAATAACATGTATGTTTATCTTCATATGTATATAAGTATTAATGCATTTAATTGATCTTAGTTTTGCAGTAGATGGTCTGGCTCAGTCCAAACTGCAATTTAACTTAGGTTAAATACAGAACTATTCTTTCTACACTCCCACTACAGAGTCTATTTGCATGGATTGATATGCATAGGAGTTTTAGTTTTACATCTAAAGCAAAATAGAAGGGCCCTCCAGCTGACTTGAACTAGAATATAAGGTGAGAGATGAGCCTGAGATGACAAAATTGGGGAGTATCTTGAATAACCATATAGTAACAAATTAACCATGGTGAGGTGCTGGAACGTGATCTGAGAGCAACAGGGACCCCCATACTGGACTTTTAATGGAGGTCTTTCTCCATCGGATTTGATTTTTTAGAAAAAAAACTATATCACAGATTAAGCATATAGTAGAAAAATGGTGTGACTGAGGTGTGGGAAGGTGGCTTTAAAAAAGTTTATCAAGGTGATTTGGTAATAGATTATACTAAAAGACATTTTGAATACATAATCTAATATATATATGATACTAAATTGATTAATGTATCTCTACTTTCAAGTATTTTATAACAGTATAGTTAGCATGTTCAGTTATTATAGAAAAAGGCACTTATTCATATGTAGATATATTTTTTATGGTTTTGTAGGTTCTGTCATGGATAGATTCTTTTTGTTGTTAATTCTCATTTGAGGATGCTTTCCCATTGATTTTTAGAGGGTGGAAGGGAGGGTGGAGGGAGAGAAAGAGAAAAACTGATGATGCCAGAGAGACACATGGGTTGGTTGCTTAGGCACTGCATGTGCCTTGATGGGGGCTGATATTGAACCTGCAACCCAGATACATGCCCTTGACCAGGAATGGAACCTGTGACCCTTTGGTATGCAGGCTGAGGCTCTAACATAATTAGCAACACTGGCCAGGGCATAGCTAGATTCTTTATAAAGTTAGAGGCATTGATTGTTGCAAGGATCTGCATATTTATCATGCCATCATTGCATAGTTACCTTCAAATGGTTATTTCAAACTAAGATTTTATTTTGCTGTAATTGCAATTTTTATAGCAGATTAATATTTGATGTATATGTTGTAGTGCAGTGATACTGAAATCACATTTTTTTTTCAACCAGAGGCAGGAAAAAAATAGTTTGATTTGGGCACAGTGCTTTTAGAAGCTGATATGAAAGGGGAAAATAACTGCATCATCACAGAAATGCTTGTGCTTTATATTACAGTCCAAACAAAGGCATTAGCCCATCTAAAGAAATTGCTTCTACGACAGTCCAGGAATTGTCTAACTATCTAGCATGAGGTCTATAGTATGAAGTGCTAAAATTAATTATTGGAAAACAATAGCTACATCTTTCTATTATAGTTATCACCAGGGATGCCAACAGCCAAAATTCACAGCTGGTCCAATTTGTCTTTGAGTTTCTGCATCTCGTCTGCAATTGCCTGCTGCAGATATCATCAACCAACCTCACTAGGCTTTCAGGGCTAAGAAAGAGCCCACAAATCCCTGCCCTCACCTCTTGGATAGAGTTTCAAGCAGGATTTTCTGATGTGGAGCTTATTGGCCTTACACCTGCAATAAAACATACTTGTTTCCTTTTCCGTTGACTCCACTTTCCCCCTGGTTGGCAGATAATGAATAGATGAACTAATCCAAGCTAATGTGATAATTGGGACAGCCAGAGAGCCTTTATTGTACCAAGATCTGGAAAATGGAGCAAAATTATTTTTTTCATTGTAGATTGCATCTCATATTATATACAGCATTAACTTCCTATAGAATTTCATAAATAACATCCAAAATAGAGAACTTTAATTTAAAAATATTGTGGGGGCAGGGGTCTTTGCAAGGTTACTTTTATAACACTACATCATAGATCTTGTTCTTTCCATTCCTGCTTATAAAACTGTCTACGTAAAATACACACAAACACACAGATATACCTGCGAGGTTGATTCAAACTTTAAGCTTTCTGTTTGGGTTCCCATCCATTTATCTCTCTAATTTTTGTCTCTTTCTTTCTCTACTCTTTTCTCTTCCACACTCACTTTCTATTTCTCCATACAGAGAGTTGAAATAATAATAATGTAGGTAATCTTTTAACTATTAGAATGGTTTCTTATTCTATGCATTTTAAAGTCATAAACTAATTTCATCATTTTAATGAAGATTCAGGAGAAAACATTATAGATTGTGTAGTTGGCATTAATAGAAGCAAATTTTTAGATGAAAGAAATAGTATTTTGAAATGTACTTGACTTGGAGAACCAAGATGGTGGCATAGGTAAAACACCTATCTTGCCGTCACACTCAGCAATTTTAATACTACAACAGAACGAAAGAACAAACACCTTCCAGAATCACTAGAAAGCTGGCAGAGTGAAAATTCCACAAATAAAAGTGAAAATAAGACACTGTGACTCTGAGGAGCGGCAGCGGAAAGCTTTGAAAGATTCACGCAGAGAGAGGTTTGGAGCACGCGCCAGCAGAGAGGGCAGGCTGCTGAAAACCAGCCAGTTTTCTCGAACGGGGAGACAAAGACATCCCACTGGACTGATTCTCCAGGGAACCCACTATCACACCCTGTGAAAACTGGACAGTGGGAGGGCACGCTGAAGCTCGGGTGCTACAGGGTCTGCTGGCTTGTGGAGAAGGAAGCTTGTGCAAACAGCTCAGCTGCGTGACCGAGTAGAGAGCGCTCTGCAACTCTCTCTCTCATTCGGAAAACCATCAGACTGCTCTGTTTTACCACCCTGGGTGAGACATTGGGCGTGCAGACTCATTTGGGGAGAGTCTGAATTCCCTCGGCAGCGGCTCTCTCTCAGAGGTGCTGGCAGCCATTGCCCCCAGCACAGAGTCCCTGGGACCGCATAGGGTGGAGCTAACGCTGTCTGCTTGGCCCGGAGACTCCGCCCATCCAACCTCAGCACAGCTGAGCTTCACAGACAATTGGCCTGGAGGTCAACCCCTCCAAGTGCTCACAACGATTAACCTGAGCTTAACTTTAGCAAGTCTGTGCAACCCATATCCACCTCAGATAACTGGGGAGTTCTGAGCCACTGTCCCTAGTAGGAAGTCTACCACATAAAGCTAATTGACCAACTCAGGGAAGCAGCCACCATGCAGAGACATGGAAAGAAATCAGATGTGAAAGAAATGGAGGGGAAAAAAACGACTGGATATGGAATTCAAAACCACGGTTATAGGGCTTCTCAAGAGGCTCCAACAAAAGGTCGAGGACTATAAGGAAATAAGCAAGACCGCAAAGGAAATGAATGAGACCTGCAAGGAAATGATCAAGACCAACGTGGAAATGAATGAGTCCTACAAGGAAATGAAGGAGACCCTAAAGGATATAAAGGAAACTCTCAAGGATATGAAAAAGGACCAACCAGAAGTTAAGCATACACTGACTGAAATAAAAAATATTATACAAAGACCTAAACGTGCTCTGGAGCACCCCAAGAACCAAGTTAAAGATCTGAAATACATAGAGGGAAAATCCACTCAGCTGAAAAAGCAAGAATCCAAAAGAATCCAAAAAATTGAAGATAGTGCAAGGGGCCTCTGGGACAACCTCAAGCATACCAACATCTGAATTATAGGGGTGCCAGAAAAAGAGAGAGAGCAAGACAATGAAAACCTATTTGAAGAAATAGTGACCGAAAACTTCCCACACCTGGTGAAAGAAATTGACTTAGGAGTCCAAGAAGCCACCTGGTGAAAGAAATTGACTTAGGAGTCCAAGAAGCACACCAAACCCCAATATATAGGAACCCTAAGAGGACCACACCAAGGCACATCATAATAAAAATGCCAAGAGCAAAAGACAAAGAGAGAATATTAAAAGCAGCAAGAGAAAAACAAATGGTTACCTACAGGGGAGCACCCATAAGATTGTCAGCAGATTTCTCAACAGAAACGATGCAGGCCAGACCCGAGTGTCAAGAAATATTTAAAGTGATGAATAGCAAGAATCTACAACCAAGATTACTCTACCCAGCAAAGCTATCATGCAGAATTGAAGGTCAGATAAAGTGCTTCACAGATAAGAAAAAGCTAAAGGAGTTCATCACCGCCAAACCAATATTATATGAAATGCTGAAAGACATTCTTTAAGAAGAGGAAGAAGAAAAAGATAAAAGTGTAAATTAGGAACACCAAATACACATCTATCAACAAATGAATCTAAAAATCAAGTGAATTAATAATCTGATGAACAGGATAAACTGGTGAATGTAACAGAATCACGGACATAGAGAGGGAATGGACTGACAACTCTTGGGGAAAAAGGAGGGTGGGAAATGCAGCAAGAGACTGGACAAAAATCATGCAACTATGGGAGAGGATAGTGGAGGGGGGTGAGGGCGGAGGTTGGGATGGGTACCAGGTGGAGGGAAACTATAGGATGAAAAAAAAAGGGTAACAATGTAGTTAATAAACTGAACAATAAAGATAAAAAAATAGCAAAGGATCTAAATAGGTACTTTTCAAAAGAGACATACAGAAGGCCAAGTGACATGAAGACATACTCAAAATCACTAATGATCCAAGAGATGCAAATCAAAACGACAATGATGTACCATCTCACCTGTCAGAACAAATCAACAAATAAGTGCTGGCAAGGATATGGAAAGAAAGGAACCCAGACTGGTGCAGACACTGTGGAAAATAGTATGAAATTTCCTCAAAAAATTAAAAATGGAACTCCTACTTGTCCCACTTCTAGGAATATATCACATTACAGTAATTGATTCAATTGCCCTGTTACCCCAATGGGCTTTATCTTTCACTTTTGTAACCTTAACACCAGCACAGTGCTTAGCACATAACTAACTCTAGATAAATGCTTACTAAATAAATGAATAAATGTAAGATAAAAAAAAAGAAATGTACTTGACTTATACCTGGTACATGAAAAGGGCCACAGATATTTTGTTTTGTTTGGTTTGGTTTTATTTTTATTTGGTAAAATTTTAATCCCATGTTGTTTTGCATTTTTTATTTGTTTTGCATTAAATATGTTTATATTAGCATATTAGTTATACAATTACATATTTTATAAAGTGTTCCCCCAACATTTCCAGTACCCACCTGGCACCATATGTAGTTATCACAATATTATTGACTATATTCCCTATTCTGTATTTTACATCCCTGTGAATATTTTGTAACTACAAATGTGTACTTCTTAATCCCTATACTTTTTTTTCACCTAGTCCCCCATCACCCCTCCATTCTATTGTCACCAGTCAGCTTTGTGTATATAAGTGTGTTTCAATTTTGTTTGTTCATTTTACTCTTTAGATTCCACATATAAGTAAAATCATTTAGAATTTGTCTTTATCTGCTTGACATATTTCACTGAGCATAATACCCTCTAGGTCTATCCATGCTGTCTCAAATAGTTTTATTAAGAAAAAAAACTGATTCTTATTTTATGGACAAGTAGCATTACATTGAATATATGTATCATGGATTTTTTATCCATTTGTTTATGTATAAGTGGATAAGAGCAACTTGGGTTGCTTCCATATCTTGGATATTACAAACAAATAGAGGCCCGGTGCATGGAATTTGAGCATGGGGAGCGGGGGATGTTCCTCAGACCAGTCTGCACCTTCTCCAATTTGGGACCGCTCAAGGGATGTCCAACTGCCTATTTAGGCCCGTTCCCAGACTGCTGGCTCCAAACTGCTCACCTGCCTGCCTCCCTGATTGCCCCTAACTGCTTCTGCCTGCCAGCCTGATCATCCCCCAACCACTGTCCTGCCAGCCTAATTGATGTCTAACTGCTCCCCTGCCAGTCTGTTTGCCCCCAACTTCCCTCATCTTGCGGCTTGGTCACCCCTAACTGCCCTCCCCTGCAGGCTTGATTGCCCACAACTGCCCTCCCTTGCAGGCCTGGAATGTCCCAATGGCCCTCCACTGCTGGCCATTTTATGGTGGCCATCTTGTATTCACATGGGGGTTGCCCACATGGGGGCAGCCCTCTTGTGTCTTGGAGTGATGGTCAATCTGCAAATTACTCTTTTATTACTTAGGATAGAGACCTGGTGCATGGGTGGGGGCCAACTGGTTTGCCCTGAAGGGAGTCTTGGATCAGGCTAGGGGTTCTCTTGGGGCATGGAGCGGTCTGGGCAAGGGGCCTGTGGTGGTTTGCAGGCCAGCCATGCCCCCAAGCGACCTAAGCCCCAAGCGGAGGCCCTGGGATCTGGGATTAATTTATGTTTACAATTGAAAATTTGTAGCCTGGAGCGGAGCCAAGCCTCCTGCTCACTCCTTGGCTGTAGCCATTTCTGTTGAGACATTTACCTTCTATAATTGAAATTTTGTAGCCTGGAGTGGAGGCCTAGGTTGGCCACAGCTTCAGAAAGCTTGGCTTCCTCCATCACCTGGGAAACTCTAGCCTCCTCCTCTCTCCAGTTCTGTGGCTGCTGCCATTTCTGTCGAGATATATCTTCTATAATTGAAACTTTGTAACACTGAGTGGAGGCCTAGGCCAGCAACAACAGGTGGAAAGCTTGGCTTCCTCCATTGCCAGGGAAACCCAAGCCTCCCTCCTGCTCTGAGTGGCCTCAGCCATCTTGGTTGGGGTTTATTTGTGTAATTCGTTCCTGATTGGCTGATGGGCAAGGCTGTGGGCATGGCTTGATCAGAGGTATGGTCAATTTGTATATTACTTTTTTATTAGATAGGATGCTGTGATGAAAGTAGAGTTGCATATATTCTTTTGATTTAGTGTTTTGAATTGGAGATATCACACTACCTGATATCAAACTATACTATAAGGCTTTAGCTATCAATACAACATGGCACTTGCATAAAAATAGAGATAGAGATCAATAGAGAAAAAACTCGAGCCTGTATTGTTAATTAATATTTGACAAAGGAGGCAAGAACATACAATGGGGTAAAGACAGTCTAGTCAATAAATTATGTTGGAAAAAGTGGACAGATACATAAAAAATTAAAACATATACCATCTTATGCCCTATGCAAGAATAAGCTCAAAATAAATTAAACTAGATGTAAGACTAGAAGCCATAAAATGTCTACAAGAAAAACAGGTAGTAAAATCTCTGATATTTCTCTGAGAAATATCTTTTTGTTTTTAATCCTCACCTGAAGATATTTTCCCATTGATTTTTGGAAAGAGTCAAAGAGAGAGACGGAAAGACAGAGAGAAATATCCGTCTGAGAGAAACATATTGATTGATTGCCTCCTGCATGATACCTGACGAGGGCCCAGAATGGGAAGGAACCTGCAATGAGGTACATGCTCTTGACCAGAATTGAACCTTGGGCCCTTTGGTCCTCAGGCCAACACTCTGTCACTGAGCCAGGCCAGCTATATTTTTTTGATATATCTCCTTGGGCAAGAAAAAGCAAACAAACAAAAAGCAAAACTACATTAAACTAAAAAATTAGCATAACAAAGAAAATAATCAATGAAAGAAAAAGACAACCTACTAAATGGAGAACATATTCACCAATGATGCATCTGAAAAGGGGTTAAGAGCCAAAATGTATGAACAACTCATGCTACTCAAAACCAACACAAACAAACAAAAAAACATCAAACAATTCAATTAAAAATTGGACAGAAGACCTGAATAGTCACATCTATAAAGAGGACATACAGATGGTCAATAGACATGAAAAAATGCTCAACATCACTAATCAGCAGAGAGATGCAAATTAAAACCACAATGAGATATCACCTCACACCTGTCAGAATGGCTATCAGTAATTCTGCAAATAAAAAGTGTTGGTGAGGTTGTGCAGAAAAGGGGAAGCCTAGTACACTGTTGGTGGGAATGCGAACTGGTGCATTCACTGTGGAAAACAGTAGGGAGAGACCTCAAAAAATTAAAAATGGAATTGTATTAAGGTCCAGTCATTCCACTTCTGAATTTATATCTGAAGAAATTCAAAGGACTACAGATATTGATAGAGAAAAATAAAAGGCAATAAAAAATAAACTTAAAATTCAAATACCCAACATTTTACATTACCAATGTGAAATTTCTTAAAGGGATATCTGATATATACTAGATTCATATTACACATACACAGTATAATTTTTGACATGAATATGAAATGGTTACAACAATAGAAACACAAATTACAAAAACAAGAATATATCCAGAGTTCCTCAATTAAAGAATGCACAAATATTAAGCAGGAATTAATGGAAAATCATACCTATTAAGGACAATTAAAACAAAGAATACATTTAAATATTCAAGTGTTTTCATTAAAAGTTATAAAAATATAGGCCATAGTCCAAATAATACTATTGCTTACATGTACTGTCACATTGACCTTCTAATAGGCCTCCCTTGCCAATCATCTACACAGCAGCCAGAGGAATCTTAAAAAAATATATATCTGCTAACTTATTCCACAGCTTGAAATAATAGCCAAACAATTGCAGTTTATATAAGGAACTTAATTAGTCAGCTCCTAATTTTCTCTGGCATTACCTTCTTCTCAATGGTCTTACATTGTCTTATATATTTTTTCTTACTGTGCTTAAAATATTTTCATGGACCTGTCTTCCAGTTAACCCACCTTGTTTTCTTCCATGTCTATGCTCTATTTAAGATATATTTTATTCAAAAATTTTGTTTCAATAAACTTAATTCCCTGTGAAATTATCCATCTCTTGTAATTAATAATCTCTTGTGTATTTACTTTATTTTCTTGAAATTTTTAATAACTCCTCTAAAGTCCTTGTTTGATCATTTCATTATCTAGATTTCCTGTAGATCCATCCCTGCTATCTTCATTTTTTGTTTGTAGGAATTTATTACTATTATGTGGCATGACTAAAAATGATTTCATTTAATGTTACATACTATTTTTAAATTTTCTTTAAAATATGTTTTTATTTCAGAGAGAGGAAAGGAGAAGGAGAGAGGGATAGAAACATCACTGATCAGAGTCATTGATCTGCTGCTTCCTGCATGCTTCCTACTGGGGATCCAGTCTGACCAGGAATCAAACCAAGACCTCTTGTCATAGGTCAATGCTCAGCCACTAAGACACACCTTTTAAGGATAAATATTAGGTAATCTTTCATCAAGAAAGGTTCACCCGTTTCTCCTGTTGGCAAATGATTACTCTAATTCCATCATGTCTGAGCTAAAGTAAGCTTAGGTTAAGCTTTTGATAAGGCTTCCTCCTCTGTTTCACCTTTGTTTCTACAATGTAGACAACCACACTCCTTTCTCTGTTGATCAAGGTATTATTGTATAAGCATTACTCCATTTTTCTAGTAAATAAATACAGAAGGGCCATGAAGAGAAGAATAATCAGCATGCCCAGCACATGCCACTGGGTCTATTTTAAAAGTGTTCTGTCCTATGGTTTTCTTTCCAGATTTCTTGAGATATCATTAACATGAAAGATTGTGTGAGTTTAAGGTGTACAACAGGATGATTTGATACATATCTATATTGTAAAATGATTGCCATGATAAAATAAGTTAACCCATCACCTGACATGATTACAAATTTTTATGTGCTAAGAATATTTAAAATCTGCTCTTAGCAGATTTAAAGTAGGTAATACAGTATTACCTACTTCATCACAATATATATGAGATCCCCAAAACCTTTTCATCTTATACCTAGAAGTTTGTACCCTTTGACCATCATCATCCCGGTTTTCCACCTTCCAGCCACTGGCAGCCACCATTCTACTCTTTGTTTCTTTAGATATGGAAACAACTTAAATATCTACCAATCTATAAACACACACACACACACACACAGGGGCCTGGTGCATGAAATTCGTGCACTGGGGGTGGGTGATCTCTCAGCCCAACCTGCCTCCTCACACATAATGGGAGCCCTCAGGGGGTGCCCTCCTGACTCCTCACCCCTGGCTGAAGCTTTAGACCTTGGGCACCCAGCCATAACCCTGCAATGGGGCTGATGGCTAGCTCTGCCCTAGCCACCTTGGCCCCACTCACCTGGACTTGGCCTTAGCCCTGCGTGCTGGCAAGCACCTGGTAACCACCCAGTGACCACCCAGCCCCAGGGGCCCCTGTGCTTGCCAGACACCTTGGCCCCACCCAGACCTTAGGCCCTGTGTCGACTGCCCAGCCCTGGAGGCACCCTGTACTCAGCAGCCACATGCACCTGCCTCCCATTCCATGCACTGGCCTCCTGTCCCATGCGCCATGCACCATGCCGGCCTCACGTGTGCTGCAGCCCCAACCTCTGATGGCCTCCCATGCACCTCAGCCCCAGCCCTGGTGCCACTCAGCCCCACCCTCCTGATTGGCTGGTAGGGTCAAATTTGCATATTACTCTTTATTTTATATATATATATATATATATATATATATATATATATATATATATTTCCATCATGAAAAGGCAGAAAATTCTGCCATTAGTGACAACATGTATGAAACTTGAGAACATTATGCTAAACCAGATAAGCTGGTGAGAGAAACGCCAATGCTATATATTCTCACTTATATGTGGAATAAAAAAAACCAAAACCACAGTCTTTGAATGATATTAATATGTTCAATGAGAACTCTTTCTCTAATGAGACAAATTAGAATATTTGGGTCCTTGGCAGTGGAAAAAATATTTTTTTAAATAATGTCATTACTTTTTTTCATATACTTTCTGCTTAGACTTCAGTTCCTTCCAGGACAACTTCATAATTTAACAGCTACAGTTCACCAACAATTCTCCATGCTCTTCTTTCTCTCCACAATCTTACCCTCTCTATAATAGACACACTTAACGGCAACATTCAATGTCTTTAATTGATACATGGGAAATGTTGACTTTTACATTACTATTACTACTGTTACTACAACAATACCAATATGATTATTACCTCACTTATTCAAACCACACAACTTTCCAGAACAGTCAAGAGAAAAATCCAAGAGTTATTTTGAATAGCTCACTTTTCATATCAAATATATTATAAATAATTGAATCCCAGACTTTTGGTGAAAATTTACTTTTTATTAACTGGCATTTAAATGTTAGGGTCACTTATGCCACATCCATTATGAGTTGTATCTTAAAATGAATTAATAACAAGGCTTTTCTTTTACTTCTTTGTCATAAAAAGCTCTCTGGCTACTTCTATTTGATTATACAAAAGAACACAATGACCCATATTTAAAGAACTTTCTCAGCTCCAAGGATTGTAGCCCTCAATAATACAATTCAGCAAGTTCTACATGACACTGTGCAAGATACGTCACAGCCAATATATCAAGCTGCAGGTTTTTCATGACCATTATTGAATCCCCTAAAACCATTGACACAGGCTGTCCTTGGCATAATAAATATCCTGTTCCTTAAAAGTTTGCTATACATGTGCAATAAAACAGACTTTGCTTGCAACTTACAATTCAGTCTTTAACACAGAGAAATATTTTTCCCTTAAGTTCAGTAGATACATTTATTATTTATTCCTCTCTTCCAGAACTCAAATACCAGTTTGTAGAAATACATTTTTTGTCCTCTTCTATTGTATTTTATACACAAAATGTTACTCATAGTATAAAAGGTATATTATTGTCATAGGAAATGAGTTAGAAGAAAACAAATCTGTGGTAACTGAACCTCACAACAAAGTAAAAATTCTTACCTGTCCTAAATACTAATTACCACCTATTAGAAATACTGTTGAGTAAACAAAAAAATGAATACAGCGTGGAATTTGTTATTGCACTATGAGGAGGTTTTGATATCAGGAAAGAGAGAACTTACTCCACAAGTTGTAGCTATTACATCACCTAAACTATACATTTATTTTGAACACAAATGTCTTAGAAATCTAAAATACTGATCATCCACAAGTCTGTTCAAATAGATTGTGCTTTTCCATGTATCCCAGAGTTGAAAATATCCCTCACTGTGGGTTCTGGAACATAAAGAAATGGCAACATTGTAATTTAGATTCCAGCTCTATCTCAAAATTCAAACGTGGACATTAACTATGTAACCAAGACTTACTTAGTCTCTGTCACTTCAGTTCCCCAGAGATGTGCCACTGATATCAGATAATATCAGGAAAGCATATTTTGGCATAAAGTATATGGGCCTAATAACAATTACACTATCAACAATAGTTTATTTTCCCACTCATTCCCACTTGATTGTGACATACAAAGTAAATCGCTCTTTTATTTTACAACTCTAGAACCCCACTAATTCTTCTCAATGACTTGTGAAAGACATTTAACAAGTTGATCAACAATATAAGTGGATATTTTAAGAAAATAGTGCTATGAATTTGAAAATAAGAACAGTTTTCAGCTAGTGCAAATGAATAGCAATAAAAAATGAAAAGAAGTCATTCCTAGAGTTGTGATCTAACTATGCAAAATTACAATGTGTATTACCAAATAATTTGGTCTGGCACAATACAAAGAACAACATTAAAATTAACTAGTCCCATGTATATCAGCCACTCTGATAGGCATTTTCACATTCATTACCTCATTTAGTCACAAGTAATATCTGAACCAACAATTATTACTTCTACTTATAAAATGAGACCGTGGAAGTTTAGAAAGTTTAAGTAATTTAGAAAATATACAAGTTGTAAATAACGTAAGAGGAAATGCAACCATCATATATTTGAATCTGAAAGTCCGTATAGTCCCCAAATACAAAAACTTCACTCTACTAAACATTAAAAATAAAAGATGCATCAGGAAAGATATACATATCAAATTACACTAGATTAGAGCTATAAACCATTTTTGGTAGGAATACCATATAAATATTGTCATCACTACAGCCTAAAATGTAATACTCTAAAATGTAAATAAAACATATTCATTTCACATTCTCTTTTGTATTATTAGCCAGATATCAAGATTGTTGTCTTCTATCACTGTTATGAAATGTTGATGTGTTCCTTGTTTAAATAAATACAGTATAGACATATACACATATGTATATAAATATGCAGGTATATATGTGTATATGTAACAATGTGTGCTTGTATGTTTCACGCATGTGTATATGTGCGTGTGTGTGTGTGTGTGCGCGCGTGCACATGTGTATAGAGGTCCAAAAGTATTACGCAGTGTTGAGTTTCAGTGACTTTACAACAAAAATGCTACTCCTTTACAAAGTGTCACTAGGGTATTTTATTATGTAAAGTCACTTCAAACCTACCTTTGAACAGCTAATAATAATTTTCACTCAAAATTTTCCATTTTTAATTAGAAACTCTGTAAAGATTTACTTCTAAAATCTAAATATGAGATAAAGTCTCTTCTAACATAGCTGTTACCAAATTAACCCTCCAACTATAAATAACTATAAACCTTAACAAAGTAAATAAGGCAATCCTTTTGTTTTTCAGGTATTATTTAAAAAGCTGCTCAAGACTAATGCTCCAAGGCCAAAGGCTGCACATCAGGTGAGCCTCATGTTCGTTCCAGCTTTCTCCACGGGGTTGCTTTCTGGACCACAGCTAAGTAAAACGGAGCATACATGCAACATGGTGGCTGATTCAGTTGAGAAGGTAGAGAGTGGAGTTAGACTGCCACTGAAGCAACTAACATCTGTTATGGAGACCCCCAGATATCAGAAAAAAATGCAGAAGCCACCACGAAAGATCTGTGTGGAGGTCCCAATAGGTATCTGACGAAGAGTTCCTCCCTGACAAGGAGTCTTAGGAGATCGCTGCCATTCAGAAGCTGGGAATTAAATGGAGATAGAAATTGCTAGAGGCTGGGAGCCTTTTGATTGATGTCTGCCCTAAGAAGTAAAGACCTCGTGAATTAATTACTTGTTAATTAAATGTAGATTCCAGAAAGGCCACACCTATGAGCAAAGACCACAAACTGGAGTAGTGAAGATTAAGCTCTGGATGAAGAAGACATTTAAAGCAACAAACCCTCACAAGTAATGGAAGCAAATGTAACATATCCAAAGGATTGCCAATAGCATGAGTGACTGCTGGATCTACAACTCAATCTTTTTCAAAGGAAGACAACAAAATTCAGACTCCATCATTAAAAATGTGTAGAATGCAATAAAAAAAGACCCTAATGTACAATAAGTTGGAAAATAAAATCATAGAAAAATCAGTTAATGAAGACAGAGACATGATAATACAGATAATGGGATTAGCACATATGAACATTAAAAAAAGATATGAGAAATATATTTAAGAACTTAAGAAAAAACAAACAATCAAAAAGACTATCTGTAACTTAAAATTATAAATTTCAAATGAAAACTTACTGAATGGGCTTAAGAGAAGATTAGAAATGTCAAAAGTAAGTGAATGTGAAACTTGAGAAAAAGAAATAATATAAATTGAAAAACTACAGGAGAGAAAAAAAAGTACAAATAAAACAGATAGAGTTCTGTGGTCATAGAGGGGCGATATCAACTGAGCATAGAAAGAAAAGAGAGATTAAATGGGACAAAAAATAAAAGCCCAATGCTTATTAATTAGCAGCTATAAATTATAGAGGTTCAATGAACACTTTTGCAAATTAGATACGAGGGAAACTACATTGTAAAACTTCATAAACCTAAAAAAATGATAGATGGTAGATAGCTAGATAGATGGTAAATAGGTAGATAGACGATAGATAGCAGATAGATGGATCATAGATGGATAGATATATAGATAGGTGATAAATAGGCAGTAGATAGATAACAGATAGACAGATATAGATGGTAGATAGATGGTAGATGGACAGAAAGAACCCAGAGGAAAGGGCAGTTTTCACATAGAGGGACAATGATAAAAATAATGCATGGATTCTTGTAAGGAAAAATAAAGGCTAGATGACAATGGTATATCTCTTATTTTTTCAAATTTATTATTGAAGTATTAAATGTGTACTCTTTTATTTCTCATTAACCCCCTCCACCCAGCCCCCTACCCTCCCTACAGGCTTTTACCTAACTTTTGTCTGTTTCTCATATGCATACAAATTATTTGGTTAATCTCTCCACCACCCACACCCACATCCCTGTATTCCCTCTGAAATTCATCAGTTTGTTATATGCTTCAGTGTCTCCAGATCTATTTATCAGTCTATTTTGTTCATTAGATTTCATATGTGAATGAGGTCATGTGATACTTATCTTTATCTGACTGGCTTATTTCACTTAGCATAATACTCTGCAGGTATCCCTCCTCCCCCCAGCCCCCATACTGTCACAAAGGGTAAGAGATCCTTCTTTTTCACAGTTGTATAGTATTCTATGGCATAAATATACCACATCTTTTTATCACCCTTACAGCTGTGGATACTGCCATTGGCCTCCTCTTTGTTTACCCTACGAAGGAAGCTGCCCACCATAAAGTTATCCAAGGCTTGGAACAGTTGGGGACCACTTACAGGAGACCCCTTATCACAGTAAGTGATAATGTAACCTATTTCACAGAGAAAGAGGTGCAGAGCTGGGCCAAGGCCAGGGCATAGCTTGGCAGTTTCACATTCCATATGGTCCCCAAGCTGCTGGGAATGTTGAACAATATAATAACCTGTTAAAATGCAAGCTCCACCTAGGGTGGACACACCTAGCCTAAAAGTTTAGGCTAGATGATTGGATAGGACCCTCAGATGGTTGAATGAACAACCCAAAGAAAATGGGTTCATTCTCCCTAGATTTAATGATTCGGAGGTATCCTCAGACACTCACTGCTTGGGCAGGTGAAAACAACAGATGACATGTTGTGCCCTAAAGTACACTCATCTGGATTTTTGATGCTGTCTATATCTCCCCCTTAAGCAGAAGTGAAAAAGGCAGTGTGGACCTGGCCATGGTCTGTTACTGGGGAAGGGCCTTGGGTAGCACCTATCCCCTTGGAGAAGCAGGCATGGCTATAAGTTACAGTTGCACCCCTTGATCCATCCCTGGCCAGTAACTGTGCAAGTCCAAGATGGAAGACATGGGAAGAGAATGTTGTTACCAGGGACTTATGCTATTACACTCAGTGCCCAGACTTCCCATAGCTTTCCTGGGAAACTGGGCCCCTATGAAAGAGGAGATCCCTTTGGTGTCACCAGCCAGTCCTCCAATTCCAGCCACAAAACTGTCCAGAGGAGACACAGTATCTTGTATCTTGCCAGAAGGCTGTGATCTTCCTATGATGTCTCAGTTTCTCTCGACTCTTTGACCAGAATGAACGTGGCTAGCAGTGTAGCGTCATGGGTGCGTACCTGTGTCGAGTGCATAATGTCTCCCATTTTGGGGTGTGCACAGAGATTCCTCTAGGAGCGGCTGGCAGATTCCTGAGGCACGTCCATCTGGCCACCACTGCCAATTGGATATGCTTAGCTGACAAAGACTTCTTCAGCAATGCCTCCTGGGACCCCGTGTGTCAATCCATAGAGACTCTGACCATGGCAATACCTGCCTCTTTGTAGGTAATACAATTTGAAACAGATGACGGTGGTTGTTAGGAGAATAAGTAGAATTAAGAGAACTCACAGATATGTTTATAGAGCAACAGCAATGTGATACAAATCTCATTGTTCACAGTTGTACTGTAACAGAACCACTGATGTTGAGGTCCAAAAGCCATGTAATTGAAAGCATTACACTGGCACAAACCCCGTAGATATGATGATCCCAGGATACTTCCGTGTGTGTGAAAGGCATGTCTGGCCCTACCTTCCAACGAATTGGTCAAGTCCATGTACGTGGGGTAAGCGCTATATCCCCAGGTGAATCCTTAAGACTTTAGAAGAGATTCCCCATACCTGTTACTACCAGAGTTAAACAGACTCCTTGGTGGTTTTCTCCCTTGGCTGTATTCCTTCCTGCAGAAGGAGCAATTAAAGTTGAGTTAGAAGTTACAGACTTAGCCATGCATCTAGCTAAAGCCTTATATCAGACCTGGCAAGGCCTTACCCTAATGATGGATGAAACTACACAAATGTGCAAAGTGTTACTATAGGACAGAATGTCACTAGATCTGTTAACTGCTGCATAAGGGGTCACTTGCGCCATCCTACATGTAGAATTCTGTACATATGCACCTTATAGTCGACAAAAGGTAATCAGTTCCCTGCAAAAGATAGACAGGGAAGTACAAGCCCTCTCCCGTGACCCCTCCAAGACTTGTGGGATGGAATGTTAGGAGCATGGGACTGGGTATTCTTGAGTTTTGCTATTGGGGCCAGAGTACTGGTCATAATATGTTGCAGTTTGCTGTTGTGGATTCTGTGTCCCAGGAGCTGGAATATGGCCCAGGGTACCCTGTAGGAACCATCCAGTGTAAGGAATGGAGTGTGAGGGCTCTGATCAGAGTTTGCCAGAGGCTAAAGGCCCACTTGCCATATACATGCTGGAAGACATTGACGCAGCAGTATTACTGGGTGAAAGGCCCATTTGCCATATGCATACGCAAGGGCAATGACTCAGCAGTAGCACTATACATATTATACAGGCACCCTTTATCTGGCATCCTTGTTAATGTAGCATGGATGTCACTAATTGGCATGAGCCCTCTTTTGTTTGAGTGAGTACATAAGGTGCCACTGACCAGCCTGTTGTTGGATGCTTTGTTTGCAAGAAAGCATGACCCACCTACTTACGGCCACTTGTGTCTTTTTCCAATTCCCAGCATCCAAATAGAGAAAGTCCCTGGTAGAGGAACTTGGACCCAACAATTACCTACATGGGAGCTCCTATAAGGCTGTCAGCTGATTTATCAAAAGAAATATTTCAGGGAGCAGGGATTGGTATGAAATATTCAAAGTGATAAAAACAAGGATCTACCACCAAGACTACTTTACCTAGCAAAGCTATCATTTAAAATTTAAGATGAAATAAAGCACTTCCCAGACCAAAAAAAAAAAAAAAATCTGAAAGACTTTATCATCATCAAACCAGTATTACAAGAAATGTTAAAGAGTCTTCTTTAAGTATCCCCTATTCAAATGTCTCTTCAGACAAGGGCAGTGACTTCACTGACTGACAAGAGCAAAGAACTCACTACACCCAGCAAGCAGCGACCTCAGTTAACCAGGCAGCCACATTCTAAAATAGCTCCAACCCAAATTATTTGGTTAAAGACATTTCAAAAAATATATAAATTTTTATTGATTTCAGAGAGGAAGGGAGAGAGAGAGAGAGAGATAGAAGCATCAATGATGAGACAGAATCATTGATCGGTTGCCTCCAGCATGCCCCATATTGGGAACCAAGCCTGCAACCCACACATATGCCTTGACCAGGAATCGAACTGTGACTTTCTTGTTCATAGGTAGACACTGAATCACTGAGCAATGCCAACAGGGCAGCTAGTGACATTTTTACTGAAAGTATCTTTTGTTGTATTTTCAAGACCTGAGGCTGTGGCTTCCAAAAAAGTAGCTATAATAATGTTTCATAGCTGTTTCAACACTCAGCCCAGATCCCTGTGGCCCTTTTCATGACGGGATCCAGAGAGAACAGGGGGAGGCCCAGGGCAGTTTTGTTCAGGCCACCCAACAGCTCTGACCCCACATGAACAGCCTGTATATCCACTCAATGTATGCTATGTGGAAAGGGGCAGCTTATGTAGATAGGGCCTGCACCAAGCAGGAACAGACGAAGGAGGTGTGTGTGGGGGGGGGAGGGGGTGTGTTTAGAAGCCTGGTGTAGAAGCCTGGTGGGCCAGTCATGTTCACATCCCAGGTGTTGGGGGAGTGATCATAGACTGTGGACAGAAATCTCTGCCAGAGGTTTACCCCAAGCCCTGGAGGTGAATCTCTTTCCCCTCAGTGAGGTCTGTGCAGACAGAGGGCTGGACCAGATCCAAGAGCAGAAGGTCCAGGGAGTAGAACTATTAAAGCTGGCAAAGGTTGAGGCCTATGAACCAGCTGCCAATCACTGCCATTTCAGAGCTCAATACAGAGCATAGCAGAACATCTGGTCTACTGAGATCCCTAGTGCATTTCCACCACTAGCTGATGGGCAGGTGCACCATACCACTGAGGGCCAGGGCAGGCTCAAAGTGACAGTGGCCACCTGGGAGTATAGGGAACGAGGACTCCTAAATGGCCAGAGAAGAACTCCCCCAAAGCCTCCCAGGCTCCATTGGCCTCCTCCCCTGGAGAGACACAAGCTCCACAGTCAGCTCTCCATTTCTGAGGTTAACCCAGAGTATTAAAACCATGTGAAATGAATTGGACCAGAGAACCTGGAGCTCAAGGAAACAGAGCCAAAAGTGAGAAGGTGATCGAGGTGGTGGTGGAGTAGAGAATGGAGGCTCATGAGAGATTGGGAGGAGTGGGATGTGACACAATAGAAGCACCGCCAAAGGCTGGCCAGGAGCAGAGACAAGCCTCAGACTATATTCCCCCCCCCAAATATATTTTTATTGATTTCAGGGAGGAAGGAAAAGGGGGAGAGAGATAGAAAGATAGAAATGTCAATAATGAGATAAAATAATCGATTACCTGCCATAAAAGTATGTTTCATAGTTGCCACCATTGGATCCACACTCAGCCCAGATCCCTGTAGCCCTTTTCATGAGGGGACTCAGAGAGAACAGACCCTACTGGGGATTGAGCCTGCAATCCAGACATGTACCCTTGACTTGAATCAAACCCAGGACCCTCCAGTCTGTAGGACTATGCTCTATCCATTGAGCCAAACCAGCCAGGGGCAGACCATACACCTTTTGGACTGCTGGCAAGGTGGTCAAACTGTGGTGGGTTTAGGTTTACTGCTGTATTCTGTCTTTGGGGGAAAACATGGAAATGCAGGCACGGCACGTGGGTAATCTTTTCTCCTCTCACAATTCTAGCACCAGCCCAGGAGGTACAACTGGATCCTGACTCAACACCTGTGTAAGTCCTGAGAAACCCCGACCTGGAGGAATGTCACTTCCTGCAGCCACTCCAGCCACAACTGAGGAAGTGGGGCTGGATTATGAAGCATCTCTTGACTTAACTAAGGCTCTTCCACTCTCTACAGCCTAAGAAACCCTCTCCGAAATCTGCCCAGGCTCCTATCATAGAGCAGGGGATGTCTCTAGAAAATACAATAGGCCCCTAGCTTCAAAATATCTAAGAAAAATTCTAACCACAAAGACAAATGGCTAAAGCCATAGTTCTTGTGAATATTTAAAATAGTTACTGTATTCTGAAAATACACAAACATATTCTCGAGCAAAAGTTAATAAAGGAATCTTTTCTGTAAATTAGACTTGGGATTCTTTTTATTTTTGTCCAAATGATTTTTCTTTGGCTTATTTTGACACCATGTTTGTTTTTCGTGGGTGTCCTGCTGTTAGCATTACAAATGGAAATTAATTTTCTGAAGTAAGAATTTTCTAGATGTAATTTACTTGCAGAATATTTTTCCTTACATGATATTACCCCACTATCCTCCCCCACTTTTTTCGATTAATGGAGGCTTTTGGAAATTTTATATTGCAGTCTTGGTAACTTTAAATTTTAATTTTTGCACACAAATATGACTGCTTTAGTTTCTTTGCATGTTAGGCAATTTTATGATGAGATGAACTAGTAATAGAAATTTTAGTTAATATTTTAGGAACAGCTTTTTGTCTAGTACATTTTTAAATTTTCTTGGGTATTCCCTTATTTCAATTGGCCAATTTAAATTAATCTGAAAACTTGATTACTATTTTACTGTCAAATTTAATACTCAAACAATAATCTTAGTTTATCCTATAAATATTAGTGGAAAGGATTATTTGCATTCTTGAGTAGGCCCTGAGCATTCCTGGTGCTAGACCACGTTTAGATATATGGCAGCTGTTGCTGGCCAAGGCTCTATCTCCAACATGTGTCCCAATCTGAGCTGGGCATGAGAGGTGAAGCAGCCATGGAGGTAGGAAACCTCCCTCAGAAAGGGTGAGAGTTCAGGCCCCTGCAAGGTTTGGAGGGTGACAGTCTGTGCCCCTCCTCTGTTGACCTTCAAGTTCTCTCCTGATGGCCCCCTCTACGACTGTGTCTGTCTTCGGAAAACTACTCCAAGACGATATGGATTCCTGCAACAGAGAGGAACTGACAGGTCTGTTCCAACCACACAGACAATCCAGAGATGGAAGACACTTACGACACCTTGCCATGCTAGCAGTCAGCAGTTGTGCATTGTGCAGGTTGTCCTGTACCAAACCAGAAAGTGTGGGACCTGCATTGCCACAACTGTCCACCATTCAGATATCATTGCTGATATGTACACATAAGGAACTATTTGACATTCAAACTGGGACTCAGAACTGTTGGACATTGAAACTGAGACTCAAACCTTTTCTTTTGTTCTTATATGTTTATCTCTAGTATGCAGATGCAAAATTTTTTTAAAGAAAAGAAATGGAGGGAAAGAATGGATACAGAAGCAAAGAAGCATTGAATAGACTGTCAGACTACAGTGGGAAGACAAGGGAGAGTGGGTGGCGGGGGCTGTTAGATCGACCAAAGGACTTGTGTGCATGCATATAAGCATAACTAATGGATACAAGACACGGGGGTCGGGGGGGAGGCAGGTGAGGGCATGTGCTGGGGAAAAGGGGAGGCCGAGGGGAGGTCAATGGGGGAGGGAGAAAGGAAACATATGTACTATTTGTAATACTTTAAACAATAAAATATATATAATAAAAATCTACCATATAAGAATAATGGTTGTGTGTTAATAGAAAAGAAAAATGCAGGGGAAAGAGAAGTTAAATGCCTCAATAGTAAACAAAATTGAGCAAATGATTGAAGAAAACCTGTGCATAACTTTCAAAGGAATACGTGACAAGATTCTCAAACCTGAACATGTAGAACAAGCATGTCAAACTGTGGCCTGCATGCTCCCCACAATGATTATTTTTGTGGTCCAGCCAATATAAAGGTATGTTAAAAATATTTTAATAAAAATTTTGTAACTTAATTTTTTCAATATCTGTTATACATAATTATTAACAATGAACTGCAATATTTGCTAATGACTGATTACTATAACCATGTTGCCTTCATTTCCTTTACACACCTTATTGCAGGTACACTATTTCTCTCCACTAATACTAGCTTGAATATTTTAGCAGCCAATGGCCATGTCATTAGTGTCATTAGTCTTGGACTGACTTGTCTTGTGTGTGCAACAGGAAATATTTCCCTTTCAGAGGACAATAAAAGTAAGTTCATTTGTGTTACTCTTATTTGTACAGCTATTCAGTGTCTGGTAAGTTAATGTTCAAGAAAAAAACATTTTTATTAAAATGTTCTATTATTTTATGCTAACAATTACTCATTTATTCAGCCCTTTGTATTCAGCACATCTCTATCAAAATAAACCTATGTATCTATGAAAATTGAAAGTTTTGGGTTTTTGCAGCCCAAATAACCTTAAACCTTGTTTATTTGGCCTGTGTTAGCCTTTGAGTTTGACATGCTTGCGTAGAGCTAAGCACAAGTTCTATTGAGAAGGGACTGAAACAATTAAGGGTCACATTAAAGTGTGCATCTTTACAAGTTGATCATTGAAATTTGGAGAGAACAATTGATATACGCAGAGTATATGCATTAAGTTTTTCTGAAAATGTCCCCAAAGCAAAATAAAAAATAATATTCATTGACAAATTGGCTTTTAACTGCCATCTTTGGCAAGCAGAAGCATGATCGAAAGTTAATACACCAGCCCGTGTGATCATGCCAATGATTAGAGGACAAAATGTTTCCCTAATTGCCACAATAAACTTTCAGGTAATGTGGCATGAAGTGCTTGCACGTTCCTCAGTTACTTCAAATATATTTAAAAATTGTTTTTTCACAGCCTACTGCGGAAATTGGACCAAGATTATTTGGAGGATGTATGGTTGGTTTTGGACAATGTAAGCCTTCACAAAACCCAGGATGTACCTGAGCTTGTCGGTTAGATGAGGCAAACCTTATTTCCGTTACCGTATTCTCAAATGATGAATCCTATTGAAGGAGTTTTTTCAAAAGTTAAGTTTTGCACTAGAAATATTTTGGGAGATCCTTCAAACCAGGAACGTTTAACAGGTGTTATGTAATAATCATTCTGTAGCAACTATTACTCCTGAAGATTGTCACAATTACCACAAACAGTGGCAGGAGAACCATTATAAGGGAAATTATAAGTAAATAGCATTTCAGAGGAACATTAAGACATTTGCTAACGATTTCGAAAGATGCATTCAAGCCTAGATGTAGCACTAGGGCCTTTGGATTCCATTCAGCTGATCCCGCCCTGCATCAAAAGTGTTAAACTTCTCAACAGAAGAGGAATTGAGACAAGGGTTGGCCAAATCCTTGAATGTTATGGGGCTGGTATCAGCATCGATGATGTCTGCAAACATCTGTTTGCAACATTAATCTGCTACTGCCACTATGGAGGTCATGGTTATAAGTCAATTTGGGCAGTATCTTGTGGCAGACGGGCACGAATTTTCTAGTATTCTTCAAGAGCTACATGCACAACCTCTTTATAAAATAATGTATGCAATTGGTTGTATGGAAGGGTTAGTGAAAATCAAGGATCTTCCTCCCCCAGGTCCACTCTGGAGATGTGCTGCTTTCTTTATGGTATACCTAAGCTTATTTTTACCCAACCTTGTCACAGGAGAGGTTGCTTATTCTCAGAAGTCATTCTAACAACTGGAAAACCAGGGAATTAACATGATTTCAAGAAACTGGATGTCACCAACAGTCATGAAAATTGCTTATAGCTCACTCTGTCATTGCTTCATTGTGAGGTTCTATTTGATTTATCATGTCCTCTACCCAAGGGCAGGGACTGATGCGGTTGATAAAATGTTGTAGTAATATATAGAAATCTTTAAAAATGCTTTTTAAATGTCCAAAATGTTAAAAAGCTTTTAAAATGTTTGAGTTAACTTCCTTGAAACCTAAAGTGTGATATTAAGGAACATTTCCCACTGTCCTGAAGCGTGTGTACCCCCATAGATAAGGATTTGAACTTCAGGTATTGACTCAGGTTGTCAAGATAACCATTTGCATGAGTGATATACTATCCCTACATAACCACATGTAGCCCCCCACCCTGTTTGAATTGACGTCATTCGTTGATAGCCACCTGAACTGCTGGGGATACAAAACAGGCTTTAAAAATGGGTCCTGACCAGCCAAAAGTGTTTGCCTGTCGAGACAGATACAAAGGCATGTCCTTTTATCAGTCCAGCAAGTGATGCCGCTCCATGCTCCTCTCCCTGCCAGACCACATAAGAAAGGCTAGTACCTCCTGGTCAATCAAGACACAACCGAGCTCTCGGGTAAGGAATGGCAGATCCCTGCATCCGGACCAGCCCTGCGCAGTTGCCGGACCCCCAAGGACAGCACCACCGGGATCCCATTTAGCCTGTACTCCCAGCATCAGGAACTTGTGTGAGTAATAAAGTGCTGCGTGATTTGTAGCTGCATATGCTTCATGTGGTATAATTCCTCTGGCAGTTAGTTGAATCATTTTGCATATGCTTAAAATTGAAATTAAAGCTTTGGTCCTAGGCCTGTCCTTGGTCCTGCTTATATAGAGTAACCTCTTCACTAGTAACTACTTGAATGTCCCAAGGCCTGTACAGTTAAAGTTTATCTCAAGAGACGCCTTAGATAACACCCCAGATCCTTTCATGGGCTCTACTTGGGACATACAATCATAGTGGGAGCTGTGGAGCAATCAAGGTTTTCAGGACTACTTATTGTAAAAAATGTCCTAACATATATTATTAACAATGAAGGAGGAAATAAAGATACACCCACCCACTTGCACAAGACAAGCGAATGAGAGAGGAGATGACCCATTTTGAGTATTGCGTGAGAAACAAAAAACATGGTTCCTATATGCCATTTGCAAGAGTTATAGGCCTTCCAGGGGCGATTCAGATTGAACATGGGCAATCCCCTAGTCTATCTGCCATTGCACGTGGTGTTTCCTCAGTCTATCAAAGTACGTTGGCTGGGGTCAACATTGACACTGAATATCAAGCTCTGAAAGCAGCAGCTCATCAGGCTGAATTAGAATTACAGAGCATCTACAACAAGAGAGAAATAGCCCAGGACAAAGATCTCACTGCTGAAGAACTTTCAGTAAAAGGAGTGAAAGAATCCATCAGGATCAAAGGCAGTGTGAGGACAAAGCTCTGGTGGAGCTTCTCAAAAAGATTACCGACAAGGAAGTGGAACTGAATCTGAAAGATGAGAGTCAAATAGAAGAGGACCCTTCATCAAGCGATAAGAGCTTCCGCCCTCCCGCAACCACACTGTCAGGGCCCCCATAATCTCAGGAATCATCCTGTCCTGAAATACCATTATGGAGACAACTACCTCAAGGTGTATTGAGAGAATAATCTTCTCCTGTACCTTGGCCAATTGCCACCTTCCTCTGCTGATTCTATGCCCAAGCTAGAAGACCTAGAACCCGCACCCATCAGCATTGATGATTGTCTCTCTAGTGGTATCAGACATCCACTTTCAGGCAGCTCCAGTGATCAGGATGAACTGGAGAGCATTCAAGAAGACGATAGTGAAGCTACCGGCAGAGATCAACATTCAATCCCTGAAGGTTTTGAGGGCAAAGAAACACCTGTGGAATCATGGGAGGTGCACTAAGAGTCTCCAAGCAGTGGCACTGCTGTCTAATAACACTCAGACTCAATAATAATCCATGGATCTTAGCAAGTAATAGGGATGGGAACTTTTAAGGATCCATTCGATTGCTTCCATCTCACTGACCACAGATGAGGAAGAAAGCATCATGTTCTCTACCTAAGCAAACAATTAGGCCTTACAACCTGAAAGATGACAATATTTATGAGATATTATCTTGATGCTAGGGTGCTTCCACCAGGTGGATGGATCAAAGACTCCTGGAACTCCAGACTTAATGGACATGTGTTTACCTCCAGTATACCTGTGTCCTGATCATGGAAACTCAAGGGTACTACTCTCAGTTGTTTTATATACTTCATTTGACGCACTCCAGTATGTAATCACACTGTTATAATATAATTTCAAATTAACTGTGAACCCTTCCTGTACAATCATTTATTCATAGGTTTTTACCTTCTATTTTTTTGGTTGCATTTTTTATTGTACTATATTATGAGAATCACCTTTTGGTATAATATGAAGAACATTAAAATATGTAAATAATATTTCTGATGTTTAAAAAATATTTTATGTTTATTACTACTATACACATGTAATAAAATAATTTTTAACAACTTTGCATAAGATTTATTTTTTACAAAGCTTTTGAAATTATTTTAGTGGAAAGATTGCTTTGCAAAAGGGTGAATTTGTTTTGCAAACGGGCTTTGCAAATGGATGAATTTAAAGTAGAAAACCTATATTTCTAATGAAACCAGAGACTGAGTTTAAAGAAAACACACATGTGATTTGAAGCACAAATAATGACCACTGACTTATCAATTAAAAAATAAGCATTATTTTCAAGTTCATTTAAGACATTTGCAAAAATTAAACATATACTAGAACTTAAAACTATCCTTCACACATTCTGGAGGCTCATCAAAGTAGGTTCTGATAAGATACCATGAGAATCTCTACAGACAAGAGCAATGAATTCACTACACCAAGCAGAGACCTCATGTCCCAACAGAACATGGAACCTTGGTAACCAGGCAGTCACATTCAAAAACACTAGAGGCCCGCTGCACGAAATTCATGCATGGGGAGTGAGGGTATTACTCAGCCCAGCCAGCACCCTCTCCAATCTGGGACCCTTCGAAGGATGTCTGATTACCCATGCAAGCCCAATCTTGGTAGCATCAGGATTAAACGGGCAGTTGGACATCCTTTGCAAAATCCAGGACTGCTGGCTCCAAACTGCTCACCTGCCTGCCTCCCTGATTGCCCCTAACCACTTCTGCCTGACAACCTGATCACCCCCTAACCATTACCCTGCCAGCCTAACTGACATCTAACTGCTCGTGTGCTAGCCTGTTTGCTCCAAACTTCCCTCCTCTGCCAGCCTGGTCACCCCTAACTGCCCTCCCCTGCAGGCTTGATCACCTTCAACTGTCCTCCCTTGCAAGCCTGGAACCTTCCAATGGCCCTCCCCTGCTGGAAATCTTGTGGTGGCCATCTTGTGTCCACATGGGGGCAGAATCTTTGGCCACATGGGGGCAGCCCTCTTGTGTGTTGGAGTGATGGTCAATCTGTGTATTACTCTTTTATTAGATATGATAGAGGCCTGGTGCATGGGAGGGGGCCGGCTGGTTTGCCCTGAAGCATGTCTTGGATCAGGGTGGGGGTTCCCTTGGAGTGTGGGGTGGCCTGGGTGAGGGGCCTGTGGTGGTTTGCAGGCTGGCCACGCCCCCTAGTGACCCAAGCAAGGCCCTGGAATCTGGGATTAATTTATGTTCTACAATTGAAACTTTATAGCCTAGAATAGAGCCAAGCCTTCTGCTCATTTCGTGGCGACAGCCATTTCTGTTTGAAACTTTGTAGCCTAGAGTAGAGAGAGACCTAGGAGGTGCCAGGGCTGCAGAAGTTCAGCTTCCTCCATCATCCCAGCAACCCTAACCTCTACTCTGTCCAGCTCCTTGGCTGCCCCTATTTCTGTTCCGATTATGAATCTTTTATAATTGAAACTTTGTAGCATTAAGTGGAGACCTAGGCTGGCAAGGGCAGGCAGAAAGCTTGGCTTCCTCCATTGCTAAGAAAACCCAAGCCTCTCTCCTGCTCTCAGTGGCCTCAGCCATCTTGGTTGGGGTTTATTTGAATAATTTGCTCCTGATTGGCTGATGGATGTGGCTTGGTCCAAGATACAGTCAGTTTGCATATTACTCTTTTATTAGATAGGATTCCCTACCCAGGTCATTGGGATAGAGACATTCACACAGAAGGGATGTTCTGCTATTGTTTGCAAAAGTCCCAAGGCCATGATAGCCAAAGAGCTAGTGGTGACAGTTTATTCTGCCACTATCACCTCTGATTTAGGACTCAGCCTACACACTCATAGCCCTTTTTAAGGCGGGACCCAGAGATAATACAGGGAGGCCAAGGATGGGTTTGGTTGGGTCAGGTCAGCCCACCACTCTGATCCCATCTGAGCAGCCCTATATCCCATCCATCAGTGTGTGTGTGTGTGTGTGTGTGTGTGTGTGTGTGTGTGTGTAATGGGATACTAGGTTCTGACAAGGTTTCCTGAGGCTTGACAAGGCCTTTCCCTAAGCAGAAGCAGACAGAGGAGGGGGTCAAAAGGCTTGCAAGCCTGTCAATTTCACACCCCAGGTTAAGACTCACTGGGTGGACATGGAGCATGGGCAGAATATTCTGCCTGAGGTTTATCTGGAGCCCTGGAGGTGAATAATCTTATTTTCTCTGGTTGGAGGGGAAATGGTACAAGGTCTGTGCAGATACAGGGCTGATCTGCGAGTAGGAGAACTATGATTGAGAAGCAACAAACAGGGGCTGCTTTGGCTTGAGGAATCACCAAATGTTTTCCTGCCACTGTCATTGCAGAGCTCAACCCAGGACATGGAAGAGGAGCAGCTGGTTAACAAAGAACCCCACCCTATGTCAAACAGTGAGGGGTCGGTGAGCATACCACTGAAGGCCAGAACAGGCTCAAAGTGAGTGTGGTTACCTAAGGGATTGAGGAACTTGGGCCCCAAATCTGCCCAGACTCCACAGGCAGCTGACAATGTCCAACTCGATCCTGGAGAACCATGCACATGCTATACAAACCAGGAAGAGGACTTGGAGCTCACAGGGAGAGCCCAAGGTGAGGAGGTAAAGAAATGGGGGTGAGGTGTGGGGTGGAGGTGCATGCGAGCTTATGGGGAGAGGTTGGTGCCAGAAACACACAGAACATTCGCAGAGGTTGGACATGGGCAAGAACCTGCCTCAGACCACCCATCTATTGGACTACCAGCAGGGGGGACCTCCTGTGGTGGGTCCTGAATGTGGCTTCTCTGGAAGGTTCTGTATTTGGGGGAACATGGAAATGCAGGCCCGTAGGGGGCCTTTTCTCCTTTCCCAACTCCAGCACCAGCCCAGGAGTCAGAGAAGCCTCTTGCAGAGGCTGATATCCGTCCTAAGCACCCTGATGCAGGGGCAGACAGGACGCTGGTCCAGACCTGGAAGGGTGTCCACCTCTAGTCATCATGCTGCTCATGATGTAGCCCAGGAGCAGGAGCCAGTCTGTGCAGCCTCTCCTTACCCAGCTGAGGCCTCAACCACTCCCCCACTGAAGGTCTCTCCCCCAAACCTTCCCTAATTCCTAACCCCAAGGACAAACTGCAAGATGCTTCCTGGCTAGCTCTAGAGCCACTGGTTGTATCCACTCACCCTATACCACCCTAAAGGATTTGTTGACATTTTTCTTTTGTTTCATTTACTTGTTATGGCTTTTTAACTCCATTGCCTGATTCATTCATTTTTATTTTTTTATTATTAGGCTTTGGGGGAAGGCATTGTCTTCATTTTTGCTTTTATTATCCTTTGTTTTTTTAAGTATTAAGTACAATTTTGTTCGTATTTTAAATGGTACCATTCCTGAAGTATATTCATGATGCCATGCAACCAACACCACTATCTAGTGGCAGGATGATCCCCCACCCCAGAAGGAAACCCTGCACCAACAGTGCTCACTCCCCAGTCCCTACTGGCCCTGGAACCACAGATCAGCTTTTTGTCTCCGCTCCTTGAACTGTTCTGGACATTTCCTGTAAAAGGAATCTGCCAATCAGTGCCTTTTTGTGTCTGCTCATAGATTTATGTTTGTTTTTCTGTGAAACTGCATGTTAGTTATGGGAAAGGGGAGTCCCAGATAGGGTAGACATCGGATGTAAGAGAAGAAGCCCTTTAGGTAAGCGTGAGCATCATCCCAGGGGGTGTGAAGTGTGACCTCCAAGGCTAGAATCCAGTGAGGAATGGCTGGCTCTTCCTGTGCCCTAAGGAAAGCCAATTAAAAACAAATGTGAAAAGCTGGAGATATAAACCCCAAGATGGAAAGCATTCCACACAGCCCAAGGCCAGAGAGAAGGGTCACATCCCTGTGGTACAGAAAACTCTCCAAAGTCAGTGTTTTCTAAGGGGACAGAGGGCATGCACAGGCACCTCCAAGGGGAGGCAGTGCACACACCAGTACATGTCAGAGATGCACCACCTCCCTGATGGGGACACCCACACTAGGGGGATAGCACTGCCCCCATAGGACTGGCAGGATTCTGGTCTGATGGTGCCCAGCACTGGGGACTAAGTGAAGAAACAGAGGCCCCAGCAGATTCCCTGGAGAGAAGGGGAAATGCCCCTCCTCTGAGAGAACAGTGTGCAGGGCCCATCAAAGTTTCATAGGTACACCCCTTCACCAGGCAGGGCTCAGTCTGGGAGGTTACCCCACACAAGTTCTTGTATAATACTTTCAAGTTGTATTCTCAAGGCTAATATCAGAGCAATGATGAAGTAGCCAGGAACAGGGAAAATCACTAATGTCCAATGAGTAGGAAGAGGGCCCTCCAATCCTAGTCCGACTGGGGAGGGAAGCTGAGCAACTGCTAAATGAGATGGAGAGGCTAAAATTACCCTAATGGGTGGGTACTCGCAGCCTCCCACAATCATATAGAAATTACAACTAAAATATGGAATAACCATCATCCAGAATCACCTGACATCTGGCTGAACAGAAGTCCTACAACTAGAAATGTAAAGAAGAAAGCACACTGAGAATGGTATGAGGGTGAAGGAGCAGAACAGGCTGGTCCAACACCTATGTGTGTAATTTTCTAAATTGGGATGGATGTGTTAGCTGCTGAGTTATCCTATAAGGAGAAAAGGGCCCCAACTCCACATCAGACCACCAACCCAGGATTCTGGGACTATGGAGAAAGTCCTCATATAGTATGGCTGTAAAAAATAGTTGTTATTAGGGCTGAGTAACAAGAGGCTGCTATAGATCCAGGTAGTTCTTATTAATGGGCCAGCACCAGGACTTTACATGGTCTGATCCTTCTGAATTCCAGCATTGGAACAGTGATTTGTGGGGACCCAAGGATATCCTGAAAGGAACTGGATTCTCTGGCATTAGAGCATGAATTTGAGAGGTGATTTTTCCCAGTGAGGGGCCAGTGAGCCAAACCACCAAGGGCCAGAGCAGCCTGAATTGAGTGTGAACTGCTAGGGGTCTGAGGAATCTGGACCCCTGCCTGACCAGAAAAAGTATGCTCCCCCAAAGCCACCTAAAATCCACAGGAAGCTCAGAATATGCATGTGCATTCTGGAGTATCATGCCCATGCTATACAAACCTGGCAGGAGGACAGGGAGCTCAAGGAGGCACAGCCCACTGTGAGAAGGTAGGGGAGGTGGGAGTGTGCTGTAAGGTGGGGATATATGTGAGGTTATGAGAAGCATCCCTAGAGGTTGAGCAGAGACAAGGATTGCCAGCAAGGAGGACATCCTGTGCTGGGTAGTGAGATGTGGCTTCCCTGGGGGGTTCTGGCCGTGTTGTCTATTTTGGGGGCACATGGAAATGCAGGCCCTTGGGGGACCTCAGCACCAGTCCAGGAAACAGAACAGCCTCTTGCTGCAACACCTGTTATCCATTCTGAGGAGCCTGATGCAGGGACGGACCTGGATGCTGCTCCAGACCTGGAAGCGTGTCCACCTCCAAAGGTCATCTGATACAGGGGGGAAGACGTGGACGCTGCTCTAGATCGGAGACATGTTCACCTGCAGCAGTCGTGCCATTAACAGCAGCAGCAGCTCCATCTGCAGCCCCAGAGCAATGGCTGGTCTGGGCAGCCTCTTCTTATCCGACTGAAGCTCCACCTCTGCTCCCTAAAGGTCCCTCCCCAGAACCTGCCCTGGTTCCTGACACAGAGGACCGGCAGGAAGATGCATCATGGGCAGCTCTTGCATCTTCTCACCCTCTTCCACCCAAAGAATTTGACGTTTTTCTTTTAATTGTATAGCTTTTTTTTTCTCTCATTGATTTTTAGGAAGAGTGGAAGAGAGAGGGAAAAACAGAGAGAAACATCGATGTGAGAGAAACACATTTATTGGTTGCCTCCTGCATGGGTCCTGGTCGCCTGGCTGGGAAGAGCCTACAATCAAGGCACAGGCCCCTGATCAGACTCGAACCCAGGACCCTTTGGTCTGCAGGCCGACACTCTATCCAATGAGCCAAACCAACTAGGACTGTTTTGGCTTTTTTACTCCCTTGTCAGACTCAGTTTTTTATTTTTATTATGGTTTTGGGGAGGGGAACTTTCTTCATTTTGGTTTTACTTATCCTTTATTTTTTAAGTAACAAAAGTTTTTGTTCCCATTTTAAATGGCACCATTCCTGACCATGAAGTACATTCAATTTGCTGTGCAACCTACACTGCTATCTAGTTGCAGGATGATCCCTCAACACATAAGAAAACCCTGCACCAACAGTACTCATTCCCCAGTCCTCTCTCGCTGGCCCCCAGGTCAGTTTTTCATCTCTGCTTCTTGAACTGATCTGGACATTTCTTGTGAATGGAAAGTCGGTGCCTTTTTGTGTCTGATCACAGATTCATGTTTGTTTTTATGTGAACTTGCTTACTAGGTATGGGAAAGGGAAATCTCAGAAGGATCGGAGATGAGATGTAAGAGAAGAAGCCATTTAGGTGAGAATGAGCATCATCTCAGGGTAGTCACCACAACACTAAGTGTGACCCCAAGGCCAGAATCCAGTGAGGATGGCTGGCTCTTCCTGTGCCCTAAAGGAAAACAAAATAATAAAAACACACATGCAAAAAGCTGAAAATTATTCCTCACAACCCAAGGCCAGAGAGAGATGTCACATCCCTGTGGTGCAGAAAACTCTCCAAAGTCAGTGTTTTCTAAGGGGACAGAGGGAATCCCATGCAGCTCCAATGGTAGGCAGTGCACATGCCAGTACATGTCAGAGATGCCCCACCTCGCCGATGGGAACACGCACACTATCAACACTGGGGAGAGGGCACTGTCTCCATCAGGCTGGCAGGCTTCTTGACTGGTGTTGTCCAGCCCTGGGGACAAAGTGAGGAAGCAGAGGACGCAGCAGATCCCCAGGAGACAAGTGGGAAAGGCCCCTTTTTTGGTTCAGCAGTGTTTGAGGACTCATTAAAGTTCCACAGGCGCACGCCTTCACCAGAGAGGGCTCTGTCTAGGAGGTTACCACATACAAGTTCTTGTACAATTATTCAAAGTTTTATTTTCAAGGGTAGCATCAGAGCACTGGTACAGGGAAAATTACTAATGTCCAATGAGCAGAGACATGGTCCACCAATCACAGCCTACACTCTACAGGAAAATTGAGCAAATGCTAAAGTTGGCACAGAGGCTAAGAACCAAGATAGCGGGGTAGGTATATTTTTGGTCCTCCCTGCCACACACAACCGCATCAAAATTACAACTAAAATACAAAACAACCATCATTCAGAATCACCTGAAAAATGGTTGAAAGGACATCCTACAACTAGAGAGGTAAATAAGAAAGCACACTAAACTGGTAATCAGGGCGAAGGTACAGAAAAGGGTGGACTGACACTGAGGTGTGGCATTCTCTTAATGGGGGACTATATCTTGAAGAGCAAGGGGTCCCAACTCAACATCAGACCCCCAACCCAGGCTTACACAGCTGGAAAGAGAAGTCCCCATAAAACTGGGTTCTAAAAAATTGCGGGGATTGTGACTGAGTGACATGAGGCTGCTGGAGACCCAAGCAGTTCCTTTTAATGGGTTTACAGGGACCCATTCCTTCTGAGCTCCAACCCTGAGGCAGTGGCTTGGGGGCAATCCAGGGATATATGGGAAGGAACTGTATTGTCTAGCATTGAAGCAAGAACTTGCAGGCAGCTTTCTCCCAGTAAGGGGCCAGTGAGGCATATGACTGAGGCCAGCATAGTGCCTAATTGAGTGTGAACAGCTAAGGGACTGAGGAACTTAACCCGGTTGACCAGAAAAAAAGACTCCTCTCCCAAAGCTGCCTGGGCTCCTCAGGAAGCTCACAATGTCCATCTCCATCATGAGGCACCGTACCCATGGTTTAGATACTTGGCCAGAGGACATGGAGCTCAAGGAGGAAGATCCCAAGGGTGAGAAGGTGGGGGATGGGGTGTGGAGATGCATGTGAGATTATGAGAAACACCTCTAGAGGCTGTCCAGTGGCAAGGACTCGCCTCAGACCACACATCTTCTGGACTTCCAGCAGGGAGGACACCCTGGGGTGGGTCCTGGGATGTGGCTTCTCTGGGGGGTTCTGGCTGTGTTCTGTATTGGGGGGGGCACATGGAAATGCAGGCACATGGGTGACCTTTTTTCCTCTCCCAACTCCAGCACCAGCCCAGGAGTCAGAGCAGGCTCCTACTTCAACTCCATCCAAAGAAGCCTGATGTAGGGGCAGACCTGGACCCTGCTCCAGACCTGAGGGGTGTCCACCTCCAGTGGTCATGCCACTCCCAGAAGCAGGTCCAGCTGCAGCCCTGGAGCAGGGGCTGGTCTAGGCAGCCTCTTCTTACCCAACTGTGGCCCCACCACCATCTCTCCCTGAAAGTCTCTCTCTCCAAATGCCAGAAAGAAGGCTCAAGAGGACCAGCTGTAGGTTGCATGATGGGCAGCTCTAGAGCCACTGCTTATATCAGCTTGCCCTCTCCTACCCAAAGAATTTAACATTTTCATTTATTTCTTTTAATTGTTTTGGCCTTTTTTACTTCATCGGATGATTCCACTTCTAACTTTTTTATTTTACTAGTGTTCTAGGGGGAGGAATTTTCTTCTTTTTAATTTTTTTAACATTTTCTCTTTTTGTTTTAAGTATTAAGTATTTTTGTTTGTATTTCAAATGGTGCCATTCCTGACCATGAAGTACATTCATGATGCTATGCAACCAACAACACCACTATCTAGTTGCAGGATGATCCCTCACCTCAAAAGGAAACCCTGCACCAACAGTACTCACTCTTCAGTCCTTCCTCCCTAGTAAATTGGATCACCTTTCCCTCTCTGCTCCTTGAACTGATCTGGACATTTCCTACAAATGGAATCTTACAATCAGAGCCTTTTTGTGTCTGCTCACAGATTTATGTTTGTTTTTATATGAAATTGCTTGCTAGTTATGGGAAAGAGAAATCCCAAATAGAGGTCAGATGTAGGAGAAGAAGCCCGTTAGGTAAGTGTGTGCATCATCTCGGGATAGAGACCACAGTGCGAAGTGTGACCCTGAGGCCAGATCTAGTGAGGAATGGCTGGCTCTTTCTGTGCCCTAAAGGAAAAGGAAAAATAAATTACAAAAAAATGGAAAGAAAAACTCCAAGGTGGAAAACATCCCCCACAGCCCAAGGCCAGAGAGAAGTGTCACATTCCTGTGGTGCTGGAAACTCCTCAGGTCGGTGTTTTCTAAGCTGCCCAGGACAGAGGGCAAACACAGGCACTTCCAAAGAGAGGCAGTGCACATGCCAGTACATGTCAGAGATGCCCCACCTCCTCGATCGGGATGCCCACACTGTCAACACTGGGGGGAGGGCACTGTCTCCATCAGACTGACAGCTTCTGGTCTGGTGTTGCCCAGCCCTGGGGACAGAGTGAGGAAGCAGAGGTCCCCTGCAGATTCCCTGGAGAGAAGTGGGAAAGGCCCCTCCCTGGGGCCTTTTCATTTTTCCTTTTCCCGTCAAAGTTCCACAGACGCATCCCTTCACCATGCAGGGCTCAGTTTAGAAGGTTTCCCCACACAAGTTCTTGCACAAATACTTCAAAGTTGTATTCTCAAGGCTAATATCAGAGCACTGATGAAGTAGCCAGGAACAGGGAAAATCTCTAATGTCCAAGACCAGGGATAGGATCAGCCAATCCTATTCTACATCTGTGAGGGAAGCTGAGCAATTGCTAAAGGGGGTGCAGAGGCTAAGAATCAAGATAGTGGGGTAAGTAAATGTGGGTCCTCACTGCCACACATAACTGCATCAAATGTACAATTAAAATACTTAAAAACCTTCATTCAGAATCACCTGACATCTGGATGAAAGGATGTCCTACAACTAGAGATATGAAGAAGAAAGCACACTGAGATTGGTAGGGGAAGCGAAGGTACAGAATGGGCATGTTCTACACCCAGGTGTGGGGTTTTCTAAGTTGGGAGGGATATCTTAGCTGCTGAGGCATCCTGTGAAGACTAAGGGGTCCCAATCCCACATCAAACCCCCAGCCCAGTATTCCACATCTAGGAAGAGAAGCCCCATAAATCATACTAAAAATAAAACAGTGGAGGATGGGGTTTAGTGACAGGAATCTGCTGTAGATCCAGGCGGTTCCATTTCATGGGCTGACACGCAGACTTATAAGGTACATCTCCTTCTGAGCTCCAGCCCTGGGGCAACAGCCTGGAGCGATCAGGGATATGTGGGAAGAAACTGTATTGTCTAGGATTGAAGCGAGAACTTGGGGGTGGTTTTCTCCCAGTGAGAGGGTGGTGCACCACACAACCAAGGGCCAGAGCAGTCCCGAAGTGAGTGTGAACAGCTAGGGTTCTGGAGAGCCTGGTCCCTGAATGGCCCAAAAAAGACTCCTCTCCTTAAGTTGCTCAGGCTCCACAGAAAGCTCACAATGTCCATCTCCATCCTGGGGCACCAGGCCCATGTTATAAAAACCTGGGCAGAGTACATAGAACTCAAGGAGGAAGATCCCAAGGGTGAGGTGGGGGATGGGGTGTGGAGGTGCATGTGAGATTATGAGAAACACCCCTAGAGGCTGTCCAGTGGCAAGGACTTGCCTCAGACCATGCATCTTCTGGACTTCCAGCAGGGAGGACACCCTGGGGTAGGTCCTGTGATGTGGCATCTCTGGAAGGTTCTGGCTGTGTTCTGTATTGGGGGGCACATGGAAATGCGGCACATGGGTGAACTTTTCTCCTCTCCCAACTCCAGTACCAGCCCAGGAGTCAGAGCAGGCTCCTACTTCAACTGTTGTTATCCATCCAAAGGAGCCTGATGCAGGGGCAGACCTGGACCCTGCTCCAGACCTGAGGGGTGTCCACCTCCAGTGGTCATGCCACTCACACAATAGGAGGTCTAGCTGCTGCCCTGGAGCAGGGGCTGGCCTATGCAGCCTCTTCTCACCCAACTGAGACCTCAGCACACTTCCCTGAAGGTCCCTCCCCTAACTTGCACTGGTTCCTGACTCAGAGGACTGGACGGAAGATGCATCATGGGCAGCTCTAGAGCTACTGGTTGTATCTGTTGGATGTCTCCCACCCAAAGAATTTGACATTTTTCTTTCTTACTTTCTTTGTTTCAATTGTTATGGCTTTTTTACTCCATTGGGTGGTTCAATTTTTTAATTTTTTATGGTTTTGGGGGAAGGAATTTTCTTCATTTTTCCTTTTCTTATTCTTTTAAGTAATAAATAAAAGTTTTAGTTTGTATTTTAAATGGTGCCATTTCTGACCATGAAGTACATTCACGATGCTGTGCAAGCAGCACCACTATCTAGTCGCAGGATGATCCCTCACTGTATCAACAGTACTCACATTCCTGTCCTCCCACCCTTGGCCACCCCAGATCAGCTTTCTGTCTCTGCTCCTTGAACTGTTCTGGACATTTCCTATTATTGGCATATAACATCAGTATCTTTTTGTGTCTTTTCACAGATTTGTTTGTTTTTATGTGAAGTTGCTTGTTAGTTATGGGAAAAGGAAATCTCAGAAATGTTCGAGATCAGATGTAAAAGAAGAACGTTTTGGTAAGCCTGTGCATCATCTCAGGGCAGAGACCACTGTGCGAAGTGTGATCCCCAAGGCCAGAATCCAGTGAGGAATGGCTGGCTCTTCCTGTGCCCTAAAGGAAAGCAAATTAAAAACAAATGTGAAAAGCTGGAGAGACAAACCCCAAGGTGGAAAGCATTCCCCACAGCCCAAGGCCAGAGAGAAGGGTCACATCCCTGTGGTACAGAAAACTCTCCAAAGTCAGTGTTTTCTAAGGGGACAGAGGGCAAGCACAGGCACCTCCAAGGGGAGGCAGTGCACACACCAGTACATGTCAGAGATGCACCAACTCCCTGATGGGGACACCCGCACTGTCAACACTAGGGAGAGAGCACTGCCCCCATCAGACTGGCAGGCTTTTGGTCTGAGCTGAGCAGCCTGGGAACAAAGTGAGGAAGCAGAGGCCCCAGCAGATTCCCTGGAGAGATGTGGGAAAGGCCCCTCCCTGGGAGGACAGTGTGCAGTGCCCATCAAAGTTCCACAGACGCATCCCTTCACCACGCAGGGCTCAGTTTAGAAGGTTTTGCCCCACACAAGTTCTTGCACAAATGCTTCAAAGTTGTATTCTCAAGGCTAATATCAGGGCACTGATGAAGTAGCCAGGAACAGGGAAATTCACTAATGTCCAATGAGTAAGAACAGGGTCTGCCAATCCTAGTCTGACTAGCCAGGGAAGCTGAGCAACTGCTATTATGGGTTCAGAGGCTAAGAATCAAGATAGTGGAATAGTGGGAAATGCAGTTCCTTGCCACCTCCCACAACCACATCAAATGTACCACTATAATATAGATCAACCATCATTCACAATCACCTGAGATCTGGCTGAATGGAAGCCTTACAACTAGAGATATAAAGAAGAAAGCACAGTGAGATTGGTAGAAGGTGTGAAGATGCTGAATGGGTTGGTCCAACACCCAGAGGTTACCTTTTCTTAATTGAAAGGGATATCTTGGCTGCTGAGGTATCCCATGAGGAATAAAGGGTCCCAACCCCACATGAGACCCCCATCCCAATGTTCCAGAGCTGGGAAGAGAAGTCCCCATAAAGTGGTTGTGAAAAAATAGTGAGGATTGGGCTGGGTAACAAGATGCTGCTGGAGACCCAGGCAGTTCCTCTTAATGGTCCTGCTTTTCATGAGCTCCAGTGCTGTGGCAGAAACTTGAGGTGATCTGGGGATATACTGGAAGGAACTGGATCATCTGGCGTTGGAACACAAATTCGGGAGATGATTTCTCCTAGGGGGCGGGGGGCAGTGAGCCACATGTCTATGGGTGAGAGCAGTCCCGAAGTGAGTGTGAACAGCTAGAGGTCTGTGGAACCTGGGCCCCTGGATGGCCATTAAGACTCCATAGGAAGCTCTCAATGTCCTGCTCCATCCTGGAGCATCATGCCTGTGCTATAAAAACCTGGCCAGAGAGCATGGAGCTCAAGGAGCAGAGCCCATGGAAGTAAAGTCCAGAGAGGTGCGAGTGTGCTTTGGAGTGGAGATGCATGTGAGATTATGAGAAATACCACTAGTAGCTGGCCAGGGGCAAGGACCTGCCTCAGACCACCCACCTACTGGACTGCCAGCAGGGGGTACATCCTGTGGTGGGTGCTGAAATTTGGCTTCTCTGGAAGGTTCTGTATTTGGGGACACATGGAAATGCAGGCCCGTAGGGGGCCTTTTCTCCTTTCCCAACTCCAGCACCAGCCCAGGAGTCAGAGAAGCCTCTTGCAGAGGCCGATATCCGTCCTAAGCAGCCTGATGCAGGGGCAGACAGGACGCTGGTTCAGACCTGGAGGCATGTCCATCTCCAGTGGTCATGCCACGTCCACAGCAGCAGCTCCATCTGCAACCTGGAAGCAGGGGCCAGTCATGCAACCTCTCCGTACACAACTGTTGCCCCTCCACCATCCTTCCCTGAAGGTCCCTCCCCGTAGCCTGCCCTGGTTCCTGACACAGGGGACCAGCTGGAAGATGCATCATGACCAGCTCTAGAGACACTGGTTGTATCTACTCACCCTCTCTCAGAATTTGACATTTTTTGGGGGGGGTTGTTTTTTTTAATTGTTATTGCTTTTTTTTTTTTTTTTACTATTATGATTGGAGCGGGGAGAGAATTTTCTTCATTTTTGCTTTTCTTATCCTTTGTTTTTTAAGTAATAAATAAGATTTTGTTTGTATTTTAAATGGTGCCATTCCTGACCATGACGTACATTCATGATGCTGTGCAATCAACACCACTATCTAGTTGCAGATGATTCCCTCATCTCAAAAGGAAATCCTGCACCAAAGGTACTCATTCCCCAGTCCTTTCTCCCTAGCAAATCTGATCACCTTTCCCTCTCTGCTCCTTGAACTGTTCTGGACATTTCCTGTAAATGGAATCTTATAATCAGTGCCTTTTTGTGTCTGCTCACAGATTTATGTTTGTTTTTGTATGAAACTGCTTGCTAGTTATGGGAAAAGGAAATCCCTGATAAGATGGACATCAGATGTAGAGAAGAAGCCCTTTTAGTTGTGTGAGCATCATCCCAGGGTAGAGAACACTGTGCTAAGTGTGACCCCAGGGCCAGAATCCAGTAAGGAATGGCTGGGCTCTGTCTGTGCCCTAAAGGAATACAAAACAAAATACAAAGAACTAGAACGACAAACCCCAACCCAAGGCGAGAGAGAAGTGTCACATCTCTGTGGTGCAGAAAACTCTCCAGTGTTTTCAAAGCGACAGAGGGCAAACACAGGCACTTCCAAGGAGAAGCTGTGCACATGGCAGTACATGTCAGAAATGCCCCACCTTCCCGATGGGGACATCCACACTGTGAACACTGGGGGGAGGGATTGTCTCCATCAGACTGACAGCTTCTGGTCTGGTGGTGCCCAGACCTGGGGACAAAGTGAGGAAGCAGAGGCCTCAGCAGATACCCTGGAGACAAGTGGTAAAGCCTCCATCCCTCTCCCCACCTCCCAGGAGAACAATGTGCAAGGCCCATCAAAGTCCACAGGTGCATCCCTTCACCAGGTAGGGCTCAGTCTAGGAGGTTACCCCCCACAAGTTCTTGCACAAATACTTCAAAGTTGTATTTTAGAGGGTATAATTAGAGCTTCCTCAAATTTCCTTATAGGTGAATGGAGGTTCAAATTTATTTTAAGTTAAAGTACATCATGAGTAGTTCATTTTGTTGCTTCCACTCATGAGTATAGAAATTTTAGTGAACCTCAATAATCTTTTGTCTGTATCTTCTATTTTCTAAACCAAAAGTATCAGTTATCATTGATCCCAGTGCAAGGACTCATTCACTTTTCCCACATTACACATAGAGCAGCTTCAGTGTAATAATGCAACAACCACCATCAAAAGAATTACTGACAAGAGTTGCAGATTTTTCCTTTTATGATTTTTACCCCTATGGCCTATTCCACGATGGAGGCAGGTTGAAATGATTGTATCTTAAACTCTTAAAGATTTTAATTTATATCTCTATTTAATAATTAGCATATATGTATATGTAGTCATATCCTTTTCCCTCTTTTAGATAATAAACAGTTGATATTATATACACTATTCTCTAACTTTTAAAAAGTTAAATATATCCAACACACTCATTCAAGGTAAGTAGAGATTACTTGTTATGTTTTTAAATCAGAAGTTGTATTGAGATAATATTCCCATTATATAAGATTAATCCTTTATAATATACACTTCAATGTCTGTAGTATATTGTGCTGTGCAATCATCAACAGTGTCTAATGTCAGAATATTTTTATCACCCCCCAAAAGAAACTCGCATCCACTAGCTGTCATTCCCTATACGTCCATTACTCCAGCACTTGGCAGCCACTAGTCATCTTTCTGTCTCTATGAATTTTCCCAGTTGAGCACTTAATGAGAATTGAGTGATGTTTTATGTTGTGACATTTTTTAATTTAGTGGGATCTTTTCAAGGGTTAATCTGTGTTGTAGCATGCATAAGTCCTTCATTCCTCTTTCTCCCAAGTAATATTCCATGATGGCCTTTACCACATTTTTTATCCATTCACTACTTGCTGGGCAATTATGTTGGTTCTAATTTTCAATTAATTTGAATAATGCCAATATGATATTCATGAACAGGTTTATGTGTGGACAAATCTGTTCAATTTTCTGGGGTGTATCTAGGAATACACTTGCTGGATCATATGTTATCTATGTGTTTAACATTTTGAGGAACTGCTAAACTTTTTCCCTAAAGTGGCTGCACCATTTTTCAATATACGGCATTTCAATTTGTATTCATTCTCACTAATAATATTTATATTATATGTCTTTTAGATGACTATTAGCCATCCTAGTGGGTGTGCAGTGGTAACTCAATGCGATTTTAACTTACATTTCGCTAATGATTAATGGTCTTGAGTTTTCTTATGCCTTAGGGCTGGTTTGTATATATTTTCTGAAGAAATATCTATACAAATCTTTTAAATATGTTTAAGGTAGTTGTCATTTTATTGAATTGCAAGATTTCTTTATATATTCTGGATACAATGCCCTTCTTATATACTTTATTTAAAAATATCTTTTTCCATTCTGTGGCTTATCTTTTCACTTTATTAGTAGAGTTTTATGGTCTTAGTTCCTACATTTATCTCTGGTATCAATTTGAGGTTAATTTTTTTATACGGTGTGAAGTAGGAATCCAACTCCATTCTTTTTCCTGTGGCTATCCAACTGTCTCAGAATCATCTGTTGAAAGACTATTGTTTAACAGTGTTTTGAATCTTACTTAGCCTAAGAAAATAGCTTTAGAGAGAGCCAGAAAGAAGCCTCTTATTGAGCATAGACTGACCTTACAAATATGCTTATCCCTGATCCCTATTATTAAAGAAACAACACCCATAACTTGAAGTTAAATAAGGCAATAGGTACCTATGGAAGAAGGCTTAGCCAAAATATTTATTGAATAAAAAAAGGCAACTTAAATATACTTGCTTAAATTAAATCTAATTCTAGAGCTATGACTACATACTTTTTCAGAAGTTGCATAGGGACCTTTCAGAACAATCATACTGTGTGTTACGTTCTAAAACCAACCTGATGAGTAGAATGCACATTACACAGAAGGTTTCACCATAAAAATATAAAATACACATGATATCCATTTGTCATCTGGTGTATTGTAAATATACTGTTGTTTCACCTTTTCAGAAGCCCTACATGAATTTCATAATTGCCTCATTATCTGCAATATGTGGTACCTTCATGGCCATCCTGGTGCTGATAACACGTGGCTTATTTATCAAAACAGAGAGCAAAATAGAGAGAGGGGTGAAATTCTGTAATGAACGCATACACATTTGTACATAAAGACAGCTGTCCCTTGAAACCATGCTGTTGAGGGCTTTCAATGCAGTTTTAAGAAATGTAACTAATGGCATCTGCTTCAAACCTGCAAGTGCATCACTGAGACTGCAAAGCACATTTTATTAAAAATCAAATCAGACAGAGCAGTGCGGTGTGTCTCCGGTGCGTTCTTCCTCTGCTAGTCTCCCTCGCGCTTTTCTGTCTTTTAGAATAGAAACCGAAGTGCCTGATAAGATGCAGACCATTGTTGAGAGAGCCACTTTAGCTATAGATTCTCCTTGCTTGGTGATAGCCAGTAACTAACTGTATCATCTCTGTAAACACATATTACAGAGCAAGAACGTTATAGACAGCATACTAACTCTCTAACTGATGTAGAGGCTGTTTTGGTGCGCGGAGTCATATGTATTCTCAATAGAAACTTTTTTGATGGACCCTGAATTGTTTGTCCCTGACATTAGGCCTCTTCTTAGTCGCTAACATCTAACAGCAGCTATTGTGTATGAAAGGTGCCCATGAATCTGGGATGAACCCATGAGGAGGATTTCTCCCCCACTGACCATTTACACAGCACTCCAGAAAAATAAGATGGGAATTTATACCCAGTCACCCAGACCTAGATATATTGTGATCTTTTTGTTTTGTTTTGTTTTTGTTTTTCCAATACAGTTTGTGTGCATCCATTGCAGAATTTGGGATAAATCAACTTTGTTTTGATCCAGTTTTCTCTTTTATTTTTCACTGATCTCATGATATTTTACTAGCGTTTTCTTCTCTCTCCTAATTAAATTAAATTCTTTATTGTTTAAAGCATTACATATGTCTCCCTTTCAAAATCCCATTGACTTTTCCCCAGCTATTCCCACTTCCCAGCATATGCCCTCATCCCTCTACTGTCTGTGTCCATTGGTTATGCTTACATGAATGCATACAAGTCCTTTGGTTGATCTCTTACCACCACCCACCGCCCCATCCTTCCCTGCCTTCCTCCTGAGGTCTGACAGTCTGTTCAATGCTTCTGTGTTTCTGTATCTATTTTTGTTCGTTATATTTCACAAACGAGTGAGATAATGTGATATTTATCTTTGTCTGACTGGCTTATTTTGCTTAACATAATGATCTCTGGGTCCATCCATGCTGTTGCTAATGGCAAGAGTTCTTTTCTTTTTAAAAGCTGTGTACTATCTATTCCATTGTGTAGATGTACCACAATTTTTTTAATCTAGTCATCTGCTGATGGACTAATTGCGAGACACTTAGGTTCTCCTAGGAAGACAATATAACTTCGCATGGCCTGTTTGGAACATTAAAAACAGTAGTTTTCAGATTATTAAATTGTATCACAATAATCTACTAGTTAACTTTATAATTTGGAGGAAATGAAAGAATAAGATTATAAAGCAATTATATATAAACTGATTTAGTGTTAAATATAAGATATGACTTCATATAGACATTGAGAATAAATGGCATGCCTTTTGATAGTGTGAAACATCTCAATGGCAATTTTCCCAATGTAAAATGTTCAATAGAATCTTGAAGGCAAATGTCAATAATTTAGTGATATGATTGTAATTGTTTTCTAGTAATATCTTTTACAGAGGTAGATAAATTGCTTAAGGATCAAATATCACCCATTTTGAAATGTTAGTCAAACCAAAATAATGTAAAATTTTGATGTTAGAGTCCATATATAACTATTATTCAAGCAATTTAAAATAATCATTATACAAAGGCAAAAGATCTTTTTGCATAATCTATAACGTCTGAGTTTAAGTAATTAAACCCATATTTTCACTTCTAGGCTCTCTGTGGTTATGATGTTTCCATACCCTAGATAAAAGAACCTTCTGTTTTGTTTATACTTTAAATTTTCTACATGGTTTCAGAACTTGATTGAGAATGTGAGTGGAAACATAGGATTTACGCAAACTGCACAAGTATTGGCTTTGTCATTTAATCTTATAATTTTGGATATTTGTACTTCTTAGCCACTTTTACTATATGCCCAATTAGTGGCAGTAATAAATCTAATTCAAAAATGTGCTTTGATAATTAAATAACATATTACTAAAACTAGCAGAGTGCTACTTTAATTCAAAAATTAAATAAGACCCCTCTACAACATACTTGCTTTCTTCTTTTCAGTCTACGTTGTCATCTCTGTTCATGATCTACAAGAACTGTCACAGTTAATGTTCCTTTAACTCTTGTTTTTATAAATCTTAAAATTTATACTCAATTCCAGGACATTAAACTATTTTTTCTAGAATTGTTTTTCTTCAATTAAAAATCACAAAAGTCAATAGTCCATGCATATATTCCTCTAAAAGCAGGAGAGCAGGAGAATGGCTTAGCACTTCTCATTACTAAATTCTCCCAAGAATAATTGTGGATATACTCAGCTTCCTAACCTTCCTCTAGAAAATAGGTAGACTCAATGTTATCCACCATAAACCCACACCAGATTTTCTACTGAATTTATTTAAATAATGTACTCTCCTGCCATTTACTCTATTAATATTCTCTGTTTGCTAAGACATTCCTCTCTGAACTTGCCATTTTAAACTTTCCTGTCAGATAAAAAGGGTAAATCTTTAAAAAATCCATAGTGCCCATCATTCCAATGGCAAAGCTCCATTGAATGACAATGTACTAAACATTTTCATAAACATTATTACCTTTTATTCCCACACCAATCCTGCAAAATAAGTATCATTAATTCCACTTTATGTGTATGATTCAGAGAAAGCATTGCTGATTACAAACAAACAACTATCTATCACTTATTATAATTTAAGACCAGGTCAAAACTCACAGTCTCAAATTTAAAACATGATCTTAGTTAATATGATGCCCATCTCCTTCCTACAATTGTGCTTTGGGACAGAACTTTTATTTTTTTAATACATTTTGTTGATTTTTTACAGAGAAGAAGGGAGAGGGATAGTTACAAACATCGATGAGAGAGAAACACAGATCAGCTGCCTCTTGCACACCCCCTATTGGGTATATGCCCACAACCAAGGTACATGCCCTTGACCGGAATCGAACCCGGTACCCTTCAGTTTGCAGGCTGATGCTCTATTCACTGAGCAAAACCAGTCAGGGCAGAACTTCTTTTTTTTAAAAAAAATTAAATTGATTGCAGTGACATTGGTCAACATGAGCATGTAGTTTTTAGGTGTGTGTTCTATGTTACAAGATCTGTGTATTGTACCATGTGCCCACCACCCAGAGTCAAATCTTCTCTTGTCACTTTATATTAAGACCCCTTTTCCTCACACCCCCTTCACTCAGGCAACCATCACACTGTTGTTTGTGTTCATGAATTTTAGTTTCATATCCTGCATATGAGTGAAATCATATGGTTCTCAGCTTTTTCTGACTTACTTATCTCACTTAGCACAATATTCTCAAGGCCCATTTATGTAGGTAGCTGCAAATGGCACCATTTTATCCTTCCTTATGGGTACTATTCCATTGTGTATATGTACCACATCTTCTTTATCCAGTCCTCTATCATGGGACACTTTGGTGACTTACATGTCTTAGCCACTGTGAATAATGCTGCAATGAACATAGGGGCACATACATAATTGCGAATACATGATTTTGAGTTTCTCTGATATATACCAAGGAGTAGGATTGCTGGATCATACAGTAGCTCTTTTCTTAATTTTTTGAGGAATCACCAGTCTGCTTACAATAGTAGTCGTACCAGTATACATTCCCACCAGCAGTGAATGAGGGTTCCCTTTTATTGCTTGTTTTGTTGATTATGGCCACTCTTAACAGGTGTAAGGTGATATTCATTGTAGTTTGGATTTTATTTTCCTAATTGTCATTGAAGTTAAACATCTTTTCATATGTTTATTGGCTGTTCAAATGTATTCTTGGGAGAGGTGCATTTCCAGGTCCTCTACCCACATTTGATTGGGTTATTTGTTTGGCGTTGAGTTTTATGAATTATCTCTATATTTTGGAAATTAAACCTTTGTCAGAGCTGTTGTTTGCAAATATCATTTCCCATATGGTTGGTTGCTTCTTTGTTTTGTCATCAGTTTCTTTTTGCTGTGCAGAAGCATTTTAGTTTTATATAGTCCCATTCATTTATTTTTGCCTTTACTTCCGTTGCCTTTGGGGTCAAGTTCATAAAATGTTCTCTAAGACCTAGGCCCAACATTTTGACTCTATAGTTCAGTGAAACTCAATTTGGATATCTGACTTACAGAACTATGAGATAATAATTTTGTGTTGTTTTAAAATACCAAATTTGTGGATATATGTTATAGCAGCAACAGGAAAAAAAGATATAGGGTCTATTTCTAAAGAGAATTTTCACTCCAATGATAATAGATCTAAAATGAAACACCTGTTTCTAAAATCAAATGTTATATTCAATCCTTTCTTACTTAAAGAGCCAAATAATTCCACAAGTCTTGCCTACCTTTTTCTTCATCATGTCACTTTCACTATCCTACCTCAAGATTCTCTAGTTCAGGCACTAATTAACTAATCAGCTTATGTTTGATCTAAAATTTTCAAAGCCTGCTCATCACTTATCACATAAATCACAGATTCTTTAAGTGGCCATTCAAGGATCTCTTCATTTGCCAGTACACATTTCCATATCATCCCTTCTCCAAAAGGAAAGATTATCCCTCCTCTGTTTCAAGGCAGATAACACATTTTACATTACATCTGTATTAAATAATTCTATGAATTTGTGTTTTAAGTATAAATTTGTTAACATACTATTAAATGGTAAGATTATGAAAAAGGAAAAGGAAGACTATCTTAATCTTGGAGTTCCTATGCCTTATTTTATAGCATGTTGAGTGGAATAGTATTGAAAATAATATTGATGGAGAGAGCAATCTACATTAAGGATAAAATATGACTACTGAATAAGTATGGGTACAATTAATTCATTATTTTTTTTCTTGAGAGAAAACAATGGAGTTATAAAAAAGGAGATGTTTTTGAAATTTCAAACAATAAGAAATTATGCATAGCTAGACATTTCATTTTACATTGGTCTGGATATATCGAGTTTTTATAATTACTAGAGGCCCAGTGCATAGATTCATGCATCAGCAGGGTCCCTTGGCCTAACCTGCACCCTCTTGCAATCCAGGACCCCTCAGGGGATGTTGGAGAGTTGGTTTTGGCCCCATTCCTACAGGACAGGCTGAGGGACCGCACCAATGTACAAATCCATGCACCCGGTCTCTAGTATGCATATACGATCTTTGGTTAATCTCTTCCCACCTGCCCCCTCCCCTCGTCCCTCTGAGATTCATCAGTCTGTTCGATGTTTCTGTGCCTGTAGTTTCTGTACCTGCATTGAGCTTCTGCCTCTTGGTGGTCAGTGTGCATAATAGCTACAAGCTGGTTGGCCAGTCCCTTAGGGTTTATACGTATATATATATATAGAGAGAGAGAGATTTTCTAATTACTGTAGTTAACAACTGTTATTCGAGTTCTCTCTCTTTGCATTTTTATTTTCTCGATTAAGATCATTATGACTTCTACTATTTTTATTTTCTTACTTTACAATTGTTTTTTTAAATTATTGAAGTTTTATACATTTTAAACTCTATCAAAATACAGTGTTAATTGTTGTACTCATTTTTCAATGTGTTATTTTTTTTTTAAATTACGATTACTTCTTGACATGGGGCTTCTGCTCTTCCTGTTTTCACCACTACTATTAGCAGCACAAGCAGTGTTTTCATGCATGCAAGCCTATTGAAATTCCAGGGTGCTGATTTGTAAGCTGGAGAGTCATATGTCCTATGGATGTTTGTGGGTCATGCTCACCTTTGGAGCTTTAACAATTTATAATTCACATTAAATCTGGAATCTCTGTCAGTGCTGGTATGAGGGAAGAATCTAAAGAATCTTCCCCCCTTTCAAATTATAATTAATTCTTCCCAAACTTCTAATTTACTATTTTTGTTAACTTATTAATATAGCCTCCTGTTATTAAAATGTATTGAGTACAAAAAGATCCCTTTTAAGCAGACATAATTTATATTTTAGTATTGCATATATTTCAGCTGAAACTTTTTCTCTGAATATTTTATTCTTATTGATCACAGAGTGAGAAATGATTAAAAGGAGGACTATCCAACGAGCCAGATGACTGAATGAGCCCTGACAGTTAATAGACTAAAGGTGCCAGAGCAGTTTAATCACCTTCACTCCTGCATCTTAAATATACGAGACAATTATTGAACATTTAAAAGCCAAGATGTAATCAATCACACAAAACAGTTGAACTAAAAGCTAATTTATTTTTTCATAAATTTCTATAGCTTCTTTCATTTCAAAGAAGTCTCCTTATAATATATCTTATCACTTCTAATAAAGATTTTGATTCCATTTTTAACATGTTGACTGTAGACAGCTTTCAAGTCTCCTCACTCTTATTTCCTCTTCTATCTGGTCAATCTCATGAGAAAGACAGAGTTCTGTCCTATGACACCAGTGAGAGACACCAGTAAGAAGTTCAAAACACCCAGGCTCCACCTGGGTGGAGGAATTAACCCTGCTGTGTCCTCAGTCACCATGAAGCACCAAGTCAGTCACCCCTCCATTCCCTCAAACCATATCTGGACACGTTTAGGAGAAAATATTTTCCTGGTGTATGTGCGGCATCTTTATTCTCAACTTCCACACTAATTGAAGATTCATCCTCTTTCTGTGGGCTAACTACAACATATGTGTAGTAGTGACACTGGTATAGTCTGACCATCCAATTTGTATTGATGATAACTAGACCTAAATTATCATTTTTTTCCAAGAGGTTGGGCTAATTTTCATTTTAAAATGTGAATGTTAGTTTCAACGAAAGAGAAAATGATGATCCTTAAATTGCCCAATAAGAACAATTTGGTAAGTTCTTCTTTCCTGAATATAAAGAACAGTCTCCAAAAGTTAGTTATTTCTTCTCTTGTATGAGAGAGTAATAATAACAAAAATAATAAGAAATTCCGTGGCTGCTGCAATTTCTGTTGGGATATATATATATCTTCTATAATTGAAAATTTGTAGCATTGATTGGAGGCCTAGGCTGGCAACAGCAGGCGGAAAGCTTGGCTTCCTCCATTGCCAGGAAAACCCAAGCCTCCCTCCTGCTCTCAGTGGCCATAGCCATCTTGGTTGGGGTTTAATGCTCCTGATTGTCTTGTGGGCGTGGCTTGTAGGTGTGGCTTGATCAGAGGTATAGTCAATTTGCATATTACTCTTTTATTAGATAGGAGGATTATTGGTGGTTTGAAAAAGGTAAGTAGATGATAATAATAATGTGTATTTTGCACAGGCTTCATGCTAAGAAGCAAGCAATAAGAAGAGGGGACAAAAAAAATTTGTATAGGTTTATGCAGTTAAAAAGCCTGGGCACATTACCAGTTTTTGAGCAATCAAAAGAAATATTTTAATTAGACCATCTTAAATGTTTACAAAGGAGTCATCTTTTACAGGAAAATATATATTTTTAATACATGAAGGACAAATAAAATAAGACCCATGGGGAATAATTTCTTCTTTTCATTCTTCTTCCACTTATATTTCCTCCCCTCTTTATTAGATGTATGCCTCTTATTACTTGAGTCCACTTACTGCAAGATATAATAAAATATTTGCTGTTTTTGACTTGATGCAATTTCCTTAAAAACTGTGTACATAATAAATTTCAAAATTTAGAAGTGTACTTTAAGGCAGCATTTTATTGTTTTTTTAAAAAATCATATCACCGATTAGTAGACAGGAATAAGCCAAGTTCAGATCACAAAACAATATTCAGAAGCACATATCTGAATGTAATTAACTAGATTTCAACCAAATTGTCCTCTTTGAATTTCAATTTTTAAAGATTAGTTCAAGGGTTGTTATCCTTATATTTCTAGTCCTTATTTTGCATTCAGCTTTGGCACTGGTGTGTCTGCCTAGCCAACCATTGTTAGCATTCTTTACTGCTTTATCTGAACAAATGGTGTCCTTTGGAGGACTCTTAAATACAACTATATGCATAAGGAAGTAAGAGATGAAAGTCATCTGACAGTCCATTACTTTTCCTGGTTCTCTACTTCATATCAGTCCATTTTTAATGGCAAAAATAGAGTCTCCTTTCTCTTTCTCTTTTTTTGTTTCTTCCTATTTCTCTTTCTAAATCTGCTGCTGTTGCTAATTTTTAAGGAGCCAAAGCAGTGTTGCCTATGCACAAAGGACATAAAATTTAAGTGAAATGGCAGGACACAAAAAGAATTGTCATATCTATATTCTGCTGGTTGCAGGAAATAAAAAATAGTGCATCTTTAGAGAGGTGGCTCAGATATTTCAAGGCTTACTAACATGTTCAAACTCTCATTGCATGATCTTAACTTCTAAGAATGGAGCTAAAAACCCTGGGGAGAAGGAAGAAAACTACCATAAAATAAGTGATATAATGTTTCTCATACCACTTTTGTTTTCTTTAAAGTCAATTGAAATTTAGAATATTGTTGTGGCATAAAAATGTGATATGATTGAGAAATGAGTGTGCTAAATTTAACTCAGCTAGTTTAAAACTTCATACATATATGCTAGTGTTTTTGCAATTTAAAATATGTTCTTGTATTACTATAATCACATAAATGGAAAAAAAGTATGTCAGTCCTCTCCATTTGATGAGTGAGGAAGCTACTTTAGTTAGGGAGGAGTTGTTCCCTGAAGTTACATTCAGGAGGACAAAAAGGTTGAGGGTATTTCTGACCAGGAAGACAATGTTTCTCTTAGTTAAGCTTTCATGCGTGTTTGAATGCAGACATAGTTGCCCAGGTGAATAAAATGGGTAAGAGCCTTTTTGTTGAGAAAAAAGAAATTACCCTTGATTGGAAGTTGATTTATATAAATTTAATTTGGGGGCCACAGAATCTTGGGGAGTAACTCTGAGGTAAAGAAAATCCAGAAACACCACATGGAGTAAGGGACTCTTAGGTGTTGGACACCCATGATATCTTGAGAGGTTTAGAAGATGTTCATCGTCAGCCAAATATCTCAGCATCATAAACAGATTAGCTACAGAAGCAGTGGCCTGTCTTAAAAAGCTAGCTGCAATAAAAACACTTTGAATGGAGAGTCATCTAGTAATTGAAGATATCAGAGAAACTGCCTGCTGGTGTAAAGGTGAGTTTTTCGGTATCATCTGTTGGCCAAAAATGGAGTTGCAGGAGGCAGATTGAGGTAAGCTTTCTATGATGAGGAAAGGGGCATGGAAGTCCCAAGAAACTTAGTGGAGAAAGGCTAAGGTTATCATTTTCTTTCCACAGGAGCTATTTATGAGGAAACAGAACCTGCAAATGAACATGACTGCCCTGTAGGAGCCTCAAGTACAGCGCAATTTCCATGAAGTAGCTGTCATGTGCATCTGCTGTCTACCTAGGTGATGGCTGCTGCTTTCTATGTTGGGTTGATTTATCACTTTGCTTATCAGCCATGCTCTGGACTGTGGGAGGTAGAAAAAGAAATATATCCAACTTAACAAAAAGTAAAATGTAACCCAGAAATGTATTGTCTGAAGTGAGACTAAAACTTCTCTTTAAATTTTAGGGGATTAGACTGAAGCAAACATGCATATCAACATTCAGTGAGAACAAGTATGAGAAAACCTGAACTTATGTATTACAGAAGATAAATTATAGGCAGATTAGAAAGATGGTAGATGATAGCTGTTTTATTCTGGTTTCAGATCATATCAATATCACGAGACTATTTTCTCAGAGGAAACAAAACGACTTTAACAGAAGAGTCACTCCATTGGGAGGATGTGATAAAATAAAAGGGTTGGCAAAAGAAAGACTCCCTGATTTGAGGAGTGTATGAAGCTGTGGGGACCAGTCGTGCTTGCTGGAAGCAGAAATAATTGAGTATTGAGTAGTTAACTGTCAAAAATAACTGCCCAACTGGGAGTTGAAAGTGTTGGGAGGGGAATAGAATGGAGCACATGTATGAGTTCCATGGGTAACAGCTGCTCTCAGGAAGAAGGCCGGTCATTTTAACCCAGGCTGGAGTCCTGGTCTGGACAAAAGGGCCCTATGTTCTAGTGAGTTCCTAGCAGTGGTGGCTGGAAATAAAGAACAAAGGACAATATTTCTATTCCTTGCCAATACCAGGCTCTCACCAATGCTGATGTCTGCACATGGAAATCTGTAGCATAAAACCTAATAATTTGTAAAAAATCTCTCTCCCCCTTGTGTGTGTATGTGTATGAAAGAGAGAATGAAAGAATGTTAATTTGTTCTTAGGTTTTTCTTCTCAGCTAGCCTAACTACAAGATAAATCCCATGCTTCTAGACATGATTCTTCTTTTTTTTTTTTTAAAGAAATGTTGACTTATTGGGATTTATTGGTCCACTTATTTATGCATTCATCGGTTCATTCTTGTATGTATCTTTACTGGGGATCAAACCCACAACCTTGGGTTCTAACCAACTCAGCCCACCCAGCCAGGGCTAATTTGCTTATTTCCTTTATTTCTTTAAAAATTTTTATTAAGTTATTACATATGTGTCCATATCTCCCCCTTTCCTCCACCCAGCCCCCCACTCATGCCCTCACCCCCTGGTGTCTGTGACAATTGGTTAGGCTTATGTGCATGCATACAAGTCCTTTGGTTGGACTTGCCTCCCCTCTGAGGCTTAACAGTCTGATCACTGCTTCTCTGTCTCTGGATCTGTTTTTGTTCATCAGTTTATATTAATTATGTTCCACAAATGAATAGAATTATGTGATATTTATCTTTCTCCAACTGACTTATTTTGCTTAGCATAATGTTCTCCAGGTCCATTCATGCTGTTGCAAATGATAGGAGTTCCTTCCTCTTTAAAGCAGCATGGTTAGTATTCCATTGTGTAGAAGTACCACAGTTTTTTAATCCACTCATCTGCTAATGGGATTCTTCTTTTTATCTCCTATAATGCCTATAACTCTCCACTATCCAACCATTAAAGGGGCAGGCTCCCCAAAAGTGTATTATATGCAGGTTCATATCATAAAGACTATACAGATGAGTTAGAGGCAGGATTTAACTCCCAAGAAGAGAGGTTTTTGGCCCCAACGAGACTGGGACCGTGGCAGGATGGTGGAGGTGGTAAGTGGGGTAGTGCCAGGCCAAAGCGGGTGCAAGTGGTGCCCAATCGCCCCATAGATGGCGACCAGTGGTGGCCATCTGAATGAAAACTTCATGTGGGCTGGTGGGACAGATGAGGGGCAGCACCAGACAAGGAGTAGTGCCAGGTGGGTTTGCAGGGCTGCAAGGCTGGGGGAGTGAGCTGGGGCCTGATCCCCACAGGCTACCCTGAGGTACCCTACCCATGCACGAATTCCTGCCCTGGGCCGCTAGTATGCATATAGGTTCTTTGGTTAATCTCTCCCCTCCCACCAACCTACTCTCACCTTCCTTCTGAGATTCATCAATCTCTCTTCCCATGCCTTTATGACTATCCCTGGATTTTATGGGAACCAATTATCTGCAATGTTAGAGGTACTAGAATACTGGTCAAAGATTAAGAAAGAATCAAATTGTTTGAAATTTGTTATTAATATGTTTCAACTTTGCAGATTTTGATAACAAGGCTAAGAATAGGAACCTGATCCTCTAGCAAGAAAATCCTGACCCAGTGGTCACACTTCTGAGAATATATCTTAAGAATGCTGAAACATCAATCAGAAAGAATATATGAGCCCCTATGTTCATAACAGTGCAATTTCCAATAGCTTAGACCTGGAAACAGCCCAAGTGCCCATCAGTAGATGAATGGATAAAAAAGCTGTGGTAACATTTAAACCATGGAATACTATGAAGCAGTAAAAAAAGATTTTTTTTTTACCCTTGAGACAGTATTATGCTAAGCAAAATAAGACAGTCATATAAAGACAAGTATCACATGTTTTTACTCATTTGTAAAATCTAATGAACAAAATAAATTTATGAACAAAAAGATCCAGAGCCGTAGAGGCTTGGAACAGACTGTGGGATCTCAGAGGGAAAGCACAGACCAAAGAACTCGTATGCATCTATCATGGACACAAGAGGGTGGTGATGCCTGGTTCGGGTGGGGGAGGTGAGTTAGAAAAGGTCAACAGGGGAAAAAGAGGAATATATGCAATACTTTCAACAATAAATATTTTTCAAAAATCCTAGTAAAGAAGCTCTTTTACTTTAGCTCAACCGAGGTCTATGTCTTGAAATGATAAGGGTTCCTAAGAGAAGAATCCAAGCCTAGCATTTAGGTGAAGAGAAGAAAGGGGATTCAAATGCTTTTATTTGCTAATTGTAAGGTCTCTTATGATTTTCTTGCTTCCCCATACCTCAGTCTTTTTATTTCTAAAACTAGAGGCCTGGTGCATGACATTCATGCATTGGGGAAGAGGGGGGGTCCTCAGCCTGGACTATACCCTTTCACAGTCCAGGACCTCTTGGGGGCCTAAGCTGGCAGTCAGACATCCCTCTTGAAGTCTAGGACTTTCTCCTCATTACCAACTGCCTGCAGTGGAGGCAGGAGAGGTTTCTGCCACTGCTGCTGCTGCTCGCCAGCCGTGAGCCACTGAGCAGTGCTTCCCCTATGAGAGCGCACTGACCATCAGGGGGCAGCTCCTGTGTTGACCATCTTCCCCCCTGGTGGTCAGCACGCATCATAGCAACCGGTCATTCTGCCATTTGGTCAATTTTCATATTTGTCTTTTATTATGTAGGATGAGAATAATGGTAGGTACAAGTAATTGCTATAAAATATATATCTGAACTACTTGGCACAGTATATTGCACATAGTTAATAAATTTCAAAAATGGCAGTTACTGTTTTATTATTGGTCTTAGTATGCTCTTCTGAGTATTGTTTCCAGAAATGCTATTATATCTCACAATTCCTTGATAATGTATGACGAGCTTTGAAGTGGCAATCAGGGTGACATATTTGGGAACCATGTCAGATGAAACGTGACTAAAGAATCTTCTAAAGATGGACTTGGGGAAATAGAGATTCACAACAGAAAGTATCTGTATAAATGTAGAATCCTGTCTTATGGAAGGAGAGATACAATAACAGTGTGTGATGTTATTGTAAATGATGAGCTCCCCTGCAATAAATGTTCACACACAGGCTGGATAGCCTGAGGAGCTCATTCCTGAACTGAATAAATGTTAGAATTTGATTTTTAACCCTATACTCAAATAAATTATACATAGGACCAGCTAACAAAAGCATATCATCCAGATATATCATTAACATTTTAATTTCGATATGTTATATATTTTACACATTGTAAATAAAATCAGCCTGCGCATCTTCTCTGACTCCCTTTCAGTTTCCTGAATATGACATCGAAAATATTAAGGCAACTTAACATTCCTTATATGAGTCACTTTAGTCCTTACATACTGTATAGGTGTATTTAATCCCTGAGTGATTATTTGGTGTCTTCTATTTACAGCCACCCTGCTGGAATAGCCATCACGGTCCCACCTCGCAGCTTACATTTTATTGTGCAAGACCCACTACACAATAAGTTGAAAGAGAGTCTGTTATTAAAGAAATAAAAATAAAAATCAAATTTAATACCAGGGAACACTCAAGTGATTTTAATCCAAAAACAATACCAAAGGCATGGAGAAATATTTTAATTACCTTCTTTGTCATTTGGTGACTTCTTCCTATTCAACTGTATGCGCCCACCTTTCTTGTAGCCTTTTCATTAAAACCTATTCTCAGACTTATGCCTAAAGGAAAATATTGATAATATATATATATACACATATATTGAGGATTATATGTGTATGTATAGACATATATAAACATTATATATCTTGTCATTTATAAAAATATTATAAACAAATATGAAACTATGTATATGTATACTATATACAATTCACTTGTCATATGTATATGTATATGTATGTGGTTGAAGAAAGAAAATGAAAAAAATAGTTTTTACATTTTCCTGAGACCAATATAATTTTTATTAACCAATGTTTGTTATTTTAAATAAAAATATTAAAATTTAAATAAGTTAATTTTCTAGCTACAGTTTGTTTTATGCACAGAAATAATTTTTAGCTCTAGCCAGTTTGGCTCAGTGGACAGAGCATTGGCCTGAAAGTTTGATTCTCGTCAAGGGTACATGCCCAGGTTGCAGGCTTGATCCCTTGTAGGGGGTGTGCAGGAGGCAGCCAATCAATGATTCTTTCTCATCATGGATGTTTCTATCTCTCTCCCCCTTTCTCTCTGAAATCAATAAAAATATGTTTTTTAAAAAGAAGTACTTTTCAATGTTGAATGAAAGCTTCACAAGTATCCTATTTAATAAAAGAGTAATATGCAAATTGACTGTACCTCCAAACCACAACCACAATTTATGCCAACCAGCCAATCGGGAGCGATTAAACAAATTAACCCCAGCCAAGATGGTTGCAGCTATGGAGAGAACAGGAGGGAGGCTTGAGTTTCCCCAGCAATAGAGGAAGCCAAGCTTTCCACACACCTTGCCAAGTCAAGGCCTCCACTCAATGCTACAAAGTTTCAATTATAGAAGTGAAATAAATCCCAACAAAAAGGGCAGTAGCTATGGAGCTGGAGAGAGTAGGAGGCTAGGGTTCCCCTGAAAATGAAGGAAGCCAAGTTTTCCAACCCCTGGCCTGTCTTGGCCTCCACTTAAGGCTACAAAGTTTCAATTATAGAAGATAAATCCCAACAGAAATAGCTGTGGCCATGGAGTGAGCAGGAGGCTTGGCTCCACTCCAGGCTACAAAGTTTAATTTGTAGAAGATAAATAAACCCAGATACTAGGGTCTTTGCTTGGATCACTGGGGGGCATGACCAGCTAGCAAACCAGAACAGGCCCCTGTTACAAGACTTACATTTTAGTGAAATACAGAAATCATTCAAATGATCTAAAAAATAATTATGCACTATGACCCAAATTATGAAGGCTAAATATAGGATGGTATAGAAAGCAGCATGGGAATAGCTGTGCCCAGACTGCCTCATGTCCCAAGGGAATCCCCATCCTGATCTGAGACACCCTTCAGGGCAAACCAGTTGGCCCCCACCCATGCACCAGGACTCTATCCTATCTAATAAAAGAGTAATATGCAGATTGACCATCACTCCAACACACAAGATGGCTGCCCCCATGTGGTCAAAGATCCTGTCCCCATGGCCAGCAGGAGAGGGCAGTTGGGAGGGACCTGGTCTGTAAGGGAGGCATTTGGGGGTGATCAAGCCTGCAGAGGAGGGAAGTTAGGGGTGACTGGGCCTGCAGGGAATGGCAGTTGGGAGAAACCCAAGCCTGCAGGGGAGAGCATTTGGAAGGTGACCAGGTCTGCAGAGGAGGGCAGTTAGGAGCAAACATGCTGGTAGAAGAGCAGTTAGGCATCAATCAGCCTGGCAGGGGAGTGGTTAGGGGGTAATCAGGCTGTCATACAGAAGCAGTTAGGGACAATCAGGCAGGCAAACAGTTGAGAGCCAGCAGTCCTGGATTGTGAGAGGGATGTCCACTGCCGGTTTAGGCCCGATCCTACCAGGCATTCGGACATCCCTCAAGGGGTCCAAGATTTGACAGTGTGTAGGCTGGGCTGAGAAACACCCCCTGACCCCTGTGCATAAATTTCATGCACTGGGACTCTAGTGAATTATAAAAGACAATAAAGTATATTTGAAAATATAAAAATGTTACTTATCTTCACACTCTTCAAAATATTTTGTAAAAGAAACTTTAAAATAGGTAAAGTATATTTTAACATAAAGCAAAAGAGCCAATGTCAATTGTCTCCTATGAACCTAGTAGCACTCAGAATTCTGCGCTTCTTAACTCAAGGACGTTTTCAAATATATCATCTAGCTGGAAGGTCAGGCAAAATCAGTTTTAAAAAATCTTGATCCAATACATACTTATGAAGAAGAGGAGATGACAGTACTTAGGTAACTTAATTTACCTGAGCGAGAGATAAATGACAGGTAGAGAATATTTCTGTCAAGTATTGGAGACCTTGAGATAAAAATGAAACTTTCTATATAAGCAAAGGTCATAGAACTTCTTAGAACTTTTAAGAAGCCCTTCTCAATGGTCTCTCTTCATTGTATGGTATCAAGTGAATTGCATGAACCTGGAATTTTTCATTTTAATGAAATTAGAACATCAAAGAAATAAGGCAAAAAGGCCAACGAATATGAAACTGTGAATAATTATATTCAAATTATAGATTATTTAAAATGGGAAGTTAAGTGCCTTTTTCCTTTTATTACCTATTTTCAACATTATAAAATTTCTATAATCTTTGAAAGTATAACAGATTTGGCCAATCTATTGTGAGATTATTACAGTGTAATCTTTGACTACTATTTGTCCTGTCTACTGTTACAAGACTTACATTTTAGTGAAATACAGCAATCATTCAAATGATGTAAAAAATAATTATGCACTGTGACCCAAATTATGAAGGCTAAATACAGGATGATATGGAAAACAGCATGGGAATAGCTGTGCTATTGGCTTCAAGAGAATTACTTTTTAATATTTTTTTTATTAATTAAGGTATTACATATGTGGCCTTGTTCCCCTATTGACCCACAACCACCCATTCATGCCCTCAGAAGAGAGTTATTTTTAAGAAAATGCACCTGAGAAATGATGGGTACGGTAGCCAAAGCACAGGGAACAGGGCAATCTGAGAAAGCGATGTGTTAGAGGCCAAGCTCAAAGCACACTTTGTGGCCATGGGGAGGATTTCATTTGATCTGAGGGAAATGATGCAGGGCTTTTAGCAGTGCATTGGCTTTCTGACCAAGGTTTAATGACATTATTATTCATAAAATAAAATAAAAACTAAGAAGTTTGCAAAGGAAAATGATGCTGTAAGCAAAATGAATAATCTGTCGTTAATAACTTCTAATATTTTTAAATAAATTTGTATTTCTAAATCTGTCAACTCTATTATTTTCAAACCTCCTTAAGGAATAATAACAGAAAGGTAAAATTGGATGTGCACAATCATCACAGAAAAGAAACATTATAAGAAAAGGAGAGGCTAGCAGAGGGTCTCAGAAGCAACAGCTCTGAGATATTATTCAGACCAAACAGACATTTTTTTTTGAGGGGGGGGTGGTTTGCTGTGTTCACATGATAGCATCATTCATATTACTTTTCTCTTGTGAGTTTCAGTACTAATTACTGCAATCAGACAAAGTTGGTTTATCTACTTAAAAGTCAAGGCCATCACTAAAGCCCTGAAAGTTTTGTTATTAGAAAACGTTGTGAGAGCAGACAAACTTGAAACAACTTAGGCCTTTAACAAAACCACACTTAACTATATCCGTGCTTTGTTACTCTGTTCTCTTTCTGTTAAATACGTGATGATGTCAATGTTCAGGGGAAAATGCCATGTTCACAGAACTCGAGGAATGACTCTCCTCTATCTACCTCCTTTTGTTCTTCCCTGCGAATGTAGGTTCAGTTTTTAGAAGACATACTCTTAGAAAGATTAGTTAAAAAATAATACACGTCCTTAAGTGAGAAAATAATCATTGCATTTTAATACTGCACATTACACAAACCTAAAATAGAAACATTTCATTTATTTATTTATTTGTTTGTTTGTTTATTTCATTTAATCTCTGTGGTATAATCCCATTCTATCTACAAGAAAAGGGTCAGAGTTTTTTTTACTTGTTAAAGAAAGCCTGGTATAAAGCCAATACTCTAACCGATGTGTATCTGCTCTCACACCTTTCGCATTCATTTTGAATTGCACAGTATTCCTTTGGTTCCGTTTCATTTTCCGTCAAGCTTAATGTCTTGAACTTCCTTGCCTTTTCTCATTCTATTCACATTCATCCTTGACTCTATTTTCTGTCTTTGACTCTGTATACAGAGGCCTGACTAGATCTACACTCAAATAGCTATACAAGGTATGATTTCTGTTGTAAATTATGAAACTGTTGCTTTAATACCTTGCACATAACTAACTAGACTTGGTCATACCATTAACTAATCATTCCCAAATGTGCTTTATAGAATCCTATTCCAGTGAATTGATCATGGAAAATGAGACACAAATAAAATAAACTTAAAAATTTGTTTTTATGACTTTCTTGATGTTAAGTTACTCCCTTAACCATTAGCATATTAAATTGTCATAGACATTGCACAGTGAAATGATTTACCATCTTTAAAAAGTCTTTGACCCTAGAAAAATAGCATCTTTTTGGACAATAACTGTTTCCTAGACATGCATCTCTTCTCACTTGCATAACGCTCAGGGTGTACCAAACTCACATTGATACATGGATTAGATAAGTTTAGAGACAGTTATTTTAAATGCATATACTAAGACACAAATGTCTGCTTTTATGCCAGTGATTATACTCATTTTCCACACATTGCTCTGACTTGCAAAATTCCTGTATAACCTTGGGAAATGAAACATTTAACATGTTTAGATTTCTGCAGTTCATGTCCTGTTCACCTGATTTGTATCAGAATTTTAGAGGCCATGTATGATCTCCAAGTCACATTTGCTTTTATCTTATATGCCAAAACATGAAAGCACAATAAATTAACTTTTCATATGTACGATCCTAATTTTGTGTGTTTTATACAAGAGCATAAATCAAGTGTCATTTTAAAAATATCTATGATATACTTAGTGATTTCTATAAATCATTAACATAAGAGTCAATCTGTCCTGGGAGCACTGTCTTAATAATTATTATCCTTTCATATTTTTCTTTTACAATAGGAAGAAATGACTCAAAAATCAATGAACAACTATGTTAGCAATCTAAGTGTTAATTGATTCAGAAAACTTTACTTCTGCATATTTTATTACCCCAAAATTACTACCTAACTATATGCAAACTTAAATCCAAGACCTCAGAGGAATTTATTGATTTCCACGACAAAATATGAGCAGCAGTCCATGACCAGCTAATTTTTTGGTGATGCTTCTTCTGCCATGGGAACCAAGCAAAGCATTTACGTAAATTATATTACTTTTGCAATCAATGACCCATAATAGGTCTGAATGTCAAGTGGTGACCTGGTCACCCTATCAAACATGGCTTTAGAGCATTTTGTAACTTTCATAGAGTTTACTATACAGAAAGCTGAATAAATGTACACAGGAGGACTTTCTCACGGTGATGAGAGAGAAATGTAATTGAATCTATGATGATAATTAAATTTGCCTAGTTTACAGAAGGGCTCAAGACAAAATGTCCTTAAGTGGTAATATCATTTCAGTAATTCATCTTTAGAATAATGGTCAAAGATAGATACAGTTGATCCTCAAATAATGTAATTTCCTTCAACATCATTTCATTATCATGTTGGTAAGAAAATCAGTTCCTGGCTGGGGCCGCTTCCTGTGCGAAGGGTGAATGTTCTTGAAATGTTGCTTGGGTTTTCTCCAGGTACTTGGTCTCCTCCGACATTCCCAGGATGCACATGAGGTAATTTGCTGTGTTTAAATTGTCCTGGTTTAAGTGAGTGAGGGTTTGTGTGTGATGCATCTTGTTGGAAAGATGTTCTGTCCATCGAGGGGTTTCGCCTTGTATGTAGCCTGAGCTGATGGGCCTGGCTCTGGCCACCTAAGACTCTGAATAAGAAATAAACAGATTTTGGTAAATCATTATCTCGTTTTAATTAATCTCCCTTAAATTTTTATAGAGCTCACATTTATTTCAGTGCTTAGTATTAGAAGTGCTTTGTGTCTTTACTTAGAAGTTTGGTGATGCTTTTATGACCAGAAATATGCTATAGGAATTTAACTCTTATTAGCCTGTGATCAAATTAGTTTCCTTATACTTTGTTTCAATTAAAGTCACAGTCTCCCAAAATTTATTGTGAATATTATGTGAGAACTTATTTACTGTACACTTATTTTAAGGGAAAGAAAAAAAGTCTCTTAATGTATTGAAGTTATTCTATAACTGCTCTCAGTCAACTATGTTTAATTCAGTAGAAATGTCCACAAGAATCTGGAGCAGAGAAATACTTAATGTAGGAAGACTGTCTAAGATGTTAGTACAGACATGCCACCTGTTACTATTATTATAATAAGAAAATCTCTTCGTGTAATCTTTTCTTGATTTACACTGACATTTTTCTTGTTAATTGCATACCATCCATAGAGAAGAATAATGTGGTCAGTGATTGATTTGAACTGGGGAGCCTAATGTCTGGGCCCATAATCACATATTTTGCTTCAATTGGTCTTCATAATTTATTAATACATGAATTCATATATATTTATATGTAATTTCTTTGCATGTTTTTATACTGAGTGAATACTTCATATAATAAATTTTGTCTGCTATGCATGTGTGTTTCAAATATCCATTACTTGATCACTCTAAAACTGATCTTATATTTTAAACTTACTCAATATCTTAATTTTCTTACTACATAAGTAGCAGCCTTCATTATTGATCACACATTTCATCATCCACACTATTTTTAACTTCTTTTTATGTAGTCATTAATAAAAAATGGCTACATGTGCACAACATGCCATATGGTGCTTGGTTTTTTCCTTAACTCTCTGCCTAATAAAACACTTGAAAATGCAAGTCTTAACCAGGTCTGTGTGTCCACATGTGTTTTCCCGGCAGCACCTTCCACCTAAATTTACATTTTCTTCTTTTTTAATCTTTATTGTTGAAAGTATTACATATGTCCCCTTTCCCCTCCCCCCCATAGACCCTTTCTAGCCCACTCTGCCCCCAAGCCTTCATGACCCTATTGTCTGTGTCCATGGGTTATGCAAATAATTATACAAATCCTTTGGTTGATCTCTTACCACCCACCCATCTCCCTCACATTCTCTAAGATTCAACAGTCTGTTACATGCTTCTATGCCTCTGGATCTATTTTATTCATTGGTTTATTCTGTACATCTACATTTTCAGGATCAAACACATATGGAGCAGAGATGCATGAATAAGGTGCATCTTCAGCTTACTGGGTATTTTCTCACACATCATTTTTCCAGTTAATGAACATAGGGCTGATAATCAGGTGACCATCTCTCTAATTTCAGCCATTCAATTGCTTGGCTCAGAGACTTTGAGCCAAAGTATTATATTTTTGGCATTATGTAAATATGAACAGGTGGTTTTCAAAGTTGTTTCTATCGCAGTCCTATCCTATATAATCCTATATAATAAAGAGGTAATATGCAAATGAACCCTCACACTCTTGCACAGATAGCTGCTCCCATGTGGTCAAAGATGGCCACCACAAGATGGCTGGCAGGAGAGGGCAATTGGGGGTGACCAGGCCAGCAGGGGAGGGCAGTTGGGGGTTACCAGTTTGGCAAGGGGAGACATTTGGAGGAAAATGGGCTAGCAGGGAAGTAGTTAGGTGTTGATCAGGCTGGTAGGGGAATGGTTAAGGGATGATAAGGCTGGCAGACAGAAGCTGTTCGGGGCAATCAGGCAGGCAGGCAGGTGAGCAGTTGGGAGCGAGCAGTCCAAGATTGTGAGAGGGACATCCCGTAAGGGGTCCTGGATTGGAGAGAGTGCAGGCTGGGCCAAGGGACACTCCCCTCCCAGTACACGAATTAGGTGCACCAGGCCTCTAGTTAGTAAATGAAAGAGTTTATAAGCCAAGATCTTTAGGACAAGAAGAAATTTGAAAACAAAATTCTGCATAATAGATAATTAAATTTCAAAGCATTTCAATCTATTGTCAGAACATGAGCCATTTACAAATTTCTTTGTTTGTGGTTTGACTGTCAGCACTGGATTGCAAAGCATTCTTCTTTGATGACATGCTTTTCAGTGAGAATATTCCTATTCATGCAAACTCTGTAGAATTGAAATGAGCCTCAATTATGAAAATGAAGTCTCTTAATTTTTAATCAGTGTGGATCACCTCTTGGGCTGATCTAATGAAAAACTCTGAAAGGGACAGGAGTGATAACAATAGAGTAATCATAAAAATCCAGATAATATTTTAAGGGCTGCACTTTCATCTTTGAATAGTCACAATAATCTTTTGACATTTGTCATTCCGTATTCCAAAAGCATTTGCCTTTGCAAGAGAAGTCAAATTTGTAGCCTTGGCCGTTAAGATAATGGCACACCAGTAACCAATTAGTTTTGCTTATTAATCTGCATTAGGCTCTCTTTATTCTGTTGAATGTAGTAATAGCAGTAGTAAAAATAATAATAGAATATAATTAATAGCAAAACTTTTATATCATCAATGGGGGAAACATAAAGATAAGATTCTATTATCTGCTACTTAGCACTAGCACTATGCTTCATTCATATTAGATAAAAATATTTTCTTTTTATTAAAAAAAGGGACAAAGAATAGTGAGATTAGGGGTATAAAGCATGGACTTTAGATAAAATCTAAAAGGATAAAATCTCACTATCATTTGAAATTGCATCAACTGAATTAGACTGATTCCTAGTAAACTGTACTTTTAAAATGTCTCCTCCTTCATAATTTTTTTGTGATGAATAAATGACAATCTTCACAAAAAAAAGGGCCTGGTCTGATTATATGGGCTAAAGAGCCACTGTCAAAGCCATTGTGATTGGCCTGATAACTTCAAAGAAAAAATCACATTTACTGTTAAGTATTACTTGAAATAACAAAAGTGATATTATATTTTAAATAAGAAATTATAATATTAAAAAGTATTAACTTGTATATTTATAAATGTATACACAGAGCATTCAACACATGGCAGACAGTACAGTAAACAAAATATCACTGATATGTTCAGAAATAATGTCTGTTTTTGGTTGATTATATTTTTTCCTCAAATACATATCCACACATAAAAATCCCAATTTAAATCCATTTTCTGTCACTCTTCATGCCATTTTGACATTTTTATTTACACTTGTAGCATAAGAATTTTGCCATATCATTAAATGATTACTGCATGTATGTTTTGTAAGTTAACATAATGTACTATTTTACACACGCAGCATGATATACTCTGCATTTCATAATGAAAATGACTTTAAAGAGTATTTGGACAAAGCAAGTACTTAAGAGCTGAAAAAATATATAGAAAATCTTGGATATCTGGGAAAGAACCAAATAGGGCAATTAGGGGATCAAACAAAAAAGAAACTAAATTTTAATGAGAGATGTAAGGAAAGCTAGATACAGAAAATGCATTTGAAAAAATCCATCTTTTCAAAAAGAAAGGACTCAAAAACTAGATGGAAAATTCCTCAATCTAATAAAGAGACACTATGAATAATACAGAGTTAACACTATACTTATAGTAAAAGACTGTATTTTTTCCCCCTAAGATCAGGAACTGACAAGGATGATAGCTCTCACCATTTGTGCTCAACATTGTATCAGGAATTCTAGCAGAGCAATTGGGAACAAAAATAAAATAAAATAAAATGCACCCAATTAACTTAATACTTAACAGTGAAAGACTGAATGTTTCCTCCTATAATTGGGAACACAGCAAGGTGACGGTTCTCTTATTTCACAGAGTCTTTATTTAACACGATGCTGGATTTAGTTTTTGCCAATGCAAAAAGTCAACAAAAGAAAATAAAAACAATGTAAATTAAAAAGAATGAAACTGTCCTGATGTGCAGATGAGATGGTTGTGTTGATAGAAAAATCCAAAGAAACCTGCAAAATGACTTTTAAAACTAGTAAGTTGTTTCATAAAATGTGCAGGATTTTATTTCATAAAATACATTTTATTTCTATATTATAGTGCTACACATGGACACTGAATTTAAAATTATACAATTTACAGCCACTCAAAAATGTGTTATAAATCTAACAAAGCATATACAAGACTCAGTGTGTAAAACTGTACAACACAATTTAAAGGAAAGACTGCAGGAGCCCAAAGCCAACACATTACTGCTGTAAACTGCAGAATATATGTGGAGGGGGAAGTTGGCTCTGGGTCTAGTTTATGAAAATTTTTTTTCATTCACTGTATATTTTAGCTAAAGTTGTTGCAGAAGACCAAGGAAAAGCCAAGTAATGCTTTCAGAGAAAGGGAATAACAGTGTTTGTTTATGCTGGCAGGCCCAGAGGAATAACTTCCAAAATCTAAGTAAAGTAACATTCAGGGGGCTTCTCTTTTATATCTTTTTAAGGTCTTTGTCCCCAAAATATGGATTATGCTTCCAGTCTTTTTGTGGGTTTTGCACAAAGGTCCCAGGTGTGGAGGGTCTTAAGACTATATCTGATGGGTCTGGTCTGGTGCCAGCATTAATAACCCCCCTCCGGGGCTGGGCACTGTTCACTGTTTTATGGCCTCTGGATTTAGATAGCAAGTTCTGCAAGACCAGTTTCTGGGACAGAGGTAGTGACTTAATTATAGGTCATCAAGAATGTACAGATTTAGGCTGCTAGACCCTCCCTTCCACCCCAAATATCAGGGTTACATTACAATCAGCCTTTTAGTCTCCTCATTCCCTACCCCCATCTCTTGTCCCACAAGCTTCTCTTAGCCTTGTGGTGCAAACATTACGGGATATTATGGTGAACAGGGACAACAACTGCTCTTAACTGCTTCCTGCTGAAAAGGGGTGATGACCAAGGGATTAGCATCCCATTACTTCCTCTTGGAGGGGTCCGAGGACCATCTGAAGTTTAAAGGCATCTAGGCCAGATGAGATAAAGCGAGTTAACAGATTTAGAAGATATGGTCTGAAGGTTACAGCTATGAGTAGTATTAACACTGGTCCTATCAATGGAATGTGCCATTTCAAAACCTACCTCTCACCCCTGATGCACTCCTGTCTTAATTTTGGAAGGCAGCTATGCTCACCACTATACCACCAAAACTTGTCTTATTTTTGAAGCTCAATCAGCTAGTTTCTTAGTCCCATCCCTTACAATACAGACTGGTTGGCATAAAAACAGCACTCTTCCTCAAGGAACAGCCCCTCTTTCTCTGCTGTGAGAAGGTCTAGTCCTTTTCGATTCTGGAGAGTAATGGCTACCAGTGAGTCAGGATGATCCTGTACTGCAACATTACTTTGGGCTATTTCTTCTAAGTTGTCAGCAAGGTCTTTGGATAGGCTCTGATAGTAGGAGAGGAAGTTGCCAGTCCCCCTATTCCAGTGCTGACCCTTGCTGTAATGCTGAGTGTTATGAGGAGAGGGATTAGCTGGACTGCTCTTTTGTATTGGATATGGTGTGTTACTGGCACAGGCAAAGGCTGATTGTTGGGGGCTATGTATATGTTGGGTGAGAGATAGATGAGAGTGCATGTCCCTATCCAGTTTATGGGGAGATAGATATACGTGTTTTGTCCACAGAGGAAGAAGATTCCCTGATTATGGACAAGCTGAAAGATGTAAAGGAAAAAGGTGAGTTGCAGGGTATGGGGTGGGGGGTCTCTGTCCGATTCTGTGCTCCAAAATGAGAGCATGGCCGCCATGGCACTTTCGATAAGGGGTGACAGGTGGGAAGTTGAGACTCTCTTGCAATGAGAATGGGCAAGAATACTAAGATGAGGTATTATCCAAGGGAAAAGTAAAAGGGAAAGGAAAGAACAATTGAAGCTTTGAGCCTAGACTGTTGGGTAAGAAATAAAACTGATTGGTTGTAAAAAAAAATGACCATTGACTTTGGGGGAGACCTGGTAGTCAATCTGTTGAGACCAATAGGTATTTGGTAGTTCCAATTTGACTGTGGTGTTGCAAGCAAAGCATGAGAGGTCTCCCATTGATGTATTGCCCTGTGAATTTGTAGAGCATAAAGGGGCTTGGGCCATCAGTGGGGTGTGTAGTGCAATAGGGCCTATGATTGGGAGAGAGGACAAAGTTACTTTAGCAAAAGATTGAACAGAGGTATAAAAGATAAGGAAGGCTTGATTTGCCTGGGCAGCAGGATAATCACCTAACAGGGCATCAGTTTTTTCTGAAAATATGTTTCCCTTCTCTTTTCTATATGCCAATGTGATTTCTGCCTGGTTCCATCCCTCAATGGGTGTAAGGACAGCTACATATGCTAAAGGAGAGAAGGAAAGGCAGAGCCAGCACTCCATGGCTGAGGCTTGGTTGGTCTGATTTAAGAGGGAGAAGGTGAGGTTAAGCATTCAGTAGAGATAGTGAGAACTTAGGAGGCTCTTACGAGACAAAGTGTATACTTGGGAGTGGTCGATCAGGACTGGTGCTGGGTGCCAGCAGCGGGTGTGCATTGTGGATCTGGTGTTGGCAGCAGGTGCAAGAGGGACCATCGCTAGCAGTGGATAAGAGAGGCGGCTGCCAGCCCTGATCTCCCTCAGGAACAGAGGGAAGTAGAGAAGCTCTAAGGGTTGATTAGGACCAGTAGCCACTGCTTGTACCTGCTTATGGCGTCAACCGATTGGGGCTGGCACCAGGCATCGGTAGCAGATGGAGTCAGTGCCAGCAGCAAGTGCAAGCACATGGCAGGACTGTGCCATGCAGGAGCAAAGAATTTTCAGTAAGCACCAGAGGCCTACCCCGATTATAGTGACCAGCTTCCATCTTGGTCTGGCACCCTGCTCACCTGCTCCACCATCCCGCTGTAGCCAATGCCTGCCATGTTCTGTGCGTGCCCCCTGGTGGTCAGTGCACGTCATAGTGACAGGTTGTTCAGCTGTTTTGCCATTCAGTCTAGCATATTAGGATTTTATATAGATAGACTAGAGGCCAAGTGCATGAAATTCGTGCATGGGCAGGGCAGGTGGTGTCTCTCTGCCCAGGCTGCACCCTCTCCTAATCTGGCACCCTTTGAGGGATGTCTGACTGCCCTCTCACAATCCAGGACTGCTGGCTCCCAACCGCTCACCTGCCTGCCTTCCTGATTGCCTCTAACCACTTCTGCCTGCCAGCCTGCCTGATCACCCCCTAACCACTCCCATGCCAGCATGATTGATGCCTAAATGCTCCCCTGCCAACCTGTTTGTCCGTAAATGCCCTCCCCTGCAGGCCTGGTCACCCCTAACTGCCCTCCCCTGCAGGCCTGGTATCCCCCAACTACTCTTCCCTGCAGGCCTAGGTCCCCCCCAAATGCCCTTCCATAGATGCCCAGTTGCTCCCAACTTCCCTTCTCTGCCAGACTGGTCACCCCTAACTGCCCTCCCCTGAAGGCTTGATTGTCCCCAACTGTCTTCCCTTGCAGGCCTGGTCCCTCCCAACTGCCCTCCCTTGCTGGCTGTCTTGTGTCCACATGGGGGCAGCCCTCTTGTGTATTGGAGTGATGGTCAATCTGCATATTACTCTTTCATTAGATAGGATAGAGGCCTGGTGCACAGGTTGGGGCCAGCTGGTTTGCCTTGAAGGGTGTCCTGGATCAGGGTGGGGGTTACCTTGGGATGTGAGATGGCCTGGGCAAGGGGCCTGTGGTGGTTTGCAGGCCTGCCATGCTCCTCAGTGACCCAAGTGGAGGCCCTGGTATCTGGAATTTATTTATGTTCTACAATTGAAACTGTGTAGCCTGGAGCGGAGCCAAGCCTCCTGCTCACTCTGCCACAGCAGCCATTTCTCTTAGGATATTTACCTTCTATAATTGAGACTTTATAGGCCAGGGCTGCAAAAAGCTTGGCTTCCTCCATTACCAGGGGCAATCCTAGTCTCTGCTCTCTCCAGCTCTGTGGCTGCTGCCATTTCTGTTGGTATATATGTATCTTTTATAATTGAAACTTTGTAGCATTGAGTAGAGGCCTAGGCCATCAAGGGCAGGTGGAAAGCTTGGCTTCCTCTATCACCGGGGAAACCAAAACCTCTCTCCTGCTCTCTGTCGCTGGCAGCCATCTTGGTTGGGGGTTAATTTGCATATTGCTCCTGATTGGCTTGTGGGTGTGACTAGTGGATGTGGCTTGTGAGTGTAGCACAGATATGGTTAATTTGCATATTATTCTTCTATTAGATATGATAATACATTGATCTCATTGGGTTAACTTCAATATAAGTCCAAACTAGCTAACAGCTTCATGATTTGGTATAAAAATGAAAAAGAGTAAATCTTTCCTTATGATATCAAATAAGTAATGACTTCACTAGCATTCCCTGATTAGGGCACCATTTGAAAATAACATATAATAAGCAAAGTAATTACACTAGCAAATGCTAATATTTACTTATTCTCACCAAATCCTTAAAAAATACTACATAGTAACAACCAAATTCTTCCAGTACTTTTTGTTGTTGCTGTTGTTAGATAACATATCCAAATTATAAGACCTCCAAACAGGAATCATTTTGAAAATATAAAATATGCCAACATTTATGTGACTACTCTAAAATTCATCATATAACAGGGATTTCCCACTCTCACTTTCCACTATTCGTATATTTTCCTATATGTGTGTGTGTGTGTGTGTGTGTATGTGTGTATATAAAATCTCTTATATAATAAAAGGCCAGTGACCATAAGCATATCAACCAGAATGACTGCTCAACCATTTGCCATGAGGTGTGTTGATCAGCTCCCGGTCCCTCGTCCCCCACCCCTGACCAACAGGCTCTGATTGCAGCATAGTGAATGGGGAGCCACGGAAAATCGAGATGAGTGGTGGAACAGCCAAACTCTTGGTTTTCCCTGGACCCACAAGATCCAGGGAACGAGAGCCATGCTGCAATCAGGAACCATGTCAAACTGGGGATGGCAGTGGGGTGGGACCTGGGACTGGTGAGCAGGCAGAAAATGGCCCTGATCACAAGCTAGGCCTAGGGACCCTACCCACATATGGTTATGTGGGCTGGGCCTCTAGTCCTATATAATAAAAGCCTAATATGCTAAGTGTCTGGTCATTCAGTCAGCCAGTCAACCAATCAACGCATAATCTATATCTATACTAATAAAAGCCTAGGTGGTCCTTGCACCTTCACGTCATCACAGAATGTCTGCCCCCATGTCATCACAAGATGGTGGCCAAGAGATGGCCACCACAAGATGGCCAGCAGGGAGGACAATTGTGGGTAACCAGTTCTGCAGAGAGGGCAGTTGTGGGCAACCAGGCCTGCAGGGGAAGGCAGTTGGGGTGATGAGGCCAGTAGAGGAGGGCAGTTGGTGGGGACCAGGCCATCAGAGGAGGGAAGTTAGGGGTGACCAGGTCTACAGGGGAGGGCAGTTGGGGGTTATCGGCCAGCATAGGAAGGCAGTTTGTGGTGATCAGCCCATCAGGGGAGGGCACTTGGGGCAAGATCAGGCCTGCAGGAAATGGCAGTTGGGGACAATCAGATTGGCAGGGGAGGGCATTGGGGTTGATCATACCTGCAGAAGAGGGGAGTTGGGGGCCATCAGGCCAGCAGGGGAGTGGTTAGCAGGTGATCAGGCTGGCAGACAGGCAATTGTTAGAAGCCAGAAGTTCTGGATTGTGAGAGGGATATCCAACTGCCCATAGGGATTGGACATAAACTGGCAGTCAGGGATCCCTCAAAGGGTCCCAGATTGGAGAGGGTACAGGCTAGGCTGAGGGATACTCCACCAGTGCACACATTTTATGCACCAGCCCTCTAGTGTGTGTGTGTATAATATTTATATCCTACCTAATAAAAAAGTAATATACAAATTAACTACCACTCTGCTACACCCACAAACAATGCCCACAAGCCAATCAGGAGTGAGTACGCAAATTAACCCCAACCAAGATGGTTGGGACCACAGAGTGAACAGCAGGGAGGCTTATGTTTCCCTGGCAATGGAGGAAGCCAAGCTTTCCACATATCCTGGTGGGCCCATACCTCCATTCAAGACTACAAAATTTTAATTATAGAAGATAAATGAATCCCACCAAAAAATGGCAGCAGCCATGGAACTGGAGAGAGCAGGAGGCTAGGGTTGCACCAGACAATGAAGGAAGCCAAACTTCTGTAGCTCTGGCCTGTCTTGGCCTTCAGTTAAGGCTACAAAGTTTCAATTATAGGAGATAAATAAATCCCAACAGAAATGGCTGCCACCAAGGAGTAAGAGGGAGACTTGGCTCTGCTCCAGGCTACAAAGTTTCAATTGTAGAACATAAATAAACCCCAGATCCCAGGGCCTCTGCTTGGGTCACTGTGAGGCAGCCTGCAAACCACCACAGGTCCCTCGCCTAGGTGGCCCCACGCCCCAAGGGAATTTCCACCCTGATCCAGGACACCCTTCAGGGCAAACCAGCTTGTCCCCACCCATGCACTAAGCCTCTATCCTATCTAATAAAAGAGTAATATGCAGACTCACCATTACTCCAAGACACAATATGGCTGCCCCCATGTGGTTAAAGATCCTGCCCCAATGTGGACACAAGATGGCCACCACAAGATGGCTAGCAGGGGAGGGCAGTTGAGAGAGACCAGGTCTGCAAGGAAGGGCAGTTGTGGGCAATCAGGCCAGCATGGGAGGGCAGTTGGGAGAGACCAGGACTATAAGGAAGGGCAGTTAGGGGCCATCAAGCCTGCAAGGAAGAGCAGTAAGGAGTGACCAGGGCAGCAGAGGAAGGAAATTAGGGTTGACCAGGCCTCCAGGGAAGGGCATTTGGGGATAACTCAGTCCTACAGGGGAGAGCTGTTGAAGTGGGACCAGGCCTGTAGGGAAGGGCAGTTAGGGGTGACCATGCCTGCAGGGGAGGGCATTTAGGGGCAAACAGGCTGGCAGCGGAGCAGTTAGGCATCAAGTTTATTTCTCCTATAAACTTGTCTATATTGTTAAAATTTCCTGTAATGAGTATGTGTCAATCTTAAAAATGAAAGTATTTTATTTAAATACTAGTGGCCCAGTGCATAAAATTTATGCACATTAAAAGGGGATTAGAGGAAATAATTTAATATTGTTATTTGCCCTTTCTCTATAATAGAAGTGTCAGAGATGAAAGAAAATTAGTAAAATTTACAGAGTCTGGTGCGCACCATGGGACCCAGAGTCAAGTCCACACCATCCACATGTGCCTTAGAATTGCATGAGACCTAGACCTGGTCGGCACCCACCCCCATTGGCCTAGATTCAGACCTGGCTAGTCCCATCCTTGTCAAACCTGGCCAGGTAGGGGATGTAGCCTCAGGTCCCCTGACCCAGCACCAGAACAGGGGGCATGGCCTAAGATTCCTCCAGCCCAAACTGAGGTGGGGGGCATGGCCTGAGGTAGGCGGGGATGGGGGGCTCAACCTCAGATCCCCCAACCAGGCACTGGAAGGGGACATAGCCTCAGGTCCCTCATCAAGCTCCATCAGCAGGGGGGTTGCAATCTCAGTTCCCCCAACAAGCCCCACTGGGCAGGGGGTGTAGCCTGAGTTCCCTTGACCCAGCAATGGGGGTGTACCTTGAGGTCTTCTGTCAAGCCCCACCAGGCAGGAGCGCACAGCCTCAGGTCCCCTGGCCTAGTGCTGGGGTTGGGGGCATGGCCTAAAGTCCCATGTCAAGCCCCAGCTGGTGTGGGGAGCAGCCTGAGGGCCCCTAGCCCAGCACCAGGATGGGAAGCATATCTTGAGGTTCCCCATCAAGCCCTGCCATCAGGGTTTGTGGCCTCAGGTCCCCTGGCCTGGCGCTGGGGCAGGGGTCATGGCTTGAGGTCCCCTGGCCTGATGCCGGGGCAGGCGGTGAGGCCTGAGGTCCCCATCAAATCCCCCAAAGTGGGAAGCATGGCCTGAGGTCCCCTGGCCTGGTGCGAAGGTGGGAGGAGCAGACTGAGGTCCCCTGACAACCCCAGCCAAGTAGGGGGGCACAGCTTCAGGTCCCCTGGCATGGTGCTTGGCGAGGGACATTGCTTGAGGTTCCCTATCAAGTCTTGCCAAGTAGGGGTTGCAAGTCTGAAGTCCCCCAGCCTGGTGCCAGGGAGGAGGGCGTGGCCTGAAGTCCCCTGTCAAGCCCTACCTGGTGGGGGGTGCAGCCTGAGGACCCCATGCCAGGATGGGGGGGGGGGTAAGACTTGAGATCTCCTGTCAAGCCTTGCCACATAGGGGAGGGTGTAGCCTCAGGTCCCTGCTGATTGCTCATTAAGGCTCCTTATGGGAACTTGGATTCAGCTGTGTGCAGCCACCTTTTTGATGGCATGATGGTCAATTGGCATATTCCTTCTTTATTAGACAGGATAAAGTAATCCACAGAAAAAAACATTGGGAGTGAATGAGAAAAAAAAAAAAAAGAAGTGTAGGAAAAACCTAGGAGCTATCTTTGGAACAGTTCTTAGAGTGGCCTGAGCATATCTGTGAACTGTGTGCTTTGTCATTTGTACAAATTACCATATATAATCGTATCTAATAAAACAGTGATATACAAATTAATCATCATTCTGCTAAAACCACAATCCACGCTCACCAGCCAAACAGGAGCAAGTATGCAAATTAATCCAACATAGGTAGCTGCGGCCACAGAGGAAACAGGAAACTTGGGTTTCCATGGCAATAGAGGAAGCCAAGTTTTCCACACACCCTGGCCAGCCCAGGCTTCCACTCATGGCTATAAAGTTTCAATCATAGAAGACAAGTAAATCCCAACAAAAATGGCCTCAGCCACAGAGCTGGAGAGAGCAGGAGGCTTGATTTGCTCCTGGTGATGGAGGAAGCCAAGCTTCAGTGGTCCTGGCCTGCCTTGGCCTCTGCTTAGAGGCTGCAAAATTTCAATTATAAAAGGCAAATAAATCCCAGATACCAGGGCCTATGCTTGGGTCACCAGGGGATATGGTCAGCCTGCAAACCACCACTGGCCCCTTGCTTAGGCTGCACCATGCCCCAAAGGAACTCCCACCCTGATCTGGGACGCTCTTCAGGGCAAACTAGCTGGCCCATCTGTGCACCAGGCCTCCATCCTATCTAATAAAAGAGTAACACAAAAGATGGCTGCCCCATGTGGTCAAAGATCCTGTTCCCATGTGGACGCAAGATGGCCACCACAAATGGCCAGCAGGAGAGGGCGATTGAGAGGGACCAGACCTGCAAGGGGGGCAATCAGGCATTTGGGGGGGGGGAAGTTAGGGGGAACGATGCTGGCCGAGGAGAGATGTTGGGGGCGACTGGGCCTGCAGGGAAGGGCAGTTAGATGAGACCCAGGCACCAGGGGAGGGCAGTTAAGGGTGTCAAACCTGCAGGGGAGGACAGTTAAGGGCAAACAGACTGGCAGAGCAGCAGTAAGGCATCAATCAGGCTGACTGGGGAGTGGTTAGGGGGTGATCAGGCTGGCAGGCAGAAGCGCTGAGGGGCAATCAGGAAGGAGCAGGCGAGTGGTTGGGAGCCAGCAGTCCTGGAGTCTGAGAGGAATGTTCAACTGCCCATTTAGGCCTGAACCTACTGGGATCAGGCCTAAATAAGCAATCATACATCCCTTGAGGGGGTCTCAGATTGAAGAGGGTGCAGACTGGGCTAAGGGACACCCTCTGCCCCATGTATCAATTTTGTGCACCAATTTCATGCATCGGGCCTCTAGTATATCATAAAGGTTAAAAAAAAGATGTAATTGAAGTTAAATCAATTAAGAAATTAAGATTTTTATTACTTAATAGGGAGATGAGATAAAGGCATAGACATAGACATAGATATCAATAAATGGGTATACGCAGATAAATACTTTCAGCATCATTGAATAAGAAATATTGGGAAACTTTAAAATATTTATAGTATTTGAGCAAAGCAAAATTTATTGTTAAAACGAGCAAAGATTTCCTCCTGACCATATTAAATACTAGTGGCCCAGTGCACAAAATTTATGCACGGAGGGGGCATTCCCTCAGCCCAGCATGCACCCTCTTCAATCAGGGACCCCTTTGGGGATGTCTGACTGTTCGCAGTCAGACATCCCTCCTGCAATCTAGGACCACTGGCTCCTAACTGCTCACTGGCCTGCCTGCCTGATCACCCCTAATCTTCTGCCAGCCTGCCTGATCGCCTCTAACCACCTCTGCCTGCCTGATTGCCCCTAACTGCTTCCCTACCAGCCTGATCACCCCTAAGTGCTCCCTTGCTGGCCTGATTGTCCCTAACTGCCTCTGCTTTGCCCCACACCTAGGACCCAGGCTTCCCTCCCTCTGGCAAGCTATAGGCACGCGGGACCTGGGCCAGCTTCACTCAGGCCGGCCGCAGCCACAGGCAGCCGCTGGCACGTAGGACCACAGGGCGTGCGGCTTGTCCCTCTGCTGGACCGCAGATGCAGGAACAGCTGCTGGCACCCAGAACTGTGAGGCAGGTGGCTTGTCCCTCTCCAGGGCCAGAGAGGCAGGCATAGCTGTTGGTATCTGGGACTGTGGAGTGGGTGGCTTGTTCCTCTCCCAGTCCATAACCTGTCTGGTCCCCATTCCTCTCTCCCCAGTGCTGAGTGTCTGAGCCATTATGGCATGATGGCATGAGTGTGTGGTGAATATTTGCATATTAGCTCTTCATTATATAGGATTTTAACTTGTCACAGTCTATCTTCAAGTGGATATTTTTAAAAATATATTTTATTGATTTTTCACAGAGAGGAAGGGAGAGGGATAGAAAGTCAGAAACATCGATGAGAGAGAAACATCGATGAGCTGCCTCTTGCACACTCCCCACTGGGGATGTGCCTGCAGCCAAGGTACATGCCCTTGACTGGAATCAAACCTGGGGCCTTTCACTCCTCAGGCCAACACTCTATCCACTGAGCCAAACCGGTTTCAGCATTCAAGTGGATATTTTACCACTTCACATCTTATATAGAAACTTCACTGTAACAAAATTTCATTTTTCCCAGGCAATCTTTGTGCTATTGTTGTCATGTATTTTACTTACATAGATGTTATAAAACTGACATTACATTATTATTTGTTTAAATAGTTACAGTAACTATCTTTAAATATATTTAAATAATAAGAAACTTCTATTATATATTTTTTTTCTAGGCATATACTGTCTCTGTGTTTTCCATTTCTTGGTATAGATCATTATTTGTATCTGGCAAAATTTTATTTCTGCTTGCAGGACTTCTTTTAACATTTCTTACACTACAAATCTTCTGGTAATTAAAAAAAATCAATCTTTTATACATAAAATATTTTAGCTATTTCTAAAATAGTTAAAATACATTTTACTATTTTGAACTATTTAAAAAAAATATTTTCACACAGTCTAGAATTATAAATTGAGAGGATTTCCCCCCTTGTGAGTACTTTAATGATGTTGCTCTATCTTCTTCCTTACACTGTTTCTGATGAGAAATCTTTTGTAATCTTTATGCTTATTCCTGTGTATAGTGTGTCTCTTTTCTTCTCACTATAGCCTGGCCTGGCACCCAGCCATCAGAGGGCCCTGCCATGGCTGGCTGGCCCCACCCACTGCCCAGCCTGTCCTAACCTAGGGCCTGGACACCCAGCCATCACACTATGATTGGCTGATAGGCATGGCTTATTGGGTGTAGCAAAGGTATGGTCAATTTGCATATTACTCTTTTATTAGATAGGATAGTATATTAATGCTCTGACCCCCCCCACACACACACACTAATTAAAAGGCCTTTTTGGAATAGTCTTTTTAAGACTATTGAGATGAGAGGGCGTTAAAAAAAACACACAATATAAAGTCTTTGAACATCTTGTACTTTCTTCTGAGAATTTATCTTCACAATTTTAGATTTTATTTCGTCCACCCATATCGTGCCTAACTTACCTGTTTACATCTTTACTATCTTTCAGTTCAGAACATACAGATATTTTTTGGCATGCCTTCACAATCACCCAGCTTATAGTATGTCCTTCATGAATAGTTTTTATTGTCTGTCAGCAAGGGAGGGCAGTCATGGGTTTGCCTTTGTGCATCATTTTGCACATTCTGTTTTCTATTGGTTATCAAATTATTTGAATTGTTCTCCCTCTGTGCTTCCACTGAAGAGCAGTATATTACCTCTCACATCTGATCCTCTGTATGCAACATGATTATTGGCACAAAGTAGGGGCATCAGCATATTTATTTGGTTAATACATAAAGGAAATAATTGTGTTTCTTCATGACTAATATTTATTGACCATCATTTTATGTGCTTACTTTTCATTTGCATCTTTGGTGCAGTATCTGTTCAGATAGTTTGACCATTTTTATTGAGTTGCTTGACTTCTTGATATCCGAATGTTGTCAGATATGTGATTTACAAATACATTTTTGCCATTCTAGGATTTCTTTTTATTTTCCTAATAGTGTCTTACAATGAGCATGAATTTCTAATTTTAACAATTCTAGTGTAACATTTTTCCAATTAATCATTGTTTTCATTACTTATCTGAGAAATCTTTGCTTGATGTAAAATCATAAATGTTACATCCTGTTTTCGTGTAGTATTTTTTAGGTTTACATTTAGTATATAAAGCTTATTCAGTTATTTTTCTTTATGGTTTGGGGACAGTTGGATATCCAATTTTTTCATAATCATTTATTGACAAGCCATTCTCCACCATATTGCCTTTACATCCTAGTAGACAATCCATGACAGCATGCATTTATGCATCTATTTCTGTATTCCATATTCTGTTCCACTGATCTGTTGTCCCTCTTCTTTCCAATAGCACACTGCTGGGATTACTTTGGGTTTATTAGAAGTCTTGAAGTCAGGTAGGACAGCACTCTTACTTGATTCTTCTTCAATCTTGTGTTGACTTTGTTGGATTTCTTTTCTCTCTTTATAAACTTTAGAATCAGTTTGCTTATAGTCACAAAATAACTATCTGGAGTTTTGATTGGTATTGTGTCAAATCTCTATATCAGGGTGGGAAAACTGATATCTTAAGAATAATGGGTCTTTCTATCCATGTACTTAAATTATTTCTACATTTATTTAGATCTTCTTTAATTTCTTATATACCAGTAAGAGTTTTATAGATTTCCTCATATAGATCATATACATATTTTTATAGATTTACTAGAGCCCTGGCACATGAAAACTGTGCACTGTGGGGCGGGGGGTGTCCCTCAGCCCAGCCTGCAACCTTTACAATCTAGTCCTCTTCAGGGAATGTCTGAATCTGGTTTAGGCCTGATCCCAACTGCTTGCCTGACTGCTTGCCTATTGACACTAACCACTTCTTCCTGCCAGCCTGATCACCCCCTAACTACTCCCTCGCCAAACCAATCTTCCCCAACTGCACTCCCCTGCTGGTCTGTTCACCCCTAACTGCCATCCCCAGATGGCCTGATTGCCCACAACTGCCCTCCCTTGCTGACCATTTTGTGGTGGCTCTCTTGTGACTACATGGGGTGGCCATGTTATGCAAAGGTGTGATGGTCATTTTGTTTATTATGGTTTTAGCAACTTCGCCATACACAGCAGCAGCCACCATGGGTCCCTCAGCCTGACCTGCACCTTCTCTAATCTGGTAACCCTCAGGGGACCTTCTCCAATCTGGGAGTTTCTGTCTTTGCAATCACATGGGTGAATTGTCTAAGATCCCAACCTTTGCTTTCTCTCCATCCCCCACCCACAAAAGTAACTTCTTCCACACTCACTTTTAGTGTCTAGGACATCCGGTAGTGCGTCAGCCACCAGAACTACATTTTTCATAATTCCTGGTGCTCTGCCGCTTGGGGCCGGAGCATGCCACCCTGACGACTCACAGCCCCACCTTGCGCCTAGCACTCATTACCCAAGGTGCCCCTGGTACTCATTTGCATGTCCACGTGACAGGTAAACCTCACACCCCAGTCACAGCCTGTCAGAGAAACCTATATGCGAGCCTCGTGAGGAGGATCTCATGGCATCAAATTCCCCTAACTGTCCCAAGGTCACCACAAAAGGTCGCGACTCAGTCAACAGTAACTGTAAAGAGGTAGGGATCTCGCAGGCCATTAAGTGCCATGTGGGCAGAGCTTATAGCAAGGCCCTCGCTTATGTGGCATTGCTGCCAGGCCCCTGTCTGCTGGCCACGCCTGCTGGCCCTGGCCATGCCCCCTGCTCTTGATTGGCTCGTAGCATAGTGGAGTATGGTCAATTTGCATGTTCCTCTTTTATTAGATAGGATATATATTATGAAGGGTGGTGGACCTTGTCAAATACTACCTTTTCTGCATCAATAGATATAATTATGTAATTTTTCTTTAGCCTGTTGACGTGAGGAAGATAAGGTCTTGTGATTCACAAGCTGTAAGCTGCCCAAACTGTTTGGTCTTATTTAGTTTACCTCATTCCACTTGACCAAGGATTTTCCTAGCTGCTTATTACCTGCTACAAGTGATACAAATCTGTTTCTGTGTTACCTTTATGGACCAAAGGGGCCACATGGGAACCTGACAAGCTCAGGAAGGCCTGCATGGTTGTCTTACAACCTCAGAGACCTAAAATAATCACAAAGGATGGTCTGAAATTAAACTTTAACTAAAAGCAGTTTTGGCGGGTAGTCACCTCCTAGGCCAATATGTTCTCTGACAAGGTCAACCGTTACAATAACTGAGCCTCTGTCTTTTTGCATCTGTGATAACATACCCTTGAAATGTCTGGGTAGTTTGTAACTTCCCTTTATCTGGACTCCTTGGGGCATAACATAAAGTGCCTAGGTGCCAGCACAGATACAACAGATTCCTTCATTGTCATCATGTTAATTGTTCCTGTGCCCACCTAAGTATATGCCTATCATTTTACTTCTTATTCAAATCCCAGGGGTTTCCTGGCTTTGCTTTCTCCAGCCTTTCCAGTCTATCACCAGTGGATTTCATGTAACCCACCTATGTCCCCTCTTTTGATTGCAATGTATAAAATAGCTGAGAAACCACCATTCTCTGGAGCAATATCACAATTCGTTGAGGTTCCGCTTCTAGGTAATTGTCAACGGTTTGGCTCAAATAAACTCACAAAGATTCTTTACATGTTTGAATGTTTTTATGTTAACACCTTGCTGCGTGTGACCAAAATTCCACTCAGACATTTAGTTTATGAGAATTAACTGATTGGCTGTTGTCGCAAAATGTAGAAATGTCTAAAAATGTTAAAAAGGTTTGAATTAACTTTCTTGAAACAAGGACACAGTCCCACTGCCTTGGGTGTGTGTAGCCCATAGATAAGGATTTGAACTTCAGTTACTGACTCAGGTTGTCAAGATAACCATTTGTGTGAATGATATACTCTCCCTCGATAACCACATGTAGCCCCCCTACCCCCCATTTGAGATTAACATGTGTGAATTGACATCATTCGTTGTTAGCCACCTGAACTGCTGCGGATATGAAACAGGCTTTAAAAATGGGTCCTGACCAGTCAACAATGGTTGCCTGTTGAGACACTCACATAAGCACGTCCTTTTTTTTCAGACTAGCAAGTGATGCCACTCCATGCTCCTCCTCTCCTTGCCAGACCGAAGAAGAAAGGCTGTTATCTCCCGTTCAATGAAGCTCTCAGGCGAGGAAAGTGAGCTCCCAGCTGCTGGACCCTTGAGGACAGCACCACCGGGATCCCGTTAAGCCTGTACCCTCAGCATCAGGATCTTGTGTGAGTATTGAAGTGCTGTGTGGCATGCAACTGCATGTGTTTCCTGTGATGTAATTCCTCCAGCAGTTAATTGAATCATTTTGCATATGCTTAAAATTGAAATTAAAGCTTCTGGTCATTTTGGTCTTAAGCCTGATCTTGGCCCTGCTTACATAGAATAACCTCTTCATTAGCAACTACTTGAATTTCCCAGCACCAGCATGGTTAAAGTTTATCTCAAGGGACACCTTAGTTAACACCCCAGATCCAAGATGGCGAATCTATGAGATGCATATCAGCACTGACATGTGTAGCCATTTTTGAGAAGTATGGGGCCTCATGCTGAGAAGGACATTTCATCCTCAGCTACTGCATGGCCAGGTGCAGTAGCTGAGGATGAAGCATTTGCTGTAGTGTAGTGTAGACACTCTGTGCCAGAGCTTGGTAGGCCAAAACAACAGAACTCCGGCACAGAGCATCTACTTTTGGGACTTCCAAAAGTTAGGTTAGGCTGTTAGGGGATCTTTGACCTCACTTCAGGCAGGCAGAACAAGGAGCAGAGGAATACCATGGGGGACCCTCTGGGGGGCCTTGTGATAGCCATTAGCAGCAACCACATAACCACAGCAACCATTCCTCTAATCTGTTCTGGAGTGTCATAGATTTCTAATTGACCATCATTACTGATCTAAGTGAGGGGGAGACTGGGAGAGGCGAGGGCCTGTGCTATGGGTGTGGTTTCACGCCATTAGAAATAGTGGCAGCCATCTTAATTATATAAGGAACACCATTGTACAGCATAGTGCAGACTCCATTTCACCACTATTACTGTTGTGCATCATTATAACCCCTATTTCTGCATATTAACCTTACCCTTTCATGAAAGACAGTGACATGTGACATCTTGTGATCAGTTAGGCTAGTTAACCCCTAGTTGCCTGCAGGGCTACCAAACTATCTATAATTCTATCTTCTGTCACTGCCCTCCTGATGGAGAACCAAAAAAAATAAAAAACCAAGGTTAAGTAAAGGTAGTGGTAGTAGCAGTAGCCAACCCTTTCAAGAGACATGGACTGAGATGTATGGAATTATAGGAAAAAATGGCAGATTATTTTGCGTTATATGTACTGAAATGGTAGTAAGCACAACATGGAATATAAATAGACATTTTGAAACTAGTCATTCCCAGCTCTTAAAAGTAAGGATGAAAAGAAGAAATACATTTCCAGGCAGCTACTCCTTAATGAGAGCCAATCTAATTCCATCCTTAAATTTATAAAAGGCTCTACAAATTTAACATCTGCAAGTTTGAGCATTGCTCACTCCATAGCTCAGCAGAGAAAAGCACTCAACGAGGGAGAATTTAGTAAATAAACTCTCCTAAGATCATCAGCAGTTCTATTTCACTATATGCAGAATAAAAATGCAATTATTAAGAGAATATCTGAGTTATCACTCAGTAGAAATATCATAAAAGACCGAATAATGAAACTGAACACAAACGTACGTCAGTTAAAGAGAGACATAGTAATTGTAAATATTTTTTTATCTCTCTTGATGGAACTACTGATGTCACCTCACATGCTCAGTTGACCATTATTGATCAATATTCTGATGGTCTCACAATGAGAGAAGAGTTGATAAAGTTAGTATCAGTGCCAACAAGTACATCAGGAAGTGAAATATGTAAGGTTGTTATACAAATATTCCGTGATCTAAGCATTGATACCTCTAAAATTGTGTCAGTGATGACAGATAGGGCACCAAACATGGTGGGGGGAAAAGTCGGATTTGTCCAATTATTTACAGAATCTATTGGACATCCAATTGTGCCTTCCATTGTATTATCCATCAGGAGGTTTTATGTGCCAAGGCAGGTTTCACCGACTTAAAGGACTTAATGTCAGTTGTTACAAAATAGTTAATTGAATAGCTGCTTGCTCCCTTCGCAAGCGAGAAATTTCTGCACTTTTACTGAAGGTGGATTCCACCTACAGTGGACTGCTGATGTATAATAATGTAAGATGGCTGAGCTGAGGCAAGGTTCTTGAGCGCTTTGTGGAGTGCTTTGAAGAAATTAAGGTATTTCTTGAGAATAAGGATCTGGGAAACTTTTCTCAGCTCAATGAAGATAGGTGGGTCATCACCCTGATATTTTTTACAGATCTCTCTGTTCATGTTAATGAACCAAACTTAAAGTTATAAGGTTTTGGCAAAAGTATTGATGTTATATTTGGATACACAAAAGCTTTTGAAAGTAAACTTAAGATTTTCAAGCGAGATGTAGAAACTAAACTTATAAGTATTTTCCTCGAGTAACAAAGTATTTTGAGAAGGCCAGTCCAACAGTACAAAATGAAATGAAACCCTGGCATATAAAGTACCAGCATGTTTTAGACTCATTACTTGGCCAGTTCAATGATAGATTTAATGAATTTAGAAGCCTAGAACAGACCATAAAAATAATTAAGTATCCTGATGTAGTCTACAGTAGTTTGGAATTAAATGGTTTACAATAGATGTAAATTGGTGCTTTGGAGATGCAACTTGCAGAATTTCAAGGCAGCATCTGGGCTCAGGTGTTTGCCATCTTGAGGTCAAAGCTTGAGAATCTGGAAAGGTGCAGCTTGGAGAATCAAGAGGAGTGCCACTACAAACAGGAAATTTAGAGTGCCTGGAACCGATTACCAGACACGTTTAGCACCCTGACAAATATAGCTATGGCTTTTCTCACAATTTTCCCTCTATGTGCTTTTGTGAGACCTTATTCTTACCATTAAATAATAGCAAAAGAAACAGATTGACAGATGTAGTTAGTAGGGCTTGCTTGGGCTTTAAGTGTACAAAATACCAACCTTCAATTGAAGGCTTAGCCAATGAAATTCAGCAACAAAAAAGTCACTAATAGGCAGGTTAGTTAAAGAATTCCCCCTCCCCCTCACTTATCTTAGTTCATGGCGCCCCACACAAGTTAAATAATATCGAGACCAACAAAAGAAACTGAATGTCAGATGAACAAAGAAGTCACTAAGCAGGTAAATTAAATAATTAGTTTTTCATTTATTAAATACAGTTATATATTACAATTATACATTTTTGTTATTTAAACTATACATATCGCGAAATTGTGGGGTTTTTTCTCTCGAAGTGACACATCATTGGAGTTATGCTTGTTTTTTTGTCTAATTTTGATACAGCAATCTCAAAAGGTTGCCCATATCTGTCCCAGATACTTTCGTGGGATCTACTTGGGACAATGGGGAACTCTAAAAAGGCATGAAGATAGCTTCAAGTAAGGACACAAGTTCTCTTGAGCATCAGGAATATTTAAATGACAAGCAGTCTTTTTTTTTTTCCAATTTCTGCTTAATTCTGTGTTTTAGTCTCAATGTTTATCACTGTGGGCCCTATCTTCTCCTCATTGGCCTCAAAAAAATCCTGTGACGTATATTTTATCTACTACCATTAAAATGAAACTGTTTGAAGTTTTCTATAGAGAGACTCATTAGTCTGTCTGCCTGATTCAGTTCTGCACACTGCACTTCTTTCATTTTAGCTAGGAGGATCATGTTGAAACGTGTGATTTGGACCTCTTCTCGTGGGTTCTTGTCCAATACAGTTGAAGAATAAATTTGTGGACTAACAAATTTCTTTAATAAAAATGTAGATGTTTACTGGAAGCATATACAAACCCCTTCTGGGCAGAGGTGTCTCAAAAGTGGACCCCCTGGGAAAAGGTCCCCTAAATGGGGAAAGCCCTCTCTCTCTCTCCTCCCTCTACCCCCTAATGGGAAAATATCCAAAATCTCTAATCTATAATCTGCTGATTCTCTTTGTCTCTGGGTTTATATAAGCTATAGCTCTTTGTCTGAGGTATTATATTCCCTTATTTTGCCTTTCCCACTGTAGGACCTTAGTCTTGTACTAGTTATAATGAGCCCCACATCCACACTTCTCTTCCTTTTTGTTATCTTATTTGTTCAGATTGGAGTTATCTCAGATTGCTCTTCATATTTACCTCTTCTGATTTAAATATTTTTTTTTCATATAGAAGCTAAAACTTGCCATTCCATTATCATGTTTAATCTATGTCATCAATACCTACTACCTTACCTAGTCTTTCCTTTGGTATTTTCTGAGACAAAGTAGCCCAAGTCACACATATATGGGTCATGACAAAATGGCCACTGTCTAGCAGGACTCTGGAGACAGCTCAATATTACTTAGACTAATTAAACAGGGACTGAAAGCTTGTTGGAAGAAAAAGGGAAATTACTGTCAGCCTCAGAGACACTGCAGCAGCTTTGATCAGTGTCATGTCTATAAGTCAGTAATGTGTTTCTTTTTCTTCATGTGATAGGAAGGGAGAGCTGTCTACTAGGTGAGTCAATCACAAATCAGAGAGAGGAGTTTTTTGTGGAGGAAAGGTGATGGTTATCACTTTGGCAAAGTGAAGAATGTACTATGTCTTTGGCTATACTTGATTCATTTATGTTTAAGAAATTCAGCTCTCCCCCAAATAATAAAGTGTTTCTGAAGACATCAAGTTTTAGTCTTATGTTTAAAAAGAAGTGAAAGGGGTTAATGGAAGGAAAAACTGGGGCATCTATAATACTTTCAACAATAAGGATACATTTTAAAAAATGAAAATTTAAAAAGATAATTGTAAATTTCTACAATTTTTTAAAGTTAAATTTTTTATGTTATAAGATAATGGGTATCTCAAAGATAATAATAAAGAGAAACAAAACACACTGAAGTTTATTTAATAGAATCACACTAAAACTTGCTTTTATGTCAAGTAAAGAAAGAAGTTTAGTTGGTCAGAATTATTTCTAATATATTCTTATATGCAAGTTCCTCTTATAATATTATTTATTCAACTCATTTATTCATTGTATACATAGTGTATATCAGGCCATGAACTAGGTTTTTGAAATATAATACTTCATTAAAATTATGAGTGATTAATGTTGTTTAAATAAGATCAATGATGTGTGATAAGTTTTGGAATTGAAACAAAATAAGGGATCATTAACCTCTTCTGGGATTTTTCTCAGTAAATAAATTTGCATTTTTATCATGAAGACTAGGGATTATAAAGCAAATAGAAATAGGGGAAGTTTAGATATTATGAATAGCAGTTTGAACAAATGAAAGATGATGCTATTCTTAGACAATTATAACTAATGTAACACATGCCAAATTTAGCAATCATGAGAGGATGTGTTGGTTGCTGAGGGTAAGTAGCAAGGCTGCGAATAGCACAAGGGTTTTGATCTAACAACTAGAGGCCTGGTGCATGAAATTTGTGCATGGGGGTGGGGGGCAGAGGGGTGTCCCTCAGCCCAGCCTGCACCCTCTCCAATCTGAGACCCTTCTCACAATCCAGGACTGCTGGCTCCAAACTGCTCGCCTGCCTGCCTCCCTGAATTTTTCTAACCCCTTCTGCCTGCCAGCCTCATCATCCCCTAACCAATATCCTGCCAGCCTAATTGATGTTTAACTGCTCCCCTGCTGGCCTGATGGTCCACAACTGCCCTCCCTTGCAGGCCTGAAATCTCCCAACTGTCCTCCTCTACTGGCCATCTTGTGGTGGCCATCTTGTGTCCACAAGGGGGCAGGATCTTTGACCACATGAGGGCAGCACTCTAGTGTGTTGGAGTGATGGTCAATCTGCATATTACTCTTTTGTTAGATAGGCTACAGGTCTGGTGCATGGGTGGGAGCCAGCTGGTTTGCCCTGAAGGGTGAAGGGTGTCCTGGATCAGGGTGGGGGTTCCCTTGGGGTGTGGGGAGGCCTGGGCGAAGGGCCTGTAATGGTTTGCAGGCTGGCCATGCCCCCCAGTGACCCAGGCAGAGGCCCTGGGATCTGGGATTAATTTATGTTCTACAATTGAAAGTTTATAGCCTAGAGTGAGCCTTTTGCTCACTCTGTGGTGAGAGCCATTTCTGTTTGAAACTTTGTAGCCTGGAGTGGAGGCCTAGGCTGGCCAAGAGCTTGTGGTTGTTGCCATTTCTGTTGGGTTTATGTATATTCTATAATTGAAACTTTGTAGCATTGAGTGGAGGCCTAGGCCAGCAAGGGCAGGCAGAAAGCTTGTCTTCATCTGTTGCCAGGGAAACCCAAGCCTCCCTCCTGCTCTCAGTGGCTGCAGCCATCTTGTTTGGGGTTTATTTGCATAATTTGCTTCTGATTGGCTGATGGGTGTGGCTATGGGCATGGCTTGACCAGAGGTACAATCAATTTGCATATTAGTCTTTTATTAGAAAGGATGTCTTTGGATATAAGCTTAGAGTCAGCTGAGAAATCTAACAAGATTTAAGGAGAGTTCTAGTATAATTTATATGATATTATTTTCTTATATTTAAGGATATAATATTACTTAGTGAAATAATTAATTTTGATTTTCTAAAATAAAAAATGTTTTTGCATGTCAGTTTTCCTCTTGTTAAATATTACTGAGTCATTAACACCCTTACTTCTTCACATTTTGTATTCAAATAAATAGAAAGTAAATAAATGAAAATGGAGTTAAGAGAAATTATGGCCAATGTAATTTTTTAAAATTAAATATGGACATGTTTTACTGCTCTCTGTTGTTGCCAATTATCCAAGTGACACTTTGTCTTTATTTTGTCCTTAGATAATTGGAGGGAAACTCGAGTTTGTTTTTATTTATGCAATCATTTATTTATTGCCCTTTAATGGTAACCACTGAGTTTGATTAAACTTTCATCCAACTTTAGTTCCACAATTTATGAAGTTTAATGATCGAAAAGCAAGTTTTAGTCTTTTCTTTTTCTTATTTTGAAAAGTCGAGAGATACTGTGGCACGGTCTTCGGAGTTTCTACTCATTGGCTAACTTTGTAAATTCAATTTTTATTATTAAATTATATTGTGGCTCTTACTGTTTGAAAACCTCTGAATAACAGTGGGCCAGATGCTGTTGCTTGATTAGGTACTGAGATATTTTAATCACCAGCTGTGGCATCATAAACCTGATCTTTTAATACTTCACTGTAAGTTTTCCATCTGCTTCTAGCATCTGGTCAGTTCTGTCTAGGTTGTCATTTTATTGCATTTTTTTTCCTTCATTACTCTACATCTATCATTACTAAGATGGAATTTCTGTATCAGTTGTTATGACCTACCGGATTTCATTACTCATGCTTCTATAGAGTTTTCATTTTCAGCACATCTATGGTACATAATATAGACCAATAATATATTATCCTATCTAATAAAAGAGTAATATGCAAATGTGACCGTGCTTTTGCCATGCCCACAAGCCACGCCCACAAACCAATCAGGAGCAGATTATGCAAATAAACCCCAAACAAGATGGCTGCTGCCACTGAGAGCAGGAGGAAGGCTTGGGTTTCCCCAGCAACAGAGGAAGCCAAGCTGCGGTTGAGTAAGATACAAAATTTCAAACAGAAATGGCTGCTGCCATGGCAAGAGAAGAAGGCTTGACTCCAATCCAGGCTACAAAGTTTCAATTATAGACATAGATTAATACCAGATCCCAGGGCTTCCTCTTGGGTCGCTCAGGGGCATGGCCAGCCTGCAAATCTCCACAGGCCCCTTGTGCAGGCTGCTCTTTATCCCAAGGGGACCTCCACCCTGATCTGGGACACCCTTCAGGGCAAACCAGCTAGCCCCCACCCATGTACCAGGCCTCTATCCTATCTAATAAAAGAGTAATTTGCAGATTGACCATCACTCTGACACACAGGATGGCTGCCCCCATGTGGTCAAAGATCCTGCCCCCATGTGGACACAAGATGGCCAGCAGGGGAGGGCTGTTAGGAGGTTCCAGGCCTGCAAGAGAAGGCAGTTGTGGGCCATCAGGCCAGCAGGGAAGGGCAGTTAGGAGGGACCTGGCCTGCAAGGGAGGGCAGTTGGGGGTGATCTAACCTGCAGGGGAGGGCAATTAGGGGTGTACAGGCTGGCAAAAGTGGGAAGATGGGGGCAAACAGGCTGGCAGGGGAGCAGTTAGACATCAATTCGGCTGGCAGGGTAGTGGTTAGGGGGTGATCAGGCTGGCAGGCAGAAGTAGTTAGGGGCAATCAGGGAGACAGGCAGGTGAGCAGTTTGGAGCCAGCAGTCCTGGATTGTGAGAAGGACATCCTTCTAGGGGTCCCAGATTGGAGAGGGTGCAGGCTGGGCTAAGGGACATCTCTGCCCCCCCCCCCCCCATGCATGAATTTTGTGCACCAGGCCTCTAGTACTTAATATGGCAATATTCACTAAAGAAAATTTGTTAATCTGACTCATTAAAATGAGGGTCAACTTTGCTTTTTAATTTTGGTTTTAAAGAGAGAGGAAGGGAGAGAAAGAGAGAAACTTTGATGTGAGAGAGAAACATCGATATTACATACCTCAACTGGGGTTCAAACCTACAACCCGTTATGTTCTTTGACTGGGAGTCAAGCCTGTGACCTTGCCCTGTACAGGAGGAGCTCCGACCAACTGAGCCACAGCAGCCAGGGCCGCATTGCCTTTTTTTGTTGTTGTTGAAGGAATTTATTAATTAAATGTCTTTGCTAATGTTTTAATGTGAGTGAGCGTTATTTTAAGTGCCGTTGCTTAGATTATTTTTGCACCCAGCTCTTGACTTCTCATAGTTCAATCCCAACTTACTTCAGGGGATGATTTGTATTTCGTAAGCATGTGAAGAAATGACTATTGGCTGTCACACTGTCCCCTCCCTGCCCCGTGATGAAACTGAAGAAAACAGGGGTCTATTTTTATAGAGAGTTTATTCACCCTCCATGTGACGGGGGAGTCAAAATAGACTTCTTATAGGTTACCAATTAATCTGCAGGGGCTCTGGCATAAACTGGAGAGCAGTGGGCTTGCTGAGATTTACTGAGGACCTGTGTGGATAAAAGCTCATGTGATAAGCAGCACCACAGCGGGTTTAGCTCCATTTGTAAGAATGGTAACATTTGGTTATGTGGTATAGATACACCAAGAAATTGATGCTTTTAATTTAGACATTCGGTAAAACAGAGAGAGAGAAAAAAAAGCTTGAAGTTATATAATATCGGTGAGGCCTTTAAAACCATCATGCTTCCTGCTTTGAGTCAATATTTATTTGGTTTGCTTTTTTAAAAATAAAACGTCAGAATTAAACTACGTTTTGAAATTTTATTTTGACAATTATAAATGTGAAAGAAAAAAAATTAAATCTTACTTAATTACTCACCCATCCTCACATCAAAAAGGGTGGGGGCTGAGCATCTCTGTGTAATAAAATCATACAACACTTCCATCATGTCCTTTATGTACTTCTCGCCAATAGTTGTAGTCAGAGGAGAATTCTCTCTTTGCAATTAGTCATAACCTTGAGAAAAGCTCCTGGAAGAGTGTAACTCATGGTTAATGAGGAAACAATATCCAATTGTACATGTATGTGCATAAAATGATGTCTATTGTCCTAGTCGTTCTTACTTACTCATTCCCTTGAGAGAAAATAGTAGGATCATTTTTATGAAAGCTATGCTACAGCAGTATAAGGGCCTTATCAAATTGCCTTTATCCTCAATAAACATGTGGAAGACTTTAATTCAATGATTTTGTATCATATACCTCAACTTCCACCTCAGAGAAGTATTTTTTCCCTTTGTACTATTTTTAAGTTGCCCCAATAAAAAAGGACTGAAATTATGTAGGCTTCATTACCAGAAAAACAGTGGCTTTGCAATGTATTGAAGAAGTGTCAATAAAAAGCAAGTGGACTGAGCTACCAACAGGTATTAATAGACAAGGACACTCAATGTGTCATGTGGGAAAGCACCATAGATAACTGGGTCTGTGGCTTGATGAGACTTAGTGTTACAAATAAACTGCATCTGTAATTATTTATTTATTTACGTATGCTTATATATTTTATTGTTTTTTTTACAGAGAGGAAGGGAGAGATATAGAGAGTTAGAAACATTAATCAGCTGCTTCCTGCACACTTCCTACTGGGGATGTGCCTGCAACCTAAGCACATGCCTTTGACCGGAATTGAACCTGGGACCCTTCAGCCCGCAAGCTGATGCTCTCTAATCATTGAGCCAAACGGGTTAGGGCAGTAAATTATTTATTTTTAAATCCATTTTAAAAAACTAGTAAGTGGAGCAGCATGGTGGTACACATAATACCTTGTTTTTGTTTTTTTTTAAAGGTAGTAAATCAATCAGATAATAATAATACTGATGATAATAATTTACACATTTAAAGAAGGAAATGGTATTCTAAAGGGGACAATTTAAAGATACTATAATCCAAGAGTCTATTGTAGTTCTAGTATTTATCACAGTATAAGAAAGAGTAAATGTTAATGAAACTTTTAACATCGATATATGAATATAAAATTTACTACATGTCATAAGTATCACCATTCACATTACTAATCGCATCTTCCATTTAGTATTAAATATCTTTCTCTGGCTGACTTAAACTTATAAATCAGATTTATTTTTATAAGAGCTGAATATTACACTATAATTTATGTGTCCAGTTCATAACCTGTCCATTTTTATAGATGACATAATAACTGCACAGATAAATTGGGGACTATTGTATGTATAGAGATAAATCTCTCAACATTTAAAGTGCTTACTTTCAGGCTTTTAGTAACATTAAGAAGGAATAGTGACATACTTCTTAGAATCACCTAATCAAACAAGGGTCACTGTTATCCAATATTTTTATTTAAAAAATTGAGGTCATTGCTATTCACATTTCTCATTATTCTACTGTCGTTGAAATGTTTTCTATATATCAAAAGTGTGGAAACAAAGATAAAGAAGCAAATACTAGAAATAAATATACCTAAATATATGCATGTATATATTTTTCTATCAAGTGCTTTTTAATAAGAAATAAGACCAAATTAAAACAAAATAAAATTTTAATTTTATTATACCATTGAACACAAACTCACCTTTAATCATGTTTAGTGTCAATATACCACCAGTTATAAAAAATGCATTATCACTGTTAATTTTCAGTGTATAAAGGAAGTGGCTTTTCTTCCTTTGACAACCAGAAGTAACACAATATAAATTTAAATCTCTATGAGACATTGTGCTTATCTTGTGCAGTAATATGTTTGCAGCATGAGCACATTTCTAGCACCTGTGTCAGGATAATCTGAAAGATTGTCCATTTCTACTTAATACTTGTTTTCCCTACAAGACATCCAACATGAAAAATTTGCCATGACTATTATTGCCTCACAGAAAAATTTGTCTTAGTCTAGAAGAAAATTCAATTTTGACTTTTAGTGAGTAACAAATTGTTTTTGAAAACCTAGGTTCTTTTAATTTATAAACTAGGGCCCCGGTGCATGAAATTCATGCACTGGGGGTGGGTGGTCCCTCAACCCAACCTGCCCCCTCTCACATACTGGGAGCCCTCAGGGGATGTCCAACTGATGGCTCACCCCCATTGCCCTGCTCAGCTCAGCCCCAGCTGCCTGCGACCACCCGGCCCCGGGGGATGGGCGCTCTTTGCCACTTCTGCTCACAGTGCCTGGGGTGCTCCCTGCTGCCACCACCACTGCTGCTACCACTGCCTGCCTCCCCACGCAGCGCTCAGGGGCAGGGTGCTCACCACCACTGCCTTTTCATCTCCACCCCCAGGGCCCAGCGCTCATGCCACTTGGCTCCATCCCTGCTCCTGATTGGCTGGTAGTATAGCCAATCAGGAGCCAAGGTACAGTCAAATTTGCATGTTTCTCTTTTATTATTTATAAATAAGGATGCTTGGAATGGAAGTAAAGGATGCTTATGTGTATTTCTAAGACAAGAGTCCTAGAATATGCAGGTACTCCTTCAGAAAAAAAGGGTAAACAAGAGGTACATAATTAATAGTGACATTTATGTGCCTGGGATAATGGCATACCCAGAATTCTATGAGAAAGACAAATAAGAGTTGAATGTGTTAAAAATGTGAAATTAAAACAACAACAGCACACAAACCAGATGACGTCTTTGGTAAGGCTGTGTTTGGACCTTGTGTCCTGAGGCCATAGGAGAGATCAGAGAACATATATCAGCGAACAGTAGGAATCAGTGCTTCATGCCCCTAGACCACAAGGATGAGCTACACCACAGTGGATGGCAGGACCCCATCACTCAGAGACTAAGAGCGAGACTCAGACTCAGGGAAGGCCAGTGATGTCAGGGTGCAGTTAAAGCAATAAATCTTAACACAGACTAGTTATATAAATTACATGTTATTCTTTTTTAATGAATTTTATGTGTTTCCTTGTTCTGGACTAACTGAGTTGTTTATAGGCCATAAGTTACCCTCCAAGCAGAGCAACAGGTTATTCTAGCTGCACCAATGAGCAGTGGAGAGTAACCACCAGGTGAGTGTTCTACACTGCTCATTGGCAAGTCGGCATATCCATTTTAGATCTTAAACTGAAAGTAAAGCTGATGTCCATAGCTTGTTGTCAATTGCCTTACAGACACTTCTACATGAGTTATGGAGGCAATGAGAACACAAAAGTCTTTGGTATCTGGAAAACACAGTTTTCTTCAAATTGGCTACATTCTGAAGCAACATGTCCGTGCTTGATTGTTTCAGTCAGAACAAATGGTGCGTACTTTCTCCACAGATGTCTTTATAAAGTGTAGTGTTATTTTTTCTTTCCGCAAAGTGTTATGCAGAAATCAAAGCAAAGTAATACCGAGAATATTATATATGTATACTTATTTATTATATATGTAATGCAACTCTGAGGAGACCAATGATGCAGTAACTTGTCCAATACACTCCTTCAACAAGCTCCCCCTGCATTTATCTGAGTAGCTGCCTCTACCATCACTCATCTCCCTTAAGCAATGGGTTTAAAATGACTAAAAGCCAAATCTCAGAAGCCACTATGATACTTTTTTAATTTGTTGGGAGGACCGTATACTATTTGCAAAAAAGGTAGATGCTCAAATAAAAGAAAGCTTGTCCAGGCAATATTTTGTAGGTAAAGATGCTCACTTATTTGTCCCTCAGTCTCTCAGGATACAACTCTCTCAGCCTAGTTCTCTTAAGAAAGCAGAATCCGCTGAAACCGGTTTGGCTCATTGGTAGAACATTGGCCTTCAGACTGAAAGGTTCCGGACTTGATTCTAGTCAATGGCATGTTCCTTGGCTGCGGACACATCCCCAGTGTGCAAGAGGCAGCTGATTAATGTTTCTGACTTTCTATCCCTCTCTCTTCCTCTCTGTAAAAAAATCAATATAATATTATATATATATATATATATATATATATATATATATATATATATATAAAAGAAAGGAGGAAAGAATCTGAGACAAGCTTATTTGGAAAGTTATCTCAAGAAATAAAAAATGAAAGACTGGGAATAATTAAAAAAGGAAAGAGGAAACACTGGTATAAAGTGCTATTTTCTGTTGACTTCAGAGAGAGAGAGAGAGAGAGAGAGAGAGAGAGAGAGAGAGAGAGAGAGAGAGAGAGAGAGAGAGATCAATGATGAGTATAATTCATAGTTTGGCTGCCTCCTGTATGCCCCCTATTGGCAATCCATGTACCCTGACCAGAAACCGAATCCTGACCTCCTGGTTCATAGGTCTAGGTTGGCGCTCAATTACTGAGCCACGCTGGAAAGGCAATGCCTTCTCAAAAGTTTTCCTCTGAGGACTCTGCCCCATCTTGTCAGGATTTTCTAAAGACCTATACAGAAAAAATTTCAAATGGCTTGTATGTGGGACTGAACATGTGTTCCTATACCAATTCTTCATGAAAGGAAGATCTGGCCCGTCTCCTCTGTACCTCTCCCTAGTTTGTGCCTGTGTGAATGTAGGAGGAGCTTCCAGAGGCACCCCACTTTGTGGCATCAGAAAAGCACAGAAGCAGAAAGCCAGTGCTGTATGGAGTAGCTAAAGCAGATGCATGCATGTTGCAGTTAGAGAAGGAAGGCAGTAACATTAAACTCTAGAGTGAAATTGTCTGTGGAATAGACTCAATTCAAATTCCTTTTCTCAGTAAAACTAGAATGTATTATTTTAACATTAGGCTATATAAAAGTAATTGAGAACGACTGATATACAACATGAAATAATAAGATAGGTTCTGCAATGTGACATGAATTTATATATATGTTTCAAAGACTATTTTGAGTGACAGATCTTAACACTTCCTCTGACTTTCTTGTTGGTTTTATTTGGTAATCTAATAAAAGTAAGATTAATATGTGCAACATCCTAGATAACTAAAGTCAAGGACTATTAATTGAAGTGAAGTAGTCAAAAGAGATATCATGTGAGATTTCCAATTATCTATGTTCCTCAGTACTACAGAGAGGCATGAGTTTCTAATCACTAGGACATATTAGGATGTACATGTGATCCAGGAAACAGCAAGTGAAATCAAATGAGCATTTCTTAAACCAAACTTAGTAGTTTTTAATTTTTAAATATATTTTAGTTTTTTTTATTCTTTAAAGTATTATAAATAGTAGTACATATGCTTTCCTTTTTTCCACCCATTGTCCTCCCCACAGCTTCCTTACACCCCAACTCATGTTCTCACCTGCTCCCCTACCCCAGTGTCTTATATCCATTTTTGTTTTCTACCTCTGTGTTCCTTCTTCGCTTCCTATTTTTTTTTCACAGTAGACCCTTTAGCATTTCTTGCACTGCTGATTTGGTGGTAATGAATTCTCTTAGTCCTTTTTTTTTGTCTGTGAATCTCTGGATTTGACCTTCAATTTTGATTGATAGCCTTGTTGGGTATAGTATTCTAGGATTCAGACCCTTCCTTTGCATGACTTTGTAAATTTCATTCCATTGCCTTCTGGCCTGATAAGTTTCTGTTGAGAAATTACTTGCTAATCTGATGAGGGTTCCCTTGTAGTTGACTTTCTGTCTCTCTCTGGCGGCTTTTAAAATTATCACTTTGTTATTGGTGTTTGCCAATTTAATTATAATGTGCCTTGGCGTAGGTCTTTTGGGGTTTATTTTGATTGGGACTCTGTGAGCTTCTTGGATTTGTGTGGATTTTTTCTTTCCTATATCAGGGAAGTTTTCTGTCATTATTTCTTCCAATAGGTTTTCTATTCCTTGCTCAGTTTTCTGTCCCTCTGGAAGCTCTATTATGTGGATGTTGTTTTGTTTCTTTAATTTGTGTTTCACAAGAGTCAATTTGTGAATCGGCCCCTGGGTGACAGTGTTTCTGGATTGACCTCTGGGTCTATTGGTCTTCTCTAGCCTGAACTAAAATCTTCTATCCCTGTGGTATTCAATACTGATTTGTGGGAATAGGCTGCCCCAGAACTGCCTCTGTAATGGTGACCACCTATTTTGATCCTCAAACTCCAGAAAAACAGCTCTCCCCTGCAGTCTCCTAGGTTATTCCCCACCAGATGATCCCAGGTTCCTGGTTTAGCACTCAGAAACTCGAATTAGGAGAGGAAAAAATGCAAGTGCGCAAACTCAGGTCCCGCTCGTACATCTGCACAAAATCCTTTCCCCCCTTGGGTTTAGCAGCCAGCACCCCCCCCCCAAAATTGTTGGGCTGCCAGGTTCAAATGGGTTACTTTCTAGGCATCCCCTCTGCCACCAGCTCTGAGGGCCCTCTTCCATGTTTACCAGCTCCAACAGCCACGGACTTTTTTCAGGCGCAGATCTCCCTGTTTTGCCAGCCCCCCCTAGCCCCAGGGGAAATCTGACCTTTCTGTAGTGGAGTACAGAGCTCCTCTGAATCCGCTTCTGTGCCATCTAGGAACCGGTGTTCTGGGAGTCTCAGCCATCCAGTGGGTACTGCAGCTATATATTTTCAGGCCCTTCCCCTTCAAGATGGCACAGTCCGCCTCCAAGCCAGTGGCTCTGCCAGAGAACCCAGCTGCACCAGAAGCTGCTCAGTCAGGGGAGGCAAATCCATCAGTCCCCCTCCTTCACCCAGAGCCCATCTGTCCCCCAACTCGCCAACAAACACTCCCCACGTGACCCTCAACTACTCCCTTCATCTGCCCTGGGACATGATTCAGAACACGTCTGTCTGTTCCAAACTTAGTAGTTTTTAAATCACTTCTGGGACAACATGTTTTTACATAAAAGCAATGAAAGTATTGAGTCAGATCTGAATCTGATTGATTTGGACACTGATGAGGAAATCAAGTCAGCCATATTGGTTTCAGCTAATTGGCTTTGCCTGAGAACATTATATCCATTTCTTAAGCTCAGAATTTCATCAGCCCCTTCCCACATGCAGAGTTGGTGTTACTTCCTAGACTCGTCAATTAGTCAATACTATTCCATTATGCATCCTGGGATTCGCTAGCCTTGGAGTTGTATTTCTCTTCATGTTTGTCCAGCAAGTTTCTTATTCTTCACATTTTCACAGTAACATAATCTTTGTCCCTATAATTGACATTTACTTCACAAACTACCCAAGATTTCTTTCTTTTTTTTTCTGTATGGAACATTCATTGTTTTCTTTTTTAACCTTTTTATTGAGTTATTTAGTGTTAGAAATGCTAAATCAAACTTACATAATTTATTAATTGAGTATTTTCCAGTGTGTGCTCACAATTTAAGTAACCTTACTACAAATTTGTTCATATAAAATATTAGATATAGATAGGAAACCAATTAGAGGGGTTAAAATGATAACACATATAAAGCATTTAGCTCATTATATGTATAAATCTGAGCAAAGTCTGGCACAACTTCCAAATACCTCTCTTAGGTTATGATTAGTCTCATTTAGGTTAATGATAATGATGAGTTTCCATCATGGCAACTGCACTTCTATATTAATCAATGATCAACTTGATCATTATTAGTAAGTTTTCCAAATAAAATGAGTTATAAAATCGGTCACTTGTAGCTATTGAAGTCCAGTATTTTTAAAGTTTAGCATTTATACTGATAACCATTAGTATTTCTAATGTTAAAGATCTTTGTATTGCTACTTATTAATGCCAAACACATGATTTGGGGATTACAAAAGGTAAGACTCAAAAAGTAAATATCTGCTATGAAATTTCTATTTTAAAATGCTGTTCTTTGTGCTGTAGTAGCTTAGATAGAAAAGGAATAATTTCACTGTCAGGCATTGTCTCAGAGCCTTCCCCAACAATCCTAGTTGTTTTATATATTAGCTTTCATTTTAAGTATAGGTTACTATAAAATATTAAAAGATATGAAATATGTCTCAACACTTAAATTTGTAGAGAAAATTAGTCTTTTTACTCTAAGGAAATTATTCTATATAAATTTATTTCAGAAGTCTAAATGAAACATTATACTAATAAATAGTTCTAATTGACAACTGATCTATACTAATAAAAAGGTAATATACTAATTAGACCAGACATCTTTCAGACATCCATCTGACTTCTTTCTGGACAAAGCCAGTGTGGCAAGGGCCGAGGCCTAGGCCATTAGGAGTGGCAGGAGAGGGCAGTTAAGGATAACCAGGCTGGCAGGGGAGGGCAGTTAGGGGTGACCAGGCTGGCAGGGGAGGGCAGTTAGGGGCTATCAGGCAGGCAGGGGAGCAGCTAGAGGTGATCCAGCAGACAGGGTAACAGGGGCAATGAGGCCAGCAGATACAGGTGCTTAGGGGTGATCAGTCAGGCAGGCAAAGAGGTTGGGGCAATCAGGCAAGCAAGCAGAGTAGGTTAGGGGCAATCACGTAGGGAAGCAGTTAGAGGCATCAGGCAGGCAGGCAGGTTAGAGGTTAGGACCCAGTGGTCCCAGATTGCAAGAGGGGTCCCAGATTAGAGAGGGTGCAGGCTGGGTTGAGGGATCCCCCCCCCCCCATGCACAAATTTCAAGCACAGGGCCTCTAGTCCTATAAAATAAAGAGGAATATCCTCTTATGCCATGAGTTGTAATGACTGACTGCTTAACAACCTGATCATGGATCTGCAGGAGGGTGGGCCAGCAAACTACAAGTAGGCTTCAGAGAGCTACAGGACAGGGCAGGGCAGCAAGCAAGTGGGAGGTGGAGAGCTACAGAAGGGGGTACGTCAGCAAGCTATGAAGGGCTGCAGGGGGAGCTATAGGAGGGCACCAGTGACCTACTGGTGCATGGATTTGTGTGCAGGGCTACTAGTATTAAATAACATTAATGCATATATTTAAATTGCAATTTTTAAATTTATTTTTTATTGTTGACATTATTACAGAAGTTCCTCATTTCCCACCCTTTGCCCACCTTCACACAGCCCCTGCCTGCCCCCCTCCCTGGCCTTCATGACACTGTTGTCTGTGTCCATGGGCAATGAATATATATTCTTTGGATAATCTCTTCACCTTCTTTTATCCAGTCTCCCACCACACTCCTCCCCTCTGCATTTGTCTGTTCCATATGTCCATGCTTCTGGTTCTATTTTGCTAGCCAGTTTGTTTTGTTCACTAGATTCTACACATTAGTGAGATTTTATGGTATTTGATTTGCTCTGATTGGATTATTTTGCTGAGCAAAACAATCTCCAGGTCTGTCCATGCTGTCATGAAAGCAAGAGTTCCTTCTTTTTTTTTTTTTTTACAGCCTCATAGTATTCCATTGTAGTCAATCATCCACTGATGGGCAGTTGGGCTGTTTCCAAATCTTGGTTATTCTACATAATAAAAGAGTAATATCCAGATTGACCATCACTCCAGCACACAAGAGGGCTGCCCCCATGTGGTCAAAGATCTTGCCTCCATTTGGACACAAGATGGCCACCACAAGATGGCCAGCAGGAGAAAGCCGTTGGGAGATTCCAGGCCTGCAAGAGAGGGCAGTTGTAGGTTATCAGGCCAGCAGGGGAGGGCAGTTAGGAGGAACCAGGCCTGTAAGGGAGGGCAGTTGGGTGAGATCAAGTCTGCAGAGAAGGGCAGTTAGGGGTGAGCAGGCTGGCAGAGGAGGGAAGTTGGGGGCAAACAGGCTGGCAGGGGAGCAGTTACACATCAATTAGGTTGGCAGGGTAGTGGTTAGGGGGTGATCAGGCTGGCAGGCAGAAGCAGTTAGGGGCAATCAGGGAGGCAGGCAGGCGAGCAGTTTGGAGCTAGCAGTCCTGGATTGTGAGAAGGATGTCTGACTGCCCATGTAGGCCCGGACCTACAGGAATCAGGCCTAAATGGGCAGTGGGACATCCTCCGAGGGGTCCCAGATTGGAGAAGGTGCAGGCTGGGCTGAGGGACATCCCCCCCCATGCATGAATTTTATGCACTGGGCCTCTAGTTATAAATAATGTTGCTATGAGCATAGGGGTTTATATGTTATTTCTAATTTGCAACTTTTGTAATTATTTCTATTTTGTGAAACATTTTACTTTATAAAATGTATTATAATTACTTTTCATTTTGAATTAGATGCTATATATTATACTTGTCTTTAATTTCTATGTTCTTTAAGAGTGATCCGTAATGAGTATATGAAATTATTCATTTCATATCTACATCTACACCTCTGAATCTATAGTCTATAATTTAAAAAATTTTAAAAAATACTTCAAAGGAACTCAATAGAAAAAAATTATAATGAATAATTTTAAAATTTTATTTTATTGAAATTTGATAACTTTTTAAACATTAAGACTTCTAAACAGATTTAATAGGTTATTTAATATGGTGATGCTACAAAAAAAGTGAAGTGTTTGCAATGTTTCTCAAATTTATTTTATGAAGGGGTCTCCCATATTTTAAGGAATGGATTACATTTCTATTGCTTCTCAGAATACACATTGGGTAATACTTCCCTGAAAAAAATGTATGACAAATAAAGAAGCACAGGTTTTCACTTTTCTTTACAAAGTACAGAAATCTTGTATATTACTTGATAATGGCTTTAACACAGAGAGAATAAAAACTGCCACAACATAAGAACATGAAGATTTTATGCTTATACAGTCTTGGTATTAGGACAGTTATCAAAAGTATTTTGCAGTGAAATCTGAAATCACCATAAAAAGTATGTCCCACTTCTTTCCCTCAAGAATAATGTAAAGATATGGTTACTTCAAAAAGGCTTCTGAATTAAACTCTTTATTAGTTAAGTTTATGGAACAATTAGGACATATTTGATTGTCAATAATAGCAAAATGATAATAATTCTATCCAATAAAAGAGTAATATGCAAATTGGCCATACCTCTGATCTAGCCATGCCCATCAGCCAATCAGGAGCAAATTATTCAAATAAACCCCAACCAAGATGGCTGTGGGCACTGAGAGCAGGAGGGAGGCTTGGGTTTCCCTGGCAACAGAGGAAGCCAAGCTTTCCCCTTGCCCTTGCCAGCCTAGGCCTCCACTCAATGCTACAAAGTTTCAATTATAGAAGATATATCCCAACAGAAATGGCAGCAGCCACAGAGCTGGAGAAAGAAGAAGCTAGGGTTGCCGAGGCGATAGATGAAGCCAAGCTTCGGCAGCCCTAGCCTACGCCTCCACTTAAGGCTACAAAGTTTCAACCGGAAGTGGTTGTCACCATCGAGCAAGCAGAAGGTTTGGCTCCACTCTAGGCTACAAAGTTTCAATTGTAGAACTTAAATTAAACCCAGATTCCAGGGCCTTTGCTTGGGTCACTGGGGGGTGTGGCCAGCCTGCAAACCACCACAAGCCCCTTGCCCAGGCTGCCCCATACCCTAAGGGAACCCCCACCCTGATCCAGGATACCATTCAGGGCAAACCAGCTGGCCCCCACCCATGCACCAGGCCTCTATCCTATCTAATAAAAGAGTAATATCCAGATTGACCATCACTCCAACACACAAGAGGGCTGCCCCCATGTGGACACAAGATGGCCACCACAAGATGGCCAACAGGGGAAAGCCGTTGGGAGGTTCCAGGCCTGCAAGGGAGGGCAATTGTGGGTCATCAGTCCAGCAGGGGAAGGCAGTTGGGATGGAACAGGCCTGCAAGGCAGGGCAGTTTGGGGCAATCAAGCCTGCAGGGGAGGGCAATTAGTGGTGAGCAAGCTGGCAGAGGAGGGGAGTTGGGGGCACACAGGCTGGCAGGGGAGCAGTTACACATCAATTAGGTTGGCAGGGTAGTGGTTAGGGGGTGATTAAGCTGGCAGGCAGAAGCAGTTAGGGGCAATCAGGGAGGCAGGCAGGCAAGCAGATGGGAGTCAGAAGTCTTGGATTGTGAGAGGGATCCCAGATTGGAGAGGGTGAAGGCTGGGCTGTGGGACACCCCCACTCCCTGTGCACACATTTTGTGCACTGGGCCTCTAGTAATAAGTGCAATATAACTTTCAAGTTCAAAACAGGAGAATGGAAACAATACATTTAAGAGAGAATAGAAATAATACAGTCTGTTTATTAGGACTCAAGTCTATATTACCTGGAGGAAGTTCCTTTGCTGCTACAAGTTTAGTTTCCTCTCAGACACTCTCCCTTATGCTACATTATCCTTCATGACAGCATCTAGGCGCATTGAATGGAGACCATTTCTATCAGGAACTAGTGGACCCTAGTCACTGTCTTCCTCTTAGGACAAAGTTTGTTGTCAAGTCGGGAGATGAATAATCTCAGACATTTATTTGCCAGAATTAGAGTCCTATTTTTAAAACTACATATTTGAAATTTTAGTAAGGTTCACATCTCTCTGATTTGAAACAGTTATATGTACCAGAAACCATGGGTAGAAATACTTCATTTAAAGATAACATTGGAACCTGGATTCAGGCCTGTTAATCGGGTAAGCAAAGGCGCTGTATGGGTCTCATATTCCTGGCCAAGCCTGTACTGGATCCTGCCATTCTGAATCTCCTAGTCAACACCTTGGGTGGAGTTAGGAACTGCTAAAACAGTGCCTGCCTTCAGTATGTTTCCCAAAGTCATTATCATTTTTCCTTCCCCCTACCATCCCCTCTCTCCCCTCCCTCACTCCCCTCCCCCTTATTTCTCTTTATAATCAGGTCACAACTTGGAAATGCTGGTGTAGGTCCATAGGCAGGAAGCGATGTCAGGTTCCCCTTAGGCTCTGATCTTACTTCCTGTCAAATCTTCCACCCACTGAAAGCTATCTGACACAAAGTTGCTCTAACTTTGATTTTATGTGTAAAATTTGCCTTTTTCAACCCAGTGAAGCTATACATGTCCAGAATTTTGGTCATTCTTTATTTTGGCCACAATCAAAAGGAGCTTCTTTTTAACAAGTTCTATTTTTTTTTCTTTTGGTAATTTTATTTTCTACTTCCAGGTGGGCTGACTTCAAGGGACAAAAACGAAAAGCCTAGTATCTTTCAAAATCTTACCTAAAGCTGTAGAATTAGCCAACACATCCAGACATTATGACATTTCCCTTCCTCAAGCCTAATTTTGCAGGCTCAGTATATGAAAAGTCTGAGTCTCCATGTACAGTACACCATAGATTGACAGCTGTGGTACTAGCACATAAAGACTGAAAGCCTTGTCCTACCTACTTAGTTTAATTGGGTCTTTTACTGCCAATCCTTATTTCCCTGAAGGATATTCTCAATCAGTTCAGTTGCTTGCTTGCAAGTAATGGATGGTTCACATTAATAGAGATTCCTTGGATAGATCTTACAACTCCTACACAAAGTCCTGGCATTCACTCTTATTGCATTGACAAAACTTACTTCCAGCCCTAACTAAATCACTTGAGCCAGGAATTTGCTGACAGTCTTAGCTAAATTCACATGGACTAGAATTTGGAGTTTGAGTATAGTCAGTTTTCAATGAGTCTCCATGAAAATGAGCTACAGTTTGAGAAAAGGGAAGGAGACAGGTAAGCTTAACAGTTAACCAACAGATACACACTATCTCCATAAATCATTCTGAATCTTAAAGATATCCTATCTAATAAAAGAGTAATATGCAAATTTGACCTTACCTTCGTTACACTACTAGCCAATCGGGAGCGGGGGCGGGGGGCTAAACTGCATGAGGCAAGGGGTGGTGTGAGGGGCGGGGCCACCACAGCACCAGCAGGCCAAGGCGGCCGCTGTGCAGAAAAGGGGTCCAATCAAGGCCCCAGAGCCAGCAGAAGGTCCGGACCCACACCGCCGCCCCGAGGCCCAGCCTTGGCAAACCTGGGGCAGTGGCGGGGGTCCCGATGGCCACCCCGGACCTAGCAGGGGGTCTGAACCCGCACTGCCGCCCCCAGGTCCAGCCACACCACATGAAAACTTCTTTTATTATTAGCATCTTAAATTAATGTGATACATTTATTACAATTGATGAGCCTTTATCGACACATTATTAACAAAAGTAAAATCTGCAGTTTACATTAGGGTTCATTCTTTGTGTTGAACATCTTATGGTCTTGACAAATGTAACATTAATGTAGTAATAGACAGAGCAGTTTCATTGCCCTAAAGATCACCTGTGGCCCACCTATTCATCCCTCCCTGCTCTGAATCCCTGGCAGCCAGGGAGTGATCAGGCTGGCAGGCAGAAGGGGTTAGGGACAATCAGGAAGGCAGGCAGGCAAGAAGTTGGGGGCCAGCAATCCTGGATTGTGAGAAGGATGTCCGACTGCCCATTTAGGTCTGATCCTACCGGGATTGGGCCTAAATGGGCAGTCAGACATCCCTGAGGGGTCCTAGATTGGAGAGGGTGCAGGCTGGGCTGAGGGACAACCCTTCCCCGCCGTGCATGAATTTCATGCACCAAGCCTCTAGTTTTACAACAATACTTAACACTCTTCCTTAGCAAGAGTCCACATGATATTTTATATCAGTTATATTAAAAAGTAACTCCTTAGGAAACTGGCAATAAGTAGCCTAAGAACAGTTTGTAAAAGATTATGTAACTGCCATACCAAATTTAAAAAAAAAAAAGTCAGATTGAGGATAGAAGCCATGAAAATCAAATTGACAATTAGTTTGTTTTCTTCATCTTTTTTTTGGTAAAAGATCTTTGAACTAAAAATTAGATGTATTTGTAACATAAATGAAGCAAAATACAAAAGTCCTCAACTGAAAGAGCTTAGAAAGTGCCTAGAGACCCATCATAGCCCGTTTGTGGAAAGTCAGTTGTCCTAACTGTAAATCTCAACTACACATTAGGAAGAAAATATTGGCCCTGAAATAAAAGACCTGAGTTCAAAACGCTCAGCCTTTATAATACAAAAACAAGTGTGGCTTACAACATATTGAATTATGCTGCTGTAGATATTAATACTTGTCAAGCAGAGTTGCTAAGATTAAGTAATAAAAGTAAGCAAATTAACTTAACAAATAAGTAGGGCTAATTCAGTTACTTTTGTTAAATACTGTGTTGTTGTTTTTTTTAGAATTCGAAATGAAAAAGGCTAATAGCATTTAATGAATTTGCTGTCTTTCTTACTCGTCTTCGTTTTTTTATGATTCTTATAAATATGTTTTTTAAAATATGTTTTTATTGAATTTAGAGAGAGAGGAAGGGAAAGGGAGAGAAAACAATAGATAAGAGAGAGAGAGACATCCATGGGCTGCTTCCTACATGCTCCCTAATGGGGGTCCAACCTGCAATGCAGGCACGTGCCCTGAATAGGAATTGAACTGGCAGCCCTTTAATGCATGGAATGACGCTCAGCCAACTCAGCCACACCGGCCAGGGGTTAAAGCTGTTTCGTATTTGAATCCTCACCTTCATCGGCTACTCTGTTGAGAGAGGATAAGAAACTTCCCAATTGAGTCACATTTAAAAATCTTCCTTTGTGGAGACTCTCAAGCCATCATGCTTCATATTGCTTGTATAATAGTATTAAATTCTCTTACTGCAGCAACCCAGAGTTTATCAACTATTGTATCATGTTCATCATACATTTTATTTTACACCACAATATACATTAACACCCCCCCCCCCCGTCAATACACCACTCCCCCAGGACTCAGGACCATTGGCAGTTTTACATCTCCAGTGCATATCCTAGGGGGAGCAAAAAATAATCACTGATATTCCAGTCCACAATGTTCCCTGTGTCACACCTGTGTGCCTCATATAATCACAGGAAAACATAGATTTGCCTTTTCAAACAAATCATGCTTGCTCTGCTTCCAGGCCTAGGAATCGACCCTTCAGAGGCTAGCTCTAGGAACTATAATTATAAATAAAGCTTCCATTTAATAAGTGGATTCTTCAGTCACTATTCTCCTTCATTACATTTATTTTATTTTATTTTATTTATTTTTTATAACCCTAATGCTAACCCTAACTCTAGTCCTAGCCTAGCCATAGCCCTAAGCTTAACCATAAGCCTAAACTTAGCCCTCAACATAACACTATCCCCAGCTTTTAACTGTCCTCATCATGTCTTTTGTTTGTTTGACATATTTCATTAAATGTATACTATTTACCTGAGTACAGGCCAGCTATTGTGCATATAACAATGCCCAGAGCAGACCTGTAACTCGTCTTGCTGAATTTCCATGTGTTGATAACATCAGTCACCAAGAGGTTTTTTGGAAGCCTCTTGGCAGGTGTATTTTGTTTAACAGCCCTAACATTTTAGGGGTTTTATATTCTATTAATTCTTCACGGAGTCCTAAGGGAAGTTCTGAAACCCTTATTTTATTTGTGTAAATGTGATTAAGGAAACATAGGTAGAGTTACTCTTGATATACACTAGCATATTCAATTAGGTTGCTTTCTGATTCTCCATTGTTCAGCCCTTTAAAAACTCCCTACAACTTTCCTGACACCACCCTAAACCCTCCTCCAAAGCATTGCTTTTATGTATTCCAGATATTAATCAGATTTGTAATCCTGGAAAGAAATCACCTTCATGTTTTAAAAATATATAAAGGAGTTTTTAATAAGAAGAGATAATTCTGGATCTTCAATGAAGGAGTTATTCAGAGCAGTGGTAACAGCCACTAGAAGGGATTCTGCAAATATATATACAGGTTTGTATAGGGAGAAAACTCCATTTTGGTTCCCTTTCCAGTTTATTTGGGAACTCAAGTCATGGAATCTGGGAAGTGTCTACCATATTTTGTTTGAAAGATGTTGGCCCAGCCAGCATGGTTCAGGGGTTGAGCATTGACCTAAGAACCAGGAGGTCACAGTTCAATTCCTGGTCAGGGCACATGCCCCACTTGAGGGCTCAATCCCCAATGTGAGTTGTTCAGAAGGTAGTCAGTCAATGGTTCACTTTCATTGATGTTTCTATCTCTCCCTCCCTCTTTTTCTTCCTCTCTGAAATAAATAAAAAATACTTAAAAGATTTTTGTAACCAGCATAATTTAGAAATAGTGATAATATCTTTAACTACGTGGTTTGGAAAGTTTTTAAATGTAGGTGAGGAAAGATAAGAATGAAGGAGATATGTGGATAAAGGAGTCAGGTGACAGAAAGCAAGTTCTAATTGGACTTTGGAGTCATTTTTCATTTCCAATTGCTTATATTTTCCCCTTAATTTTATGAAACGTTTTTCTTATAAAAACTTCCAATTTTTTAATATTCTATTTAAAGGGTTGACCTTTGCACTATAAAATTTACCAAATCATGTGACTATGCCAGTTACATATTAATATATTTCAGGTTACTGCACCTTAAAACAAGGGGAGACTTCTGAAGAAGAAACTTGGTATTCTAAAAATAAGATCAAGCACACTGGTGAGAGTCAGTCCTAGTTATTTTTTGTTTTAAACTATAGAAGGTAGGTTTTGATTGGGGGTCAGGGGTTGTCTTTAGGATATAGCAGAGATGACAAATGAGTTTAGAGACAAAAAGGAGGTCCATAATCATAAAATTGTGTATATCTATTGTTTTGTCTTTCCATTAATCACTAGAGGCCCTATGCACAAAATTCATGCATCAGGGGTGGGTGGGTGGGGGGGTGCCCTCAGCCCGGCCTGCAACCTCTCGCAATCCAGGACTGCTGGCTCCTAACTCCTTACCTGCCTGCCTGCCTGATCACCTCTAACAACTCTGCCTGACTGCCTGATTACCCATAACCACTCCTGCCTGCCTGCCTGCCTGATTGCTTCAAGCCCTCCCGCGCACTTTGATTTCAAAATGACCTCAGGTGTGAGTGTTGTGGCAAGATCAATTCTCACAAAGTTCTTTTTAGTAGCTTTGTAACCCTCTTCACACAGGGTTCTGAAACATTTAGAGAAAGGGTGATGGCTATTTCATTTCCCCTGGTTCAGGTTTGGAGGTCAGCACTACGAAAAGCCGTAGGAGGCACATTGGGCAGTATTTTCTTTTCTTTCAATGGTCCACAGGCTTTGGTTCTAGTTATTTAATTTGGATTCTCACTGTGAGGCAGCACATTGACTAACTGTATGCTGGGGCAGAGATATGGAGCATGGGGGTGTGGTGAGCTGCAGTCAGGCCTGGTCACAGGAGAACCACCATTAAAAATCAAGCAGAAACTTCTAGTCACTGTAGCATGAACACAGAGAGGAAAGTGACCTTGTTCAGGCAAAGCAAGAAATTCAAGGTCTGTACCCCCAGTATTAAACCTGGTGTATGTGACCTGATAAAAGGTTTATTTTCCATTATTGTTGAAGTAATTGTGTGCTGAGATGAATCCACAGATTAGTGCTTTGCTGATTGGAGTCCACAGGTTTTTGGATTTAGTGAAGTCAGACCACCAACCACACTTTGGCACAACTCCATGAGACATGAGGGAGGAAATGGTAGCCAGACCCAACCCTCATCATGCTGCTTGTAACTCTGTATTTCTTATTAATTTTTAAGAGTAAACAAGAATAAAAACACATCTGAAACATCCAAATTGTTATTTATCCCATTGTTTCATGAATACTGCCTCTGCAATCTGGACAAATGCAGGGGTCAATCAATATATATTTTTGCCATTTTATAGACAAATACACACAAATATACACATGTAATGCTCTTTAAAATGAATTTGGAAAAAATAAAAGAATGTATAATGTGTGTCATGCTCATCTTCATCCTCCAATATATAAAAAGATAATGTAGCAAATGGGTTTTACTTGAAGTCTTTATATGCATTTTTATTAGGACATCATGGGAACTTAGAGCCTAGGCCATTGGTTTTGCTCACACAGGATCTTCTTAGGCTTCAAGGACAAATAGCCTGTAGATACAGATTCACCTTCCTACTACGTGTCAGGAACAGGCCGTGTAAGCTCAGTGGGTTCACAAGTAGTGATCCTCAGGGCAAAGCCCTTCCTTGCCAGGTAGAAGTTAACTTGTTAATTTTTTGTTTATTTAAGAAAGACCCACATAGACTTGGCCAGTGTGGCTGGATTGGTTGGGCACTGTTCCTTGCACTGAAGGGTTACTGCTTCCATGTCCAGAAACGTATCTGGGTTTCAAGCTTGGTTCCTAGTGGAGGGGTGTGTGCAGTAGGCAGCCAATTGATGATTTACTCTCACATAAATGTTTCTTTCTTTCTCCCTCTCCCTTCTTCTCTCTCTAAAAATAGGAAAAACATCATTAAAAAAAAAAGGGCACACAATCACATAAGTGCCAAATAGTTCTGGTTAACATGTATTGAAATAGCATTATTGCTTCCTTTAAATACTTTTTAGTTATTAATTCATTTAGTTATAATTATATTCTCAATTTATAAAGGAGAAAAGTAAAGACCTAGAGAACACATTCCTTACCAGGATTACAGAGCTAGAAGTTATCAGAGATAGGATTTTGACCTAGTGACTTACATAAGCTCAGAATAACAAGAGCAGAAACTAGAATTTGAACCAAGGTGTTTGTCTTTAAGATGGGAGGTCTTAGCCAGTACCTAACCCTGCCTCATACACATACATTGTTTTACAAGCATGATATTATAGCCCTGGCTGGTATATTAAGGTGGTTAGAGTGTTGGCCCTCAAACTGAAGGGTGGCAGGTTTAATTTTGGTCAGGGGCTTGTACCTCAGTTGCTGCCTCCATCCCCAGTGGAAATTGTGCGGGAGGCAACTGACCAATAACTCTCTCTCATAATTGATGCTTCTCTCTCTCTCCCTTTCCCTTCCTCTCTGAAATCAATAAAAATATATTAAAAATAAATAAATAAAATATTGACATATCAAACTACAGCGGGAAGGCTGGGGCAGGTTGAGGGGTGGAGTTAAGAGATCAACTGAAGGACTTGTATGCATGCATATACTAGTAAGCATAACCAGTGGACGCAAGACACTGGGGAAGGGGGGTGAGTGCATGTGCCTGGGTAAGGGGAGGGGAGAGGAGAGCTGGGAGCAAGTCACTGGGGGAAAAAGGAGACATATGTACTACTATTTGTAATACTTTAAACAATAAAACAAAATTTAAAAAAATAAAAGCTATTTTTATAAAAAATTTAAACATTAATAAAATAAAATAAAATAAAATAAAACAAAATAAAATAAATATATTACAGATCCCTTTTACTGTTAAGAAAACCTGGTCTTAAGATTTTGTCATTTCCCCTTTGTTTCTAACTTATTAGATGCTTCAAACTGGAATTCAAACCCATGTTTGTCCGAGTCCAGAGTGAGGACAGAGCATATGTAATGACAGTTCAGCTGGCTGATAGGAGACACTATGGCTGTTCAGTGATTAAGATAGTGTTGACTTTCACCCCACTTCTTTTTACTCCTCATGAGACTTACAGATCATAATGAACTGATGCAGACCCGTCAGGACAGTACAAAGGTAAGTAAATCACTGCTAATACACACACATAAACTTGAGTTTAAAAACACTAAATGTAGTCACAATATTAATGATTTCATGAAAAACTTTCATGCCATAACAGCAAAGAGGAAAAATGAAAATACTTTTTTTTCTCATTCGAGAAAAACTGTGTAGAACTAAAGCAAAAACAGGGATAGAATAGATGTGAATAAGAAAAAAGAATAATTTAGAACCCTAAGAAAGAACCCATATTATATACAGTACTTGGATATTTAATAAGGTTGGCACTGAAAGTAATGAAACTTGCACAGTCTAATAAATTAATCAACAGTTCTTAGGAACTAAAATAGCCAATAAACATATTTAAAATATCACAACTTCACTCATAAGTAAATATAAAATAAATTAGATGCTCTTTTCAACTCTCAGCTGGATATATATTTACATGTTTTGCAGTAACAGTGAGGATATGAGGAAATAGGCAGGTGTGTGGGCTGTTCTAATTATTTATAAGCTAGAGGCCCAGTGCACAAAATTTGTGCAGAGTGTACAGGTAGGACCCCTAGTGGCTGCCAGCCGCTGGCCAGGACCTCTTTTGCCCGGCTGCCAGTTGCTGGTTGGGGCTTTCCTTCATTCTGCGCCACCTTGTGGTGCTCAGCATATGTCCCAGCAGGCGGTCGAGCTCCTGCTCAGTGGAATTCCCAACCTGGGGGGAAATTTGCATATTAAGCTTTATATATATAGATGGCATTTAGAAAGCATGACCTAATTTAAAAATTAATATGCTCTTTAACTAATAATTCCACACCTAGAAATTGTAACATTAATATTTGTGATGCCTAGCAAGATGAATGAGTTAACTGCAACACCTTGAAAAGATTTTACATGGAAAAACTAAACCTATCTATAGGTGAAGCAATACAAGGAGAATTAAGATATAGTCACACACAAATGTCAGTTACTCTTTATAAACATGATTGACTCTGATGTGCTTATATGTAGCAATCTATACACTATCCCATTATGTGAACAAAGCCACCTAGCAAAGTGTACAAACATGTATGTTTTTTACTTTACTTGTGTGTGCGCGCGCACACACACACACACACACACACACACGGGCACACACAATCTGTCCAGAATCAAGGAAGCAGAAGTAATGCCTAAAGCAGATCTAGTTTTTAAAAAATCTATATAAAATAAAAATAAAAAGTGATTGAGGTGGAGAAGTGATGGGGACCAAGTTTCTGCAGGAGAGGTTATCCTGCGGCCCAGAGGCAACCCTTTTAATAATGCCGGCTATTATGTTCAGCAGTTTTTCCCATTTAATGTCCATATCTGAAATTTTTATCAGTTTTGGATTTTAAATATTCATCTTATTGTATATGGAAATTTTAACTCTCTTAAAACTATTTACTTTGCATTTTCTTTCCACTTCTCTTTTTTCTCCCCATCCTCCAAATATGGCATTACAGCTAAGTCAGTAAGTACATATATTTTATAAGTATTGATGATCACTGCTGAAAGGAAAGTGTTTACTATGATTATTTTTTCTTTTGTTCATATTTTTTAGTGTATTTGGATTCCATTAGTGCCTATTTTTATATTCTGATTTTCTTAAGTCTTTAGTTTTCTTTTTTCTTTGCCTAACGACTTCATTAAATAGTTCTCAATATAATTTGCCACATGGAGAGGTGAGTCAGATAATTCACTGGTTCCTTGTGTTTTCTGCCACTCTGTGGGCTGACTGCTGCATTGGAAGTGGACTCTTATGCTGTCACAGCATGGCATTCCAGAGACCCACAAGGGGAGATGAGGTCTGATGATAAGGTTTATTTGTAACATCAGAGGCAAAATCAAAAAGTGCCCCCCTGGGGTTCCCAACATCCCCCCATCTCTGCCCACCCTCCATGTATAGTCAGTGGCAGAAACAGGGCCAGTGTCCAGAGGTTCTGTGCCATGTTAAAGCTTAGTTCTCTGGAGCCCGTGTAGTCTGCCAGGCCCTAGGCATTGCTAACTGGTTTCAGTCTCTGTCCAGGCAGCTTAGTGCTTTTCAGGCTGTGGTCTATGGCTGTGCTGCTGTACCCAGGCTCCTGCCTGGAACCTGCTTTTGGGGTCCACATAGCCAGCCTTTGGCCACAGGGCTGCCAGGACCACAGGGTTACTACAAAGAGATACTGTGCAAGGCTGAGTTCCCTGGGATTGTCTTATTTCTGCTTGGGAAGGACCAGGAGCTTCTTCAAAATAACCAATCAACTTCTCAGGCGCTTGTGGGCCTGTAGCCAATTGATCCCTTTCCCAGGTTAGACTGACAAGCTTCTATGGTAACCATTTTGGCTTTTACTGTGCATGTACTACCTCCTTCTTTATTGTTTTGTCCCCTCCTCCAGTGAGCTTTGGGGAACAGTCTGGTGATTTCCTGGGGAGTATGTGAAGCTATAACTTCCTGATGAAGCAAGCAGACTCATGCTCCCCAGTAGATTACACATAATAATGTCTAATTCCTTTTCTTTATCATGCTCCTTTTCTTTATCAATATCTAGCTACTTACACTAACATGATGACGCTTAGTGTCACTATGCAATTGGCAAGGTGGAGATTTAATTAGGCTGTGTTATGTGTTATAATATTGTTTCTGGAATCTTCCTTTTCTTCTTGATTTACGTTGTCATTTTGATGGAGCATATTCTCCAATAACATCCTCAAATAAGTTACGTGTTAAGTATATTCTTTGAAAACTTAATGAAAAATATTTTTATTCTACTTTTACTACTTAACTGAAAGTTAGACAATACATATATATTTTAAAATTTTTAGACAATGTTAGCATTTGTGTGTTTGTATAATATAGAATGAACATAATGTTCATTTCAAGAATATAAAAGTGTAGAATTAAAACATCTCAGGAGAAACTCCAGAAAATAGGTGAGAATGGGTAAATGGGGTACCCTTAAACCTTCTTAGGCTTTTTTAAACTCAAAGCAGGACAATGGTTTCTGGTCTGGCATGTAAGAATCTTGGAAGTTGCCACTCTTCCCTAATAATAAGTAAAAAGCTAAACAAACTGAAAAATTAACAGATTCTCAGATTCACGAGGAAAGTAAAGTCACTGGGTAAAGAGCAGCTGCAAACTCGGAGAGGCCTACAGGCTAATACAGAGACTCGCTCTCCCAGGAGGGAGGCCAGGAGCAGAAACCTGGGCAGGCACCAGTGCAGGGGGAAGGATGTCTCACCTGTGATTGAGGAGCTGCTGGAGGCTCACAGTGGCCTTTTCTGAGAGTTCAAAAATGAGGACCCAGTGATAACGAGGGGTGTCGCACACTTCCGTGAATTTTGCCACCAAGAGCTGAAACTCATTCCCAAAGCAAATATCGGAGAAACAGTTCCATGTGTTTCTAGCAGATGGAGGGGGAAAGGATAATAAATTAGACAAAGCTGCTCCCCAAATGTCTATTCAAATTGTTGCTTTTAAAAAAATCAAGTTGTATTTTTAGGAATTTTTAAAACATAGCACTCTGACACTATTAATACCCATTAATTTAACCAATGAATCTTAAAAAGAATAACTGGGATTTTAAGAACTTGAAAATACGTTTCTATTTCTCACTTAAATCATGGTTTTTCCAACCTTTCAGTGAAAGATTATCCATATGTCATATGATATTATAGGATATATAAGTAAGTCCTAAAAAGAACAATTTGTTCTTTAATCTGTTTTGAATCTCAAATATATTGAGACTATTTCTGTCTGGCAATATGAGTGGGGAATTAGTATAGCTCGTAGCCAAAAAGGGTTTTTAAAACAGATGCTTTGTGTGAGAAGTATAGATTTTTTAAAATCCAGATAGTTTTCATTTAACATATTCATAGGTATAGAAAAATCAGAGGACTTGAAGAGATAAAATGAAAAGGCACGCATTATATATAAATAATATATCTATATTTGTGTGAAAATGTATAGTTCTATTGCTTACATAATTATGGCATCACAATTTTAGCATTTAATGCAACATTGAGCCTAAAAGATTAAAATATTGTTTTAAAAATGCATTTCATGATGCATTCCTATTGTTAATATTCTTTAAGTAGATTGCTTCAAATATTTCTGAAAAGCTAGGGAACTGTTTATTGATTAAATAAAATGGGGTATTGGCTTCCTACACCTCAAGGAACATATAATAATGATTTTCCCATTGCTGTACTGACAATTTTAATGGATGGGCAATAAAGTTAATAGATCATGATATTGTTATTCTTTTTATTATTTACATTTTACTGATATTTTATAGTTTTATTATTGAAGAATTCTCAATAAGCTTAAACTTAACTAGAGGTTCAAGTTATAAAATATTATGGTAGGTATTTCTTTTTTATCATTTCATTTTGTTTCTTTTTTCTCTTTATTGTGTGGTAGTGAATTTGGGTATGGGAGGACATTTAGAATAATAAAAGGGTAATATGCTAATTAGACCAGATGTCTTCTGGACATCATTCTGGATGTCCTTCCTGACCAAGCCAGGGCAGGAAGGAAGCCAGCCCGGTTCCTGGGTGCTAGAGGGAAGACGGCAGTTGGGGGAAGGAAGGCCTATTTTTGCATGAATTTTCATGCATGGGACCTCTACAAGTAAATAAAGTACTTGGTAATACCAGCTTTTGTTTTATCTTGAAAGATGCAAGAATTTTCCAATTTTGTTGGACTTAACTATCAGGGCAAAAAATGCAAATGTTTGAGGCCCCAAAACATTTGTATTTATTATTTGTATAATTGCATGAAATCTAGCAAATGAATGAGAGAAAAGAAAAGAGTTTGTAAATGAGCTAGGATATATTTGCTATATCATAAAATTCTCTATCTGGGTCAGTTTGCTAATTTTTAAAAAATATGTTCTTATTCATTTTTAGAGAGAGAGGAAGGGGAGGGATAGAGAGATAGAAACATCAATAAGAGAGAAACATTTTCAGTTGGCTGCCTCCTGCATGTCCGCGCACTCCCCCACTCCACCCCCAACCCCCGCCGGGATCAAGCCCACACCCCTTGCATGTGCTCTAAGCAGGAATCAAACCATTCACCTCTTGGTTCATGGGTTAGCAAATACTCAACCACTGAGCCACACTAGCCAGGCCAGTTTACTAACTTAATTATGTCCATAGCATGGAATGTAAATGACTCTTGGGAAATAAAAGCAAATGAGATTATAACATTTGGTTTCCATTGGAGACTGCAGGACACGTTCCTCCTTTCATATAGAGAAGTCATGTCTCATTTACCCGTGCTCTGGAATAATTTATGTATTTAATCATTCAGTACTTGTTTATCCATCTAACATTGAGAAGGCAGCTAGCTCCTCTGTGCCAGAAATTGGACTAGAGGCTGGGAATAAAAAAAAAAAAAAAAAGCAAGCTGCTGTGTTTAAGATGGAATGATAACCAATGACAATGAAGCTTTCACAGTGGTAAGTAAAGAAACTAGACCTGGGATCACAGGAACTCTAAAACAAGTGTTTGCCTTAGGCAAGGATATTAAGAAAAGCATTTTCTAGGTAATGTCTGAGTTGGAACTTAAAGGATGGCTCAGAGTGCTGGAAACAGTGAAAGGTAGGATGGCCAATCTACTTAGCATTCAGCATAAGCAGAGGAAGGCCATAAAAGCCCATAATAGCATAGTGCTTGTATAATATAAATTGATTTAAATTCATTGTTATTTTAGTATTAAGTACAAGGCAGAGAAATGGAAACCAGAAGATAAAAAAAATAGAGACTGATTTGTTAGGAATCTGATCTATGTTGATTAGAAAGTTATATTTCATTTGATAAAAATTGGCCATTCTCTCTCTGTATTCATGTATGTGTATGTATCTCTGAATGTATATCTTGAATATATATCTTGCATATGTATCTATTCCCTTGGATCTCTAAGATAATTCTGTTTTGATATCATATCTACATAGAATGTATATTTTGGCTATCACATATGTTTGATGTTTTTTTGTTTTAATTCTCACCCAAGGATATTTTCCCATTGATTTTTAGAGAGAGTGGAAGAAAGGGAAAAACAGAGAGAAACATTGATGTGACAGAAACATATGGATTAGTTGACTCTTGCACACACCCTGACCAGGCCCCAGGCTGGCAGGAGCCTGAAATCAAGGTACATGCCCTTGACTGGAATAAAACCCAGGACCCTTCTGTCCACAAATTGACATTCAATTCACTGAGCCAAACTGGCTAGGAGTTGGCTATCACATATGTTTTATTGGCTTTATACATTAAGAATACTTACCATTTTATCAATAAAAGAGTAACATGCAAATGTGACCATACCTTGGCTCCTGATTGGCTATGCTCCCAGCCAATCAGGAGCTGGGGGCATGACTGGGGGCGTGGCCACGGCTTGCCTGGACGCCAGTGAACACTTCCTTTCATGAATGCTTCACTTCACGCAGGTGCCTCAAGTGCTTCACCCCTGTGGGGAACACTTCACTTGACACCAGCGCAGGCGGGGTACAAAGCAGGGACCTCGCCTCTGCGCAGGGTGTTTTCGAGGGCCTAGGGAGCCAGCAGGAGAGGCTTGGTCCTTGAGGCGTTTGTGGTGCGGGGAGGGCTGGGCCAGAATACCACCATACTTTCAAAGAAAGTTGTTTCCCACTTAAATATCCTCTGATGAGTATCTTTAAAAAAGAAGTAAATATTCAGCCATTGTCACACCTTGAAAAGTTAAGGTAATTCCTTAATATTACCTAATATCTACTGTACGTTCAAATGTCTTTGTTTCAAAGATGCCTTTTACTGTTAGTTTGCCCCCTCCGGAGGCTACCCAAGGTCTTATTTCAGCCCTGATGTTGGGCTGCTTCCCCCGACCATAAGTTCCCAACGCACTTCCAGCCAGAGTTAAAGGAGGCTTCCTCTGTTTTTAAGGCATCGCCATATCCAGTGCCTGCCAGGCCCTTGTGAAAGCACTATTTCTTAGGTCCAGCGTGCTGGGAGCTGAAGCAGAGAGGCTGTGAGGCCCAGCTCACCCAGGATGCTGGCCCCCATCACCCCCTCCCAATTATCCTGGCCCAGCCTTCCCTATGCATACCTGCTCACGGAGAGTGTGAGGTGGTTGTAGCAGCTGGATGAGAGGCTGGCAGGGGGTGTGGCCACAGCATGAGGGAAGGGAGACCTACACTCTCCTCCAATCCAGAGGGGCTTGACGGGGGACCTCAGGCCATGCCCCCTACGCAGCGGGGTTTGACAGGCGATCTCAGGTCGTGTCTCCCACCTGGTGAGACTTGATGGGGGACCACAGACCACACACCCCCATCCTAGTGCTGGGCCAGGGGACCTGAGGACACACCCTGCCCTGGGTGGCTTGACAAGAGTGGGACTGATGGGGTCTGGATCTACCCCAATGTGGGGGGGAGGGGCAGCTGAGTCTGGGTCTCATGTGATTTTGAGGCACATGTGAGTGAGTGGGGACTTGACTCTGGGCCCCATGGTGTGCCCCAGACTCTGACAGGAGGAAGGTTTTCATATACATTTTACTAATTTTCTTTAGTCTCTGATACTTCTATTATAGAGAAAGAGTAAATAGCAATATTAAATTATTTCCTCTAATTAATACCCTTTTAATGTGCATGAATTTCATGCACTGGGCCACTAGTATGTGTGCACACATACATACATATGATGTTTTCCTAGGATGTTATTTTTAAATTCACATGTATAGGCCTATTTTTTAAATAAATATTTGTTATCATTTTTATACTTGAGTCTTTCAGGTATTTATATCAAGTTTATTGAAATAATTTATCCAGTTATCTATTAAGGTACACTTCTGTAGTCTCCATGTCTTGGCCAGCATGAATAATGCTGCAATGAACATAGAGGTGCATACATTTTTGTAAATAAATGATTTCAAAAATTTTTGGTAAATACTCAGAAGAGAGGTTGCTGGGTCACATGGTAACTATATTCTTAGGGTGTTTTTGTTTGTTTGTTTTTTAACTCTCCATATTGTTTTCCTTTGTGGTTGTACCACTTTACATTCCCATTAGCAGTGAATGAGAGTTCCTTAAAGAAAATAAAGTATGTGTATACTATGGAATCTACTCAGCCACAAGAAAAGGTGAATACTGCCATTTTCAGCAACATGGGTGGATCTTGAGAATATCATGCTAAGTAAAATAAGTCAGACAGAAAAAGTTAAGAATCATGTGATTTCACTTATGGTTATATACATGGCATATAAAACAGCAACAAATGAACAAACAAGAAAACCAATCAGAAGCTCAGAGATACAGACAAGAGCACGGTGTTACCAGAAGGAAGGTCGGTGGGAGGTAGAGGTACTAAAGGGTAATGAGGGTCAAATATATGGTGATGGTAGAAGGTTTGACTTTGTGTGGTGATCATACAATATAATATGCAGATAATGTATCTGAATTGTGCACTTGAAACCTGTATAATCATATTACCCAAAAGCATCCCAATAAAGTTAACTAAAAAACACAGAGAAATATAACTACCTTTGTGTAGTAATCAAACTTAATCCAAATATAAAAAAGAAATAATTTATAAGCCATTAAATTTACCCATTATAAGTGTGTGGTTTAATTATTTCATAACTGATTTAATTATTTTAGTAACTGTATTTCATTGTACAATCATGACGACAGTAAGTTTTAGAATATGTCCCTCACCCCAGAAAGTACCCCTACACATTTTTCAGACACTTTTTTTTCACCCACAGTCACAGGTAAGCACAGGTCTGATTTCTGTTTCACAGATTTGCTATTACTGGTATTGCCAAATGAATATACATTCAATACAATTATTTTCAGGTGTGATATTTCAAATTCCACTTCTGATCTTGTCCAAATACTTGAATAATATCTGTTTAAATAGAGGGGCATGTAAGAGCATGCGTGCTTGGTGTTCCTCCCTGTTCATATCTCCCTGTGGCTTGAAATGAGGGTGGCTAGTCTCAGCTTCACTGCTTGCACAGCTTGCTGCTGCTGGCACAGTTCATAGAAAATAGAGATGATGATGGCACTTTGGGAGCTGGTAATGATGCTCATACCAGAATACAGAGCAGCAGCCAGGACAAAGGGGGACATTGCTGGTCACATTAGATTGCCATCTGTATACCCGTAGACTCTGAGGTTAATTTTTAAGGGCTCCACAAAATATCAAATAACATGAAAAAAATGTATTTATATATATTTCAGAAACAAAGAAATAATCAAGGTTGTTGTTTTTTTTTGTCCATGATAGGTCCCCATTGCAACATATATAATAGTTTTTGTATCTTTATGTTGATTTCCCCTTTATATACATAGATAATCTATGAAGTTGTAATAATATTGCAAGCCATGATCATTTGAATTTTGTCATCATTTAGAGAATGATATCAAGCAACTGCTCTATATCACGGACATACATGGCTAATAGGAAACAGATGTTTATTTGGGCAAAAATATATATTCTTATTCCAGATTTTATTTTGGCTACCCCTCCTCCCTCCAGAGATAGTATTTGGCTATCAGATTTAAAAGGACTTAAACAAATTGGCTATTACAGCTTGATCAAAGAGTGACCAGTGACCCATTGCAAAGGAGGCATAGAGGATTGTAATCTCATTCACAGCAGCCAACTTCGCCAGCTCTGAGCCTCATCCCAATCCATTCAAAAGAAGCCAGGAAGCAAATACTAATTTCACCAGTTCCATAAAGTATATATTAGTATTCTGATCTAATAAATCAAGAAAATGAGGATGAGAAGGATAAGGTAACTCAACATTACATAATTAAATTGAAAGAAGGAAGAGTAGGGGAAGGAAGGAAGGGAAAAAGAACGTGGAGCCTTCATGAACCAATAATGAACTTATACAATGCAGAAAAGATTGTTTGATTCAGTTCTACAAACCCAATGTGCCAATAAAAAGAAGAGAAGAGTGCTGAGGGAAGGAAGGAGGGAAGGAGGGAGGGAGGGAGGGAGGGAGGGAGGGAGGGAAATAGCCATAGTAATATGTGATAGGTCTCTGGACTTGTGACCATGACATACCTAAGAGTTTCACCCAAAACAACCCAATTGCCACATATGTATTCAATCCAAAGCATCAAGCTCTGGGCTCAATGAAGTCCTTCCAGAACTGCATTACATTAAAACTGCAAATTTGATTTCTGCTAAAATGCTGCAGACCTAGTTGGTCTTTCTAAACAAGTCCCATTACTACTTTCATATTTGTAGATAAATCATGTTCAATTATAGCCATAATATATACATATATATATGCATTTTTATCTAACTTTAATTTTTTTCACTATAATATTTTCTGTTCTTACTTGCTGATTTTTTAAAAAATAACATGACTCTTGCAAACCTCTCACAGAATGTCTAGTATGTTATTCACATGAGACTCAAAAACACAAAATGACAGTTTGTGAAAAAAAAGATATTTCCTTTATTTCTATTTACAATTGCCTTAATTTCTTAGGAATATACCCTCCTTTGTTCTCCAGAACTTATGTATTTTCTTTGAAAATAACATTTTATAAGAGAGTCTCAATATATTTACAGCTATATTAGTAGCACTGTTATGCTAAGAATTACCATCAAATTATTCTTGTTGCATTTATACTATTTCTATCTTCATATGTCATTTGAAAACATATAAGAAATTTATTAAATTTCTCTCTTGTATTTTGTATGTATCTAAACTACATACATACACACACACACACACACACTACCTGAGAAACTTAATAGTTTAACTTATGTATTTATATATTTGAAAAGATGTGAAGCTTATAAAGAGTTGATCACTTTATACATTTTTTCTAATAATAACAGAATTTCTTTCATTTGAATTTTATTTGAAATGTATTCTAATAAATCAACCTACATAATTTTAAAAAATATATTTTATTGACTTTTTACAGAGCGTAAGGGAGAGGGAAAGTCAGTAACATTAATGAGAGAGAAACATCCATCAGCTGCCTCTTGCACGCCCCCTACTGGGGATGTGCCCGCAGCCAAGGTACATGCCCTTGACTGGAATCGAACCCGGGACTCTGCAGTCCGCAGTCCAACACTCTATCCACTGAGCCAAACCGGTCTTGGCCAACCTACATAATTTTAAAGCAAAATGTGATGTTAAATGAGATGATAGTTTAAATGGCAGTAGAAATGCATTGCTATGTTTTCAAGTGTTGGAGTTGGAATAAAGTACAGAAATTTCAATTTTCAAATACATTCTTCTAACTCAGTAGATGAATTTTTAACTTATTAAAGTTAGAAAGTTAAATTATATGAGTTTTAAGAGTTGTGCAACAATTCATGTATTATCCAGAAATCATTTTCTGTCATGTGAGTTAATTTTTTCTTTAAAAATTATATATATATATAGCAAAACACACATCAACTTTATCATTTTTTAATTAGTCACATATCATTGGAGATCAAACCCAAGCTTCCATTTTTGCCTGCAACTTTCTGATGCTTGGCTCTTTAACATCTTAATGCTTCTATTATTTAACTGAAAATTCAATATTACATTCAAGATGTAAAGACAGATGTTATAGGCATCAGAACCACTTGATATGGCTCTAGAAATAGAGGGATGAAGTTAATTAATTACCCAGAGAGATGAAAAAGTCAAACATATAAGTAGACTCAAGTAGGGATTAGCATGTATTTGAAATTCTATCCACAGTCTTTAAGGATATTATCATGTATAGCAGAACAAAGGGGGTTAGGTAAGGTTGCTCTGATGAACTGCTAGTGGTTTCCTGGAGAATGGGTTGAGAAGAATTATGAGACAGACTGTGACCACAATAGAAATGGGTCCAAGATTAATAAGAATGTTTTCCATGGATGGATCTAAACTAGAGCGACCATTGATGCTATTAATTTTGATGCTCAACATTCAAACACTCTTTGCCTGGTAAATAATATGTATATCCTTCCGTGGTCATCAACTCATCCTCCATATTTAATTTGTGAATTTATGTAGAGTTGCCTCCCCTTCCAGGAATAGGCAGGGACTGTGGGCTTGACAAAAGAAACAGAAAATCATTTACTTTGGTGCTGGAGATAGGTCAGGCATACACCTTTGATCTACTCGATGACAATAAGACCTACTTAGATTTTAGGTTGGTTGTTTAAAAGAGATGCTTATTGTCTTTTGTGCACAAAATAAACCTGTTAGAATGTGAGCCTAGAGCTACAAAAATTATCCATAGGATCCTAAAATTAAGCCAAATGGTAAGAGGAATGAAAAATGGAACAAAAACTAATTTCTGATTACATCAACTAGAATAAGCTAAACAAAAGGTATATTTCCATATAAACCTCAGTTATTTGAGCAAATAAATTCAATTTTACAGAGGGCAGATGGGTTGGATTTTTCATCCTCCACAAAGCAGAGTCTTAAAGCAACCAAGGTATTTCACCTGTTTGATTACAACCAGTGTCAGTACCAGATTTAACAGGGACTTTCATAAATATCAGATCATGGCAAAGTTTGATAGGCATATGTATTCCCAATTTCATGAGCATGAGAGAGATTTTTGTTATATTAGGTGCTAGTTAGGAGTCAGCACACACAAGATAGCATGCTCATGCCAAAAGAAGAAGCTACTGTAAATAGAGGGTGGGCCAAGAATTTGTCTAGTTTGGTTTTTTTCAAACCCACACATGTCCTTAAACTGTCTCCATTTCAAATATTTATATTCTGGAATGTTATAAATTAACAATCCTTCTCCTCCTAGCAGGAACTAATAGCCAAGAGAGAGGCGGCTGGAACTGGGTACTAAAGTAGAGAGGTGAAGAAGAAGGAATGTGTGACTTGTTTTTGAGGGAGTGTGAGAACAAAAGTTTCTGCTGGCAGAATGTGGAATGTTGTCCATATTAATTGCCTATTTATAGCTTGCTATAGTTTGGCCATGTTGTATTTTTAATTCTGTGGACTATGACAAGCATGTCTTAAGAGTTTCAATCCTTGATTTGTACCAAGACCTGCAAGTAGCATGCCTTAGTATTGTGGAGTGCGGGAGTCACTGCTGAGAAACTGTTTACGGGCACAGACGTGCATGTGTATGTGTGAACTTTCTGCAGTGGATTTACAGGGGAAAGTGAATACACACCCTTTTCCACTTAATATTTCTTCTTCTTCATACTCTTTAGTCCCGCAGGATGTGATAAGTAACCATGTGCCTCTCTGTGTGTGAATTGGTGAGTCTCCAAATGAGTTAGAAGACCTCTGGCTGATGTGCTCAGTTGATATGGCATTATTCCATGCACCTAAAGGTTGCTGGTTCAATTCCTAGTCAGGGCACTATGCCTTGGTTGAGCCCCAGTAGGGGGCATATAAGAAGCAGCCGATCAATATTTTGCTCTCACATCTATGTTTCACTCTCTCCCTCTCTGTGCTTTTCTCTCTAAAAAGAAATTAAAAATATATAATTTTTAAGAGTGAGGAGAATTTGTCAAGTTGTTGCTGATAAAGGTTGGCACAGGACACAATCCTGAGAAAATCTTTTGGCATTTCAAGTTTGTCCATCAAGTGGTGGACAAACCTAAGTGGTGCTAGAGCATAGATCTTATGTGTTGGAAGATTACATAGGCATACCTTTTTTCAGAAAGAATATTGGGGTATTGGGGTGTTGGATGGGTTCTTTGAAGATATGCAGGTAAACTAAAAGTTAAAACCTCTATTAATGGCAAGTATCTGAAACCTACTCAAACACTGTGTCTAGGAGTAGACAGGTCTTTAAATAGTGATGGTTGTATGCCTGGTTATAAACACTTGTTACTATATACTGGTGCCTTCAGAGTGCAAGTGATGATAAGTTAAAAGTAAGTATAAATCCGCAAACAGCCTGGACAGCTTGATTCAGTGTTTGAGCATCCACCTCTGAACCATAAGGTTGTGGTTTGATTCTTGGTCCCAGCACATGCCAGGGTTGCTGGCTTGGTCCTCAATGTGGGGCAAGCATGAGGCAAACAATTAATGATTCTCTCTCATCATTGATGTTTCTCTCTCCCCCTTTCCCTTTCTCTCTGAAATCAATAATCTATATCTATATCTATATCTATATCTATATCTATATCTATATCTATATCTATATCTATATCTATATACCTGTATCTTCCTCTATCTCTATATCTATCTATATCAGCTATATCTATCTATATCTATAATCTATCTGAATGTGCATGAATACTTCCACCCCAGAAGTGCCCAAGGCTCTCACTCATGTCCACAGACTATTTTGGTCTATTATCCTTTATTCAAGAGAAATTCTTGAAGGAAAGACAACAGAAAATAAAGGTTTTGCAGGAAAGGGAAAACCTCTACTACCACATACAACAAATTTCACATGAAGGGCTATAACAACTAGTTTCCATGGAGACTGGGAAGTTAAATCCTGTTATATGCATCTTCCCTCCCATATCATCTTTCCACAAGCAGGCCAGCAGTACACCCAGCTGTCTCCTATTGGAAGTTTAGTCTTTGGTCTATATTCTCTATGTAACCTGGGAGATTTTCTTTAAGAATTCTGATTCTATTTCTAAGACTTTGATTCAGGAAATGCACTTGGATGTTTGGGAACATGCATTTTTAAATAACTTCAGGTGATGTTGGCAGACAGAGGCTTAGAAACTACTGACTTAATACATAGAATTTTAGGGAAAACAAACATAAGAGGGCAGACTATTCTAATTAAATGGCAAGTTGGAGGTGAAGAAGACAGAGCACATCTTATTTGAATGAACTAAAAAGATAAAGAGAAACTGATATATTTTATAGTAGAATTACATAGAGCTTTTAAATATTTTTTAGAAAAAGAATACAGATTATATTTTAATTTATTGATATTCCTATAAATGCATGTTTTTAAATTCAGCATTCTGTTTTTAATATTCCAAACAACTTAAGTAAAAGAAAAATAATGAAAGTATATTTTGAGCAAATTCCAGTTTAAAAAATCACAGTAGACAAAAGAGTGATTGAATTACATTTTGATGTCTACATCGACTCTCCATTAGAATTTTGAATTCATGCTTTGATTGAGCCCCAGTAGGGGGCATATAAGAAGCAGCTGATCAATATTTTGCTCTCACATCTATGTTTCACTCTCTCCCTCTCTGTGCTTTTCTCTCTAAAAAGAAATTAAAATATTTTTTTATAAGTTTGGAGAATAATGAACTCTCTCCTATAGATTCATCATTCTGGTAAAGTCATCACAAGATTCAACAGTTGAAACCAATCTACCATGAGACTGACCAGGAATAGCTGCCTCTACTCTCTTGTCATAGTTACTTCCTTCTGGTTGTTATAAAATATTGAGGGTAGATTATTTTCATGAACATCTATGTGTGTTTATTAAAAGAAAATAATTAAATCAGCAATGTATTTGTTAAATCTCAGATGCAAGCTATATGTCCCTACATAAAGCTACAGGTCGCCTTAGCTGGTGATCTAAGTGGTTGGAGTGTCTGCTCCTGATCAAAGGGGGTTGGGTTCAATTCCTGTCAAAGGCAAGTACCTGATTGCAGGATGGATTTCCACCTGGTCAGGACACCTTTGGGAGACAACCAATCAATCTCTCTCTCTCATTTCTCCTCCTTCCATTCCTCTTCACCCTCTCTAAAAATCAACTGCACAAATATCCTTGGATGAGGATTAAAGAAAATAGATAAATGAATAAGTAAGTAAAAAAGCAACAAGTATAATAAAAATACACCCTAATAAAAATCACATCTTTGGTAATTAAATTTTGTGTTATGCATGTTTCTTTTTTGCTCCACCCTGAGGCTTTTTCATCAGTTGACTAAAGCAGGATGAAAATGGGATTACAATTGTGTGTTCATGCAGACTAACCTTCTACAGTTTAGAAACACTGTCATAATGGAGGCTGTAGGGCTGCGTGAAAAGGGGATTAAGCAAAACAAAACCTCATAGACACAGACAACAATATTGTTATTACCAGAGGGAAAGGAGGCTAGGGGGAGTTTGAAGGAGAGTATGGGGGGATAAGTGGTGATAGAAGGAGACTTGACTTGGGCTGGTGAACATACAGTGCAATAAAGATATGATGTATTATAAAGCTGTACACCTGAAATGTATAATTTTATTAACCAATGCCACCCTAATAAATTCAATCAGAAGTAAAAATAAGCATCATAGAAATAGATGCATAAAAGTAAATACTGCGTAACCTGTCCCCAGCTCCAAAATCAACTTGAATTAATTTAGCCTATTGTGGAATAAAGGTTACTGGGCAACACGCTGGTTGCCCAAACCTAGCTATTAAAGGGGTGTCTCCTGGGCAGGAGCTGCAAACACCAGGGCTTCTCTAGGAGAGATGCTGGCACTGAGGGGACTGAAAGGTAACTGGCTGGATGGAGGCTGGGAGAAAGCAGGACGATGGTGCCCTTGAGCCAGCATGCTTCTAGATGTGTGCCAAGTCCAATGCTTCCCCTCAGTCCACTGCTTCTAGACCTACAAATGAACATCCTTCACATCAAATCCGGGCACCTCTCTTCTGGCTTCCTCAGTGCTGAGCCCGGGGACACACAAGCCCCCTTGCCAGCCCTTTAAATACTGTGTCTTTCTTTGAATTAGCCTTTGAGTCTCCTGGGCATAAGCCCTCCACAGTGAGATATTTTGGGTGCTCCTCTTTCAGGGTCTCCAATGTACAGTTCAAACTCCTTTTCCTTAAGGAAAATCTCCAGGTTCTGCATTTCCTTCCTACTATGAGTTGTGACGTGGAGGTGGGAATGGGGGTTCTGGTGAGACTGTGGCCCAGTCACACCTACCCAGTTGATTGTGGGCCTTCTCTTATTTCTCAGACACATTGTTGCTAAGCATTTTTTAGATTATTTTCAAAGGAGATGGCTCTCTATATAACTATAGATTCCTGTGACTTTAACAGAAGGTGAGTTCAGGACCCTTCTAGGTCAACATCTTGAACTGGGACTCTCCTCCTAAATTCTTAAATGCACCAGACCACTAATCATATTTTCATTTCTTTAGTTTTGTTGTCCCAAGAATGCTATATAAGTTGAATCATATTGATATCAGACACTAAAGGGTATAGGCTGCCTCCTGCTACCAGAGTCAAATGAATAGAGATGAAGTTGAATTATTGTGGTGCCTTCATTAATCTGGTAACCAGCAATCTGAGAGAGAGCTGCAGGTGTAACATACCAAAAAGACCAGTGCTCTGACATCTCCTTTCAAATAAGCTCTTATATAGGGTCAGTGGGTAGAAAAAATCTAGTTAGTGAGTTCCCAGGGTCAGCCTTCTATCATGGTCCTTGCAAAAATTAGCCCTGAATGCTGTCTCCCTTCAGATAGTCCTGTCCTTGATCTGCACTTAAAATGTATTTTCTTTTGAATGACAGGCTCATCTGGTCTCCAGGGCTGTCTTATCTCCACAGTCTGCCCATTCTTTCTCTTGCAACACATCCTCCAGTCTCCCAGGGTCTGACAGAAAATCTCTTTATAGTGAGTAGCTATTACACTGCTGTGATTCTATTTCTGGTAAGTGCCCTTTCCCTATCAGAAAAGTATGTAATATTTTGAGATTTTTTTCCACTAAACATAATTATCAGGGTGTCTACCATGTCATTGTGCATTTAAGGCATTTGCTCATTTTCTCATTGAGTAGGATTCCATGTTATGAATGTGTTAACATTTGTTTAACCATTGCTGAAGGAATGATTATTTCCATATTTTGGCACTTACAAATAAAGCTGCTATAAAAATTCATGTATGAGTTTTTGTGTGAATATATTTTTATTTTTCTAGGATAATTACTCAAGTTTACATTCTGGAGTGTCTGGACCATTTAACAACCCCACCAGCAAGACATGAGTGGTGATACAGCTTCTTAGTATCAGTATTAGCTTTTGGTTTTTTCACTATTTTTAAATTTTAGGCATTCTGATAGATGTGTAGTTATATTGTGTTTTCATTTTTATATATTTAAAATATATTTTTATTAATTTGAGAGAAAGAGGGAGAAGAAGAGATAGGAACATCAATGATGAGAGAAAATCAATGATTGGCTGTTTTCTACATGCCCCCTATTGGGAATGGAGCCCACAAACAAGGCCACAACCTGGGCATGTACCTTTGACCAGAATCAATCCCAGACCCTTCAATCCAAAGGCTAATTAATGGTCTAGCCACTGAACAAAATCAGCTAGGACTTCATTTTCATTTCTATTCTCTGAAGGACAAATACTTTTTAGACATATCTTCTACTGGTTATTTGCTTCATGGATGTCCTCATCTGTGAAATGTCTTTTGCCAATTTTCTAATCAGAATTTTTGTGGTTTTTTTTTATGTCGAATTTGGAAAGTTCTTCAGATATTCTAGTTACCAATTCCTTTTCAGCATATATTTTATAAATAATTTTCTCCCACTCTTTAGCTTGTATTTTATCCTCAACAGAGCATTTCACAGACCAAAAGTTTTACATTTTTATGAGATCTGATTTATAAATATTAATAATATATACTTATTTTCTAAATTGTGTTTTTGGTGTCCAATCTATGAAATTTTTGCTTAGTATGACATGTCCAAAGAATTTCCCCTGTGGCTTTTTAAAAAATTAATCTTTTTTTATTTTACATTGATGTGTATAATTTATGGCCTCATTGCTCATTATTGTCTCTTGGGTCTGGAAATGCAGGGTCCCTATGCAGTCTCTGTTTACAACAGAAATGGGACAAAGGTTTTTACTAAGTGACTAGACCTCTGACTCCCTCCTTAGCCTTCTCTGACCACTTTAGTGGAAAGAGTTGAGGTTGTGGTACCTCGATAAAAGCTGGCATTTTTGAAATCTTGGGGAGTCTTAGGTGACATGGTTGGGTTGAGGTTATTATTTTTTCTTTAGTGTTTTGCTAGAACAGAGCAGTTACTAGTTAAGACTTTTTTGTTCTAAAGCTATGCTTCCCTTTTTGTGGTGTTTGGTTGGAAAGAGGAAACTTTTGGGGAGCATTTAGACTGTGCCATTGGTGGTTTCCATATTATTGCATTTTACAGCAATATGAGGCAAAAAATAAACCTAGATTTCAACTATTATTGGAAAAATAAATGTAAAAAATTTAAAAAAAGATAATGTAGGGAACTTACCAGTATGTTGTTCCTTGAGTTCCAAATTCCTTAGCCAGTCTGCCTTCTCTTATGTCTCAGAGTCTACTTATGATTGTCTTATAGTTAATAGCAAGGGGATTTAGTTGTATTTAGTGGGAAGGGATAGGAAAAACATATATCTACAGAAGAAGTCTGTTGTACATGATACTTAATGGTATTATATTATTAATATGTTATAAATTGATTTTCAACATTTAATATAAGAAAATATATTCAATGACTTACCATTCTTCAAGAATAGTACTTACTATATCATGTATTTTAAAATACTAAAATCAATACTTGATCTTATAACAATGTGGATGTTGACTAAATCTATGATTCAATAAAATGTTGACATAAAACATGTTCATAGCAGCATTATTTATAGATAGAGGCCTGGTGCATGAATTTGTGCACCAATGGGGTCCTCAGCCTGGCCTGTGAGAATGGGCCAAATCTGGCTCTCTGACATTCCCTGAGGGGTCCTGGATTGCAAAAGAGTACAGGCCAGGCCAAGGGACCTCAACAGTGAGCAATTGGGGTCAGGTATGGATGTAGGAGCTTGGCCAGTTGGGAAGGGACCAAGGGAGGGCTCTAGAGCATGTCCTGCCTGTCTCGCTCTGTCCTGATCAGTTGAACCCCAGCAGAAAGTTAACCTACTGGTCAGAGAATCTGTACCCTGATGGTCAGTGCATGTCATAGCAAGTGAATGAGCAGCCTTATAGCATATTACACTTTGATTGGTTGAACAGTCGACCAGTCACTGGAAGACTGGACACTTAGCATACAAGGCTTTTATTATATAGGATTGGTTGAATGGATGACTGGATGACCAGACACTTAGTATATTAGGGTCTTATTATATAGGATAGTTAAGATCTGGAAACAGCCTAGCTGGCCATGAGTAGATGAGTGGATAACAAACTCTGGAACATTTACACAATGGAATACTCCACAGCTGTAAAAAAGAAAAATCTCTTACCCTTTGAGACAATATAGATAGACCTGGAGATTATTATGCTCAGTGAAATAAGCCAGTCAGAGAAGACAAATATCACCTAAGTTCACTTACATATAGAATCTACGAACAAAATAAACTGACAAGCAAAAGGACCATAGATATGGCAACATGAAACGGACTGACAGGTCTCAGATGGAAGGGAAGATTAACCAAAGAGGTAAAGGCCTGGGTGGGATGGGAGCCAGTTGGAGGGCACAGAGGGAAAAAAAATGGAGAATATCTATAATTCTCTCAACAATAAAAATAAATGAAAAAAATAAAGTTTACCTTTAAGTCAGAAAAAAAGGTGTTCAAAAAGATTATCATAGTAGAGCATGTGCACTATATACTGCCTTACACCAATGTCTCATATAGCAATTTAAAAAAAATATTTTCAGTCATAGTTTGTACATAAGCTTCAACAAAGATATTAAATTATAATAATTTATTTCAGTATCAGCATGAATCTACTTCTTTTACATTATGAAGATTTTTCTTAATTTCTAACTACATAATATATTGACACATTTCTAAACTATATCCAAAGCCTTTTGATAAGCTGATTATTAATTTTTATCAGTATGAGGAACATCAACTGACTAAGAAAACTGTGCATAATGATTGGTGGATTTTACTTTAATATCAGCTTAGTTCCAAGAACATACTTTCAGTCATTTCTAAGTCCACCATGAGGTTTTTGGCAGTTAAGTATATTCTGTAGAATGAATCACTGGTCTTGAAATCCAATTACATAAGACATGTAGTTTCTTTACACATCTCTTAAAATCATTTTTAGAGCCCTACAAATATAGATCTCTGTGTGTGATCAGGACCTCTTGCTTGGCCTTTCTTCCCAGCAGAGGCTAATTTTTGTTGGTAATTCTCACTTGAATGCTTAATCATACAATCAAACCAAGGACACTTTTGGGGACCTATGGTAATCAGAAGGGCTCTTTAGATTTCAAGACTCTGCTATTCCTACCGATGTGTATGTGGGAGAATAATGAAACGCACAGTATGAAATCAGGCATAAATCACCCAGAGAGAATAAGGAAGGATTTATAAAATACTGTATTTACAGTTATGTAGAATTTTTGTTAATTCTTTGAAAAGAGAAGGGAGGCAGTGGGGGAAAATATATGGAGAAAAAAGAAGAGGAGGAGATGCCAAGCATTGAAATATTTAAAACCATTAATGTCACATTTCCATACATTCAGTGGAACTATTTGGGTCATTAAATTATTGTGCTTCTCTATTTTACCAACTTCTATAGCATATATAGCAGAGTTGTTAGTTTAGATAACTCTGTTTTCAAGAGTTTATTAATATTGCTTCTTGTGACATTTATGGTAAGATAAATTTGTAAATACATTCTTTCATGGTGATGGGAGTCTCATTAATTTAGTTTTGCTTTAAATTAAAATTTGTAGAAAAATGCTTCCCAAAAGATTCAAAGTTAAGATTATATAAAAAGTATAGCAAAGTCCATGAACTGTGTAGAAACCTTAAAACTAAACATTAAGAAAACAAGCAGCCCAATTAGAGAGAGAGAGAGAGAGAGAGAGAGAGAGAGAGAGAGAGAGATTTGCACAGGTATCTCACCAAATATATATTGATAATAAATAACTATATAAAATATATTAAGCTCGCCGAGACCGGTTTGGCTCAGTGGATAGAGTGTCGGACTGCGGACTGAAGGGTCCCGGGTTCGATTCCAGCAAGGGCATGTACCTTGGCTGCGGGCATAACCCCAGTAGGGGGCATGCAGGAGGCAGCTGATCGATGTTTCTGACTTTCTATCCCTCTCCCTTCTGCTCTGTAAAAAAATCAATAAAAAAAAAATATATATATATATATATATATATATATATATATATATATATATATATATTAAGCTGTTTTTGTCATTAGGGAATAAAAAATTAAAACAGCAATGCCAGCAATAAACAGAACTATTGTTTTGAATGGAGCTGTTAAATCTTTGCTCATTGATAAATTTATAAATATTCAACTTAATTGAATCAATTTTAGTGCATGCTGTGTTGCACCCTCATCTTATCCTTCAGAACCAAAGAGTTACTCCACCAGTTTTTGGAATTCTGTAGATTGACAGCCTATCTCATTATACATGGATGGCTATAACAAACTTACTATAAATTGGTGGCTTATAAACAATAAACCTTATTTCCTATAGTTCTGGAGGCTAGAAAGTCAGAGATCATGGCACCAGCCAGCTCAGTGTGGTGGCAGAAGAGAACCCACTGCCTGGTTCATGGATGGCACCGTGTACTCACATGGTGGAATGGACAAGCTAGCTCTTTGGAGTCTTTTTCTTAAGACCACTAATCCCAATCATGAGTACTTTGCTCTCCTGACCTAAACACCTCCCAAAGTACCTACTTCCTAACACCAGCTTAGGGATTAGGGTGTCAATATATGCATTTGGGGAACACAAACATTAAGACTATAGCATAGTCTCATCTGGTGATTCTCTGGGAATTGTCTTCAGCAAAGAGAGGATCTTTCCTGTAGTCTTGCCTCCTTCTCAGGGGTGGCCTGAAACCTGTGACTGGTTATTGTGAGAGTCTAAACATGGCCCGATACCCCAATATGGGGCTGCTGTGAAGGGTCATTCTGGCTTTAAAGCTTCTGTGGGAATGACAGAGGTCTTGTGTGACTTGATTATAATTCGGTTTCTGCCTCTGCTTAAACTTACTTGTTCCCATTTCTCCTTAAGAGCAAACCCCAATAAGATAACTGTACCCATGTCTCTAATTCAGAGTGTGTATACTGGAAAACTCAACTTGTGGTTAATAGTGACAAGTATTGTCTCAGAAACAAGACATGCTAGAATTTTGGAACTCTACCACCAATCAGATGCTGGCAAAAATAATCCAATCACTGGTGGCTGTTTTGCTCATGAGTAGAGAGTAGCCCAATTAGCAAGATTGCTCAAACTTTCCATATACTATCTAATAAAAGAGTGATATGCAAATTAACCATCACTCCACTATGCCTACAAGCCACAACCACAAGCCACACCCACCAGCCCATCAGGAGCAGATATGCAAATTAACCTAACCAAGATGGCAGTTAATTTGCATATCCAGGCACAGAGCAAGACTGAAGACAGCATAGAAGGAAGCCAAGCACTGCAGAAGGGAGCAAAGCTGCGGAGAAGCAAGCAAGTGAGGCAGCAGAGGAGGGAGGGGAGCAAGCGGGGCATAGTGGAAGGAAGGAAGCAAGACAGAGGAGACAGGAGGGAGCAAGGCAGAGGAGACAGGAGGAGCAAGGCAGCAGAGAAGGGAGGGAGCTTCACTCAGGTCGTGGGCAGCCCTATTTTTGCAGGAATCTTCCTGCAATGAGCCTCTAGTATACAAGATAATGGTAGTACTGTATTAAGGAAACAAAACCAGTAATTTATTAAGTGTAGTACCATTTGCAACATTTAGGAGACACAGTAATTATAAAAAAAAAAAAAAGAAAGGTATGGCCGTTGATGGGGCTATTGATATTCTGAAGATAGATGATAAAAGATGGAAGGTGATTAATCATCAATTAAAATTCAGGGTGAAATCCAATAGACATTCTTGGGGACATATAAAGAAGTTGAACATCCTTATAGCTGGAGATCAGAAAAAGTTGAGAAGTCTGAAATATAACCATAATTGTAAAGAGCTTCAACAAATGACATCAATCTCCACAGGTCTGCAATGGTCATGAAAACACCCAGATGAGGGCAAGCACCAAATCTCAGGTCTCTAAAATTGCAAAAGTGTCCCATTCCATCATCTAGTATGAAGGTGATGCAGGAGTCTGTTGCAAACCAGGCAACATAAACATTTTAAGGTCTGTTTCCATCTCTTTTCCTATTGGGCTAACTTGCTGAATCCTCCTTGCACTCTTATTTCAAGAAACTTATGAGAGTATATGGACTTTAAGATAAATGGGAATCTGGCTAAGGACAATGTACTGAGCCAGGCAGCATTACATTATATAGACGAGAGGCCTGGTGCATGAAATTCATATGGAGGGGTGTCCCTCAGCCCAGCCTGCACCCTCTCCAATCTGGGACCACTTGAGGGATGTCAGAATGCCCATTTAGGCACTTTCCTGGTAGCACTGGGCATAACCAGGCATTCGGCCATCCCTCTCACAATCCAGGACTGCTGGCTCTCAACTGCTTGCCTGCCTGCCTTCCTGACTGCCCCTAACCACTTCTGCTGACAACCTGATCACCCACTAACCACTCCCCTGCCAGCCTGATTAATGCCTAACTTCTTCCCTACCAGCTTGATTGTCCCCCCAACCTGATGGCTTGGTAACCTCTAACTGCCCTCCCCTGCCAACCTTGTCATTTCTAACTGCCTTCTACTACAGGCCTGCCCCCCCCCCCCAACTTCTCTCCCCTGCTGACCCTGTCACCCCTAACTGCCCTCCCCTGACAGCCTCATCACCCCTAACTGCTCTCCCCTGCTGGTATGGTCCCACCACCACTGCCCTCTCCTGCAGGCCTGGTCCCCCCCAACTGTCCTCTCCTGCTGGCCATCTTATAGTGGCCATCTTTGACCACATGAGGGCAGTCATCTTGTGTGTTGGAGTGATAGTCAATTTGCCTATTTCACTTTTATTAGATAGGAAGTTATTTATCAAGTGAAGAGTAACTGGATTTTTGGCATATCCGTGCAGCAGAAAATGGAAACCCCTGAGTTGATGACTCTTCTACACTGAGTTGGTCCATGTTGATTCATTCCCATCTCTCATGACTATCACTCTCTTTCATGCAGAGGGCCTGGGATGTTAGAAACAATACTTAGGCATAATGAGCTAACTGCTATGAAGGTATATCATCCGGGTGTTGAGTAAACCCGATGATTCCTGAAGTGTTTATTATATTTCCATACCTCAGCTGAAGTTTGATCAAAGTCAACATTGCTAGGCCTCAGTCCAGAAATGATTGAGAACATCATTCTTAAGCTTTGTGACATTTGACTGTTGTGATAATTCGATTAGAGTTAGGAATTATTTTCATCAAAACTTTCAAATGAAAACATACCTATGAAATATGTCATTTCAAAGTTACATATGGATACATGTTGTTGTGGAGGAGATGTGAGTGAAAGACCACTGGAGCCCAGACCAAAATTAAATTTAGGGAGCCTTTATTAGCCAGCGCTGGGACTGCTCTGCCATCCTCCATGCAGGGAGACCAGAGAGCAGCCGTGACTCTTTGTGCAAGACCACTTTTAAGCACATTTACCACACCCTGTCTTTGCAACACAAGCAACCCAAGATAAAACAGTTTTTCCCAAGCAACATCAGAGTCATGCCATCGACGACCATGCCACCCACAGTGTTTTTCAGAAAGCTGACTGTGTTCTATGAAAGAAAGCTTACCTGCTGGGAAAGGGCCATGAGGCCATATCTCAAGGCCTGGTCTGGTGTCAGCATTTTCAATTTTATCTGGGGCATAATCCATGGCCTCTCTGGAGTGCTCAAAAATTCCCACTCTCTTACATCCTCCACTGGTTTTATGTACATGAGTCAAATCATTGACTCTTTTGGGTCATTGTTGGTGAGGGAGTTATATTGACCCATGAGGACTATAAGCTTGATAGAATTAATTTTCTGCTGAATAAAGTCAGTGGGCCTGTTTATAAGATAAGGGTTTAAGCCAGGTGTGATGAAGCCAGGTTGGCATTCCATCGACCTCGTCTGCTGTGGGTGTGGTCCTTTCCAGGTAGGAGTCAGTCCTTGTGTGGCAAATTTATTTAACCAAACAGAATCACCAGAGTGGAAGGATGCTTCAGACATGTTTCTGAACTGCTTTATGGGTGTACTGTAAAGCCTGTAAAAACTTGAATAAAGATTGGTTATGGATTTCAGCTTTTCTAGATTGGGTTTCCATGTAAGCTGGTGAGGTTGGTAGGTCAGGGTTTGTAAGAGTCACTAGAATCTGTAGAGGCCCCACTGGTTTTAGGACAGCTTCCGGGGCTGCTTTATCTGCAGCCTCCTCATTCCTTCTTAGTTCTGGAGAGTCCCCTTGTCTCACATAGGAAGAGATGGAAAGATTTAATTATATCTGGTAGTGCTAGTTGGCTCATCATCCTTGCTCTACTCATATCTGTCTAGCTGCCTAATATATTACCTCAAGGATCCTGGCTCTTAATTCTTTTAGGGAAAATGAACTTCAGTGGGTTCTTCTAGCTACTTCCTGCTGAGGTGGGTCAGAAGTTTCTCTCAGAGCCAAGAGATCCTTGCTGTCTGTCAGAGGGACAATGAGGCCTGGGCACAGAAGGAGGTGGGCTTGTGACCTGGCAGAGACAAACTATAACAAATGGTCTGGTGGAAGGGAAAGAAAACTGAAAACTGAAAACTTTTTCAGTTTCTTATATTGAAATAGGATTTTTCTCCTCAAAGTTACCACTATGTCTGTTAAAAGAGCCAAATCAAAACTAATTTATCTATTGTATTTAAGTTGGCTTGATTGTTTGCAAAAACATAACAAGAATGGTAACTGACTAACTTTGCCGGAAATTCATGATTGAATTTTAATGTGCCCCATAGGGCCAGGAAGCCAAGTCAGAACTGCCTACAGTATCTGCTGAGTTAGGTGAATCCCACACCTGCAGCGATTCCACCTGGGCCCATGCCCTAGGCTTTAAGGCCTATTTCAGCAGCCCACAGTGCATAGGGGTCCCGCAGGGACACAGAAGCACCCTTATTGTTCCCCTTCTACTCTGACCAACCGCCAGTGATGGTAAGGCATGGGCCTGATGTTCCAGTGCCAGCTATTTTCAGGGCTACCACGCAGGATGCCAGGCTTTCTTCATGGCATTCTTATTGGCTTCAAGCCTTCAGAGTCCAGGCAGGATTCTTTAAAATATGATACTCCAGTCAAAGTCGCTGGTTAATAAACCCACTATTGGAAACCGGTCTTATCGAATTTATGCAAAGAAATGTATTGCCATGATTTGTTTATTCAGTATTGCCAAACTTCAGAGGAATTGTATAAGGAGAAAAATATACTGACCTATTTTAAGATAGATTTTTCCTTGCAAGTCCTTTTTATGGACTTTCCAAAGTAATATTTTCTGAGCAAACAGTAACTGTTAGATTTCTTTTATCAGTCTCTCCCTAAATACTTTGGAATAACTACCCTCTGTTTAGGGAGGCAGAATGCAAATTATTTACTCTTCCTAGTGTACTGTCCTGTATTATTTGATTTCCTTACAATGTATCTCTTCTCCTTCTTATCACATGCACAATCACTTTTATAAACACTTCTAAATTAGCCTTCAAACCTTCTTTCTATGTCGTTTAAAAATGCATAATAACCATGCCTCAGACCTTCTACTCAATATTCCTTATTCTTTGAAATCTTAATCCTTTAATGAGTAAACAACCAGAATTTCTTAGATTAACATTTATGACTTAGACCTTCTGTGATAAAACTAAGAGCAGGTAAAATATCTGTTTTAGTTCCTTTGCTGAATATTCCACCACTGCCCAAGAAGTACCCACTTGTAAACGGGGCAGAGAAAGATCCACTGTGTTTTGCCAGCATAGTTCAGATAAGCAAGAAACCAAGAACACCTGCAGAGCAGGTTGTAGCCAGTAAAATCAACAAAAGCCTATCTTTCCTTGCTCTTCCTGCCTGGGCCCCCACCCTTTTCTGCATTAACTATTTACTCTGTCCTTAGCATGGGAAATAAGGCAAGAGGTCTGAGATCCTGTATAACCAGGCTTTTTATACTTGAGGAACAAATGCTCTCCCTCCCAGATTTTCCTTCTTTACTCCAAGGTCCCAGAAGATCTCAACCTTCACCATTTCTGATATCTCCAACCATCCCCAGTCCCCAGCCTAGAGCTTCTCTATCTCAACAGGCTGAGAGTGAATTCCACCACCTCTACCCTTTTACACACCTGCTCCGAGCAGTTTTCCTCCTCCCAGACTGGGCAGGCAGGTCGCAGTTCTCAGGACCACATGATTCTCTGCTACCAGAGAATAACTACAAAGCAGTTAATTATGACTAATCTTAACCTAACACACTTTTTAAAAAACTTCTCTGGATTGGCAACCTTCAAAAATTAACCCCAGAATTCCAAAATTTTGAACTAACACAGCAAAATTATCTCATGTGTACAGACAGACAGCACAAAATAGCTTTCACTTCACACATACTCTCACACTTACATTTATAATTAGACCACAATATCACAGAATAACAAAGACAATTCCAACCAATAGAGGATCACCAGGCACCATCATGTGCCAGGATCTGGTCTCAGAAGTAGCATTGCGTCCAGCCTTCCAGAGACCCTAGATGGGCACCCAGAAACAGAAACAAGTTTCTTCTGGTAAAAATCAGATCCAGGTGGCCCCAATGTTCCAATTTCTCCTTTAGGGACGTAAGCACAGGTGACCAGGGGTGCCTCAGGCAGTCTCTAAACAGACACTGACAAGTATGACCCAAGGTTACTTACTCAATATTGACCAAGACAGACATGCAATGGACGAATCACACATGGTTTATTTACCAGAATCCTGGTGGTTTCCAGAACTCAGCAGGCCATCCGGGGATCCGCGCCGACAGACACACACGCACATGGACATGGGGCGACTTGTTTGAGGTCTCGGTTTCACAGCTCATGGTTCGGACTCACGGTCCACAGCAGAGCTCGTAGGGGAGTGGAGAGTGACCATCTGGGGAGCAGCAGAACAGGTGTCTCCGACTTCCTCTGGGGCTTGCTGTTTCTATGTGCTTAGATTGGGTCTGCAGTGTGTCTTATCGGCGAGTCCCAGGAGCGTTGCTATCTGGTCTTACATATGGGGTACAGATCACTTTATCTATTTCCTACATACAGGCCACTCAAGGGCACTTATCAATTTGTTTACATTGCATTCCATACTTTCAGATGTCACACTTTAATTCTACACTTTAACACTTATTCTATATTATATTTTATCCTTATTACTATTACTATAACATCCAATCAGAGTCAATCAGGAAATTTAGCAGGCAGGGTCTCCGACCTCTACCAGTCCTGGGGCTGAGGAACATCTCTCAGAGATCTCCCCATGGATTGGAGAGTCCAGAGACCCCGGTGGGCTATGGACACAGGACCAGTCAAAGGCTGGTGCATCTTGCTGGGGCATCTCCAAATATTGTGAAGCGATGCAAGTGAAAGACCACTGGAGCCCAGACCAAATTAAAATTTAGGTAGCCTTTATTTGCTAGCCCTGGGACTGCTCTGCCATCCTCCATGCAGGGAGACCAGAGAGCAGCGCTGACCCTTTGTGCAAGACCACTTATAAGCACATTTATCACAGCCTGTTTTTGTAAAACAAGCAACCCAAGATAAAACAGTTTTCCCAAGCAACGTCAGAGTCATGCCATTGACGACCATGCCACCCACAGGGTCATCCAGTTCTTCAGAAAGCTGACAGTGAATAACTACAAAGCAATAACTACATGCTGGACAGAGACCGTGAGACCATATCTCAAGGCCTGGCCTACATGCTGGACAGAGACCGTGAGACCATATCTCAAGGCCTGGCCTGGTGTCAGCACTGACAATTCTATCTAAGGCATAGTCCATGGTCTCTCTGGAGTGCTCAAAAATTCCCACTCTCTAACAACATAAAAATTCTTCTAAGGGGACTGAGCTTTTAACATATTTAATGTCCCAATTTTATATATAATCTGTTGAAAGTTTATTTATAGAGTATCAAAGATGTACTGGAATAAATATATTTGGGCTCTAGCTGATATCCCTTTGTTTGGAGGAAATATTTCAGCTGTGAATTTTGTTCCTGAGATTTTAAAGACATACTAAATCATTATAAAACCATAAGAAAAATTGATGTACTTAATTGGACAAAAAAAGAATATGATTAGCTTAATTTTTCAGAATGGTAAGAGAATTCCACTAAGACCTATTTCCTACACTATACTTTTCTATTTGAACAAAGATTAATAAAGAAGGGAATGAAAATGAGATAACATAAGACTTTTTAGCATCGTTAAAAAGAAAAATATATGTCATATTGACTTACCAGTTTCTTGATTTCATTTTAAGACTCTAAAGCTTTATAGTTTATTAACTAATGGCTTTAAAATATAATAATCACAGTGAACTTTTCATTGTAAAGACATTTTATAAAGAAACTTGGCCCATTTCATTATACAATGTTATTTCTTAATAATTTAGCAAACATTGACTTCCTGGTGTGAAATGAACCAACCTAAGTCATTTTAAAAATGCATAAGATTCCCTAGGTAACTATCAATTTTAAATAAGAACAGTATATAATATCCTAAAGTTTATACCTTCTATTTGAAAATATGGTTAATTTCATTGCAATCATAGTTCTCTATCATCTATCCCAATTGAATTGACATTTCAGGGATTCTATGATCTTCCTCTCTTAGGCTGTTTGCTGAAGAGATAAGAAATACTGAAGAATCCATCTTCCAGACAACTTGAAGCACTCTGCGTCATGGATTTCATTGTTTTTTTTTCCTTTTTATTATAAAAGTAGAGAAGCATAAACAGCACTAGAACAATTATTGTTCTATAATGATAGATGTTAAGTAGATCTCAGAAACTGGCATTGAATTTGGAAATAAAAATAACCTAAAGAAACAAGCAGAAATTTTATCCTGAAGGAAAATTCCAATAATAAGGCTGACTCAGTAATCAAACTTTGTTCTGAGACTAAGGAACATAAGAATTTTTAGTAGGGCAATGAAAATATAAAGGCCACCTAATTTTGAGACTCTGCCTAAATCCTGGGAGCCTTAAAAGCTGATGCCTTAAATCTCAAAAACCTAGGTGTCTAATTGTGTCATTCTACCCACTGACGGTATATGACGAGAGACCGAATGGTGAATATCAAAATGCCTAATCCTAGGCAGGCTCTTCTCTGGTTCTGCTTCCTTTCCGGAGGTGGTAAGTAAAATGGACTCAGTCACATGGTCTAGCCCAGGAGGTAAGTTTAGCATAGGTTTTGGATTTTGTGGGGAGATAGAAGAGGGCATCACAGGGATAAATAATGATGAAAGGAGACTACTTTGGGTATTGAACACATAACAATACACAAATGACGTATTATTGAATTGTGTACCTGAAACATATATAATTTTATTAACCAATTCAACCCAATAAAATCATTATAAAAGTAAAAAAATTGAATCAATATAACACCCTATTTTCTTTTTCTTGTTTAAAGTATTACAAATAATAGTACATAGGTCTCCTTTTCCCCCATTGACCTCCCCCTGCCTCCGCTACCTCCTGGCACATGCCCTCATCCTATCCTAGTTCATGCGCTCCCCTTACCCCCCAGACTCTGTGTCCATTGGTCATGCTAATATGCATGCATAAAAGTCCTTCAGCTGATCTCTAATCCTCTCCCCAACCCTCCCCTGCCTTTCCACTGTAGTTTTACAGTCTTTTCTATGCTTCTTTGTCTCTGTATCATTTTTTTTTTGGTCTTCAGTTTATGATGTTCTTTATATTCCACAAATGTCTATATTAGATTCTCTAATGTTTGGGGAAAAAAAGAAATACAGCATTTTTTTCCCAAAAGTTAGAAGGTTCAGGCTGGCCAGCATGGCTCAGTGGTAGAGCATTGGCCTACTATGAACCAGGAGGTCACAGTTCAATTCCCGGTCAGGGCACACGCCCAGGTTGCAAGCTTGATCCTCAGCGTGAGGTATGCAGGGGGCAGTTGATAATGATCTCTCTCATCATTGGTGTTTCTATTTCTTTCCCCCTCTACCTTCCTCTTGGAAATCAATAAGACTGTATTTAAAAAATAATAAAGGAAAAATTAAAATGTTCATGTGATTCATTGCTGAAGACATAAGGAAAAGCAATTCAGCAAAACAATCCCTGGCTCAAGTAGACCCTGATGTGTGGGCAGCACAGTCATGATTGGCCACATAGGCATGCTCCATATTCCTGTATAAACTAGGTTCCCACCTGACATCTCACACTGATTTGGCTCTCATTTAACTTCCAAGGAACCCATGTCTATGCCTTGAGAAGTAATCATTCTAGGGTTGGAGGAATTTGTTTGTAAATATGGGAAATGTAGTTTTACTAAATTTGGATACAGGGAAGTTTTGCTATGTTATTCCCTAATAGAAAGTAAGACAAAATAAAAATTGTGGTAGGAAAGACAGAGCTATTTTTTAGACTTCACTATAGTACACAGCAGAGCCACAGAACTATGAAATTTAAAGGGAGTCCCTGGCAGAATTTAAATGCAAGCAGCAGTGTATCAGAAAAGGTGGCTGGCAGAGGGACCTGTTGCTTACAAAAGTAACACTACTGAGCATAAACAGTGAGATTTAAGAAGATTAGCTAAGTTGAAGAGGAAATAGTAATGGAACCTAGCAAAAGTATTTGTGTCTTTCAAGAACTGCAGGATCCTATTCAAGTAACAGGTAATATCTAAGGAGTGTGATGATATGGGACATTCTGAAAACCAGAGGTCAACTGAAACTGAAAATTGGGGGGAGTGGAGGAGACATACAACACACAATAACAACAATAACAACTCTATGGTATATTTGACCAGACTTCATGCGCATATGAAAAAGTTCCTAAGGTCTACGTTCTACAATATTGATTCTGGCTGCTCCCCAAGTCCAATTGCCCTTCTCAATGGAATCTTTCTAAAATAAAATGAAAATAATGAGCCTGTTATTGTTATTATTTTATTAAGAAGGATTCTATTTAGACTTTGTACATATGCTCTGGTATGAATGTTTGTGTCCCCACCAAATTCACACATTGAAATTCTAACACCCAAAGATGATTGTGTTAAGAGGTACTTAAGGCATAAAGGTGAAGTCCTCAATAATGGAATTAGTGCCTTTCTAATGGAGAAACCAGAGAGATCTCTAGCATCATTCCTCCATGTGAGGTCAGAGCAAAAGGTGCTATTTATGCCTTCAACTGTAGACATGTCATCTGCAATTAATCTGATCTTGGACTTTCAGAATCCAGAACTACAAGAAATAGTTTCTGTTCTTTGCAAGCCACCCAGTCTATGGTGTTTTGTTACAGCAGTCCAAATAGACAACAAATAAAAGCCCTCAGATATTTCAGAAATGTAAAAATATAAAAGAAGAAGAACAAGTGCAGGAGAAGGAGGAAGATGAAAAAAGAAAAAGAAGAGGGAGGAAAAGAGGAAGAAGAATGAAACATGAACTGATTTGTAGAGTTCTGCTGAAGGGTGTGGCAACAGACCTACATGTGTCTCAATAAAAATTATGCATTTCTTCTTCTCTAAACTAAATACTTAGCTTTTTCTCTTGATTGATCAGGAGACATTTTTTATAATTTATAAATCATGATGGTTATATAACTGCAACAAGCAAATGTAAGTGCCAGCCTTATTTTTAAGCACTTATCTGTGCTCTACTAGGTTCTACAAGCTTTAGCTTGTATTGGTCACCTACATCATTAGGAAGCACTAAGATTTTGTACATTTTAAATAAAAATGAACAATGATCATAAATATATTACTATTCACATTTTACATTTGAGAAACAAATATTCAAAGACAGGTAACTTAAATGTTTAAGCTGTGTATGATAATTTGGTAATAAATAAACACATTACATATAGAGACATAACACATATATGCAAAATTCCTATAATTGCATCAAATATCCACTTTGCCTTCATAGTGAAAATCTGGCTAAGTCCCATTTGTACATGGTTCTATTTTTTCATTAACTCTCCATTTCTTTTAGACTTAACCAAGCCATGTTACCTGTCAATGATGGAAAAGAGCTCTATGTGAATTATTCATTAGGATGAGTAGGGAAACATTGCACTCTTGAAACAGTGCTTCTGCTACCTAATACAGGATTACTTGTCAGCTGTCCACCTACACAGGCTTTGTTCAATCTGGCTATTGCCAGTTTAATTAAAGAACTTTTTAAAAAAGTAAAACTAGCCCACTTCTTTACATTTTAAAATTGCCTTTGTATTTACTCTATTGAGAAAATCCTCCTGCCATTGTATTACTTTGCAGTACTTTCTCTGAAATTATGTGATGACAATAGTTTGCTTTAATCACTCAGTTAAGAGAGGGCATCTGTGAGCAGATTATTATGTACTACTAGTGGCCCAATGCAAGAAATTTGTACATGAGGGGGTTCCCTTAGCCCGCTTGGGATGTCTGAGTGCCAGTTTAGGTGGGATAGAGCCTAAATCGGCAGTCAGACACCCCTCTCACAATCTGAGACTGCTGGCTCCTAACCACTTACCTGCCTGCCTGCCTTATTGCCCCTAACTGCCTCTGCCTGTCTGCCTGTTTGCCTCTAACCCCTCTGCCTGCCTGCCTGATCACTCCTAACCCCTCTACCTGCAGGCCTAATCTCATCTCCAACTGCTCTCCCCTGCCAATTTGATTGCCCCTAACTGGAAAAGTGCCAGGAGCCAATGATTGCCTAGGAGGTGGAGCTTTTCACGTTGACTGGCATAGAAACTGACCATTCAGAACCTAATCTGGGTGAACAGTGAAGGCAAAACCTATTTGGTGTAAGGTGTAAGAAAGCGGTTCAATTTTTTAATGAGTGGTTTGGCAGTATAGTGCATATGGCTGGCTATCAGTCCAAATATAGGGATTATGTATTTTTGTCTGCCAAGATCATCTCCTCCTGATAAAAAAGGCTCCACCCATTTAAGAATCCTATCTCATATGATCTATCTATACTACTAAAAGGGTAATATGCTAATTAGGCTGGGTGGATCAGCCATCTTCTGGATGTCCACCTTCCTTCTGAACAAAGCCATGGTGGTGGGGGCCAAGAAAGAGGCCATTAGTGGCAATTAGGCCAGTAGGGGAGTGCAGTTGGGGGCAAGATCAGGCTGGTAGTGGAGGGCAGTTAGGAGCGATCAGGCAGGCAGGGCTAATCAGCAGTCCCAGCAAAGGCCAGAGAGAAAGAAAGGTGTGGCTGCTGGCCAGGCCCTGAGAGAAAGAGTGAGGCAAGATCTGATCAGCAGCTGCCATGGAGGTTACAAATCAGACCCTACTTCTCTCTCCAGGCCTCTCATCAGGCCTGGTCCACAGCACCCTTGGCACTCAGTGCTGAGTCACTGTGTCTGCACCAATGGGCAGTCAGTGCTGGGTCACCAGGGCAACCCAACACTGACTTCTGGTTGGTCAAGCCTTCAGTGGTTTTGGAAGTTATGGACCCTGGGTTTTTATATATTAGGATGACTGCATTTATTCATTTGCTTTATCAGCAATTATTATTTAACTAGAGGCCTAGTGCATTAAATTCGTGCACCAGGGTGCAGGGAGGTGTCCCTTAGCCCGGCCTGCACCCTGTCCAATCTGGGACATTCCTCTCACAATCCAGGACTGCTGGCTTCCAACTGCACACTTTCTTCCCTTCCTGACTTCCCCTAACTGCTTCTGCCTGCCAGCCTGATCAGTCCCTAGCCACTTAGGGACTACATCTCATTGATGTCTAACTGCTCTTCTGCCAGCCTGCTTTTCCCCAACTGCCTTCCTCTGATGGCCTGGTCACCCCTAACTGCCCTTCCCTGCAGGTCCAGTCACCCCCAACTTTCCTCCTCTGCCAGCTTGGTTATCTGTAACTGTCCTCTCTGCAGCTTGATCACCCCCAACATCACTTCCTTGCAGATCTGGTCCCTCACAACTGCCCTCACCTGCTGGCCATCTTGTGCTCGCCATCTTGTGTTCACATGGGACAGGATCTTTGACCACATGAGGACAGCCATCTTGTGTGTTGGAGTGATGGTCAATCTGCATATTACTCTTTTATTAGAAAGGATAGAGGCCTGGTGCATGTGAGGGGGCCAGCTAGTTTGCCCTGAAGGGTGTCCTGGATCAGGCTTGGGGTTCTCTTGGGGCATGAGGTGGCCTGGGCAAGGGGCCTGTGGTGGTTTACAGGCTGGCCATGAACCCTAGTGACCCAAGTGGAGGTCCTGGTATCTGGAATTTATTTATCTTCTACAATTGAAACTTTGTAACATGGAGATTCCTGCTTGGTCAGTGGTGGCAGGCATTTCTGTTGGAATTTATTTACCTTCTATATTTGAAACGTTGTAGCCTGGAATGGAGGCAAATGACAGCCAGGGCTGCTGAAGCTTGGCTTCCTCCATTGCAGGGTCAACCCTAGTCTCTGGTCTGCTCTTTCCAGCTCCGTGGCTGCTGCCATTTCTGTTGGTATTTATGTATCTTATATAATTAAAATTTTGTAGCATTGAGTGGAGGCCAAGACCATCAAGGGCAGGTGCAAAGCTTGGATTCCTGCATTGCCAGGGAAATCCAAGCCTTCCTGCTGCTCTCTGTGGCCACAGCCATCTTGGTTGGGGTTTATTTGCATATTTGCTCTTGATTGGCTGGTGGGTGTGACTTGTGGGCATGGTGAATGGGTATAATGGAGGTCTGGTCAATTTGCATATTACTTTTTTATTTTATATAGGACTAGAGGCCCAGTGCATGAAATTCTTACAGTGAGTGGGGGTGTTTCTCAGCCTAGCCTACACCCTCTCCAATCTGGGACCCCTGGGTGGATGTACAACTACTGATTTAGACCAGATCTCTGCTAACCCATCATCCCCAACTGCCCTCCCCTGCCAGCCAGATCACCCCCAACTTCCCTTCCCTGCAGGTCTGGTCACCTCCAACTACCTTCTCATGCAGGCTTGATTGCCCCCCAACTGCCCTCCCCTGCTGACCTGATTGCACACAACTACTCTCCCCTACCAGTCATCTTGTGGCCGCTATATTTGACCACATGGGGGCAGCCATCTTGTGCAAGGGTGTGAGGGTCAATTTGCATATCTCCTCTTTATTATATAGGATAATTTTATTCACATCTCCTTTATTCATCTTTGAAATACATGCATGTACATTAACTTTCACACTTAATTTAATGTTAAAATTAGATGTCAGTATTTCTTTTCCAAGGTCCATAAGCAATAACCTTAATCAAGGTACAAGCCCTTTCTTTCAACCATTCAGAAAGAGGTTACCATCCCTGCTCTTACATAGCTCACTACAAAGCCATCACTTTATAACATACTCTGGACATTTTTAATTTTTATCCTGTCTGTCTTAAAATGTTTTCTTTACCCCAGTGCAGAGTTGCTCAACTTTAGTATTATTAATATTTTGGGCACATAATTCTTTGTTGTAAGGGGTTGTGCTGCTCATTGCAGGCTGTTTAGCAGCATCCCTGGCCTCTGTCTGCCAGATGCAGTAGCACCTGTTTCCTCCCAAAGTTATGACAACCAAAAAGGTTCCAGACACTGTCAAGTGTCTTCTGTGGGCAGATTCCACTCTGCCAGCCAGTTGATTACAAAGCATTTATTGCTTATCTTACTCAATAGATATGTGTTCTTTGTTCCTAGAATTCTTCAATATCTGTTGTATTTTCAATTTAAAGGCTGACACTGTGGTACAAAATGAATTTCATCCTATCTAATAAAAGAGTAATATGCAAATTGACCATCACTCCAACACACAAGATTGCTGCTCCCATGTGGACACAAGATGGTCAACAAAAGATGGCCAGCAAGGGAGGGCAGTTGGGAGGAACCAGGCCTGGGGGTAATCAAGCCTCCAGGGAAGGCAGTTAAGGGTGACCAGGCTGGCAGAGCAGGGAAGGTGGGGGCAACCAGACCTGCAGGGAAGGGCATTTTGGGGGGGCCAAGGTTTGAAGGGCAGAGCAGTTGAGGGGGTCCAGGCCTGCAGAGGAGGGCAATTAGTGGTGACCAGGACTGCAGGAGTGGGCATTTAGAGGCAAACAGATGGGTAGGGGAGCAGTTAGGCATTAAGCAAGCTTGCAGGGAAGTGGTTAGGGAAGTGATAGGCAATCTTTTGAGCTTGGTATGTCAAAATTCGCCAAAAATGAGCATAATTTGGGTGGTGTTTCACTTCGAAAAAAAAAACATAATTTCATGATATTTATAGTTTAAATAACAAAAATATATAATTATAATATATAGCTATATTTAATAAACCAAAAACTAATTATTTAATTTACCTTAGTGACGTCTTTGTTCATCTGGCAGCCAGTTTCTCTTGTTGGTCTTGATATTATTTAACTTGTGTGGGGTACCGTGAACTAAGATAAGTGAGGGGGAGGGAGAATTCTTTAACTAACCTGAATATTAGTGACTTTTTTATTGCTGAATTTCATTGGCTAAACCTTCAATTGAAGGTTGGTATTTGTACACTTGAAGCCCAAGCAAGCGCTACTAACTTCATCTGTCAATCTGTTTCTTTTGTTGGTTTTGATATTATTTAATGCTGAGAATAAGGTCTCACAAAAGTACATAGAGAGAAAAATTGTGAGTAAAATCATTGATGTATTTTTCAGGGTGCTAAAAGTATGTGGTAATCAGTTCCAGGCACTCCAAATTTCCTGTTCATAGTGGGACTCCTCTTGATTCTCCAAGCAGCACCTTTCCAGAGTCTCAAGCTTTGACCTCAAGTCGACAAACACCTGAGCCCAGATGCTGTCTTGAAATTCTGTAAGTTGCGTCTCCAAATCATCAATTTGCATCCATTGGAAATGATTTAATTCCAAACTACTGTAGACTACTACATCAGGATACTTAATTACTTTTATTGTCTGTTCTAGGCTTCTAAATTGATTAAATCTATCACTGAACTGGTCAAGTAATGAGTCTAAAACATGCTGGTACTTTATATGCAAGGGTTCCACTTCATTTTGTACAGCTGCGCTGGCCTTCTCAAAATACTTTGTTACTCAAGGAAAATACTTATAAGTTTTTGTTTCTACATCTTGCTTGAAAATTTTAAGTGTACTTTTAAAAGCTTTTATGTATCCAAATGTAATGTCAATACTTTTGCCAAAACCCTGTAACTTTAAGTTCATTTCATTAATATGAACAGAGAGATCTGTAGAAAATATCAGGGTGTTGACCCATTTATCGTCATTGAGCTGAGAAAAGTTTTCCAGATCCTTATCCTCAAGAAATACCTTAATTTCTTCAAAGCACTCTACAAAGCACTCAAAAACTTTGCCTTGGCTCAGCCATCTTACATTATTGTACATCAGTAGTCCACTGTAGATGGAATCAACCTCCAGTAAAAGTACAGAAAATTCTCCCTTGTGAAGGGGGCGAGCAGCTATTAAATTAACTATTTTTGTAACAACTGATATTAAGTCATTTAAGTCGGTGAATCCTGCCTTGGTACATAAAACCTCCTGATGGATAGATAATACAATGAAAAGGCACAAAGGGATGTCCAATAGCTTCCTGTTAACAATTTGACATATCCGACTTTTCCCCACACCATGTTTGGTGCCACATCTGTTGTCACTGACACAACTTAAGAGATAACAATGCTTAAGTCACTGAATGTTTGTATAACAACCTTACATATTTTGCTTCCTGATGTACTTGTTGGCACTGATACTAACTTTATCAACTCTTCTCTCATTGTGAGACCATCAGAATATCGATCAGTAATGGTCAACTGAACATGTGATGTGACATCAGTAGTTTCATCAAGAATTATTGAAAAATACTTACAATTATTTATGTCTCTCTTTAATTGATGTTGTATGTCTGTATTCAGTCTCATTATTCAGTCTTTTATGATATTTCTACGGAGTGGTAACTTAGATATTCTCTTAATAATTGCATCTTTATTCTGCATATCGTGAAATAGAACTGCTGAACATCTTAGGAGAGTTTCTTTACTAAATTTTTTCTCACTGAGTGCTTTTCCATGCTGAGCTGTGGAGTGAGCAATGCTAAAACTTGCAGATGTTAAATTTGTAGAGCCTTTTATAAATTTAAGATGGATTTAGATTGGCTCTTATTAAGGTATAGCTGCCTGGAAATGTATTCCTTCCTTTCATCCTCACTTTTTTTTCAAGAGCTGAGAATGATGAGTTTAAAAATGTCTATTTATATTCCACATTCTGCATACTATCATTTCAGTACATAGAACGCAAGATGATCTGCCATTATTTTCAATAATGCCATACCTCTCAGTCCATGTCTCTTGAAAGTGTTGGCTACTGCTACTACCACTTCCTTTACTTAAGCTTGTTTTTTTTTTGGGGGGGGGGATTCTCCATCAGGGAGGCAGTGACAGAAGGTGGAATTATAGATAGCCTGTTAGCCTTGCAGGCAATTATGGGCTAACTAGCCTAACTGATCACCAGATGGCCCATGTAACTGTCTTTTAGGGAAGGGCAGGGTTAATAAGCAGAAATAGGGGTTAATAAGGATGCACAACAGTAATAGTGGTGAAATAGAATCTGCACTATGCTCAAAAATGACATTCCTTATAAAATTTAAGATGGAAACGGCACCATATCACAGGCCCTCGTCTTTCCCATCCTCCTCCTCACTTATCTCAGTAATGATGGTCAATTAGAAATCCACAACACCCCAGAAACGTACATAGGATGATGGTTGCTGTGGCTATATGGTTACTGGTAATGGCAATCACAGGGCATTCTGCTGCTCCATACTCTGCAGGCCAGAAGTGAGGTCAAATATCCCCTAACTGCCTAACCGGAAGTCCCAGAACTAGATGCTCTGTGCCAGAGTTCTATTGTTTTGGCCTACAGAGCTCTGGCACAGTGTCTACACTACACTACAACAAATGTTTCATCGTTACTACTGCACCTAGCCACGCGGTAGCCGAGGATGAAATGTTCTTTTTGGCATGTGGCCCCATACCTCTCTGTATGCAACCGCATGCGGCTGCGTGTCATTGAAAATGTCTATGTGTGTCAGTGCTGACATGCGTGTCATAGGCTTGCCATCACAAGGTTAGGGGGTAAGCATGCTGTCAGGCAGAAGTGTTTAGGGGCAATCAGGACGGCAGGGAGATGAACACTTGGGAGCCAGCAGTCCTGGATTGTGAGAGTGATGTCCAACTGGCCGTTTAGGCCCAATCCTATGGAGTTCGGGCCTAAATGGGCACTCAGCCATCCCTCGAGGGTTCCCAGATTAGAGAAGGTACAGGCTGGGCTCAGGGACAATCCACCATGCATGAATTTTGTACACTAGGCCTCTAGTTTATAATATATAATTAATATTATTGTATTTTATTGTGTCCTGCTAATTAACTATATCATTAAATTATATTTATTTCAGAATACAAAACATATTATTAGATGCTAATTCAAAAAGGCTATTGGAAAGAAAACATGTATGAAATAATGTCTCAATCATTTAGACACTGAAAAAGATCTTTATTAAAGGTAAACTATACAACAGGTATATGCTAGGTTCTTATATGAAAATTATTTAATGAGCAATTTTAACAATTAACATAAAAATATGAAATGGGCATGAACCTACATGAGCCAACAAAGTCTCCTTGGAGAATTGCCACATAATGAAAGTTTAGCAGATTATGAGAACCTAGCAATCAGATGATGGTGAAGCTGATAATTTGTTATTTAATTCATGCTGGGCAGTTGGCCAAGCACTTAATGGCACTAAATCTAATCTTTCTACTTTATAATTAATATTTATAATTAAATAAAATAATCAATAATTCTTTGAAGTAACTTTTATTATTGTCATTTTAGAAATACAGATTGAGTGGTGTAGGGAGGTAAATAACTTGCTGGAAGTCATGCAAATTAAGTTGTTTAGTTAGGTGTGAACCCCAGATTTGAAAGCCCTTGAACATTGCATTACATTACATTTTGTTTCTACATTCTATCACTTTATAAAAACCTTAAAAGTTGGTAGCACTTGGAACAAAGATATTTAAAGGGTTGAAAGGAGGGGGTGGGGGTTTGTGGGATAAGAAGAGGATTCTGAATAGCCTTAAAAGGTATCAGTGATCAGATTATGAAAAGCTATGTTTGAGAGTTTGGAAATAGGCTTAAATGCAATGGAAAACTTAAAACAAGTTGCAAAGGAGCTCACTTCATTAAGTTAACATTTTTGAAGATTCCTCTTATCTCAAGAAAGCATCGCTGATTGGAGGAGGTGGGGAGTTAAGACAAAGATTGAGGTGAGAGATAAATGATGTCCTTGGTTGATGGAAGTGGATTTGGAGTTAACTGGATGCATTTGAAATTTACATGGGAAGGAACTGCAAATTGACTTTCTCAGAAAGCTGACTCTACTCTAAGATGGCAATGAACATTCAGGTGGGAAATTACAAATTGCTTTTGAGAATAAATAACAACTGCAAGGTAAGAGAAATGACACCTGTGGGACTGAGCAGAGAGTAAAGTTAGGCTGAAATCCAGCATCAAGAAATTAGTTAGCTGTAACTGAGTTGAGCATTCAAAATTGCATGGGCTGGAGTGAAAGTGCGCGGCTTAATCCCCGCACTCAGCTGTCCTGTATGTCCGGAAGCCTTAGCTGGGAGCAGCCTCTGAAGAGATGGAGCAGCTGATGACTGTCGGGTGGCAGCTCTTCTAGTCTAGATCCTTCCATCCTGAAGAGATGGAGCAGCTGATGACTGTCAGGTGGCAGCTCTTCTAGTCTAGATCCTTCCATCCTGAAGAGCTAATGTGTTGGTGCATCACAAAATTCAGAACAGAAGGATCTCTGCAAGGGTTGGAAGAGTAGGGTGAAGAGGTATCAATGGTGATGAACTGGCTAACAGATTCAGCAGTATAGCAAGTGGCCTTTTCAGATGCTAAGGTCATCATCAATAACTAATCAGGTATGTACAGAAGTGTGATTAAATTGATTTTGGATAGGTAGATTTGTATTTGTACCTATGCAGTGTCCAAGTGAAAAAATATAGTAGCTCAGATGCAGGAGAGAGGTCTGATAAAAATTTGAGAGTCATCATTATGCAGTTATAATTTCTTATATGGAATGAATAAAATTACTCATGGGTAATGTTTAAAGAGAGAAATTAGTGTCCATAAATGCAAACCTAGAACCATTTTATTTGGGATTGTTTATTTTTATATCTGACAGATATTTAATATCCTATCTTTATCCTAGTCCCATATTTTACTCACCATCAATTATAGGAGAGAAAGGAACAGCATTTCTCAAAAATGTCAGGTAATTCTCTAAGAAAGAATAGATAGTCAATGATGGAGCATTGTATCATATGATTAGCTATCTGATAAGTGCGCAAGAGTTCACATTAGATTTCTATATTTTGTTCTTGATTTTTGTTGACTATCTGGTAACTGTTAGTTTTCTGCTTTATATTTTTCTAAACACTTCGTCCATTTCATCTCTTTTTGGCTTATTTCTTAATTTTGAAATAGCACTGTGTCAGAACAAAATATGGTAATATATATACAGCACTTTGGGGCAAAGTAAAATTGCACAATTTGCACTGTGTTTTTGCTATTTATTCAGTTTCTTTGTTCTAATGTGTTTTATTTTTTTCTATGCTTATTTTTCTTTTGATGTCTCCATAGACCTTTTGAAATTAAAGCTTCGGAATTGACTGTTAAACTTATTAAACTTATTAAGCTTATTAAGTCTATTCATTTTCTTCTGACTAAAATTATTCAATTATCAAACAAATAATGGTAAGGTTAAGAGGTCTTTTTATCAAGAAACTTTGAAAATCGTTATCCTAATATACATATATGTTATTATGTGCTAGTAGGATAATTGAAATGAATGTCACTATTTTGATTTCTCAAATTTACTCTTATCTTAGGGAATGTTTGTTTCATATTTTAAAAACAGAAAGCCTGTGCTAATCTCTAAATATGTTGCAAAAATATTTAATATATTCGGTTATGGTCATCTTTCTATTGGTTCTATACAGTAACTTCATTTAAATCTTAGTAACTTTAAAATCAGGTTAGTAATTTTCTTAATTCAGGAAGATGTTACTATTGAAACTAAAATGATTTTTTTGCTGAATTAAATTGTTATTATGGAGAACCAAGATGGCGGCAGAGGTAAAACACCTATCTTGCCGTCATACTCAGCAATTTTAATACTACAACTTAACGAAAGAACAAACACCTTCCAGAATCACCAGAAAGCTGGCCAAGTGAAAATTCCACAAATAAAAGTGAAAATAAGACACTGTGACTCGGAGGAGTGGCGGCGGACAGCTTTGAAAGATTCGCGCGGAGAGGTTTGGAGCGCGCGCAAGCGGAGAGGGCGGGCGGCTGAAAACCCGCCAGTTTTCTCGAACGGGGAAACAAAGACGTCCCACTGGACTGATTCTCCAGCTTTGGGTGAGGTCCAGAGAACCCACTATCATACGGGGTGAAAATTGGACAGTGGGAGGGCACGCCGAAGCTCGGGTGCTGCAGGGTCTCCCGGCCTGTGGAGAAGGCAGCTTGCATGCAAACAGCTCAGCTGTGTGAACACATAGAGAGTGCTCTGCAACTTGTCTCTCATTTGGAAAACCGCCAGTCTGCTTTGTTTTACAACCCTGGGTGAGACATTGGGTGTGCAGAGTCATTTGGGGAGAGTCTGAATTCCCCGGCAGCTGGTGGAGCTCAGCAGCGACTCCCTCTCAGAGGTGCTGGCGGCCATTGCCCCCAGCGCAGGGTCCCTGGGGCCACACAGGGTGGAGCTAACGCTGTCTGCTTGGCCCAGAGACTCCGCCCATCCAACCTCAGCACAGCTGAGCTTCACAGACAATTGGCTTGGAGGTCAACCCCTCCAAGTGCTAACAACGATTAACCTGAGCTTAACTTCAGCAAGACTGTGCAACCCATATCCACCTCAGGTAACTGGGGAGGCTGAGCCACTGTCCCTAGTAGGAAATCTACCACACAAAGCTAATTGACCAACTCAGGGAAGCAGCCACCATGCAGAGACATGGAAAGAAATCAGATGTGAAAGAAATGGAGGAAATAAAAACGACTGGACATGGAATTCAAAACCACGGTTATAGGGCTTCTCGAGAGGCTCCTAGAAAAGGTCGAGGCCTATAAGGAAATAAGCAAGACCGCAAAGGAAATGAATGAATCCTACAAGGAAATGAATGAGACCCTCAAGGATATGAACGAGACCTGCAAGGAAACTATCAAGACCAGTGTGGAAATGATCAAGACCAACGTGGAAATGTATGAGTCCTACAAGGAAATGAAGGAGACCCTCAAGGATATGAAGGAGACTCTCAAGGATATGAAAAAGGACCAATCAGAAATTAAGCATACACTGACTGAAATAAAAAATATTATACAAAGACCTAAAAGTGCTCTGAAGCACCCCATAACCAAGTTAAAGATGTGAAATACAAAGAGGTAAAATCCACTCAGCTAAAAAAGCAAGAATCCAAAAGAATCCAAAAAATTGAAGATAGTGTAAGGGGCCTCTGGGACAACCTCAAGCATACCAACATCCGAATTATAGGGGTGCCAGAAAAAGAGAGACAGCAAGACAATGAAAGCCTATTTGAAGAAATAGTGACTGAAAACTTCCCACACCTGGTGAAAGAAACTGACTTAGGAATCCAAGAAGCGCACCAAACCCCAATATATAGGAACCCTAAGAGGACCACACCAAGGCACATCATAATTAAAATGCCAAGAGCAAAAGACAAGGAGAGAATATTAAAAGCAGCAAGAGAAAAATAGATGGTTACCTATAAGGGAGCACCCATCCGATTGTCAGTGGATTTCTCAACAGAAACGATGCAGGCCAGACGGGAGTGGCAAGAAATATTCAAAGCGATGAACAGCAAGAATCTACAACCAAGATCACTCTATCCAGCAAAGCTATCATGCAGAATTGAAGGTCAGATAAAGTGCTTTGCAGATAAGAAAAAGCTAAAGGAGTTCATCACCACCAAACCAATATTATATGAAATGCTGAAAGATATTCTTTAAGAAGAGGAAGAAGAAAAAGATAAAAGTGTAAATTAGGAACAACAAATACACATCTATCAACAAATGAATCTAAAAATCAAGTGAATTAATAAGCTGATGTACAGGATAAACTGGTGAATGTAACAGAATCACGGACATAGAGAGGGAATGGACTGACAACTCTTGGGGAGAAAGTGGGTGTGGGAAGTGTAGCAAGAGTCTGGACAAAAATCATGCAACTATGGCTGAGGACAGTGGAGGGGGGTGAGGGCGGAGGGTAGGATGGGTACCAGGTGGAGGGGAAGTATAGGGTGGGGAAAAAAAAGGAACAATGTAATTAATAAACTGAACAATAAAGATAAAAAAATTGTTATTATGTATCAATTACACACATCAAAGTTAATTGTTTAGTGATAACCCATGGTCATATCATAAGGGGGGGGCAAGCTTTATCAGGGAAATAATGTCTAAATAATGTGATTAAGTAGAAGACACAGAGTAGAACAAAATACTATAATTCAAGATAAGAGAATCATACTTAAGCTATACTGTAAAATTATAATGCATTTCTTAAAGTATGAAAATACCATTCTAAAACATCCAGACCCTTGGTAATGTAGAAAAAAAACAAAGAATGGAAAGAATGCCTATAGATAAACGTGCGCCAGGAAGAATGACACTCTCCCATAAGAGTAACATAATTCACAAGCCTGAGGCTTAGACTATCTGGGAAATTATCATAGTAACATTGCTTGTGTTTGAGGCCACGTTTCTCCAATCAAGTAGGTCAAGGAGGAGAGAAAGGCTAATGCAGAAGAGCAGCCGGACAAATGATGTGGCTCCTTGAAAGGGGTTAAGCCTATAGGGGAAAATTTGGAGAGAGCTCTACAAGTAGAAGTACTGGCATCAGAAAAAGGCAATACTGAATTAATGTCAATAGTTTTAAATTTTGAACAGAAAATAGCTGGAGTTAAAGAAATTCTCAGTACTGATATTACTTAAAATGCTAGCTAAGGAGAAGTCTGTCTCCAAATTAGAGTATTTTAAAATCATATAGCATTAATCTATATCATTGAATGTATGTGATACATATTCATATACATATATGTATATAATAAAACATAATTAGGTGAGAAAACGCCACTCTCACTATGAAATGGAACATGATAAAGGCCATTGAAAAGATCGAGTTCTTCCTCCACGTGCATTTTATGTTTAACTATAGAGGCGTGGTAGAGTTGTTTTTAATTTTGGAGTTCGTGTCCTTGGTCAATGTTAGTATTATGTGATTTTTCCCTTTTTTATTTCATTTTAGCAATTTTTAAATATATTTTCAGGATCCTAATTCTATTATTTTTCAGTTATTATGATTAAAGTATATTCTGATAGTTTGTGGCTTTTCATTTGTCAAAGGCCTCCACTGGAACACAACAGTAGTTGAAAGTTTGCTTGTTCATTTTTCACTGCAGTGGGTAACCCACACTAATGAAACTGTGACACGTCTGAAGGAGAGTGATACAAAAGTCTTATCATAGGATGCAGGCTTTTGCTAGATGATTTTGTGGAGAGTTTCAGGAAGTTAGTTCTGTTATGGACTGGATTCTTTCAAGAAATAGGGGTAATTCTGATTGGTTATCTCAATAAACTTATCTAGAAGGAGGGAACTTAAGTATGAGTCTAAAGCTGTAATTGATAAAAAGCAGCAGTTACTCTGGGGGATGTTTGTTCATTTCTGTGATTTGGAAATGTTTGTATTTTGACTGTGTTTTGACATGATTATGGAGTAAGGGTTCCCAAATATGTATATCCACATTCTAATCCCAAGACCCTGGGCATGTTACTCAAAATGAAAATGGACTTTTCAGTTGTGATTAAGTTAAATATCTTGAGATGGGGCATCATACTGGCTACTTGGATGGGCCATAAATGCAAACAGGTGTCCTCATAAGAGAGAGGAAGAGGATGATTTGACTACAGAAGAGAAGGCAGTGTGCCTGCTGAACCAGAGATTGGAGTAATGGAGACACGAGCCAAAGAATGTAAGCAACCATTAGAGCTGGAAGAAGAAATATATAAATTTTATTCTAGAGCCTCAAGAACACACTTGCCCTGCCAGCACCCTGGTTTCGGCGCAATGGCTTAGTTTGGACTTCAATAGTAGAGCAGCTTTTTAACAAACCTAGTGAATAGGGCCTAGGTTCCTTGTCATGATTTCAAATGCAGCCCGCTGCACAAATGAAAACCTGCATGGCTATTTTTTTGTTCTTTTTTGCCTCTATCAATTTTTTCAAGTGATATCTTTGTCAACACTGCAGAAGTATTTGAGCTATTTTTTTTTAATCACAAAACCTGTGAATTTTTTAGCTTTTCACTTTTAGATCTAAGGACTTGAGTTGATTTTGATATATACTGATATGTTTGACCTACTATTTGCTATTATAACCATTAGAACCTTAATATCTACTGAGCACTTCAAATGATTAACTGAAACATACTTGGCATGAAATACTTGAGAATAGTCCCAGCCTTTCCTATAGTCTTAGATGATAGACTTTACCCAAGTAAGGCAAATGATAAACTATTTCTAGGAAATGGAAGACTATTTATACAATAAATCAATGACATTTACTAATAAACTAGCAGTGAAATTAGTTTCAAAGATGGAAAAGTCATCACTCAGAAAAATAGTTACATGTTTTTGCTTCTCCTGAATTCACTGTCGTAACTTGGACCGTGAAGAACACCGTGATAGATCGTCACGTTGGTGGTCCCAAATGAATCATGGCTCTCAGTATCCAAGCGCTTATGTAGGTTTCACTCAGATGACTCTGGCCTTTGCTATGTATCATTGCTTTGCCCAGTTGGGCATCAGAAAACATGACACAAAGAGAAAATTAATAAGCTTGCAATCATTGGGGTATTTTCACTTGAATCATTCTGTAACATGCAAGAAACCTGCGGTTCTACTACGCGTGGAAGACAATGTGGAGTAGCTGACAGCCATCACCGGATCCGGACATGCCACTGAGACTCTCTATAGCCCTCCATGCACAGTTGGGATGCCTCAATACTTGGAGAACATCTAATAGTTTTGTCATAAAAAATACTTTTCATTAGGGCATCTAAATATACCTTGTCCAATAAATATTTCAATGAAAATAAGTTTTATATTACCAATTTTAATTGGGGTAAAAAGTCCCTCAATCATACTCTTAAGTTATCTATATTTATATTTATCAACTCACCTATATCTCTGGTGTTTCCCTAAATTATTAAATTATCCCCATTCAATTCATAAATATCTAGTAGATAATTGGAGTCTTTTTTTTGTCTTTGATGTAATCATGTCTTAGATTTTATTCATCACTAATTTTTTCACCCTCAGAAAGAAGCACTGCAAAATATTCTTAATGTTTTGCCCTATCTAGAGTACACTGCCAATAGCCTTAACACAATGTATTGTATAACTCAGTGTTTTTCACTGTATAACACAAATGACATAAAAAACACTCTAGAATGTACTCACTGTTTTATTACAAGATGGTATCCGGACATAGCCTAAATTTAGAAAATAATAAAGACAATACTAAAATTATCATTTTTAGGAGAAAGTAAAGTTAGACCCATTTTTATGACATACACATATAAACATCCACAAGGTAGATTACTAAATGTAATATGGAATTACAGAACAGAGAATGATTGTAGAATCCAGTGGATGGGTAAGGTTGTCTCTTTATCTGGCATAAAACTAAGCAACCTTAAGGTATATATTGATAGACTTTATCTTGTTACCAAAAGCATTCAGCACAAATTAATTTGAAATATATAACATATTTATAACTTTTACATTTTATGTAAAAGTAAAGCAATCCCTAGGAACATATTTAAAAGTCTCTAACCCAATATTTTTCAGAACAGAAACATAAAATACTAACAAACTTTCATGAACCTTATGAATTAGTAAAACAATAGAAAATTATAACAATGAAATATCATTAATAAGAGTGGGAAACTTAAACAACACGTTAAGTTTACAGAGGAAACATAAACAGATTCTAATGAAGGAAATTTTAACTAAATACATTTTTGAGATAATCTGTCAACATCTTACAGACTTTAAAATGCTCTATATTATAACAATAAAATGCTCTAAGGACTAAGGATATAACTAAGTGGTGTGCTGGAGTCAGGTTCTGCAAGCTAGGTGTTAAATGTGCAGAAACTTTGTGAGCTGGTTTATAAAACCATCATTCAAAAATTAAATTGCATAAACTTAGAATTAAATTATAGCAAAACTAAAACTAAACACTAAAGAATCATGATTTTTTAATCCATAACATTTTGCTATAATCTCTGGCCTCAAAGTTATTAACCTTTATTCCCTTGTTTCTGTATAGTGAAAATTCTCTATATTATGGTGGACCATGGTTCATTTCTTCTCAATTCCACTTACAATGTCATGCTGCTAGCTTGATATGAGGCAAGGTGGAAGTATTTATACCATGGAAATCAAGTTTGCTTTCCATATATGAATTATGAATATTTTAAATGAATAAAATAATTACCAATGAACAGGAATAAGAATAAGTTAGATGGGGATTAGAGATGGGAGTGAATCAGTTCACTTTATACCTTTTACCTTTTATTTTTTAACCAAGTCAATGAAAATAAACTCATAAAGTTCAAAACTGCTAGAAACTAAAGCTTTTGAAACAAACAAAAAAATTCCCATGAGAAGAATAAACATGTAGGTAGATTAAATAAGAGCTCCAGCATTCTAAATATGTTGTCTAAGCAGAATATTACTTCAGGTTCTAGAGAGAGAAACTTTTCGTAAGTTCTCCTAGTAGCAGGCATAGAAACGGTGGTAATAGAGTTTAAGGTGGTTACTTTGGTACTGAGCACTCTGCCTCCTGCAGTGGTTTCTCTGACACATTTTAAGCTGGAAAGTGCTGAGCTTACCTATGAGGAACCTGCCAAGTGGACCAATGGGGCCTTCCTCTCATGTCTTAAGTACCGCATGTTCTTTGACTTCATATTATTTCAACTCTTTGCATTAAATAGGTTTATTAACCACCATAGATTCTAGTTACACATTGAAATTCATGACTCAAACCTACTTTCAGTGATATATCTTTGAATAAAATAAAATATTTAATAGGAACCCCAGATGAAAAAAATCATGTATACGCTTAAATGAAATTGAAAACTCTGTAGGGACCAGCTTAGCACTTTACACTTGTATCTTTTCTTTGCCTCTTGCTTCATTAGCATTTAATATTCAAATTTTAATGCAGGAAAAGTGAAAGAATCATGAAATGAGTTAGTAGTTTGTTTTTTAAGGATACTCTGAACAGAAAATAGAAAATGAAATAGTGAATTCACTTCCTGATGGCCATTTGTATTTATCCATTTATTATATCCCAAGGTAGAATAATAGTATTTAAATATAGAATCTATCTTCCTCAGAAAGAACTCTGGCTGTTCCATCATATTGGACATTCTACTCATACATTATAATATATATAGAAAACAATAATAACATATGATACTATTTGAATCCACTAATTTTTTTACATTTATTTTAGAATGGAGATTGGTTATGGATATTTATTTTCAACATATCACTTATTAATTTATTAAATCCTAACTACTTGCCCAATCTTGATTCACTTATTTTAAAATACTAATGCATTTATATGAGTAAGGCAACCTACCTACAAGATAATCCCCTTTGTGAAAGAAAACACTTCTAATCTCTGAAAGCATAATATGGAGGTTCCATTGTCCAAAGACACTGCTATCCTCTATCTAAACCAATGAAATTGTCTTAGTGATTATAATATCCAGCTACTTCCCTTGCACGTTTAAATTTTAACTTGTTTCTTTGTGAAATTATTACCACCTCCTGGATTTCCCATGGTTCTAATGATAAGTGGAATAGCTGCCTTGGGTAAGGAAGAAATTGAGTTTTATTTGGGGGGAGTCAAAAGGTTGACCTCCATTACAAGGTGTGTGTCAATGTTAGTTCTCTATGTATTATTCCTCATTTTTAACTCAGGCTCCTGAGGAAACATTAAAGCACCAAAGTAGTTTAAAATAAAATTGGTTCATTATTTCTAAAACAACATTATCTTCTCACTAAAGAATTCTATGTAGTTTAGGTCAATAAATGATTTGACTAAATTCTATGTTATAAGAACTGGGTTAAGTGCCATAGACCAAAGAAAATAAGAACTGTCTCCAGCTCTTAAAGAACTTAAAATCTAGCAGTCAGTGGGTGTGTCATACATGCAAACATGAAGATTTATTTCAATGTGATGCTTTATATGATTAATAAAAAGATATCTTACCATTACTTTTTTTGTAGTCAAATACAGGTAGCCGTAATGAGAGATTTCATTATCCTCATGAAACTGTCCAGTGACAGATATAGAACTTCAAGCTTTCCTAGAGAGGAAATCATTGACAAAAACATTGGGGGATGTCTTTACTTAGTGATTACTTTCAAATAATTAATTTTTGCACAAATTCATACAAACGGGTAGACATTTTTTTTCTTGCCACAAAGATTGCTGGTAAAAAATGGGTATCAAAGCAACTGGAAATATTTGCTATGGTTTTTTCCCAGGGTCTTGGTTTGATACCATGCAGGTTCTCATCTGCATCTTTCTAACTCTTGACATGTTGACAATGCTCAGGCTATATAGTTCCCAAATCTTCTGATGTTAGGGAATGTAAGTGTACAGACAATGGGGATAGCAAGGAAGTTGTGATGCTTTTTCAATATATTTTGTGGGTAATTGAACACAATTTCAAATATGATATACACCCATAACTCTATATCTTCTCTATTCCTTAGTTAAATATAATTTTAAATATCTACTTCTTATGTTATAATGAGGATGAAACCAGATAACATATGTGTAGGACCTAACTCATCATGGTGTATGTTCATAGCATATCTTTCTCCCTTGATTGTATCACATACTTTATTTAGGTGCGAGCACAATAACACTCTTTGGCAATAAATAATTACATGTAAAATATGTTAGCACACTTATAAAAAAATCTGCTATATCAAGCAGATAATGGTATAATCAAAGCCTAAAGAAATATCATGATTTCTATATGAAAATAGGATTTAACCTAATATTATCCTACCTAATAAAAGAGTGATATGCAAATTGACCAATACTCCAACACATAAGATGGCCACCCTAATGTGATCAAAGATGGCTGCCCCCATGTGGACATAAGATGACTGCCACAAGATGGCCCGCAGGGGAGGGCAATTGTGGGTGATCAGTCCAGCAAGGCACAGCCTTTGGGAGGGATCAGGCCTGCAAGAAAGGACAGAAGGGGGGGTAGGCCTGCAAGAGAGGACAATTAAATGGGGGACCCAGGCCACAGGGGAGGGCAGTTAGGGGTGACCAGGCAGGCTAGGGAGAGCAGTTAGGGGTAATTGGGATGGCAGGAGAGCAGTTAGATGTCAATCAGGCTGGCAAGGGAATGGTTAGGGGGTGTCAGGCTTGAGGTCAGAAGCAGTTAGGGGCAATCAGGTAGGCAGGCAGGCAAGCCGTTGGGAGCCACCAGTCCTGGATTGTGAAAGGGATGTCCGACTGCCCGTTTAGGCCTGATCTCTGGATCAGGCCTAAACGGGCAGTCGGACATCCCTCAAGGGGTCCCAGATTGGAGAGGATGCAGGTTGGGCTGAGGGACCCACCCCAGACACACACACATGAATTTCATGCACCAGTCCTCTAGTAGAACATAATCTTTTAACACTTTTCCCTTTGTTTATTTTTTAAATATATAATTAGAACTAACATTGAATTTACTTTAAATTTGTCATTAGGGCATTATAAAAAGATCTGTTTCCATTTGGAACCCTTCAATATACAAGGAACTCTTATGAGAGCTTTACACATTGTAACTCACATTCATACAAAATATTTAAATGAAACATATCCCAAATATTCATAATGTCATTTTCATGCATTGAGTTATGGAAAATTATTATTTTTTAACTTTTATACTTTAAAATGTTGATTTATATTTGTTATTAAATGTCCAATTAATTAAAAATGTAGATGGTATTAATTTACTTGATTACTTAATGTGAACAGACAATAGGCATATTTCATTTATGCAGACATTTTATGATTTCCATGTTCCAGGAAAGAAGACTGTGATAATTGCTTTGCTTTGGGAATTATTTTTAAATGTGGGAGTGTGTGGCCTTTATATTTTAGGTTCTGCTTAGACTTGGTTAGGTGATGCCATTACTTGTTCTGGGTATTATCTGTGTGCCCAAGTCACCGTTGCTTTTTAGGCCCAATTATCACAGTTGTTTAGAATCTGGAAAAGGGATTCTCTCTTGGCATTTCTTTCGGCGGAAGTTTGTTCTGAGTGACGGCTGCAAAATCCTGCAGCCCATACTTCTCTGGTGCCCATGACAAACAGATCATTCACAGAGGCTGCAGACTGATCGTTATAAATACCTTTTCACTCAAGGGGAGGGGTAGAGTGCAATCATTCTCTGTGCACCCATTCAGTGGGTCAGCTTTCCAATCTCATATTGATAGGGAGCAACGGTCTCATCTATATTGTACAAAGTAATTATGGGTATTTTATGGATGCATCTATCTCTCATGTTTAAAAAGGTATCAACCCATGAAAACTGTCTGACCGGTCAGATATTCAGTTAGGATTTAACAAGCAGACCACCGTTCAGGCTTCTCGGGAAGCTCAGTGAATGCTGCAGAGACTAAGGAGAGATGACATGGCCACAGGAAACATCTCCAAATATTCCCACGAGCCCTTCATTTTAACCGAACGTTTAAAATTATTTATTCTGTGAAAATGCAAACTTTGTTCTCCCACCTGCTTCTACCTGCTTTCCTTTCATCTGAACTGCCGCTGGGTTATTACCACAGCGTTTTGCTTGGCAATAACCTAGACTCTTTATGGAGAAAGTGACTTCTGTTACCATTGCTGGAAAATACTTTGCCTCTACTACTTGTCTACTACTTGTCATGTGTTACTACTGCAAAGCATGTTTTGTTTGATCTTAATGACTGCTTCAGGCAAAACAGGTGGACTCCCTTCCTTGTTCGGGGCCACAGCAGATCAAGGTTGTGATGATGAGTAAACCTGAAACCTTCATAAAGCTCAGGTTGGTGTGTGCAAACTTTTCTCATTTTGCACTTGTTTTTCATCAGAGTCCATCATAGCTGCTTCATGCTGTGGAGCCACATGGCCACCAAAATGACACAATTACAAATAAGAACTCAGCCTGAGGTCATACCTGCATTGATAAGGAAAAAATGTTTGAGGCGAAAATAGAGAGGAAAGAGAAACAATTGACTTTACAACACATTTAAAAGTGTTCTAAATACTTTTTTTTGTTTCAATATTCTAGGTATTACTATACAGATATTGACTCTAAATATATTTCAGAAAAAAAGTTGACATGTAATAGTTGTAAAAGTATATAAAGAATAATGACTTATAGGCAATTTATTAATCTTCTCCATTGAAGAATAAAAAAAAAGAAAGCAAATGGAAATAAAATATATGATTTAGGTGACTCAATATAGCTTACTAGATTATAGATATATCTGTATTATTATGTAATTTATATTCATGCTCTTTAGCAATCAGAATATTTATTATCCTTCTTTATGAAAGCCTAAGTACATAGAAATATTAGGAGTATTTTTTTGGATAGGAGGTAACTAATAATTTTATACATTTCTATCTTTTTCACATTTTCTACAAAGACCATATTTTTTAATAAATCTTTATTGTTCAGATTATTACAATTGCTTTTTCTTTTTCTCCCCATAGCTCCCTTCCACCCGGTTCCCACCCTACCCTCTGCTCTTACCCCCTGCCCTCCTTGTCCTCATCTCACACCCCCACACCCCTTTCCCTCCTGAGAACTGTCAGTCCACTCCCTTTATATGCCCCTTATTCTATTATGTTCACCAGTTTATTCTGTTCATCAGATTTTTTATTCACTTGGTTTTTAAATTCACTTCCTGATAGATATGTATTTGTTGTTCATAATTTTTACCTTTACTTTTTTCTTCTTCATCTTCTTAAAGAATACCTTTCAGCATTTCATATAATACTGGTTTGTCAGTGATGCTTTAGCTTTTTTGTATCTGTGAGGCTCTTTATCTGGCATTCAATTCTGAATGATAGCTTTGCTGGGTAGAATAATCTTGGTTGTATATTCTTGTTATTCATCACTTTGAATATTTCTTGCCATTCCTATCTGGCCTGGATAGTTTCTCTTGAGAAATCAGCTGGAAATCGTATGGGTACTCCCTTGTAGGTAACTAACTTTTTCTCTTGCTATTTTTAATATTCTCTCTTGGTCTTTTGCTCTTGGCATTTTAATTATGATGTGTCTTGGTGTGGTCCTCCTTGGATTCCTTTTGTTTGGGGTTCTGTGCACTTCCTAGACTTGTAAGTCTATTTCTTTCACCAGGTGAGGGAAGTTTTCTGTCATTATTTCTTCAAATAGGTTTTCAGTATCTTGCTCTTTCTCTCTTCTTCTGGGACCCCCATAATTCAGATGTTGGTATGCTTCAAGTTGTTCCAGAGGCTCCTTATACTATCTTCATATTTATGGATTCCTTTTTCTTTTTTTCTTTTCCAGTTGGGTGTTTTTTGCTTCTTTGTATTTCAAATCTTTGACTTGATTCTTGCTATCCTCTAGTCTGCTGTTGGATCTCTGTATATTATTCTTTATTTCAGTCAGTGTATGCTAAATATCTAGTTGGTCCTTTTTCATATCCTTGAAGGTCTCACTAAATGTATTGGCTGTTTCTAGAAAATTCTTGAATAACCTTATAACCATGGTTTTGGACTCCATATACTCCATTTCTTTCATCTGTGACTTATTTCTCTGTATCTGCATTTTGGCTGCTTCCCTGTGTTGACAGAGTGGCTTTGTGTGGTAGGTGTCCTATAGGGCCCATTGGTCAGCCTCCCAAGTTACCTGAGGTGGACACTGTTGGTCCACCCCTTTGTCAGCTGTGTGCACAGTCTTGTTTTAGTTAAGCCTTGATTGTTGTTGGTATCACTGGGAGGAATTGACCTTCAGGCCAATTTGCTGTAAGGATCAGCTGTGTCTGCAACGGGAGAACTTCTATGCTGGTGACACTTTTATGAGTAAAGACTTGCTTCAATGGGGCTTTACTGCTCACTGCATCTGCCTCCCTGAGTGTGTCCCTTATGGATCTGAGGAGTTGTAATCTGATGTCCTGACTCTGACCACTGGATACACTGGCTCTTGAATCTCCAATGAGGTGCTAATTTAGCCTCTGCTTGAGGCCATCCAACAGGAGCAATGGAGAGATCATCATATTCCTCTTCTTTCTTTGGGTTTTGAAGGTGCCCAGATTAGGCCAGCTTTGAAGCAATGCAAGATGCTGTGGGCTTTGGGCCTTCTTTTGGATGTTCTGGGTTTTCTGACTCAGCTGCAGTTTATTAGGTAAGTTTAAATCTCAAAATACCAGGCCATTCATATGCAAAAGCTTCTGCACACAGCTTGGGTGGGGCAGAGGTCTCAGGGTTGAGCAAACAGCAATGGCTTCATGGGGCAGGGTCTCAGGATAGAGCAAAAAGCAATGGCTTTTCTTCCCATCATACCTGACCTAAAAGGCCCCTAGGTTTCAGTATCCCTCGGTAATTGCTGCAAGCACCTCTGAGAGAAAGAAGCCCTGGAGTTCTACCCAATTCCAAATATTCCAGTTTCTCCCCATATGAGTCTGGGTCCCCAAAGTCTTACTCGGAACTGGAGTTCAGAGCAGTTGGAAGCTTGTGTCTCCACCTGAATAAAAAAGATAGCCACATCCTCAGTTGCCAGCCCTTTCCAAGCATGTGCGCCTCTATACCTCTGCACTTTACTTCCACAGCTCCTCTGAGTCTCAGTGTACTTTTCTCTTTCCTTCTAGTTGTAGAATTTCCACTCAGCCAGCCTTCCTGTGGTTCCGGATGATGTCCGTTTTGTCTTTCAGTTGTAGTTTGGAAATTGTTGTGTGAAGCTGCAGCTTAGATGTTAACCTATGCAGCCCTCTTGGTTTTTCCGAAGATGGTACTCTCATAAGATTTCTTGCAGTAAATGAAAAATGAATGCCAAAGGAAGTTAATGACCAGTTCTTCCTATCTTGTCTTCATGCTTGGAAGAAAGCAAATACATGAAATATTGTCGTGTCATTAAATTAACACTCCTCATCCATTCCTTTCTTTCTTTTTTTTTCAAAGAGAAAGGCTTTATTCAATGGATGAAATGGAATAAAAGTTTACTTTTTTGCCTGCAATAAGCTCCATTTTCTCTCTAAAGGTCCAGGCCCAACACAAAATGAAGAAAATTGCCCTCTCCCTCTTTTGAGTCTGCATGGTAACTCATCTATGCCAGATTGAGTCCAATCTGTCTATTTTCCTGATTACTGGAGTTTGGCAATCATGAGCCATTGTGCTACTTATTTATTTATTTTAAATCTGTTTTTATTGATTTTTTTTAAGAGAGAGAGAGAGGAATGGAGAGTGATATAGAAATATAAACACTGATGGGAGAGAAGTATAAATCAGCTGCCTCCTGCATGCCTTACTGGTCATGAGCCCTGACCATGAATTTAACCAGTGACCTCTGGTGCATGGAACAATATCCAACCTACTGTGCTATTTAGATCATGCTCTCAGCATTCTAGATGGCTACACAATCATCTTCTTCATGTTATGTATTGAAACACCGACCACGAATGGAGACACTTCAGAAGATCAGTCATAATTGCAGACTTAACTTTTTAATCAATTAAACTTTATTATCACTAAAGCTAATTTACTGATTTATTACTATGATTCCGGTGTGTGTGTGTGTGTGTGTGTGTGTGTGTGTGTGTGTGTGTGTGCATATTCCTCCATTAATACTAGCAGTATCAGCCACTGAAAGGATATGATTAGCTATTATTCACCACAAATGATGCTCTACTTGGAAAACTATGAGAAGCAGAGGAAGGATTATATTTAGTTACCAAAGCAAATAGAGTAATGTGTATAAATCCAAGAGTGGCCATTAATTAAGCGACAATAATAAACCCACACCTTTTTTTTTCTTGACAGGGAAAAACCATTTTACTATGGCTGTTCTCCATTATCATGTAACTAGAGGCCCGGTGGACAGAATTCATGTACTGGCCTGTGTCCTCTCATGATCATTCAACCCAAAGAGGTGGACCTTACCCACCCATCCAGGACTCCTCGATGGATTGCCCTAAAGAGGTAAGCCAATGCAAGGGGTCCTGCCTCTACAGCAGGTGTGTGGTCACGGGAACCCCAGCAGAAGCCGCACAGAGTAGCCACCAGGACCCACCTCCTCTGCGCAAGGCAGCAGAGACACCAGGACTGGCCACCTTCATGCCATGTGGAGTCATGGGACCACCAGGCCTTGTGTGTGGAATGGCCACCAGATCCCGCCTCCACTGTGTGCACAGCCATCTTGTGATGGCATGAGGGCATCACAGTGTGATGGCATAAGGACCACCTAGGCTTTTATAAGTAAGATTAATTTTTAACTGGTGTGTTGTTTTGGGCCTTGGTACCTTTTTGAGCATTAGCTGATAGGAATAGTATAGATTTAAGTAGTCTGAGAAGAGTCATCTTTTAATCCCTAATTGTTCTCTGTGTTGTGGTTTTCCACTTGGATTTCAGACCAGGAATTAAACTACGGAAGGCAGTTAACTTTATATGAGATAGAGATTAATAGTGTGTGGTATTATTTAGCTATAAATTTATAGTTATACGCAACTGAAGGTGATATCAGGTTATATTCAGACTCAAATTCTGTTCCTTTTTTTATTATTATTTCAGACTTTGTCTAGAACTAGGAGACTATGAATGTCTTTTTTTCTGAGGGAGGAGGTGGAGGCTGTATGTCCTAAAGTCATTGATCACCCATTTGTATCCAGCTAATATTAGATGGGTTTGTGATAAGTAGGTTTAAATTGTGGTTTTGAATTTAAAACAGCCATAGAAAACTCAAAAGAAGGACGGAGTAACAACATAAAGGCGCATTTATTTTATTTTATTTTATTTTATTTTTTAAACATATTTTATTGACTTTTTTACAGAGAGGAAAGAAGAGGGATAGAAAGTCAGAAACATCGATGAGAGAGAAACATTGATCAGCTGCTTCCTGCATACATCCTACTAGGGATGTGCCTGCAGCCAAGGTACATGCCCTTGATTGGAATATAACCCGGGATCTTTCAGTACGCAGGCCAACACTCTATCCACTGATCCAAACTGGTTCCAGCACACATTTATTTTTAAAGCTACAAATAGTAAATCACTAATATAAGCAGGTGGGAAATTTACTCTAAATTTTTGAAAGTTGGGTGAAGTACAGAGACAAAGTTTAGACAGAATTGAGAGTATTAGTAACTGAGTTTCAAGCACCATGAGGTGATGCTGGTACAAAGAGACCACATCTAGTAGGAGCTGTATGCAGTTAGAATATTGAGGGGAGCACTGCCATAATGATGTGCCTTACGGAGGCCTCAGAGACGATATGCATTAAATCCAGGCCTATGTGTGATCTGGGACCCGGTATATTTTCTCAGTGGGGGTACATAAAGCAGGGGGTTTAATGTATTTAAGATTAGATAACTTTGGGGAACTCTACACTCTTGACTTCTGAAAAAGTAAGCTATGATAAAATGTCTAGATTATAAATAAAAGAAAAAGAGAAGTAAAAGCAAACAAGCACTCTGATCCAATAAGCAGTACCATTCCTACACCTAGTAGAAAAGGGAATAGATGAAGAAGTTTATGAACATAAGTGGCTCAACTGAGTTTTCTAGAAAAGAGTATAGTTGGAATAGAAGAGCAATATATCAAAGGAAGACTATGCATTTTGGAGAGAAAAATGTTTCTGCTGTCACTGAAGTTAGCAAAAGTTACTCAATTCTTCGAAAATTTAGGATCTTGGAGAAACCTTTGTGTTTTGGGGGCTGAGAAAGCACAAAGCAGAGCTGTTTGTTCTCACTAGAACCCTAAGGAAACCATCTTCAAATTTTCTAACAGAAACATAAGCTCATGCCAAAACCGGTTTGGCTCAGTGGATAGAGCGTCGGACTGTGGACTGAAGGGTCCCGGGTTTGATTGCGGTCAAGGGCATGTGCCTTGGCTGCGGGCACATCCCCAGTAGGGGGCATGCAAGAGGCAGCTGATCGATGTTTCTCTCTCATTGATGTTTCTGACTTTCTATCCCTCTCCCTTCTGCTCTGTAAAAAATCAATAAAATATATTTTAAAAAAGAAAGAAAGAAAGAAAAAGAAAGAAAAAAGAAACATAAGCTCAGGATTTTGTAATGGGTAATTCTCCACCAAAAGGAAATGTGAGAACAATGGAAAAACCATACCAAAGAAGTTTTAGATTTTATAATATTTAGAAACAAAAGACAGGCAATAACAAAGCCAAAGTCAAAAATGCCAAAACAAAAATCTGCTCACCCTGGATGGTATAGCTCAGTTGATTGGTATAAAGGCTGTCAGTTCAATCCAAAGCCAGGCACTTGCCAGGGTTTCAGGCTCAATCCACAACAGGGGCGTGCATGCAGGAGACATCGGATTGATGTCCTGCTTGCACAAGGATTTCTCCCTCTCTCTCTCTTCCTCTCCCTTCCTCTCTGTCTCAAGTATCAATAAAAAAAATCTTTCAAACAAACAGAAAAGTTTGCTCATCAGAGAGGGAGAGTGGAAAGGGCTTAAAACAAAGTCCACATTTCATGTAGCATTGGGATATACAACAAGAGCTTACAGGTGGAAGATAGATAAATAGATTTAGTATATGGCATGTGAAATATTCAACCCTTAAGCAGTTGACCACAGGGATCATCATTGGAATTTTCTGGAATTTTGCAAAAAGGCAGGAATCCTATATAATAAAAGAATAATATGCAAACTGATTGTGCCTCCATGACACCCACAAGTCTTGCCCACCAGCCAATCAGGAGCAAGTATGCAAATTAACCCAACCAAATGGCTGTGGCCACAGAGAGCAGGAGACTTAAGTTGCCCCTGGCAATGGAGGAAGCCAAGCTTTCCTCCCTGTCCTACCTTGGCTTCTGCTCAAGGCTACAAGTTTGAATTATAGAAGATAAATAAATCTCAACAAAAATGGCTGCGACCATGTAGTGAGCAGGAGGCTTGGCTCCACTCAAGGCTACAAAGTTTCAATTATACATCCCAGATACTAGAGCCTCCACTTGGGTTGCTAGGGTGTGGGACCAGCCTACAAACCACCACAGGCCCCTCACCCAGGCTCCCCCATGCCCCTAAGGGAACACCTATCCTGATCTGGGACATCCTTCAGAGGAAACCAGCTGGCCCCCACCCATGCACCAGGCCTCTATCCTATCTAATCCTATCTAATCAAAGAATAATATGCAAATTGACCATCACTCTAACACACAAGATGGCTGCCTCCATATGATTAAAGATATCTGCCTCCATGTAGACACAAGATGGCTGCCACAGGATGGCCAGCAGGGCATGGCAGTTGGGAGGGACCAGGTCTGCCAGGGAGGGCAGTTGGGGGCAATCAAGCCTGTAGGGGAGGGGAGTTAAGGGTGACCAGGCTGGCAGGGGAGCAGTTAGGCATCAATCAGGCTGGCAGGGGAGTGTTTAGGGGGTGATCAGGCTGGCAAGCAGAAGAGGTTAAGGGCAATCAGGAAGGCAGGCAGGTGAGCATTTGGGAGTTAGCAGTCCTGGATTGTGAGAGGGATGTCAGACATCCCTCCAAGGGTCCCAGATTGGGGAAGATGTTGGCTGAGCTGAGGGACACACACCCCATGCACAAATTTCACACACTGGACCTCTAGTATATTAGATATTATTCTCTATGGAAGAAGGGGGGAGGGAAGTAGCTTAATTTTACTTCAGATATGTTAATCAAAGTACCATAATAAACCATTTGATAGGCTATATCTCACAATGGTATTTACATTCATTGATTTTTTAAAATATGTTTCCTACTGATTATATTAGAGAGAGAGGAAGGGAAGGGATAGCAACATGGATGAGAGAGTAACACTGATGAGCTGCCAGGGGATGGAACCAGAAACTGGGCATGTGCCCTGACCTAGAATCAAACCTGTGACCTATTGGTTCATGGATTGACACTCAAAGACTGAGCCACCCTATTACAGAAGACCAAAGAAATACCAAGCACACTTCCTAGAGAAAGGGAGGGACCTGTTTATTAACACTAGTGGACTCCAGGAATAATTTCCAAATCAGATTGAAGAAACAAGCAGAAGCTTCACTTTTTATAACCTTCTGGGGTTTATGTCTTGCAGATATGGTTCCGCCCCCTTTTATGGGTTTACAGGAAGGTCCCCAGGCCATATCTAATGATCTGTCCTGGCACCATCATAACAACCCCCCCCCCCCCCAGGGCAGAGCACTGTTCACAGTTCTATGGCCTCTGCATTTAGATAACAAGTTCTGTAACCAGTTTCTTTCTCAACACCAGCTGGGCAAATTCCTTGATTTTTGATGATTGCAATAGAGCAGACTTCTTGTAAGGCTGACTTCAAGAAAATATTTATTTTCCTCCAAGGTTTACACAACTATCTTCCTTTCATTAAAAACTTATAATTCTTTGGTTTAATTTCATTTTTTAAAATAGTATGTAATGTGAGTCTGTGTTAAACTATGCATTAGGATATGAAAGTATTACTTTTTCCTGTGGGAAATTTTGCTGGGCACAGTCTGAAATTAACCCATGAGGAAATGGAGCCCCAGCCCACAAAGCAGTTTGATTTAAAGTTAATTAATACAAGTCCCATAGGGCAAAAGTTGTACTGCACAACAATGGTTTCTAGAAGATGCTTGAAGGGACTGTGTCTGGCTTTTGGGGATGGTCTCATAAAAATGAGAGCAAGCAGCAAGCTTGCATTGAATTTCTGCACTTTTCCTCCCAGGGGAAACCTCAGGGTTAACAAAAACCTTAACTGCTAATCCTGATGCATTTAGAAAACCCAACCCAGGCTGTGTTAAGAATGCTATCCTCCCCTAAAGGGCACTTCTCCCAAGAAAACATGAGTGGACAGCAGACATATAAAAAAGGTGCTGAACTTTACTAGCTATTAGGGAAATGTACATCAAAAGTGTAATGAGGCCGAAACCGGTTTGGCTCAGTGGATAGAGCATCGGCCTGTGGACCGAAGGGTATTGGGTTTGATTCTGGTCAAGGGCATGTACCTTGGTTGTAGGCACATCCCCAGTAAGGGGGTGTACAGAAGGCAGATGCCCGATGTTTCTCTCTCTTTGATGTTTCTGACTTTCTATTCCTCTCCTTTCCTCTCTGTCTGAGTTGGTGGTGGCAGTGGCTACACTGTGGTACGTACCACAGCCACTGCAGCAGCAGAAGCAGGATCCCAGAGAGATCAGACATGGCTTTGTTGAGAATTCTGGTTGACTAGCCACCCTGTATTCACATTTTTCCCCTGAAATTATTTCCTCAAAATCCTAGTAATTCATTGATTTCCACAATTATTTTGGTAAGATATTTTTATCTATTAATAAATCAAATTACATTTTTGTTGCACACAACTAAGGGTCTTGAATGGCAAATGGTTAATAAAAAGTAACGAAGATAAGTACAGTAAAAGTAATCATTATATATTCATCTATATGCCACCTGAAAGCACTGCCAGTGATCTGGTGGTACCCATAACTCTTTGGAAAAACTCATCCTGGATATCTTCAAATGCTGGTAGGAGGGGATTTGAGAAGAAAAAAATATATAATATAATAAACTAAAAGTATAAATATGAGAATAGTTAAGATTCAATGAAAAGTGAATCCAAAGGTCAAAGTTGTTTTGATAAGATCCAATAGGTCTTATAAATTTTAAGATCGAAAAATACATACACTCAAAATTCTTGGATAATTAATTGTATTTTGGGAATGGTAGCCCTGCACATCTTGCTATAGCCAACTGTTTGGGGGTAAGGATGTTAGAAAAGATAGTAGGACCAAGATGGGACATACATATTTACATGAGCTATGCTACATGAAACCAAGAGAGATTAGCAGGCCCTTTTCTTCATACATTTTGAGCCTTTTATTGACTGTCTCTCTCTAATATCCCTTCTTATTGTTTTTCATTGTCTGATCTTCATTTACAAATAGCACGGACATAACAGCCAAGTATGGTTTGCTTGTATTTTTGTTTATACTCAAAATATAGAGTATTTTTCATAAAATCAGGAGAAAGATAAGCATATTTTCATATGAAGAACAAGAGACACACTGTGGTAGCCTACATGGATAATTTCACCTACACTGATAGACTATAAACTACACCATTACTCTATCTTTGTTCTTTCTGGCTATTTTATTTCACTTAAATGTAAGGTTGAATCATATAAAATTGTTTTTATAGGGGAAAATCATTTTAGGTTTGAATATTGACACTTCCACTAGCAGTGAATCAACTTACAACCATATGCAAAGGAGCAATGTAGTAATTGTGAATGCTGGAAAATCTACTAAGTAAGAATTCTAATATTAACTGTAGAAATAATTTTTTGAACCACTGGTTTTGGAATCTAATATGCACAAAGGAATATTTAACCCTACAAATTCCAACAATCATTTGAGTGGAGAACTTGAAAAAATATTATTGCAATATTAGGATGAGCAAAAATTTTCCTGCTGTCCTGGGATTGTGACTAAGGCCCCAAAGAAGAAATATATTCTCAAAAATTCAAGAAATCAACTAACCAGATTTCACAATTTCACAAATAGTGTTTACTATGTCATATCTGACTCAACTACTCTACATAACTCCTCTGTGTATACACTGAAGACAAGGATGAATTGAAAGATCATCTTTGTGGGGAATATTTCTCCAAGGAACATTCTTTCCAGAAACCAAATGGGAGGAAGTATTCACTAAAGCTAAGAAAGTGTCTGAAAGAGGAGTGGGCTGGCATTTCTACCCTGGACTGGACATCTAATTAAGCACTACATGTGCTCATATGTTTGGTGTTATTTGAACTAACACAGGAGAACTGGAGAGAGGTGGGATGGGAGGAAGACCAGCGCTGCATGACATTTCATGCTTTGGCTTGTGAAGAATTAGTGGGATTTCTGTAGACGGAGTGTTCACCATGAAAGGTAACTAGACTTTAGTGAATTAGTTCTTTTGCAGAGCACCTCAACAGTAAATCTTGCACAGTGGGATATTGGCAATAATTTAAGAGGGGAGACATAAGAGATTAATCTTAAGACATACTTTCCATAGCGAAGACCTTTTCAGTGAGGAAGTATTTCAAGGTGTTTAGGAGAACCCATATATAGTATGCACACAAGAAAGTCAGTACTTGAATGCCTACAGTATGGCTTCCCTGGCTGTGGTTTCCCTGACTTGGAGAAGTGTGTTAGAGAATGGAAAATGAAACAGAGCAAGACAAATAGAAAACAAACCATTGCTACTTCACCCAGTTTGTTAAGAGACTGTTTCCCTTTTCCCCTCCTCTTCACACAATAGTGGGTTCTTTGCTAAGCATAAAGGATGTAGGTGGACTACGTACATAAAGAGAAAGACATGCTCCAGTACCAACTCCCAAACCCTCAACTCCAACGTTAAGCCTACACTGAAGAAAAGAATAACTTGGCATTTGTCTTGAGATTGAAGATTAAAAGTTTGCTAAATTTTAATATTAAAAATGATTGACAATTTATGACACCTACTCAAACTGTTGCTAAGAGATAGAAGAATGGTATTTGATAGAACATAGTTGAAAATAATGATTGGAGAAAATAAATCCATTACATAATTTTATATCCCAAGAGAGTAAACTCTTCACCAAATTCCTTACATTAGTAAAAACATGGTAACAAATAATTTATTATAGAATAATAATTATGTAATTGAACTTATGGTTTCTTTATCAGGCAACAAAGCAAAAGTCAGAATGAAAGGTTTACAAAGGTTTTCTGAAGCTCACACTTTCATTGCTTTACTAAAAGGAAGTCGTCTTTGAAGTATTAATAACCTGATGGGCCCACTCATTCAGATCAAACAGGCCATGATAAAAGGCTTCTTTGCCTCACCTCACCAGAATCAACTGACCAAGATGACAAGGAAGATAAAAGAAATATTTGCCTCAAGATGTATCAAGTTCCAGCTCTGCAGAGCCAGATTTTGTTTCAAAAGGCAAAAGTTTAGTAAACTGCTTTGACTTTGTCCAAAAGATCATTGGTGTATTCTTTCTTATTCTTCTTTTCCTTCACTTAAACCACAGTGATTTCATTCATTGAATTATGAAAATATGAGAAATTCATTTCAGGTTCTTGTGTCTGCATGTGTGTATGCATTTCTGGAGTAGAAATAATGATATGGTACTTTTTTATAAGTTTTTAATCTCAAGGACACTGCTTATCAATTTGATTTTATTATATTTACTTAACAAGAATTTGTAAAATGATTCTTTATGTTTACATCCAAAGGAATCAAGTCCCCATTATACTAAACAAAGATAAAGAGTTTTATATATTTTGACCTTTGAAATTTTCTAGATAACAAGACATTCATATCTATAATATTAATCAGCAATAATTTCTAAAATCAGTATAGTTTTAATGATCTTGATCATAATATGAAAGGATTTTCTATGGGAGAGTGGAAATTCCCTCCATGATAATGAGTTCTGAGTTTTATGAATGTCATCTCAATAAGCTAATGTCCTTTTGAAAAGCCTGCCTCTTTCAAGCACATTTTGTAATTTTCTACTATGTGATATTATTATTTTATACTAGAGGCCAATTGTAGAAAGATTTCTGCAAGAACAGGGCTTCTGGCTGGTGGGCTTCCCTACTGCCACTGCCAACCCCCCCGCCCCACAGCACTTTCCATCCCACCTCTGCCCCATGCTTTCCCTTCCCTCCCACCACCACTGTCTTGTGCTTTACCTTCCGCCACTGCCCTCGATGCTTCCCTGTGCTTTCCCTCTCACTGCCATGCTTTCCACTTTCCCTCCTTCTCCCTTCTATGCTGTCTTTAGTCTTCACTACCCATCTGCAGATGCAAATTAACTGCCATCTTTGCTGGGTTAATTTATATACTCACTCTGATTGGTTGGTGGGTATAGTGGAGTGATGGTTAATTTGCATGTTTCTTTTTTATTAATGTAGATGGTCACTTTGTCTCCCCAGGATAAAGATAGCTGTATTTATTGTTAATTATGATTCTCTTGTTCCATTTGAATAAAATGTCTATAATTCATAGCAATGTTTATTCATTATGTATAGGTATATTTATCCATCTCTAAATAAACATGGAAAGCAAATGTGAGATTGAAAAGTAAATATGATTGAAGAGCTGGCCTTCAATGTTAGGGTAAGTTTCATTTTTACTTTTATATTGAAGTATAGTGTTCAGCAACATGCACTTTCATTTTGCTTGTAGTAGTATTTGCTGTTTCTCTGTGGGTGATAGCAGAGACTTTTATTTTCACCATAATATCAAGTTTATGTCCACTGACATTTAAATACTTTACAAACACATGGGAATTCAGAATATATTTTAGCTTAGGAATTGAAGATATCCAGTAGTAATTAGGTGTCTTATTAAGTGTTGACCTGATAGTTTTGTTTCTTTAAATTTATCATGTTTAGTTCTGGTAGAGGTATCTTAACCCTTAAAAAACCCACTAGAAGTATTCCAAAGATTTAAAGAAGTCAAATGTAACCTTTAAAATATGAATTTGAAAACACATATATAAATAGCTGATAATTATTCTTCTTAATTCTGATCAAGTATTCATAAAAGTAAATGACAACAAGTACTTCAAAATATTTAGATTGTATTATGTATATATGTATGTGTACATATATAGAATCTATGTAAATATACATGTATGTGTACTCTATAAAATAAAATGTAGACAAGCAATATACCTTTTTAAATATTATAATAGTTGCAATAAATTTCTCTCTTCATTTTTAGTTGCATGTCTAGCTTTACTTAAACACTTAGCTTGTATTTATGAAAACCCTATTTAGCCATCACTCTTGAGCCAAGAATTATCTTAAGAGGGTTAATAAATTTCATATAAGAAATCTGAAGTTGAAATTCCCTTCCCTCATAAAAGACTGTACCTCCTTATCAGACATTACTGTTTAACTTTAAGAAAACTATGACCAAGACAAAGTTGCTGATGTCAGTGATAACTTTAGAGAAGTGTCAAGTCCCTTGAAATTGTTCTCAGTATATATATGACACTGGGTTGTGGTACCTGCAAGTTACATAATTTTCCATTTATTTGACTGTGTCTGTTTCATTAAGCTTAATTTCCATTGTATCATCTTATATTTATACTAGAGGCCCAGTGCATGAATTCATGTATAGGTGGGATCTGGCCAGCCCAGTCCAGCCCCAATCAGCCTGTTGGAGATGGCAGGAGGTTAGCTGGCCAGCCCGCCCCAAAAAAGGGGGGTAGGCCAATTAGGGGCAGAGCCAGCCATGGTGAGGTGCTGTGGGCAGTGGGCTGGTGAGTCCCGCCCCCAAATGTGGTGGTGGGGGGGAAATCAAGGGCCAACAGCTTGGGGGAGAGGCATAGGTGGTTGGCGGGTTGGCCCTGCCCCTGATGGAATGGGGGGGGTGATCAGAGGCAGAGCTGACCTGAAAAAGGGGCTATGGACCGATTGGCATGATGGGGGCCCATCAGGGGTAGGCCTGGTTAAGGGGCAAAGCTTCAGTCTGATCAGGATGTTGGGGGATCATCAAGGGTGGAGCCAGGTGGGGAGAGGGGCTGAGGGAGCTTTTCCTGCTGGCCCCACCCCCTATTGGGGTGAGGGAGGCGATCAGGGTGGGGCTGGCTGGGATGATGGGCTTCAGGCTGATTGAGGTGGGACAAGCTCATCAGGGGTGGGGCTGGCCTAGGGGTAAGGCAGTGGGAGGGTTGCCCAGCTACCTTGCTCTCCATTGGGGTGGGAAAGGCAAATCAGGGGCAGGATGGCTGGGGGGGAGGGGTTGCAGGAGATTGACCTGCTGGCCCAACTCCCCAATTGAGCTGGTTCACTGGCCATAGTAGGGTCATAGCAACTGGTCATTCTCGTCATTCTGATGTTGCAGTCACTGGCTTTTTATATATATAGATCACAATTGTGATATGAAATAAGAAAACCATTGTATTATCCTTTTACCTAACACTGTCATTTCACACATTCTTAAGTTACTATAATTTATTCTTTGGTCCGTTATCCTTGAAACTTTTATTGAGCCAATACTCTGAAGTAAGATCTTTGCAATAAAATGATATATTGACATGGTTTCTAAGCTAAAATTAATAGACTCTTCAAAGCATGGAGAAATCCATATATCTGCAAATGTGTTAAACACCATAGCATGAGTTTAATAAGTGTTAGCCCTGGCTAGTATGCCTCTGTTGGCTTGGTATCTTTTTGTATGCCCACAGTTGCCAGTTGGATTCCCAAATGGGGCACATGTCTGGGTTGGGGTTCAGTCTCCAGTAGGGAGCATGCAGAAGACAGAGGATTGATGCTCCACACTAAAATCAGTGTTTCTCTCTCTTTCTCCCTCTCTCTAAAACTCAACAAAAATATTTAAAAGAACAACTGTGAAAAAGATTGGACAAGTTGTACAATTTATATTGAAGAACTCTTGAGAGCTCAACTCTGGGACTTCACTTGCAATTAGTTTTCTTAGGACCCAATGAGAGATCAAGATGATATTCACAATATCATTTATTTTAACAAATTGCTTTTATTACAATGCAAAATTATTTATGTGTATTCAAAGCCTGCTTATTAAGATTGTTCTACATAAACTTTTACCATTTAAATTTCCTTCATGTTATAAAAACCACTGTAAGCTACAATGCAGTTTGAATATCATTAATTTAGTCCCATAAATAAAATCTACCTACTATAAAAGTGAACATGGGCAATTCTCAAAAGTATATGTTATTAAATATTTATTTGTCCAGTGTTGGTTTTGATAAAAATTGATGTTCTCTATTTCCTATCTTTTTTTTTCTGGTGTTTGATCACTACAATAGGTTACCTGCTCCTTTAAGATGAAAATGACAAATATGCAGAAAAACTGAAATAATATACATTTCTTACTCCAAACAACTCCCTCATTTTAACACACACACACACACACACACACACACACACACACACACCACATACTTAATTCTAGAACCATATATCATGCAGAAATGACACTATTTATTTCAAGTTTAATCTTTTTTATCTTACTAGTGTAATTTATATCTCATAATGAAAAAATTTGCTTAATGATTAGATTTAAAACACAGATTTGTATACTAACCCAGCTATCTCTGGAGATTACAGTAGTTCCAGAAATACTTAGTTTTGAAAGTGAGTGACTTCTTCCTTAAAGTTAGGCAAACCCAGAAGTTAGTGATTTGAGGGCAAATGTATTGTATATTATTTGATAACTAGAGGCCCCAAACACAAAGATTCATGCAGGAATGGGCCTTCCTTCCCCAGGCTGCCTGCACTGCCTTTACTCTGGCTGGAGCTTCCTCTCCACCTTCGCAAGCTGCTCAGAGGCCCAGAGGTGGTGTGGAATGCCTGCACATACAAATTAACCTACCATCTTTGTTGGGTAAATTTGCATACTCACTCCTGATTCCTGGTGGGCGTCAGAAAGGTATGGTCAATTTGCATCTTACTCTTTTATTAGTATAGATAGTTTTTTAAAGTTACACCTGATAATATCTAAGATTTCTTTCTATAGAGTCAAATATGTGTCTTCTGCATTTCCAGTCTTTCTTCTCTCATCTCAACAGTGCTTTATTCCCAAAATGTATCCTTTGGATTACTTTAATAAACTTTAATCTCCTAATTGATCTCCCTTTTTTTCCCAATCTCACATTTCTCAAATTCACCCTTGATTTTTTTTATCATAGCTTTCTAGATACAATAGAAATTTAATCATGCCATCCTCATGTTATTAATTCTAAAGCTCCTCATTGTCTGTTGGGAGAGAGGTATCCAATCTACCTACGATAACATACTAAGGGATTTGTGTCTCTTGCCCCTTATCTGACATATCTCATTTCCTATACACTTTCCATTTCTTTACTCAGACCCTTCCATCTTATTTAAATCCCCCTCTTTTTCCAACTGGCCAGCATCTGATATTTTTGTAAAATTTTGTGTTTTGACTTCTCCCTAGGATGTCTTTGGATCCCTTTTATTCCATTAAATTTAAGCAACTTCTTTTTTACTCAATTGTTCTGTGTATGCATTCCTAGGATATGTTATACTATTTAATTTCATAAATAGTATATCTGAGAATTGGTAGGGATATATTTTCATTTGTAATTTCCAATACATAACAAAATAATTGATGAAAAGTTAGCATTAAATGAATTTTGTTTAATATACAAGTAATTAATTACCATAGATAATTAATAAAGACTTTCCTAGGTCTAAAAATTCTATGATTTTAGGCATTTAGACTATAAGTCCATCCTTGAACTAGCCACTAAATTAACTACTTCATTGGAATTTACTCTCTCTTCCACTCCAAGTTCACTCTACCTCAACCTTCTTAGCCCAGTTAAGGAAGTAAAATTCTAAGTTGAGTCTCTCAAGGGCTTTTGAATAAGTCAGTACTATATAGTTCAAGGGAAGATATTATTTACCCTTTGTTTTAAACCTGGATATCACATTTCTTCATGTATCACATAACTAGTAAAGCTAAAAATGTAGACCTGTAGAGTAAATCCATTAAAAAGAGGGAGATACATTATTCTTTTCTAGAAGATGGTTTGAGCTATCTATCAAATGTCCCAGGCTATGTTAAATAGAACTTTGCTACATATAAAACATTGAATGTTACAGAATGTTTAGCAAAGTTTAAAAAGACTTCTCTGGGCTAAAGGAATATCTTTTTCATTCCCTCTTTAGAGTTATTCAATTAGCTTTAAAATACAATAAAAACAAAAACTTTACCATCATTCATATTTCTAGATGTTTTCAAATAATATCTAAAAATGCTAGTAGAAATCTTAGTATAATTTAATTATTTTCTTATTTGGAATTTAAATACAGTTAAATGTATAGCATTTATGCTCAGTTTTATGTTCACTGCCCTCTTTTCCCCATCCACATTGCTATGTCTAATTATCTTCTCGCATTTTCTGCCTCTCACTGTATTTTTTGTTTTTTTATTTCATTTTCTGAATTGTGTATTTCCCTCTCAATTTTCTTTCATTCTAGTTTTCATTGAATTTTAATTGTCCTCTTTCCTTCTATTTGTAAAAGCATATTGCATGGAATATTATGTTGAAATACTTTACATATAAATGTAAGCAATGTCTTGCTTTTAAACCATTTATATTTAATGTAATTACTAATGTACTTAAATCTGGCACTTTGATCTTTTATTTTGTTTGTTCTATTTGTACTATATTATATTTACATTGAAAAATATTTTGCTTATTTTTTTTCCTCTATTAACTTTCTAATTATTTATTCCTTTAGGATTTTATACTATACTGGAGTCCTGGTGCATGAAATTCATGCATTGGAAGAGGGTCCCCTCAGCTTGGCCTGCACTGTCTTCAATCTGGGACCTCTGGCTCCTAACCACTCACCTGCCTGCCAGCCTGATCACCCTTAATGCTCTCCCCTGACAGCCTATTTGCCTTAACTTCTCTCCCCTGACTGCCTAATTACTAACCTCCTCTGTCTTGGCACTGCCAACATGGCTTTGTTGGGAAGGATGTCCGGAAGGACATCCAAAAGCTCATCCAGAGGATATTCAGTCTAATTAGCATATTAGCCTTTTATTAATATAGATGCCACCTTGTCCTAAAAATTCACATTATTCCCAAGTTTTCCTATCATGGAAGGGGAGCCCGCAGTAGCATCCTGGGTTCTGACGATGGCTTATGCATTGTGCTTTATCTCAGCAGATGTGATCCCTAGAAGAAAACTCTTGGATGTACCTTGAACATTTCTATCAAATTTGCCAAATCATCCTCCAAAAATGTGGAACCACTTTAAACTCCCACCAGCAACCATGTATGTGCCCTCCATCCCACTTTTATGCCAAAATCAATGATTTCTCCCTAGAAGCTTCCCTTCCATCAGCCAGGCCTTCTTGGTACTTGAGCCAATCTCATTGTTCAGCTTGGGACTTGATTTCCTGAGATAGAATTATGGAGGAGGAAAAATAGTTTTTCTTTACCTTTCTGAGTTCTTAATGGATACCCTTGTAATGAAAGACAGATCACCAAGAGAAAAACAAAAGTTCATTAACATGTGTACCTACTGTATATGTGGGAGATCCCAGGGAAAAATGAAATTCCCCAAGGTGGCTTAGAATTCAGATTTAAATAGCTTCTTCCTAGGAAAAGGGAACGGGAGATATAGGCCTCTTAGAGGAGAGTAAGTGCTATTTAGGAAAGATGAATGGGGTGGGAGGAAATAGTTTGTAATAAAGTTTGGGAGTGATGTCAACTTCTACTCTCCTGTCCTGTGACAGGAGTCAGTCTTCTCTGCCTGATGACACTTCTCCCATCAAGGGGTCCTATGACATTTAAGCTCCTTTAGGGGGTCTGATTTTAGGGAGATCAGGAGACTTCAGTGAAATGCTCCGAATGCATTTGCTATTTTTCAAGCATCTACAGCTCAAGATCATCAATATAACAACACAGCATATGTTGGGGTGGCATGTTCTCTGACCTTCAGAATAAAACCAACAAAAGCTTCCTCTCTTAGATGATTTGCCACAGTAGCATTATTCCCTGGAGAGGGTATTCTGACCAGGCCTTCCTGGGAGTGATCATAACATTACCCTGTGTTTGTAGAAAGGTGTTGGCTACAGCACTAAATAACCCAAGGGCAGTTTTCTCATCTTGTGAAAAAAGAGATAAAGTTACTATAGTTTATCTCCCTTTCCACAGGTTTCTTGTGGGTTTGTCTCTACTGCCCCAACCCACGCCCCTCAGCAACCCAAGCACCTCCACCTCAGGCCTTGGGGCTGCTGGGTGTTAGCCTCGCAGGTTTTTGTTTTCAATCCACCCTGCTCCCCGACCCAGCCCAAGGTTTGCCATGGCCGGGCTTCGGGCAGTGAGGGGCTGGATCCCCTGCTGTGTCTGGGGCTGCGAACAGGACCCCGCTGCCCCAGCTTCACCATGGCCAGGCTTCAGCTGGTGGGGTGCTGACATGCCATCTTGGTTGGGTTAATTTGCATATTCATTCCTTTTGGCTGGTACCATAGCAAAGGTGTGGTCAATTTGCATGTTTCTGTTTTATTAGATAGGATTGTATTATGTTATTATATTATAGAAGTTATGACATAAATAATGAACAAATTAAAGTCTTTCATAAATTCATGCTTTTATGAGTTTTTAACATTTCAAATGTATCCAGTACCTGTTGCCATTTAAGTTACCATTGTTATGTATTTTATTTATATTTGTATTTTAAGCCATACAAGTCATTATTATTCTTAGATTGTCAATTCAATGTTCATTTAGATTTCTTTAAATATTTACCCTTTCTCTTTTCTTTGCTTATTATTCTTCAGATATCACCATGTTCCCATCTTGGGTCATTTTCCTTCTACCTGATAAGTCACTCTACCTCTTTCTTTGGTTTTGACCTACGAATAATGAATTATCTCAGGTGTTTGTTTGTTTGTTTGTTTGGTCTTAAATATATATTTCTTGTGTTTCCATTTGAAAAGAATGTTTTCATTTGGTGTACATGTAAATGATTACAGTGAATTTTCTAGCATTTGTTTATTGGGGGTTGATATATTTTTTGTTTTCTTTAAAAGATTAGGTGTTAGCACTCTGGAGGTTTTAGCTGAAAGCTTAAAGTCCTCTTCCTCAGAAGACCCTAAATTTAAAATATTTTTCCAGGTTTATGAGATAATCTAAAACTCTAGTTATGTTCTGAGCCTTTCAGCCTCAATTTTCTTTTCAATTTCTCAGTCTTTCAATTTCTCAAGCATAGATCACACCAAATGTTTGAGTCTTTTCTCCTGGCCTCCCTTGTGTTTTTGGTCTTGGCCCTTCAATTTCTGAATGTCTTGCAGCTTCTCAGCATCTGTGGCTCAAAATACAATTGAGCCACAGTTGATGACGACAGAAATCTTCTCAGACACCATTTTGGGTCTAGTTTTTAATTGTTATACTTGAATATTATTTTCCCCCTTTTCATTAATAGGTGGCAATAACTATTTTTATTGGCATACAAGACATAATACCTTAAAGACTTTACTGAGTCCATAACCCAATTGACACATGAGATTTTATAAAAAATTACTTACTTTTAAATAATAACATTCATATCTTACTTTTAATTTTCAGAAGTAGTAGTTTGCCTCACTCAGGCAATTAATTGCTTAGCACATACCTTTGAAATACTTAACTTTTATTGCATAGACATATATTACAAATGTAACATTTAAACATGTTTGAAATAATAATTATTATTAGATGGATTAATATTAAATTTATTATTTAATTTGTCATAAACTCATCTACCTTCTCCTTTTTTTTACCATTGATTTATACCTAATTATTAAGCGTGCCCTCCAAAACCTTAGAAAACATGATAAATACATAAGATTAGATACAATAAGATGTCCCAATTGCTAACTAAATTCAATATTGTTTTCTTGAGCCTTAAAAAAATGAACTATATTATATGCATTGTTTCCAGTTTGATGATTCTCTGCTGGCTGGATACTCTACAAAGCACAGCAGTAAACAAGATGCACAGCGAATGCTCCTTGTTCTTACAGAACACGTTATGTTCCATCTCTTAAGTGAAGGTCTATTTGAGTGGGTAATGTGCTTTTTTAACTCAGGGAAAAAAGTTACTGAGCCTACCAATCACTGTGCCGCCTGCCACAGAAACAATGAGACAATTATTACCATGTCCTCTCAGAACATATAATCAAGGCTAGAAGGGGGAGATACCATCTATTTCCTGCTTTGATTTCTTTTTTTTTTTTAATCTTTATTGTTCAGTTTATTAATTACATTGTTTCCCCTTTTTATCCCCCTATAGCTCCCTCCACCCTGTACCTATCCCACCCTCCACCCTCACCTCCCCCTCCCCACTGTCCTCTCCCATTGTTGCTAGATTTTTGTCCAGTCTCTTGCTGCACTTCCCACAACCCTTTTCTCCCCAAGAATTGTCAGTCCATTCCCTCTCTATGTCCATGTCTCTGTTATATTCACCAGTCTATCCTGTTCAACAGCCTATCAATTCACTTGATTTTTATGTTCATTTGTTGATAGATGTGTATTTGTTGTTCATAATTTTCATCTTTACCTTTTTCTTCTTCCTCTTCTTAAAGAATATCTTTCAGCATTTCATATAATGTTGGTTTGGTGGTGATGAACTCCTTTAGCTTTTTCTTATCTGCAAAGCACTTCATCTGACCTTCAATTCTGAGTGATATCTTTGCTGGATAGAGTAATCTTGGTTGTAGATTCTTGCTGTTCATCACTTTGAATATTTCTTGCCACTCCCATCTGGCCTGCATCGTTTCTGTTGAGAAATCCGCTGACAGTCGTATGGGTGCTCCCTTATAGGTAACCAACTGTTTCTCTCTTGCTGCTTTTAATATTCTCTCTTTGTCTTTTGCTCTTGGCATTTTAATTATGATGTGCCTTGGTGTGGTCCTCTTAGGGTTCCTATATATTGGGGTTCGGTGCACTTCTTGGACTCCTAAGTCAATTTCTTTCACCAGGTGTGGGAAGTTTTCAGTCACTATTTCTTCAAATAGGCTTTCATTGTCTTGCTGTCTCTCTTTTTCTGGCACCCCTATAATTCGGATGTTGGTATGCTTGAGGTTGTCCCAGAGGCCCCTTACACTATCTTCAATTTTTTGGATTCTTTTGGATTCTTGCTTTTTCAGCTGAGTGAATTTTACCTCTTTGTATTTCAAATCTTTAACTTGGTTCTTAGGGTGCTTCAGGGCACTTTCAGGTCTTTGTATAATATTTTTTGTTTCAGTCAGTGTATGCTTAATTTCTGGTTGGTCCTTTTTCATATTCTTGAGAGTCTGCTTTATATCCTTGAGGGTTTCTTTCATTTCAACGTTGGTCTTGATCATTTCTTTGCAGCTCTCGTTTATATCCTGGAGGGTGTTGTTCATTTTCTTGTAGGACTCATTCATTTCCTTTGTGGTCTTGCTTATTTCCTTATAGGCCTCGATCTTTTGTTGGAGCCTCTTAAAAACCCTATAACCGTGCTTCTGAATTCCATGTCCAGTCGTTTTTTTTTTCCTCCATTTCTTTCACATCTGCTTTCTTTCCATGTTGCTGCATGGTGGCTGCTTCCCTGAGTTGGTCAATTAGCTTTGTGTGGTAGACTTCCTACTAGGGATAGTGGCTCAGCCTCTCCGGTTACCTGAGGTGGATATGTGCTGCACAGTCTTGCTGAAGTTAAGCTCAGTTAATCGTTGTTAGCACTTGGAGGGTTGACCTCCAGGCCAATTGTCTGTGAAGTTCAGCTGTGCTCAGGTTGGGTGGGCGGAGTCTCAGGGCCAAGCAGACAGCGTTAGCTCTGCCCTATTTGGCCCCAGGGACTCTGTGCTGGGGGCAATGGCCGCCAGCACCTCTGAGAGAGAGCCGCTGCAGAGCTCCACAGGCTGCAGGTTGCCGGGGAATTCAGACTTTCCCAAAATGAGTCTGCATGCGCAACGGCTCACCCAGGGTCGTAAAACAAAGCAGTCTGACGGTTTTCCGAATGAGAGGCAAGTCGCGGTGTGCTCTCTGCGCCGTCACGCAGCCGAGCTGTTCGCGCAAGCTGCCTTCTCCACAAGCCGGAAGACCCGGCAGCACCCGAGCTTCGGCGTGCCCTCCCACTGTCCAGTTTTCACCCCATGTGATAGTGGGTTCTCTGGACTTCGCCCAGAGCTGGAGAATCAGTCCAGTGGGACGCCTTTGTCTCCCCGTTGGAGGAAACTGGCCGGTTTTTAGCCGCCCGCCCTCTCCACGGCACACACTCCAAACCTCTCTCCGTGCGAATCTTTCAACGCTGTTCGCCGCCACTCCTCCGAGTCACAGTGTCTTATCTTCACTTTTATTTGTGGAATTTTCACTCGGCGAGCTTTCTGGTGATTCTGGAAGGTGTTTGTTCTTTCGTTAAGTTGTAGTATTAATATTGCTGATTATGACGGCAAGATAGGTGTTTTGCCTTTGCCGCCATCTTAGTTCCTCCCTGCTTTGATTTCTTAAGAGATGAAACAAAAATTACACAGAGGTTAATAGGGTCATATCTTTACTTCCAAATGAGTCAACTTTATTTAATCAAAGGGCTTTTCCAAATAAAATGAAATTTAGAGATGAAATAGCCTATTTTTAATTTTAATAGCAAGGCAATCTGCCAGTAAGAGTGGATATTACACATAAGATATGAAGGTGTTAGCACAATTCTCAGATTAATAATCTATTTTAAGTAGTGAGTATTTCATATCAGATCTCATGAGTCTCTTTTATTTTTCACTATAGCATGCTATACAAAAAAAACCCACAATAAATTATCACACCAGCTCTGCCACTAAAACTGTATCTGCATACACTAACACCCACAAGATACTATTTCAGCCTTGTAATAGAAATCTAACAGAAAACAACATAAATATCCATCAAAATTAGTCATTAAAGCAGAAGTTACATAAAATATTTCAGCAACCATAAAATGGAATATTTTTCAAAAAGAAAAGAATGAAGCAGAATTGAAAGTAGTATTTAGAAAAGAAATGCAAGTTAAGCTTGACTGGATAAAAGCCAATTGAATAACAATGTGTAATATTTCCTTTTACTTGTAGAAAAATAAGAATAAATACACATGCACATAGCACAAACCTATGTATAAAGCTAAATATTCATAAACAATGCATAATATTTTGGTGATACCGGTAATACATGTGCAGTGAAAATGAAGCCTTAGAATGGGAGAAAGAATTGCTTTTCTTCATGCTTTTCACTCTTTATGTCATTTATCAGGTACACTTTGAAAATCAACTTTTGGCGTGGTATGGGTAACAATAAATTAACACTTATTTAGACTAAATCCAAATAATAAAAATTCCACTAAAATGCATATAAAATTTCTTAACCATAACACATGGAAAAGTAGAAGGGAAAAGAGATTAACATGGCATTGTAGACTTTGATTCATAGGTCACTTTATGTAGGGTGTTTAATATTAGAAAAGATGCAAAGCAATACTCTTATTTTAATTTTTATGAGCCATTGAGTTTACCGCTGTACCTTTCCTAGTAGATAAGGAAAGTTAAGCAGTTATGTTCATGGCAGATATTTTGAAATGGTAGCTTAGTTTTATGACTTTAAAAAATATATATGTTAGTTGCAGGAACGATGTTCTACCTGATCTGGTAGAAAGGTACATATAAATCACCAGAAATAAAGCTCATACTTTAAATGGACCTATTTTGTTTTTCCTTTAAGTTGAAGTAAAACTACTTCTCTCCACTATTCTTATGATCAATAATGCACATTTTCCTACTTTTAGGCTTTGTAGGAGACGGATTATAGGTAGGAACATTGAAGAAACCAGAGCTATAGTGATAATCCAAGCTCAATAGCTTGATTTTAATATCAGTCACTTTATGTTCATACTAAATGAGCTAGTCTTAAGTGCTGCCTAACTTCTGGTTGCCACAGGACTCCATAAAAAATCACATGTCAGAATGCTTGATCCTAAAATCTTAGCAGAGAAAATTGATCTGATGTCTTTCCCGCCTTTCAGGATAAGTATCTTATCTACATGTAAGAAATCTATTTATTATTTGAGAAAATTTAAAAGAAAAATACATTCAAACTGGAAAGGAAGGAGTAAAACTTTCACTACATGAAGAAATCAGACATTGTATGAGGAAAACACTAAAGGCTCCACCAAACAAACAATCTCAATTAGTAAATGAATTCAGTGAAGTTGCAGAATAAAAATTAATATAAACAAATTTGAAACATATCTACACATTAATAATGAGCTATCAGAAAGAGAAATTAAGAAAACTATCTTAGCCCTAACTGATTTGGCTCAGTAGATAGAGCATTGGCCTGCGGATTCAAGGGTCCCAGGTTGGATTTTGGTCAAGGGCATATACCTTGGTGGTGGCCACATACCCAAGGGAAGTGTGCAGGAGGCAGCTTATTTATGTTTCCCTCTCATTGATTTTTCTAACTCTCTCTCTCCCTTCCTCTCTGAAAAAAATCAAAAATATATATTTTTTAAAAAGAAAAGAAAACTATCCTATTTAAAACTGCATGAAAAGCAATAAAATACCTTGGAACAAATACAACCCAGGAGGCAAAAGACCTGAACTCTGAAAATATAACTCATTAATGAAAGAAATTGAGGCAATACAACCCTAGTCAGCTTTGCTCAGTGAATAGAGTACTGGCCTGTGGCCTGAAGGGTCCTGGGTTTGATTCCTAACAAGGGCACATGCCTGGCTTTCAAGCTCAGTCCCCACTGGGGAGCATGCAGGAGGCTGCTGATCAATGATTATCTCTCACCACTGATGTTCCTATCTCTCTCTTCCCTCTCCCTTCCTCTCTGAAATCTATCTATCTATCATCTATCTATCTATCTCCTATCTAATAAAAGAGTAATATGCAAATTAACCATACCTTCATTACACCCACAAGCCATGCCCACAAGCCACACCCACCAGCCAAACAGGAGCAAATAAACTCCAACCAAGATGGCAGGCCGGCCAACCTGCGCCCAAAACACGGCCATGGTAGCGCTTTGGGCAGCCGGAGTCTGGTTTGCAGCCCAGACCCAGCAGTGGCAGCTGGACCCCTGGCCACCCGGACGTCTCAATGGTGGCACGTCTGGTGGCTGGGGAGCCAGATTGTAGCCCCAGACCCAGCAGGGCATATGGCCCCCTGGCTGCCCAAACCACTGCCAAGGGAGGGGTCCAGATAGCAGCCCCAGACCCAGCAGGGGATCCAGGCCCCCCCCCCCCTCGCTACCCGCACTGCTGCCATGGCTGTGCTTCCAGTGTTTGGGGTCTGGATCACAGCCTCAGACACAGCAGGGGATCCAGCCACCCGAACCCATTCGGATCACAGCCCCAGACTGAACCAGGGGATAAAATCACAGCCCCAGACTGAACCAGGGGATAAATCACAGACCCAGACCCAGCAGGGGATCCAGGCAGCCAGGGGTGTGGATTGCAGCACCAGATCAAGCAGGAGATCTGCCGCCCCCACCACCCTAAGTGCTGCCATGGCAGAGCTTCGGGCGGCTGGGGATCTGGTCGCAGCAGGGGGGGGGCCAGACCCAGACAACTTGGCTTGCTGAGGGGCTTAGGTTGGGGCAGTAGAGATACAAACCCACAAGACACCTTTGTAAAGGTACATAAACTATCATAACTTTATCCCCCTTTCCACAAGATGAGATAACTATCCCTGGATTATTTAGTGCTGTAGCCAACACCTTTCTACAAGCACAGGGTAATGTTATGACCACTCCTAGGAAGGTCTGGTCAGAATATTGTCTCCAGGGAATAATGCTTCTGTGGCAAATCATCTAAGAGAGGAAACAAGCTTTTATTGGTTTTATTCTGAAGGTCAGAGAACATGCCACCCCAACATATGCTGTGTTGTTATATTGATGATATTGAGTTGCAGATGCTTGAAAAACAGCAAATTCGTGCAGAGGATTTCACTCAAGTCTCCTGATCTACCTAAAATCAAACCCCCCTAAAGGAGCTTAAATGTCATAGGACCCCTTGATGGAAGAAGTGTCATCAGGCAGAGAAGACTGACTCCTGTCACAGGACAGGAGAGTAGAAGTTGACATCACTCCCAAACTTTATTACAAACTGTTTCATCCCATCTCATTCATCTTCCTAAATATAATTCATTCTCCTCTAAGAGGCCTATATTTCCCATTCCCTTTCCCTAGGAAGAAGGTATTTAAATCTGCATTCTAAGCCACTTTGGGGAGTTACTAATTTTTTCCCTGAGATCTCCCACATATACAGTAGGTACACATGTTAATGAACTTTTGTTTTTCTTTTGGTGATCTGTCTTTCATTACAAGGCTATCCATTAAGAACTCAGAAAGGTAGAGGGAAACTATTTTTTCTCTTCCATAATTCTATCTCAGGAAATCAAGTCCCAAGCTGAACAATGAGATTGGCTCAAGTACCAAGCAGTCCCAGCTAATGGGAGGGAAGCTTCTAGGGAGAAATCAACGATATTGGCATAAAAGTGGGATGGAGGGCACATACATGGTTGCTGGTGGGAATTTAAAGTGGTTCAACATTTTTGGAGGATGATTTGGCAAATTCAATAGAAATGTTCAAGATACATCCAAGAGTCTTCTTCTAGGGATCACATCTGCTGAGATAAAACACAATGCATAAGCCCTGGTCAGAAGCCAGGATGCTACTGTGGGCTCCCCTTCCACTATAAGAAAACCTGGGAATAAGGTGCATTTTTAGGAGAAGGTGGCATCCTAACTAATAAAAGTAACATGCAAATGTGACAGTACCTTGGCTACTGATTGGCTATGCTACCTGCCAATCAGGAGCAGGAGGCAGGGCCATGGGGTGGGGCGGAGCATTGTGAGGGCTGGGCCCCGGGTGTGGAGACAAAGCAGTAGCAGCGGTGAGCGCCATGGTGTCCTGGCCACCCTAGCTTGGAGGCTGCCAGGGCGTGAGGTGGGGAGGGGTAAGTACAAGAGCATCCTGGCAACCTGGCCACCCAAGCTTGATGGTGGCCAGGGTGCAGGGCAAGCAAACATGGCATGGGAGCGGTATTGAGTGCCCAGCCCCTGTGGCTGGGTGGTCACAGGCAACTGGAGCTGAGCTGAGCAGGGAGATGGGCAGGCTGGGGGTGAGCCATCAGTTGGACATCCCCTAAGGGCTCCCAGTATGTGAGAGGGGGCAGGTTGGGCTGAGGGACCACCCTGCCCCAGGCATGAATTTCGTGCACCAGGCTACTGGTCTATACTAATAAAAGGGTAATATGCTAATTTGACTTAATGTCTTCTGGACATCCTTCCAGATGTCCTTCCAGACATCCTTCCAGACAAAGCCATGCTGGCCGGGCCAAAGCAGAGGAGGTTAGAAACAATCAGGCAGGGGAGAGCAGATCAGGGGACCAGGCCAGCAAGGGAGAGCAGTTAGGTCAAATAGGCTGTCAGGGAAGAGCAGTTAGAGTGATCAGGCTGGCAGGCAGGTGAGTGCTTAGTAGCCGGACATCCCAGATTGAAAAGAGTGCAGGCCAAGCTGAGGCAACCCCCTTCTCATGCACAAATTTTGTGCACCGAGCCTCTAAAATATATATATATTGGAGTAATAAAAGAGTAATAAAATAGAAGAGTAATATGCAAACTGACCATCACTCCAACATACAAGATGGCTTCCTCCATGTGGTCAAAGATGGCTGCCCCATGTGTACACAAGATGGCATCCAGAAGATTGCCAGCAGAGTAGGGCAGTTGGGAGGGACCAGGCTTGCAAGGGAGGGCAGTTAGGGTTGACTAGGCTGGCAGAGGAGGGAAGTTAGGGGCAATCAGCCTGCCAGAGGAGCAGTTAGGCATCAATTAGGCTGGCAGGAGAGTGTTTAGGGGGTGATCAAACTGGCAGGCAGAAGCGGTTAGGGGCAATCAGGGAGGCAGGCAGGCAAGCAGTTGAGAGCCAACAGTCCTGGATTGTGAGAGGATGTCTGGCTACCCGTCTATACTTGATCCTACCAGGATCAGGCCTAAACTGAAATTCAGATATCCCTAGAGGGGTCCCAGGTTGGAAAGGGTACAGGCGGGGCTGAGGGACACACCCCCTCCTGTGCACAAAATTTCTGCACAGGGCCTCTAGTGTGTGTGTGTGTGTGTGTGTGTGTTTGTGTGTGTGTGTGTATGAATTGAGGCAACACAAATAAAGAGAGAGATATACTTCACTCATAGATTGTAATAAATAATATTGTTAAAATGTCCTTACTACCCAATATACAGGTTCAGCGCAACCCTTATCAAAATATCAATACCATATTCCCAGAACTAGAACAAAGAATCCTCAAATTGTATGAAACCACAAAAACCCCAAATAGCCAAAGCAATCTTGAAAAATAAGAACAAAACTGATTTCAAACTATATGATAAAGCTATAGTGATCAAAACAATGGAGTAGATTGGAGATCCCAAGAGCAAACATACACATGTATTGTCAATTAACCGGTGACAAAGGAGGAAAGTATACTATGGTAAAAGACAGTCTCCTCAGTAAATGGTGTTGAGAAAACTACACGTTGAACTATTTTGCACCATATACAAAAATAAATTTAAAATACATTAAAAACGTGAATGTAAGACCTGGCTTATTCCATCACCCAGGCAACCTTAGCCTCTGATCTCTCCAGCTCTATGGCTACTGCCATTTCTTTTGGGATTATGTATCTTCTACAATTGAAACTTTGTAGCATTGAGTGGAGGCCTGGGCTGGCAATGGCAGGCGGAAAGCTTGGCTTCCTCCAGTAAATGGTGTTGAGAAAACTACACAGATACATGCAAAAAAATGTTTTTTAAAACTTTTAGAAAAAATCCTAGCCAGTATGCTCTTTTTTAACATTAGTCTTGCATACTTTCTTGAACCAGTCTGATCATGCAAGGAAAAGAAAGGAAAAATAAACAAATAGAATTCCATGAATTTAGAAAGGTTTTGCATAGTGAAGGGAGCCATTAGTAAAACAACCAGGCAATTGATTGAATGGCAAACAATATTAGTAAATTACAACTCAATTAAAAAATGGACAGAAGATTAGAATATTTTTCCAAAGAAGTCATACAGATGACCAACAAACACACACACACACACACACACACACACGCACACACACACACAAATGTTCAACATCACTAATCATCAGAAAATGCAAAGAATAACCACAATGAATTACTTCACAGTTTTCAGAATAGCTATTATTGAAAAAATAAGCAAAACAACACAATATGTCAGTGAGGATGTGAAGAAATGGAAACCCTTGTACACTGTTGGTAAGATTATAAATTATTACAGTTACTATAGAAAACAGTATGGAGGTTCCTAAAAAAATTACAAATAAAACGACCATATAACTCAGGAATTCCACTTCTGCCTGTACAAAGAAAATGAAAACAATAAATTGAAGAACTATATGCTTCCCTATGCTCATTGCTGAATTATTTAAAATAGCCAATTATGCAAGCAGCAACCTAATTGGCCCTTGATAGATGAATTCATAAGGAAAATGGGATTCTCTCTTTCATAATGAAAATGAGATTCTCTCTATCCCTCTCTAAATACATCAAGAGAGGAATAGAGGAAGGGAGAGGGAGAGGGAGAGAATCCCATTTTCACTATGAGATTTTATCATTCTTTTTTAATAGCTGAGTAATATATCCTATCTAATAAAAGAGTAATATGCAAATTGACCATACCTCTGATCAAGTGATGCCAACAGCCATGCCCATCAGGCAATCAGGAGCAAATTATGCAAACAAACTCCAACCAATATGGCTGCCACCACTGAGAGCAAGAGGGAGGCTTGGGTTTCCCTCGCAATGGAGGAAGCCAAGCTTTCCACCTGCCATTGCCAGCGCAGGCCTCCACTCAATGCTACAAAGTTTCAATTGTAGAAGATACATGATCCCAAAAGAAATGGCAGCAGCCATAGAGCTGGAGAGATCAGAGGCTAAGGTTGCCTGGGTGATGGAGGAAGCCAAGCTTCTGCAGCCCTGGCTGGCCTAGGCTTCCACTCTAGGCTACAAAGTTTCAATTATTGCAGGTAAATGTCCCAACAGAAATGGTTGCCACCACAGAGCAAGCAGAAGGCTTGACTCTGCTCCAGCTACAAAGTTTCAATTGTAGAACGTAAATTAATCCCAGGTCCCAGGGCCTCCACTTGGGTTGTAGGGGGGGAGTGGCCAGCCGGCAAACCACAACAGGCCCCTTTCCCAGGCTGCCATATGCCCCAAAGGAACCCCCACCTTGATCTGGGACATGCTTCAGGGCAAACCAACTGGCCTCCACCCATGCATCAGGCCTCTAGCCTAATAAAAGAGTAATTTGCAGATGGAACATCACTCCAACACACAAGAAGGCTGCCCCCATGTGGTCAAAGATCCTATCCCTATGTGGACAAAAAGATGGCCAACACAAGATGGCCACCAGGGGAGGGCCGTTGGGAGGTTCCAGGCCTGCAATGGAGGGCAGTTGGGGGAGATCAGGCCAGCAGGGGAGGTGAGGTGGGGGCAAACAGGCTGGCAGGTGAGCAGTTTGACATCAATTAGGTTGGCAGGGTAGTGGTTAGGGTCATGATGGTGAACCTATGACACACGAATCAGGACTGACACGCGTAGCCATTTTTGACGACACGAAGCCACATGCAGTCACATACAGAGAAGTATGGGGCCACATGCCAAGAAGAACATTTCATCCTCGGCTATTGCATGGCCAGGTGCAATAGCCAAGGACAAAACATTTGCTGTAGTGTAGTGTAGACACCCTGCACGAGCGGGCTGTAAGGCAAAACAACAGAACTCCGGCACAGAGCGCCTGGTTCTGGGAATTCTGGTTAGGCCGTTAGTGGATCTTTGGCCTCACTTCTGGGCAATGGAGCAGAGAGCAGCAGAATGCCTTACAGGACACATCTTTGGGTCCCTGTGAACGCCATTACTAGCAATCACATAACCACAGCAACCATCATCCAATCTACTGTTCTGGGATGTCATGGATTTCTAATTGATCATCATTGCTAAGATAAGTGATGGGAAGGGTGGGAGAGGTGAGGCCTGTACTATGGGTGACATTTTCCACCATTAGAAATAGTGGCAGCCATCTTAATTTATATAAGGAATGCCATTTTGCAGCATAGTGCAGACTCCATTTCACCACTATTGCTGTTGTGCATCCTTATTAACCCCTATTTTTGCTTATTAACCCTGCCCTTTCCTAAAAGACAGTTACATGTGCCATCTTGTGGTCAGCTATTCTACTTAACCACTAATTGCCTGCAGGACTAACAGGCAATCTATAATTCTATCTTCTGTCACTGCCTCCCCTGATGAAGAGCCCTCCCCCCCCCAAAAAAAAAACACAACAAAACAAGGTTAAGTAAAGCAAGTGGTAGTAGCAGTAGCCAACACTTTCAAGAGACATGGATCTAGATGTATGGCATTATTGGAAAAAATGGCACATCATTTTGAGTTCTATGTACTAAAAGGGTAATAAGCAGAATGTGGAATATAGACATTTTGAAAGTTTTCATTCCCAGCTCTTGAAAAAAAAGTGAGGATGAAAGGAAGAAATATATTTCCAGGCAGTTACACCTTAAATAAGAGCCAATCTAATTCAATTCTTAAATTTCTAAAGGGCTCTACAAATTTAACATCTGCAAGTTTGAGCATAGCTGACTCCATAGCTCAGCATGGAAAAGCACTCAGTGAGAAAAAATTTAGTAAAGAAACTCTCCTAAGATGTGCACCAGATCTATTTCACGATATGCAGAATAAAGATGAAATGATTAAGAGAATATCTGAGTTACCACTCAGTAGAAATATCATAAACGACCGAATAATGAGACTGAACACAAGCGTACAACATCAATTAAAGAGAGACATAAGTAATTGTAAATATTTTTTTATCTCTCTTGATGAAACCACATCACATGCTCAGTTGGCCATTATTGGTCAATATTCTGATGGTCTCATAATGAGAGAAGAGTTGATAAAGTTAGTATCAGTGCCAACAAGTACATCAGGAAGCGAAATATGTAAGGTTGTTGTACAAACATTCTATGACCTAATCATTGATATCTTTAAAGTTGGGTCAGTGATGAAAGATGGGACACCAAACATGGTGGGGAAAAAAGTCGGATTTGTCAAATTGTTTATGGGACACTATTGGACATCCCATTGTGCCTTTTCATTGTATTACCCATCAGGAGGTTTTATGTGCCAAGGCAGGATTCACCAACTTAAACGACTTAATGTCAGTTGTTACAAAAATAGTTAATTTAATAGCTGCTCGCCCCCTTCACAAGCAAGAATTTTCTGCACTTTTACTGGAGGTTGATTCCACCTACAGTGAACTGCTGATGTACAATAATGTAAGATGGCTGAGCCGAGGCAAACTTCTTGAGAGCTTTGTGTAGTGCTTTGAAGAAATTAAGGTATTTCTTGAGAATAAGGATCTGGGAAACTTTTCTCAGCTCAATGATGATAAATGGGTCAACACCCTGATATTTTCTACAGATCTCTCTGTTCATATTAATGAACTGAACTTAAAGTTACAAGGTTTTGGCAAAAATATTGACATTATGTTTGGATACATAAAAGCTTTTGAAAGTACACTTAAAATTTTCTAGTGAGATGTAGAAACTAAAACTTATAAGTATTTTCCTCGAGTAACAAAGTATTTTGAGAAGGCCAATGCAGCTGTACAAAATGAAATGGAACCCTTGCATATAAAGTACCAGCATGTTTTAGACTCGTTACTTGACCAGTTCAGTGATAGATTTAATCAATTTAGAACCCTAGAACAGACCATAAAAATAATTAAGTCTCCGGATGTAGCAGTCTACAGTAGTTTGGAATTAAATGGTTTCCAATGGATGCAAATTGATGATTTGGAGATGCAGCTTGCAGAATTTCAAGACAGCATCTGGGCTCAGGTGTTTGTCAACTTGAAGTCAAAGCTTGAGAATCTGGAAAGGTGCCATGTGGAGAATCAAGAGGACTGCCACTAGGAACATGAAATGTGGAGTGCCTGGAACTGATTACCAGACACTTTTAGCACCCTGAAAGATATAGCAATGGCTTTGCTCACAATTTTTTTCCTCTATGTACTTTTGTGAGTCCTTATTGTCAGCATTAAATAATATCAAAACCAACAAAATAATCCAACTGATAGATGAAGTTAATAGCATTTGCTTGGACTTGAAGTGTACAAAATACCAACCTTCAATTGAAGGTGTAAGCCAATGAAATTCAGCAACAAAAAGTCACTAATAGGCAGGTTGGATAAATAATTCCCCCTCACCCTCACTTATCTTAGTTCATGGCACCCCACACAAGTTAAATAAAATCAAGACCAACAAACAAAACTGACTGACAGATGAACAAAGAAGTCACTAAGCAGGTAAGTTAATTAGTTTTTGTTATTTAAACTATAAATATCACAAAATTATGGGTTTTTTTCTTGAAGTGACACATCATGCAAGTTATGCTCATTTTTTGGCGAGTTTTGACAGACCAAGCTGAAAAGGTTGCCCATCACTGGGTTAGGGGGTGATCAGGCTGGCAGGCAGACATGGTTAGGAGCAATCAGGGAGGCAGTCAGGTGAGCAGTTTGGAGGCAGCAGTACTAGATTGTGAGAAGGAAATGTGACTGTCCTTTTAGGCCCGATTTTAGTGGAATCAGGTGTAAAGGGGCAGTTGGACATTCCTCGAGGGGGTCCCAGATTGTAAAAGGTGCAGGCTGTGGTGAGGGACATCCCCTGACTCCTATGCATGAATTCCATGCATTGGGCCTATATATATATATATATATATATATATATATATATAGAGAGAGAGAGAGAGAGAGAGAGAGAGAGAGAGAGAGAGAGAGAGACATACACACATATATATATCTTAATAAAAAAGTAATATAGAGTAATATGCAAATTGATCATAACTCTGCTACACACTCAAGTCAAGCTGAGCAGATAATTAGGATCAAGTATGCAAATTAACTCAACCAAGATGGCTTCAGCCAGAGTGAGCAGGAGGTCACAGATTGTTCCTGACAATGGAGGAAGCCAAGCTTCCTGCACACCCTGGCTGGCCCAGGCCTCCCACCAGTCAAGGCTACAAAGTTTCAATTATAGAAGATAAATACATCCCAGATCCCAGCGCCTCCTTTTGGGTCAACAGGGGGCAGGGCCAGCCTACAATCCGACTCAGGTCCCTCACTCAGGTCACCCCATGCCCCAAGGGAACCCTCACCCTGATCCAGAACACCCTTCAAAGCAAACCAGCTGGCCCCCTCTATCCTATCTAATATGCAAATTGACCATCACTCCAACACACAAGATGGCTTCCTCCTGGTGGTCAAATTGTCTGCCCCCATGTGGTCACAAGATGACTGCCACAAGATGGCCAGCAGAGGAGAGCAGTTGGAAGGGACCAGGCCTGCAAGGAAGGGCAATTTGGAGAGACCAGGCCTTGTAGGGGAAAGCAGTTGGAGGTGGGTGTTTCAGGTCTGCAGGGGAGGGCAATTAGGGCTGACCAGGCCTGCAGGATAAGGTAGTTAGGGGAAATCATGTTGGCAGAAGATAAGTTAGGCATCAATCAGGCTGACAGGAGTGTCCTTAGGGGTTGATCAGGCTGCCAGGCAGAAGTGGTAGTGGCAATTAGGAAGGCAGACAGGCGAGCAGTTGGGAGCTAGCAGTCCTGGATTTTCAGAGGAAAGTCCCTCTGCCTGTTTAGGCTCAATCCCAGTAATATTGGGCCTAAACAGGCATCCAGACATCCCTGAAGAGGTCCCAGATTGGAGAGGGTACAGGCTGGCCTGAGGGACACACCCCCCATGCACAAATTTCATGTACCAAGCTTCTAGTGTGTGTGTGTATATATATATATATATATATATATATATATATATATATATATATATATGTGTGTGTGTGTGTGTGTGTGTGTGTGTGTGTGTGTGTGTACATCCTATCTAATAAAAGAGAAATATGCAGATTGGCCATCATTCCAACACACAAGAGGGCTGCCCCCATGTGGTCAAAGATCCTGTCCCTATGTGAACACAAGATGGCCACCACAAGTTGGCCAACAGGGGAGCGCAGTTGAGAGTTTCTAGGCCCTGCAAGGGAGGGCAGTTGGGGGTGATCAAGCCTTCAGGGGAGGGCAGTTAGGGGTGACCAGGCTAGCAGAGGAGGGAAGTTGGGGGCGAACAGGCTGGCAGGGGAGCAGTTAGACATCAATTAGGCTGGCAGGATAGGGTTTAGCAGGTGATCAGGCTGGCAGGCAGAAGCGGTTAGAGGCAATCAGGGAGGTAGGCAGGTGAGCAGTTTGGAGCCAGTAGTCCTGGATTGTGAGAAGGATGTCCAACTGCCCGATTAGGCCCGATCCCAGTAGGATTGGGCCTAAATGGACAATTGGACATCCCTCAAGGGATCCCAGATTGGAGAGGGTGCAGGCTGGGCTAAGGGACATCCCCCGCCCCCCATGGATGAATTTCGTGCACCAGGCCTCTTGTGTATGTATATGTGTATGTGTGTGTGTGTGTGTGTGTGTGTGTGTGTGTGTGTATGTGTGTGTGTGTGTGTGTATATATATTTATAATTTCACTTGCATATATAATATAGTACTACTCAGATATAAAAAATGTAATCTTGACATTTTAAAATGATTTAGATGCACCAAGGGGGTATTATGCTAAATGAGATTAAGTCAGAGATAGAAAAAGTAATCATGTATGATTTCTCTTATTTGTGGAATAATAATAATAATAAAATCCAGACAAACAAAAAAACACATAGAAGCACTCTCATATATTTAAGAAATAATCTTGTGGTAACTGGATAGGGGCATGGTTGGAGACAGACAAAACAGGTAAAGGATATTAAGAGATAGGTACAAGCTTTTTTTTTTTTTTTTTTTTTTTTTTAGTAGTCCTATTTGTTTACTTTTTCCTTAGTTTCCTTTGCCCTAAGAAAGGTATCAGTAAACATATTGTTATGAGAGATGTCTGTGATTTTGCTGCCTATGGTGTCTTTGAAGATTTTTATGCTTTCCTGACCTACATTTAAGTCTTTTGCCCATTTTTAGTTTATTCGTGTGTATGGTATAATTTGTTTGTATAGTTTCATTATTTTACATGCACCAGTCCAATTTTCCCAGAAGAGATTGTCTTTATGCCATTGTATGCTCTTGCTTCCTTTGTAAAATACTGAGCATAATGGCTTGGGTTGATTTCTGGGTTCTCTGTTCTGTTCCATTGATCTATATGCCTGCTGTTGTGCCAGTACCAGGCTCTTGTGATCACAGGGGCTTTGTAATGCAGCTTGATACCTGGTATTGTGAATCCTCCAACTTTGTTCTTTCTCAAGATTGCTGCGGCTATGGAGGGTTTTCTGCACCACAGAATAAACCATTAACAAAATGAAAATGGAGCGTACTGCAAGGGAGAACATATTTGCCAAAGGTATGTTCCATGAGGAGTTAATTTCCAAAATATGTAGAGGACTTATACAACTTAATAAAAGGAAGACAAGCAATCCAGTTAAAAACGGGCAAAGGACTTAAATAGAGACTTCTCCAATATGAACATACAGAAGGTAAAAAGACATGAAAAAAAATGCTCAGTCACTAATCATCCGAGAGATGCAAATTAAAAATGACAATGTAATATCACCTCACACCTGTCAGAATGCCTATCCCCAACAAATCAGTAAACAAGTGCTGGCAAGGATGCAGAGAAAAGGGAACCCTTGTGCACTGTGGTGGGAATGCACACTGGTGCAGCCACTGTGGAGAACAGTATGGAGTTTCCGCAAAACATTAAAAATTGAACTCTTAATTAACTTAGTGCTCTTACTTCTAAGAATATATGATAAGAAACCAGAAATACTAATCAGAAAGAATATATGCATCCGTATGTTCCTAGCAGTGCAATTTACAACAGCTAACATTCGGAAACTGTCCAAGTACCCATGAGCAGATGAGTGGATAAAAATGTGTGGTACATTTACACAATGGAACACTTCACAGGTTTAAAAGAGAAAGAACTCTGACTAGTACCATTTGCAACAGCATGGATGGACCTAGAGAGCCAGTCAGAGAAAAATAAGTATCACATGATCTTACTCCTATGTGGAATCTAATGAACAAAATAAACTGATGAATAAAATGGATCCAGAGACATGGAACAGAATGGTGGGTTTCAGACAGAAGTGGGGGTCGGGGGGTATGGGAGGTGGGAGGGGAGTGATTAACTGGAGAACTTATATGCACATATGCATCATCTAGGGAAACAGACAATAGAGTGGTGAAGGCCTGGAAGGGAGGATGCAGGATCCGGGGGAGGGGCGTCAATGGAAACAAACAAAAACACAAATAAAGGGGACATCTGCGATACTTGCAACAATAAAGATAAATTTTTTAAAAAGAGGTAGACATTTTGATTAAAAAACAAATGTCATGGGAATATAATGTACATCATAGGGAATACAGTTAATAATATTGAAATGACTTTGTATGATGATAGATGGCAACTGAACTTATGATCATTTTGTAATGTTTTCTTCAAATCAATGATATACATCTGAAATTAATAGAATATTGTAAACCCATTAAACTTCACTAAAGAAATAGAGACTATTGTGAGACAAATCAAAGTGCCGTTCTAACATCTTCCACAAAATTAGTAATTTGCTTGAATTTATTTTCATATAATATTGTCCATTTTTCCTGGCTTTCTTTTGCCCTAGAAATCTTTCTGATTCTCTCTATCCTGATTTCAGCTTGGCTCTGATTTATGGTATCATTCATATTCTTTCAAGCAGGTTCTAATAAAGGTGGGGCAAAATAGGTGTACAGTTGTGAGTACATGAAACACAAAGTTTATTGTATTATTTAGTAATTATCATATAATGTTCCATATGAGCATGCATGTCAACAAGAAATTGATTATAGATTAGCAAGAAAAATGTACAAAATAGAAGTGTACTGGCACTATGATAGTGTATTAATACATAGATATATTACAGAGGTGGAGGCCATTAAGAAAATATATTAGCTGCAGACAAGTGAATTACATCATTAATCATTATTTGTAATGATTAGTGTGTCTCTCAAAATCTAAATATTTTTACCTCCATTCATTATCAACTCATTCACTCATTCATTTACTTATTTAAAATATAATGTGTGAGTCTTACCATGCGTCAGGCATTGGGTCAGACATTTGCTCTTTTAATTCTTGCTGGTAGATTCTTATAGGCTATTTTCTGCCTACAATATACGTAAAATTATTTTGCCTTCATGCCATTTGAAACAGCCAGATGAGAGCAGACAATGGGATGAAGGGCTTTTAAAATATATATTTTTGTATTGATTTCAGAGGAGAAGGGAGAGGAAGAGAGATAGAAACATCAATGATGAGAGAGAATCATTGACTGACTGTCTCCTACATGCCCCATAGTGGGGATGGAGCCACCGCCTGGGCATGAGCCTGACCAAGAACCGAACTGTGATTTTCTGATTCATAGTTCGATGCATAACCACTGCACCACACCACCAGGCAAAAGACTTTTCAGTAATACTACAATTTTATTAACTACCTTGGTTTTGAATATTCCATTATTACATATTGTTTTATTGCCTATGAATATGGTCTATTTTGGTTTATGACTCTCTATACCCTCATGATGAAAAACCATTGTCCCTATCTGTATGATTCACTTTCTCATCTTCTTCATAAGTGTGCATAAATATTACCTTATCAATGAGGCTTTGCTGGGTTATCTTATCTAAATTGTCATTCATACCAAGATGGCACTTTACTCCCCTTCCTTGATTTATTTTTCTCCATAATATATATTTCCTTCTGGCATAGTATATTCTTGTTTGTCTACCGCTTCAGGATTATAAGCTCAATTAAATCAGAAAAGTGTGTCTCTTTTGTCCAAGTCTCTTTGTATAGCTATATAACTGTGTCTGGCAAATAGTAGAAGCTCAATAAACATGTGTGGAATGATTGAGTTACCAGATACATTTTGAATAAGAATCTAATGATATAAGCTACTTTTTTTTCATAGCCAATAATCTCCTTAAAGGCATAAATGTTGTCATATTTAATGCAATGCCTTGAATAAAGTTATTCTCAATAAATGTTTATAAATTGATGAAATGATTCATTTGATGAAAGCCAATGTAGAATTCTCAAGTTATGGATTAGCTTAAATCCAGTGTGACCACAGAATTGAAAGCTTCTTACTGCAGGGTTTGAACTCATTATCTTTCTGGCAAAAATAATAATAGTAATTCATTTTAAAATATCTTTCTCCACAATCAAATCCTTTCCACTTGAAGGTATAAGTTTGACTTTGTTATCATGAAAGGAAGAAAGAGAGACAGAGAGAGAGACAGAGACAATAAATAAACCACAAGCATACATAAAACAGCTTGTTATGTGTTAAATGAAAAGTAAATTAAGAGAAGGGAATGGGAGTAGTTGATGAAGCAAAAATTGATAATAATGGTTTAGACCAGGTACTGGAGATAAAGCTGATGAGTTAAATTAAATATTTCCAAACCTCAGTCAGTTTCTGCAGCTAAACTATAAGATAATACTAATTGATTTAAGTAGGTGTTTTTTATTATTAAACTAGAGGCCCAGTGCACAAATTCCTGTATGGGTGGAGTCTGGCAGGTCTACCCAATGGGGGCCTATCAGGGCTGGGCCGGCAGGGTGGAGGGATTGTTGGCCAGTCAGCCCTACCCTCAATCAGGGTGTTGGAGGTCAATTGGGAGTGGAGTCAGCTGAGGGGAGGGGCCGTGGGTGATTGGTGGCCAGCCCTGCCCCCGAAAGGGGGGCTGTTGGGGACCAAGCAGGGGCTGGGTTGGCCAGGGTTGGGGGGGCAATCAAGGCCCAGATGAGGCTGGTTGGCTGCTGCAGTGCATTTCATAGCCACTGGTCATTCTGGTTGTTCTGATTGTTCTGCCAATCCAGTTGCTGGGTTTTTACATCTACAGATATGATAATACATGTAAAATATTTTGCCTGGTGTCTGGAGTGTAATACTTTATAACTGTTGAATATAATGTATGGGCTAGATAACTATGTGGCATAGAGTAATTATTTTCTGAAAAGTATTATTTATATTTTAAAATATATTTTTATTGACTTCAAAGAGGAAGGGAGAGGAAGAGATAGAAACATCTGAGAATCATTGATCAACTGCCTTCTGCATACCACCTACTGGGAATCAAGCCTGGAACCGTTCATCCGAGTGCTGAAGCTCTACTCCAACAGGCTAGGGCTCAAAACTATTATTTATAACAGACTTAAGGGGATCTGAATACTGTCCTATTCTGGAGCCTGAGGTGATTTGTACAAAACGATTACAAAAGGCAGTATTCTCCCTGACTTTAAAGGAAAAGTGGGTTTGGAAAAACCAGTGAGACCACAGATGTTCATAAGTATGGCAGCAGAAGATACATCCTGCCCTAACTGGCTTGATCAGTGGATAAAGCATCGGCTGTGGACTGCAGGGTCAAGGGTTCAATTATGGCCAAGGGCATATGCCTGGGTTGTGGGCTTGATCCCCAGTGGAGGGTGTGCAGGAGCCAGCTGATCAATGATTCTCTCTCATCACTGATGTTTCTATCTCTCTCTCTCTCCCTCTCCCTTCCTCTCTGCAATGAAAAAAAATATTAGAAAATATGTCTTGGTTTTTCCAGTCTTGTCTGCTGCTGGCTTCAAAGGCCTTAGACAATTAGCAGACTGATAGAAAAGTCTAAAGTAAGGACACTTTCCAAAGTATTTCGGTATATTGTTTTTGCTTTTTTCTACATATTTTGTTTAGTTTGCATATTTGGACCACTTGCTTAGGAGCCCTTTAGTGTTCCAATTTCTAGAACACAAACTCTCAATAAATTAAGATGGTATGTACTTCAAAACATTAATTTCATGCATAAAAATCTAAAATTTAAATAACTCATTAAATGTGATTCTTATATTAGAGGCCTGGTGCATGAAATTTGTGGACAGGGGCAGGAGATGTCCCTCAGCCCAGCCTGTACCCACTCCAATCTGGAACTCCTCAAGGGATGTCCGTCTGCCCATTTAAACCCCATCCCGGCAGGATTGGGCCTAAATAGGCAGTCGAACACCCTTTTCACAATCCAGGACTGCTGCCTCCAAACTGCTCACCTGCCTGCCTCCCTGATTGCCTCTAACTGCTTCTGACTGCCAGCGTGATCATCCCCTAACCACTACGCTGCCAGCCTAATTGATGTCTCAGTGCTCACCTGTCAGCCTATTTGCCCCCAGCTTCTCTCCTTTGCTGGCCTGGTCAACCCTAACTGCCCTTCCCTGCAGGCTTGATAGCCCACAACTGCCCTCCTATGCAGGCCTGGAACCTCCCAATGGCCCTCCCCTGCTGGCCATCTTGTGATGTCCACATGGGAGCAGGATCTTTTACCACATGGGGGTAGCCCTCATGTGTGTTGGAGTGATGATCAATCTGCAAATTAATCTTTTATTAGATAATATAGAGGCCTGGTGCATGGATGGGGGCCAGCTGGTTTGCTTTGAAGAGTGTCCCTGATCTGGATGGGGGTTCCCTTGGCATGTGGGGTGGCCTGGGCGAGGGGCCTGTGGTCGTTTTCAGGCCAGCCATGCCACCCAGCGACCAAAGTGGAGGCCCTGGGATGTTCTACAATTGAAATTTTGTAGCTTGGAGCAGAGCCAAGCCTTCTTTTCACTCCATGGTGACAGCCATTTCTGTTTGGGTTTATTTAAATTCTATAATTAAAACTTTGTAGCCTAGAGTGGAGACCTAGGCACTAGGGCTGCAAAAGCTTGGCTTCCTCCATTGCCCAGGCAATGCTAGCCTCTGCTCTCTCCAGCTCTGTGGCTGTTTCCATTTATGTTGAGATGTATCTTCTGTAATTGAAACTTTGTAGCATTGAGTGGAGGTCTAGGCCAGCAATAGAAGGTGGAAAGCTTGACTTCCTCCATTGCCGAGGAAACCCAAGCCTCCCTCCTGCTTTCAGGGGCAGCAGCCATCTTGGTTGGAGTTTATTTGCTCCTAATTGGCTGGTGGTTGTGGCTTGTGGCTTGTGGGCATGGCTTGATTGGAGGTATGGTCAATTTGCATATCACTCTTTTATTAAATAGGATATATATATCCTACCAGGATGGGGCCTAGACGGTCAGTTGGACATCCCTCGAGGGGTCCCAGATTGGAGAGGGTGCAGGCTGGGCTAAGGGACATCCCCTGCCCCCTGTGTAGTGTGTGTGTGTATATATATATATATATATATACATATATATATATATATATATATGTATATATATATATATATATAAAATCTTTAAAATTTATTTTTTTACAGAGAGGATGAGAGAGGGATAGAGAGTGAGAAACATCTATGAGAGAGAAACACCAATCAGCTGCCTTCTGCACACTCCATACAGGTTATGTACCTACAATCAAGGTCCATACATGCCCTTGACCAGAATAGAACTTGGGACCTTTCAGTTCGCAGGCCGACGGTCAATCCACTGAGCCAAACCAGACAGGGCTCCTCTCTTTTATATGAATAGCTTTCTTTCTCTCTAGTATAAATCTTTTAGTACCGGAATGAAAAGAAAACCATCCATAATACACATATATCTTGATATGTGTAACATCACAGCTCTTTCTATATAAATCTATCAACATAACAGAATGAATATTTAACATGTCATCACTCACATTAGATCTTTAAAATATCAGTCGGATCAGAAACAAACAATAAAAGGTTTCTACCTGCAACATGTGTGTTCTAGCTTCCAAGTGTCAACCTATATATTTTATTTATTGAGTTTATAATACAGCTAAGTTATAGAACTGGTGCTACAAATGCCTGTACACTTACAACATCAAATTACTATTTATTTAGCAGATATTAAATACTGGGCAGTGTGTTCACAGGAAATGAAGATCCCTGGCTGGTGTGGCTCAGTTGGTTGGGCATTGCCTTGTGCACCGAAAGGTTGCAGGTTTGACTCCTAGTCAAGACATATGCCTGGATTTTAGGTTTGATCCCAGGAAGGGGGCATACAGAACTCAACCAATTAATGTTTCTCTCTCACATCTCTCTCTCCCTCCCTCTCTCTCTCTCTCTCGTCCATTCTCTCTAAAACTCAATGAAAATATTTTAAAGCCTTCAGGGATCTAAAGTTACACAGAATGTGCATCCAATATACTGTTTAAATAGTGGAATATGGAACCCTCAATAATAAGAATATCTTTGTGATCCATGCATCTTATGCTGAACAAAAGGAGCGACATGGGAATTTTGTTTGTAAGATGGGATGAAGTGTTATCTGTCTCTTTATTTAATGACTAGAGGCCTGGTGCATGAAATTCGTGCATGGGTGGGCGTTGTCCCTCAGCCCAGGCTGCACCCTCTTCATCTCATCCCTCGAGGGATGTCTGACTGCTCATTTAGGCCCAATCTATGGCAGTCTAACATCCCTCTCACAATCCAGGATTGCTGGCTCCCAAGTGTTCGCCTGCCCGCCTTCCTGATTGTCTCTTAACTACTTCTCCTTGCCAGCCTGATTACCTCCTAACCATGCTCCTGCCAGCCTGATTGATGTCTAACTGCTTCCCTGCCAGCCTGATTGCCCCTAAATGCCCTTCCCTGCAGGCCAAGTCTTCCCCAACTACCCTTTCTGCAGGCCTGGTTGCCCCCTACTTCCCTCCTCTGCCAACCTGATCCCATGGGGGCAGCCATCTTTGACCACATGAGGGCAGCCATCTTGTGTGTTAGAGTGATGGTCAATTTGCATATAACTCTTTTTTTAGATAGGATATAGGCCTGGTGCATGGGTGGGGGCCAGCTGGTTTGCCCTGAAGGTTGTCCCAAATCAGGGTGGGGGTTCTCTTGGGGCATGAGGTACCCTGGGATCTATGGTGGTTTGCAGGCTGGCCATGCCCCCTGTTGATCCAAGTAGAGGCCCTTGTATCTGGGATTTATTTATCTTATATAATTAAAACTTTGTAGCCTTCAGATGAGCCAAGCCTCCTGCATGCTCCTTGGCTGCAGCCATTTTTGTTGGGATTTATTTATATTCTATAATTGAAACTTTATAGCCTTGAGAGTAGGCCAAGGCAGGCCTGGGTTTGAGGGAAGCTTGGCTTCCTCCATCGCTGGGGCTAACCCAAACATCCTACTCTCTCTGTGACTACAGCCATCTTGGTTGGGTTAATTTGTATACTTGCTCCTGATTGGCTGGTGGGCATGGCTTGTGGGTGTAGCAGAGTGATGTTAATTTTCATATTACTCTTTTATTATATAGGATTTTAAAACCTTCTTTGAATAGATGACAAAGTTACTCTATCATTCTTTATAACTTATTTTCTGTTCTGGTTGCTAAGAAACTTTTCCCTCACAAAGCTAAATCTTCTCTTTCCACTTATCAATAAGCATGCTTTATTGTGACTTAGATATATGAATGATTTCTCCAGGTTTCCAAGTCTCCTTTTTCTCTGGCCACATTATGGTGTTTATTTTGCTGTTTTGTTTTGTTTTGGGTGTGTTTTTTGTTTTGTTTTTCCTGTGGGAAGCCATACATCTCAAGGATCCAGGAGTGTGAAATAATACCAGAGAAAGCACGGACACTTGAGATTAGCAACAGGAGCCTGGCACCAGACACCTGAAGCCACTTTCCCGGGTTGGGATCCTGAATCTCCCGCTGTTTAGTTAATTGCATGAATGTTATCCAAGTATAAGAAAACTTCTTGCCCATTCATTTTTCACTCTTTAAACAAGGGCAATAATAGTGTTTACCACATTGGAATACTTTGATGATCAAATGAAGCTATACTACTTACTGTTATTATTATGAATATGGTCTCAGTAAACACTTCTGGGGAAATAGGAAACTCAATTTTACCTAACAGAGGAAGAATTACAGAATTACAGTGACTCATATCTAATTCTGCATGCAATTTGAAAAAATAGATTAATTTATTTCAGAACTCACTCAAAGACCCTGCATCCTAAGAACTTGGACATGAAATAATCACCAGGTAAGAGTACTTTGCCCTGGCTTTTGTTTTTTTTTTTTTCAGATTTAATATTTTGTTTCACTGAAAAGCAGTGTTTGTGTGATTTACTTAACTCTCACAACATTTCACTTTACTTTATCTGTTTTGTTCCTTAATGTAATTCCCATTTCCTGTAATTTCTTTTTAAGTCATCCATCTGATGCAGCTGCCCTGATTCTCTTTAAAAGAATCTGACCCTAGAGTAGACGGAGTGAGCTGTTGCACAGTAGCTGAGGCATTACTCTGGGTCTTTACATAGCTATGGAATTGTATTCCAGTCGAGGGTATAACTCTCTCTTGTTTGTCATAATTGTAACAGTAGAAGATGAGGAAGCAGGTTGGGAAGGAAACATGGTACCAACAAGGGGGCAGGCCGAACCCTGCTGTGATGAAGCTGACTAGTAGTGGGACGATTATGAAGGCAACATTTCACTCAGGAACTCAGGCGCACGTCAGTGCTCAGGCTGCCCAGGCCCACTCGTCTCCTTCCTGTCTGAAGAGGTGACCTGGGGCTGCCCGTTTCTCTTTGTCAGGGACCTTCCAGTGGCATGAGGTGCCTGCCCTTGCCTGGCGCGACAGAGAATAGTACAATTATGTATTATCTCTCAACTCCTGTCCCTCCATATTTCACTTGCTAATTGCTACCTGTCATTTAACTAATTAGGTAATTATGCTATCATTTAATATTAATTTGACAAGTATTCTGTACCAGGCATAATATTAGAGTAAAAAAGCACATGTTCCTCAGTAGTTCATGGCTTTTTGGGAAGAAATCTCTATAAATAAATGGTTATAGACTGGGTTTGTAAGTGTTTTAACAGAAGCATGGATGTGTGTCTCATTATAAAATAACTAGAACAGTACAACCATTATAACTGGTGATTTCTGTTGGGAATGTGAAAGCCAACTGGAAGGAAATTATAAGAGTTATCGTAGACATAAAGTCAGTACATTGAGGCCATGAAGGTGTGATGCTTTTTCTTTGCTAAGACCACAATGACAGCCTACCTGTTAGTTTTCCACTGCATCTTTATATGGGAATAAGTCCAAACAGCATAAGAGTCAGCTGACCAGTGTGCGAAAAAGACATGTGAAGAATTGTGAAAATGGCATTGTTTTATGAACGCAATAATAAAACCTTTTTTCTATTTTCTTGCCATTTTTGCTGCTTTGGGAGAATGAATCATGCCAGAAAGGTAACAGGAAACATTATTAAACAAATTAAAAACTAGACTGAGCATGGAGTGCATATCTACATTAATAAAAGAGAAACATGCAAATTGATCTTTACTCCATTATACCCACCAGCCAATCAGGAGCAAGTAAATAAATTAACCCATCAAAGATGGCAGTGGCCACAGAGTTGGAGTGGACAGGAGGCTTGGATTGCCCCCGGTGATGGAGGAAGCCAAGCTTCCCACCTGCCTTGGTCAGCCCTTGCCTCCACTCAAGGCTACAAAGTTTCAATAATAGAAGATACATAAATCCCAGACACCTGCTTCCAGCTGGCTCTGGTCTCCGCTCAAGAAGGTGCTAAAAAGTAAAGAAAAGAAAAGAAAAAAAGAAAAGAAAAGAAAAGAAGGACAGGTTGGAAGTTTGGTTTACTGGGAGGTGTGGCCAGCCTACAAACAGCCATCAGCCTCTCACCCAGGCTGGCCAGGTACCCTAGCGGGACCCCCCATGCTAAAGGGGCTGTGGCCAGCCTGAAAACAGCCTTCACCCCTCACCCAGGCTGTCCACACCCCGATGGTCCGATCCCTGTAAACAGGGAGTCAAACATCCCTCAAGGGATCCCAGGTTGGAGAGGGTGCAGGCTGGGCTGAGGGACCCCCACCCCCTGTGCATGAATTTTATGCACCAGGACTCTAGTTTACTATAAAGATGAAACAAAATAATTGGTACCTTAATTCTAATAAAATGTAAAAACTAAAAATAGTTAATAAAAATATAATGCAAGTGGCCGATAACCATGAGTCATACATTTAATAAATAACTAAAGAAATGCAAATTTGAAAATAAACATAATTTTATGTATTTAATGACAAATATATATTATATGTGTATATATAATATACACATATATACTAAAATCTGGACAAATCTGGCATGTTGAGAGTAACTTCTGTTTGAGAGGTAATAGAGAAACAGTACAAAGCAAAAATTAATTTCAATGTTTGATGCAATAGAGAAAAATTCAAAACAACCTAAAAAGTCAATAGTTTTGGAATGGTTAGATGAGACAGCATAACATTCTTAATATATTAATTAGAGCTCTTTCTATTTCATAAAATAATACTATTAATAACACATAGAAACTATTAGAATTGCAAATATAGAAAAGTCTTTTTCTGTGAAAAAGTATTGTAAAATAAAAATAAAATCAACAGATAAGTATGTGTACAGCTTATTTCATGGCTTGTTCTAGCACTAGCTGATTTATGAAAAATAAGGATTTCAATGAAGTAATATGGACCCTTCAGTGACTGTAGGTGATTCTCCGTGTGAAACTGACAGGAAGTGAAATGCAGAAAGAAAGCTGCTGCTGGCAAGACAGCATTCTGGGCTGCGATTTGCTGGGTAGATGCAGGCTTTCCACTGCATATTAATAAAACAAGTCACTCCTTTGCCTGCAGGCAAAAAGGGTCAATTTTGAGATTAAATTGGCCAAGTGCTTGGTTTCAGTATATGATGTTCTTTCTGTGACTGTTCTCACTGGAGTCCTGGGAAAATGAAGCCCATTCCTGATTTAAACTTTGTTGATGAAGGTTTTTTTTTCTTTTTTGACTTCTAGTAGTTTGCATTTTCCCACTCCAGCATCAACTCTTTTTCATTTCTCCCCTCCCCCTTTTACAGTGAACTAAACAGTTACCTACAGTATATCTAATCAAATATAGACTTGCTTAAGGGATACTGATGATGTTGTTGCTCACAACATCTGCTAAATTTCTTAGGTGGTTGTTGGAGGAGGAAGGTTAAATAATTTATATTTATAGAAGATTAATTGAAAGAACAGCCATGTCCATTAATTTCCATGGCACACCACCAATATTCATGCTTTTTAATTTTTGTGAAGTTTATCAGAATTAGCACTGTCCTTTCATCATCAAAACACATCCTACAGGGGTCAATTAAGCTTTATTAAAACACAGCAGCACATTTCTTTTTGTTTCAAAGTTAATTTCATCTAATGCAATTGGTATTTGAAGAGAGAGATAGCCTTGAAAAAATAAAATATTACATTTTACCATATCCTCAAAATTCATCATTTTGATGAAATTTGCTTTCATACCATAAAATGAGACAAGAAAGGAAAGTCTGTAACTAGCTTTGCTTGTTCTCAAAAAACAAATCAGAGTGCTGGCTGCCAAAGCTCCGGTAATACCTTTGCTGTGGAGCCTGTCCTGAGTTCATTACTCTTCTGTCCCCACCACCAGCTCCCTGCCATGCTGTGCTATGAAGAATGTTTCCTCATTTACAGCTAGTCTCCAGCTCCAGGGAAAAGGGTGCAAGCATCACAAAATCCCAGAGAGAAAGATAATTTTCATATCTTTGCAACTGCTTCTTGCAACATTCTTGAAATGCATCTTCCCCTGGTCCTTTCCCTAACACTTCCAGCCTGGGTCCTGTGCACATAACCTTAGGGGAATGGGAGCCTCAAAAGGAAAAGTGAAAAAGCTCCCAAGCAGGGAGCTATAAACATCTGCTAGAGAAGCTGAAAGAATGATAAAGGTGGGCTTTGTTTCCAAGCTCCCTTTCACCGCATGAGTCTCCATATTTACATAGCTGACACTTCAGCTGCGGGGGAGGCTGTACTGTCAAAGGGCAGGCGTTTTACCCAGGAGGTCAAGTTGGGGAGAAAAAAGAGGCCACTTTCATCCTACCTCTGGAGGCAGGATCCAGAGCAGAAGGTGCACTCTCAGTTTCCTCCCTTGTGCCTCCTGTGACCTGTGAGATATTGGCTTAATCAGCACTAGTTTTACATCAAAGAGATTCTACAAGTGCCCAATAGTCATTGCTTATGGTGTGATGTTAAGGCGTTTAGAAAGACCTGCCAGATGTAAGGCAGGTCATCCGGACTAATCACATCATTGCAAAACCAGGTGTGATTCAAACTAGAAGGTTGTACCTTAAAAGAACAATTAAAAAAAAATAGGGTGTTATCTGATTCGCTCTAGGCAGAAATATACTATTACAGCGTTCATTATCTTTCATGATGAAACTTTTTTTTTAAATCTTACTTAGGTGGCAACATATCTTTTAGAAAGAAATGCTTCGTTACCTCCTCAGAGCAACTAGAGAAGGGAGAATACCCGTGATTAGGTTGTGATCGGTAGGCTAGCATAGGGTCTCCCACTAGAAGGGTAGACTCCTCCTTATGAAGATGATAGAGGCACAGAGAATTTAAGTGCTTTGCTCAAGGCACTGGGCTAATATTGTGTTATCCATAATGCTAAGAATCTTACCTTTATGAAGTCTAGGCTTCTGGCCCCGTCCTTTTATTTTTAAATCTCCCCTAAGATATTATTCCCCTGGATTGTTGGTGTGTGTTTGATTTCGGACAGAATGGAGGAGAGGGAGCTGAAGAGAGAGAAACATCAATCTGACAGAGACAGATTGATTGCTTGTCTCCCATTTGCACCCAGATTGAGCCCGCAATCCAGGTCATGCCCTTGAATATGCATACACTAGATATTAAAATAACATGGGAAAATAATGCTGGATTTTTACCCTTTTATATCTAGTTTTGAAAGATGCTTTTAAAAACTAAAACGACATTCTCATTTCAATACAGACATTTGAATATGAAAAATTCAGTGAACACAGATTACCCTTCCATAGTGAACTGAGTACTTGATTAGGATGTCTTTTTAAAAATATTTTAAGTCACTATTTTTTAAATATATTTTATTGATTTTTTACAGAGAGGAAGGGAGTGGGATAGAGAGCTAGAAACATTGATGAGAGAGAAATATCAATCAGCAGCCTCCTGCACACCCCACACTGGGGATGTGCTCACAACCAAGGTACATGCCCTTGACCGGAATTGAATCCGGACCCTTGAGTCCACAGGCCGATGTTCTATCCACTGAGCCAAACCGGTTTTGGCTGATTAGGATGTCTTAAATTGAATGACTCTCTGGTTTGATATTAAAGTCTATATTACAAAGGCTTTCATACAGAAATAATAATCTCATTTTTCACACACAAAAACAAGTGGCTGTTTCCTTTTACTCTATGGGTTATGAGAAACTCCATGTTTCAGGTAGAATACCATGGACTGCATTGGTTTCCCAAGTTTAATAAAAATAATATCATCTTTATATTTTTAAAATATATTTTATTGTTTTCAGAGAGGAAAAGAGAGGGAGAGAGATAAAAAATATCATTAGTAAGAAAGAATCATTGATTGACTGCCTCCTGCCAGCCCCACAGTGGGGAATGAGCTGGCAATGTGGGCATATGCCCTTGACCTGAATCGAACCTGTGACCCTTTAGTCCACAGGTTGATGCTCTGTCCATTGAACCAAATCAGCTAGGGCTGATATCTTTTCTTTTTTGGTCTTTTTAAAAACTTTTTTTATTGTTTATGGGCTGCTATCTTTTGAAGACATGCCATATACATATTCATTTCCTCATAGTCCTGTGTCTATAAAAGTCTAGGTTTTTGAAGTGTCAGTGTTACAATACCCCCTTTAAAGGCTATCCATGGATTCTTCCTATTTCCAAATTAACCCTATTCGGTCTAACGAGTGTAAGGCAGTGATTTTCAGAGTGAGACCATTCATTCTTAGGCTACTCCGAGGCTGCTGACGATGGGAGGCACACGAGTCCTGCCTGCTTGCTCTTGCAAAGAACCTACTGAGCGCTGGGAAACCTACTGTCTCCAGCTGGAATCCAGCATTTGTTACCAGAAACTATTTCCACTTGCTGTAATGACAAAAGTTTTTTTGTAGCTAATGGCACCAGTTCTGCGAGGTAAATACATGTTTTACATTTAAATGAATATAAAAATAAATTAATTATTATTCAACCAATAATGATTAGTGGCATTATGTTTCATGGTATGGAGCCTAATGAAGGGAAATAGTAAAGCATGCATGTCAGTGGATCAGTCGGTAATTACGGCTCTAAACATTTTTCCACCTAACATTTGATCCCAGAGCTTACATAGCTGTCATTATACTGTCAAATGAGGAAATGAGTAAATGTATAAGTCAGGATCCATTTTTTATTTCCTCTGAAGGTGGATGCTTAGTCAACGTAAGAGAACATGCCTCAATCATAATTTGTGTGTCTTTGCTGTGTGTACATATAAAATCTCAAATAAAATAGTCTAACCACTATGCTGTATATCTGAAACTAACACAAAATATTAGTACATTTACACTGTAATTTAAAATTAAAAGAAATTGCCCGGCCAGTGTTACTCAGTGGTTGAGCTTTGACCTACATGAACCAGAAGGTCATGGTTTGATTCCCGAACAGGGCACATTGTGGGCTGGATCCCCAGTATAGAGCATGTAGGAGGCAACCAATCAATGAATCTCTCTCATCATTGATGTTTCCATCTCCTCTCCCTCTCACTTCTTCTCTCAAATCAAGAAAAATATATATTTTAAATAAAAAGAAATTAAACAAAACCTAGTGTATAATTCAGGGTTTCATGCGCAAAAAATCATTAATCATGATTAATAAATATATAGCATTTTGCAACTAGAGTGCTATAGTATTTTTAGTTTCAAATTTGATCGCTGCCTCAGTTCTTTTCATCATATGTGTGTGCCTCCACTACAACCAGTTCACACATGTTCAGAAAATTAATTTATTTTTTGTCCAACATTCAGAGAGTAGTCAATTCTGGTATGCTGGTTAATTCATTCTCATTAAACACAGAGGGTGAACTCAATGCCAAATAAAGGCACAGTGTTTCTTAAGTAGCTCATGATCTAATAAGTAAATCAAGCAACTAAGGATTATGATTGAACTGATTGTGTGATAAGTAATGCACAACAAATACATAACAAATATGAAATTAGTAAATAAGTCAAGGCCCTGACACTGACACTGACATCAAGTGCTGACAGAGCATAAATCCTTTTTTTTAATCTTTATTGTTGAAAGTATCACAAATATCTCCTTTATCTCCCCATTGACCACTTCTGGCCCACACCCCTGCCCCAGGTCTTCACCACACTATTGTCTGTGTCAATGGGTTATGCATATCTATCTATCTACTTATCTATCTATCTACTATCTAATAAAAGAGTAATATGTAAATTGACCATACCTCCACCACACACACAAGCCATGAGCACCAGTCAATCAGGAGTGAGTATGCTAATTAGCCCAATCAAGATGGCTGCAACCACATAGAGAGCAGGAGGTATGGGTTTCCCTGGCAATAAGGAAGCCAAGCTTTCCACCTGCCTTGTTCTACCTTGGCCTCCACTTAAGGCTACAAATTTCAATTATAGGAGATAAATAAATCCCAACAAAAATGGCAGCAGCCACAGAGCTGGAGAGAGCAGGAGGCTTGAGTTGCCCCTGGCGATGGAGGAAGCCAAGTTTCCACAGCCCTGACCTGTCTTGGCCTCTGCTTAAGGCTACAAAGTTTCAGTTATAGAAGATAAATAAATCCCAGATACCAAGGCCTCTGCTTGAGTCACCAGAGGGCATAGCCAGGCTGCAAACTGCCACAGGGCCTTCACCTAGGCCACCTCATGCCCCACGGGACTCCCAACCCTGATTCAGGACATTCTTTAGGGCAAACCAGCTGGCCCCCACTGGAGCACCAGGCCTCTATCTTAGTTAATCCTATCTAATAAAGAGTAATATGCAAATTGACCACCACTCCAACACATGAGATGTCTGTCCCCATGTGGTCAAAGATGGCTGCATCCATGTGGACACAAGATGCCTGCCACAAGATCGCTAGCTGGAGAGGGCAATTGGGAGGGACCAGACCTGCAAGGGAGGGCAGTTGTGGGTAATCAGGTCAGTAGGAGAGAGCAGTTGGGAAGGACCAGGCCAGCAGCGGAGGGAAGTTGGGAGTGACTGGGCCTGCAGGAGAGAGCAGTTGGGGGGACCAGACCTGAAACGGGGGCAGTTAAGCATCAATCAGGTTGGCAGGGGAGTGGTTAGGGGGATGATCAGGCTCTGTAGGCAGAGTGGTTAGGGGCAATCAGGAAGGCAGGCAAGTGAGCAATTGAGAGCCAGCAGTTCTGGATTGTGAGAGGGGTCCCAGATTAGAGAAGGTATAAGCTGGGCTGAGGGACACACCCTCCATGCATGAATTTTGTGCACCAGGCCTCTAGTGTGTGTGTGTGTGTGTGTGTGTGTGTGTGTGTATACACAGATAGAAATTATTTAGTTAATCTCTTCCCACCACCCACCAACCCACCTACCTCTGTATTTCCTCTGACATTCAACAGTTTGTTGCATGCTTTTATGTATCTGGATCTACTTTGTTCATTGGTTTCATTTTGTTCTTTAGATTCCATATATGAATGAGATCATGTGAGATATATATATATATATATATATATATATATATATATATGCCCAAACGACCATACTACCATTCGATCATCCATCCAATTGGTAGCTATGACATGCAATGACCACCAGGTGGCAGAAACTCTGACTGGTAGGTATGACATGCACTGACCACGAGAGGGCAGGCACTCAAAGCAGGAGCTGCCAAGCAATAGTAACTTTGCAGCATGCCCTCTTGCACACTGGGACCACTGAGGGGATGTCATACTGCTGGTTTCAGTCCAATTCTCAGAGGCTACACCAGTGGTTGACAAACTGCAGCTTGCGAGCCACATGTGGCTCCTCTGCCCTGTGAGTGTGGCTCTTCCACAAAATACATTGGCCTGAACGAGTCTATTTTGAAGAAGTGGCGTTAGAATTTTAAGTTTTAAAAATTTGGCTTTCAAAAGAAATTTAAACCTTTGTACTGTTGATATTTGGCTCTGTTGACTAATGAGTTTGCTGACCACTGGGCTAGCCCCAGGGACCCCACATGCTCACTCCGCAGATGCCCTTCAAGTCCCAGTGCTGCCTCAAGTGCAGCCAGGTGGGGAAGAACTGCAGGAGGTTGGCTCCAGGGTGTGTCCAGCTCATCTCACCCACTCCCACCCTGAGCGCCTCTTTCTAATTAATTTCCTTTCAATGTGTACAAATCCATGCACCAGGCCTCTATTACACATATAAATTATTTAGTTAATATCTTCCTACCACCCACCAACCCACCTACCTCTGTATTTCCTCTGACAGTCAACAGTTTGCTGCATGCTTCTATATATCTGGATCTATTTTGTTCATTGGTTTCATTTTGTTCTTTAGATTCCATATATGAGCGAGATCATGTGATACCTATCTTTCTCTGACCAGTTTATTTCTCTTAGCATAATACTGTCCGGGTCTCTCCATGCTGTGTTAAAGGGTAAAAGATCCTTCATTTTTTTTTAGTTATTTTTTTTATTCAGTTTATTAATTACATTGTTTCCCCTTTTTTATCCCCCTATATCTTCCCTCCACCCTGTACCTATCCCACCCTCCGCCCTCACCTTCCCCTCCCCAATGTCCTCTCCCATTGTTGCATGATTCCTGTCCAATCTCTTTCTGTACTTCCAACAACACCCTTCTCCCCAAGAATTGTCAGTCCATTCCCTCTCCATGTCCATGTTTCTGTTATAGTCACCAGTTTATCCTGTTCATCAGCCTATCAGTTCACTTGATTTTTATGTTCATTTGTTGATAGATGTGTATTTGTTGTTCATAATTTATATTTTTACCTTTTTCTTCTTCATCTTCTTAAAGAATATCTTTCAGCATTTCATATAATACTGATTTGGTGGTGATGAACTCCTTTAGCTTTTTCTTATCTGCGAAGCACTTTATCTGATCCTCAATTCTGAATGATAGCTTTGCTGGATAGAGTAATCTTGGTTGTAGATTCTTGCTCTTCATTATTTTGAATATTTCTTGACACTCACGTCTGGCCTGCATCATTTCTGTTGAGAAATCCGCTGACAATCGTATGGGTGCTCCCCTGTAGGTAACCAACTGCTTTTCTCTTGCTGCTTTTAATATTCTCTCTTTATCTTTTGCTCTTGGCATTTTAATTATGATATGTCTTGGTGTGGTCCTCTTTAGATTCCTATATTTTGGGGTTCTGTGTACTTCTTGGGCTTTTAAGTCAGTTTCTTTCACCAGGTGGGGAAAGTTTTCAGTCACTATTTCTTCAAGTAGGTTTTCATTAACTCGCTCTCTCTCTTTTTCTGGCACCCCAATAATTCGGATGTTGGCTTGCTTGAGGTTGTCCCAGAGGCCCCTTACGCTATCTTCAATTATCTGAATTCTTTTTGTTTCTTGCTTTTCCAGCTGAGTGGATTTTGGTTCTTTGTATTTCAAATCTTTGACTTGGTTCTTGTGGCCCTCTGGACTGCTTTTAGGACTTTGTGTAATATTTTTTATTTCAGTCTGTGTATGCTTGATTTCTAGTTGGTCCTTTTTTTTTATCTGTGAGGGTCTGGTTCGTATCCTCAGAGGTCTTGTACATTTCCCTGAGGGTCTCATTCATTTCCTTGTAAGTATCATTCATCTCCTTGTAAGTCTCATTCATTTGCTGGTTGGTCTTGTTTATTTCCTGGTAATTCTCATTAAGTTGATCGGCCTTTTGTAGGAGCCTCTTGAAAAGCCTTATAACCGTGGTTTTGAACTTTATGTCTTGTCGTCTTTTCTCCTCCATTTCTTTCACACCTGATTTCTTTTCATGTCTCTGCATGGTGGCTGCTTTATGTGGTGGATATCCTCAAAGGGACAGTGGCTCAGTCTCCCCAGTTACCTGAGGTGGATACTCTTACTGCAATCCTTTATGGGTTGTATTCAGTGTTTTTGAATTTAAACCCAGTTTGTTGTTGTTAGCCCTATGAGGGTTTGACCTCCAGGCCAATTGGCTGTGAAGGGAGACTGTGTTCAGGTTGGATGGGCGGAGTCTCTGGGCTGCGCGGCCGGGGCAGCGGCCGCAGCAGCTGGGTCCTATGCGGTGCTTGCGCGCGGGTCTGTGTTGGGTGGGGATGGCTGCAGACTCCTCCAAGAGAAAGCCGCTAGTCTCTTCCCCTTGCCAGACAACTCTGCCTTTCCCCAAATGTGCCTGCACACCAAAAGTCCAGCCCAGGGCTGTAAAATAGATGGTTTCCGGAACCAGGAGACAAGTTTCCAGGGGGCAAGTTGCGGGTTTGCGCGACCCTTGGGACTAGGAGCCTCTGCCACGCCCCGCTTCCAGGGTGCATCCCCCGGACCTCGGACCTCACCTGGTTCCAGCGAATCTATGCAGGGGTACCTCTTCCCGTACCCGGGATCTCGGATCTCGCCCGGCTCGGGAAATCTGGGCAGTGGGACGCCTCCGCCCTTCCTCGTCGGAGAAATCCGGCCAGGGGTCGCTGCTCCAGCCCCAGCCCGTGCGCGACCAGGGCGGCTCCTAACCTGCTTCCGTCTGACAGGCTGCGCTCCCGCTGGTCCCGAGTCTTAGTGTCCCACCTCCGCTCCTATTAGTGGATTTTTCATGCAGCCAGCTTTCTGGCCATTCTGGGTGCTTGTCTGTTCCACTGTTATGTTGTAGTTCCCAAATTGTTGCGCGGGGCAGAACAATAGGTGTTTGCTTATGCCGCCATCTTGGTGTTCCTAGATCCTTCATTTTTTATTGCTGCATAGTACCCCCTGGTGTAAATGTACCACAACTTTTTTATCCACTCGTCTACTGATGAGCACTTGGGCTGTTTCCACATCTTAGCTATTGTAAATTACACTGCTATGAATATTCTTCCTGATTGCTGTTTCTGGTTTCTTGGGATATATTTCTAGAAGTGGGATCACGGGGTCAAATGGCACTTCCATTTTTAGGTTTTTGAGGAAACTCCATACTGTTTTCCATAGTCACTGCACCAGTCTGCATTCCCACCAGCAGTATACTAGGGTTTCCTTTTCTCCACATCCTCACCAGCACTTGTCATCTTTGAAACCCTGGATGCTTCATTTTAACATATGTATAATACTTTTCAGCACGTTATTGGTTGTAACATTTAGATATTATCTGTTACACAATTATTCTTGAATTTTCACACATTTAATTTGATTTTTTAAAATAAAAAGTTAATCCTATATTATGAAGTAATGCTACCAAAAACAAGAAATGGTTTTAATTATTTCAGCTTGCAATTAGATAATTTTCAGAAATAATTTCCTCTGCCTTGTGTAGAAAATTACACTGTTTGCTTTACCTCAGAAAAAGTATCACCTGAATGTCGTCAGTGATAGAGATGAACAAAAGATCTCATATACAAAACACTTTCTACATTTTCCTCCACTTCCTTTCCAAAAACTTATGCTAAGGTGTTCAGGAAAAGTATTATGTTGTAATGCTGCCAAACTTTAAGTGACCCTAAATTTTCAGGCTAATACATGTCTGAGGTACATGATTTTCTTTTCTGCTTGAATAAGCCAAAAAGTTTTCTCTGATGAAGGCTACTGAGTTATTTTAGAAAACTAATCTAAATTTAATATTCATTGTACATCAAGTTAAATGTTCACATTGATAAAAATGGGCCACGTATTTTCAGAGCAGTATCTTAACTATAGTCACAATGCTATATATTACTTATAAATAAAGCTTTACAGCTTATCCAACAGAGAAACACTTTGTACAAAACTGAATAAATGAGGGACCTTTGATTTAAAGACAATTCTGGAATGACTAAGTCCTTTCCTTTCTAATGTACAATGATGCACCATATTTTATCCTTGAAAGACTTCCTAGTAAAATGACTACCATGACCTATGATTCAATGACAGTTGGGGACTTTGATAATTGAAAGAAAAATGAAACACATTTATTTTCTAAAAATATCATTCTTAAAATTACATCACTATTTCACTTTTCATTATATGATTAAGTAACCAGTGGGCTACTGTCCAGTGAGTGAGCACCAATTATTATCTTCATGTTATGGCTGACACCACTAATACTTGACGTGTTAAGAGATCTATGCAAGGTCATACATATTGTTTAAATCAAACAAAATGAATATATATTTTTGTTTATATTGAAAGATTCCAAGAACTTGACCTTTGAATAATTTCTACACCTTCATCTTTTACCAATCATTTTGGATTTCATCCATGTTTGAGCTATCACACAGAGTGACCAATGATTATGCACAGATCTCAAATAAATCCCCCTCTACATGAACTGGTGTTACCTCTCCCTGCCATGCCCTCATCCCTGTTTGCCCCCCACCCACCACTGTCTTCTTCCCATGGCTGCACTCTCTCAGGAGGCCTGTCTTGCCTGGTCTTCCTGATTCTCATGTCCTCTTCTTTCACGTTTCTCTCTTTGTCCCCCCCCCCCCCATGCTTCTGATGTACCCATTCATGGGGCCGACTTCATCTGCACCTTTCTGTGAAGAAAACACTAAATTACACATTTCAGAGTTGAATCCATGTTCGGAACCCAGGCAAACAGTGAAATGATGGTAAGGTTAAACCTGAGAATTCCTTATTTTGATACAAACAAGAAAAAAAGCTTACCAGTAATGAATACCAATTGAACTATTCCGAAAAGTTTAGCAGAAAGATAGACATTCTTGTTATACCTATGAAAAGATATTTAAATTCCCTGAACAATAAAATGTGCTGATATTCTCTTTTCTTTTGCAATACTACTATATTTTATGGTGTCAGATTCATAGCTGAGATGACATTTATTAAATGATTATATTCATTAAACACTGACCACATTCTATTCGTTAAAAATAACACATTGCACCCGTCCATTGCTTTATAATGTGTGACACATTCTCACTAACATTATCACATTTTATCCTCACAGCATCCCTGAGAGGAAAGCAAAGAAGAAAATCCTTTGGGTGTACTCTATAAATCCTATTAACCTCTCTCTCTCAGCATAATCATCTTTACATACCCTTGTCACACTTCTGTTTCATATGTTCCATACTTTGGTAAATTGTTATCACAAACTTTGGGTAAATAGATACTACTCCCTGCTTCAATTGAGTTATTATTTTATTTTAGTTCACAAATAAAAAATGAAAGAAACAAAACATTTCAAGTGTTTTTCAGTTTAAGGAGAACCTGTTTTATTCCTGATTCAGTTTTTATCATGCTGATGAGTACAAAAAAAAATCTAAAATTGTGTTGGTATCTCTCTAAGAAGAGCTTTGTATTCAATATAATAGCTATTCTCTCTGAACTTATCATAGAAATCACAAGAGAGCACTGCAATTTTATGGCAGATGATGTATGGTTTTAGTTTCATTAATGGGGAAATTTCGGACAAGCAAGGAGATAGAGTAACACTCGGTAGGAATTGCTGGAGGAATGGCAGTGAGCTGAAGATTGCTTTGCTACAGATCATATTTGAGTGGTTGAGATTTCACTGCCCCGAAGCACATTATATTACAGTCATTTATTTGTCAGGGTAGGATTACATTAACAACCAGCTTCAGGATTTGCATGAGAATGAATCTTTTCAGGGAGAGCCTGAACATAAAAGACTAATGGAGTTCAAAATCAACACTGCATTTGAAAGCTTTAGCTCAGAATCAGTGAGGTGAGGAGGTTGAAGTTAATGTTCCATTCTGTTCTGCTCAGGTGAAGCTGAGAACACATATTCCATGTGTGTATGTGTTTTCATCCGGTCTGTTGATGTTGGGCTTCATCTCTCTATTTTTGCTGATCCATGTTTGTGTGATGCTAAATCAAAGTTGTAGCACAGACATGAAAGGAAAATTATGGCTTTAGCCATTTTAGAAAAGGAAAAACACCATGAGGGGGTCAGCATTGCTTATAAAACACTGGAATTGCACAGAAGCTTGTTCAGTAATGTACAACTAACTCACAGGGCCACCCAAGGATCAGCCAAAAAAAAAAGATTTAATGTAAAATTTGATCACATTATTCAGTGGGATCATTCTCATCTGTATACTTATATTTTAATAATTCTCTGTCTTATAAGAGGAGCAAAGCTTACTAAAATTGTTTAAAATTGATTTTAGGTAAAAACAATACTTATTTTAAAAGATTATCTAGATAAAACTATTTACAGCAGGAAATAAAATCCTATTTAATGCTCACAATGTTTGTTAAACAGTTGCCTGCTGAAATTTCTTGATTATACAGAGTCCAGGAACCCGATGGTCAAGAATTTTAATCCCAGTCAGATATAACCTCACCTCCTTGCCATATTGCTTTGTATAATTTTTCTGATGGAGTTCTGTTAGGCACCATCCGGAGAAGGGTGAAGGAGAAAACAAGCAGCATGGTGGAAAATGTGCTGGCGAGGTCCAGAAGCCCAGCAGCAGCAGCTCTGAGAGCTGTGAATGAGCTGTGCTCCCTGGTACAGTTTAGCATTGCATTCGAATACTTTCTCACACAGCTTACATCACTGTTACCTTTTTTTAAAGGATCTGATTGTCCTGAGGAAGAAAGGACTATGAAATTTAAAAATAAAGTCTACTTCTAAGGACCTCAGTGTCGTGGTTACAGTATCTGACTCCCCATCCTCCAACACTTAAAAAAGTTTCAGTTGAGGAAAAGGAGACATTCGCCTACAGGAGAGAAAAAGAACTGAATTGCAAAGGGAGTCCAAGAAAGATAAAACACAAAACAGCAGCAATAGGAAAACAATGGCATCACTTAGCGGTTGAGTTTAGCTTTGACCAGAACAAGCTCTGGAGATGTGGTGACAAGCACAGGAAGAGATCCTCACCAGGCATGGATGAGGACAAACAGTAGTGCCCTTACGATGAGCTGGTGTGACAACAAACTGCCACCTCGCCTGGCAGACTCCTAGAAAATTAATTAAGTGGGCGGGGATAAAATCTGCCTCTTGGAAATTTGACCTTATTAAAGCACATAATGTACGTCCACACCATTAAAGTGACCTTCCTTCGGACCAGCAGAACTGTGGTTGAACATTACAAGCCATGCTGCAGCCGACAGCCAGCTGATCTCTTGATAGTTTATTTCAATAAAAGGAACTCTCAGCTGCCTTCCCTCATTCTGAAAGAACACAATCCGATAGGTTCAGAAGCCTACCCATAATGGGTCTTCCACCATACAGAATAATTTTAATGTAAAGCCTGGAAAACTTTTTTCCTTTTTTAAAACCAGTGTCTCAATATTCCTCAATTTCAAATTCCTCTCTGGATGAACCTTCTATCTCTTTGCCTTATTGTTCTCAGACCTTGAATACCAGGTCCTTTAGTCTCAACGTCCTAGAAATGAGCACTGAACTCAGAAAAGATAAAAAAAAAGTTTATTGAAAAGAGCTTTGTGCACAGGGTGCTGACTAGAAAAGAGAAGTTTAGCTCCCCCAGGATGACTGATCCAGGGGCCCTGGGGTGGTTGAAGGGTTTGGGAATGAGGATGAGGTCAACTGTCCCCTGATTGTTGGTTGATCCCGCAGTAGTCACAAGGTATTCCCCATGGTCATGGGCCACTAAAAGGGCCTATAGAATAGCACTTGCACAACCATTCTAGTGACTATTCAATTGACAAAATAACTATTTTGCAGAACATAATGTCAAGAAAGGAATTTATCGTTGTATATTCTTTCCTCTAAGGATGCAGTTAGGTTAATTTCAACTACAGAATTTTATTGAAAGCAAGAAGTCATAGTCAGGCCTCTAAGATGGAGTTCTTTCAGTTAAGATGTAGTTCAGTGTTAACTCAATACTGTCTCATTAGTACATATAATCCAGTTTCTTCCAGAAGAATTGCTTCTCTGCATGCCTGCTCCAAAAGAATTAGCTATATATTCATGGATTTTTAAACCTCAGGGTTAAAATATAAGCTTGTGTCCATTATTCTTACCACATTGTTCCTCCTTGGTTATTATTTTCTATCTCAAAATGGTAGTGTTTGTCATTGAATATCCACTATCCTATTATCTGTCAATCACTCTGCCTTCTACCTTAATTCAGCAAAGATTTTGGCACCTCACTCACCCTGTTTCTCTACTAAACCTGGTAACAGGCTGGATGATTTTAATACCTAAGTAAAGTAGTCATTCTTGGCTTCTTTATCTCCACATGCTTTTTGACTCTTTTTCTTAGTTACCCACTTACTTGGCAATATCCTATACAGTAAGTCCTTAATTTTGTGTACTTCAATGTAATGGACTTTGGATTTAACAGACAAAATTTCCAGTCTTATGTCATATGTGAAAATTGACACCCTGTTAATTTTTAAATGCTTTTAACCAACAATTGCTTATAATTAAAGTAATAGGTTATTTTTTGCTATTAATCCACTGTTAATTTTAGCAAATTTTAGGGAATAAGCCAATATTGGGAAATCATAGTAACTTCGCCACCATAAATAAATATTACATATCTACAAGTATAGTCTGCATATTTAAATTCAAGAGTCACCATTCATAAACAATGTTCAGTGAATAATTAGCACAATCACAGTGCATGGAGCAGTAATTGGTTTTGTGTGCATTTGTTTATTCTCAGTTACCAGTAAAAGCATGAATTTACTAACCCTATTCGGTATAAATTTAAAATTACTGTAATACATATAGAAAAATTTTCTGTGAAATTAAACTTTTCTACATACTTAATTTTAATTATACAAATGTGTCTACATAAGTAAAAACAGGAAAACTAACTAATTAGTCAATTTTTTAACACACTCATTCCGAAAACCTACCTTTTATTAGATGATGGACTTTAGACTTTATCTGACACCCCTCACCTTAATTAGTCTGTTATATCAAGGTTTTACTATATATTGTAATTAAACATTTCTTTTTTAATTTTTTTTGAGTAAGGTATTACATGTGTTCATATCTCCCCATTGACCTCCATACCCCACTCCCATACATGCCCTCACTCCCCTCTAATTCATCTCTAAAAATCTATCTGTCAAGCTTTACATCCTGCTATTATAACTTCTTTGCTTTTCCAATTAACCCCACTTTAGTCTCTTACAGCTTTATTGAGACTTAATATATCTCTACCTCATCCATATACATCATTCAGGTATTTATTTTATGTCCCATCTTATACATCTCACTCATAGCCTTATTTATGTTCTCCATTTCAGGAAGCATCCCAGTACCTTGTTAAGAGCATGGACTCTGTAACCACAAATTCTGGGTTCAAATCCCATCCCTGAAAATTCCTAGGTGATTAACATTGTGTTTAAATTTCTCTTTCTTAGTGAGCTCAAAAATAGTACTTATTTGTTAAGGTTGTATTAAGGGCAAAATGATTACTATAAGATATTTAAATCTTGATTAGTAGAAATAAACATATAATTTATATGTAGGGATTTATTATTATAAATTATACAGATTGTCAAATAGGTATGTAATATAAATAGTTATTTATATCTGTTTAATTACAATAGTTATTTTGAATGATTCACTTAAAGTTTTTTATTTATTTATCTTAAATTATACATTTTTTTGCCAACATTTTAAACTCCCATGTTCATTCAAAAATAAAACACCACCCTACTCAAAACATGGATCACAACAATGATTCATTCTAATATAACTCTATAACTCTAAGTAGCTGAATTCTTTTGGAGAGAATTACATATTTCTTTTTTTAAAATATTTTATTGATTTTTTTTTACAGAGCAGAAGGGAGAGGGATAGAAAGTCAGAAACATCGATGAGAGAGAGACATCGATCAGCTGCCTCTTGCACGTCCACTACTGGGGATGTGCCCGCAGCTAAGGTACATGCCCTTGCCGGAATCGTACCCGGGACCCTTCAGTCTGCAGTCCGATGCTCTATCCACTGAGCCAAACCAGTCTCAGCGAGAACTATATATTTCTTACTACTAAAACTTTATGGTCGCAAAATTCAAGCCTTATAATTCCCTGATTATTTCCCTCTTTTTTAACAATCTCATCCTGTCCATTACAACTAGTCGATTCTTCACTCTTCCTAAATTTCTATTGCCTAAAATTTCCACCCACATCTCAGTTAGTGATGTCATCTTCTTCACATAAAACACTTTAAAGAGCAATGGGACAGTAAGCATGAATTAAAGCCCCTCTGTTAAATAGATTAGCATACTTCTAATTGTACCTTTCCTCATTCTTATCCTCCCTGAAGTAAACTACTCATACTGATTGCCTGCACTCACTCTTTATTTCATCCGTTCTTATTCACTGCTTATTTCAGTTCAGTTTTCCTCTGACACATTTTGATCTCAGTGAGGTCATCAATGTAAGCGTTTTGTTGCTGTTGTTGTTGTTGTTGTTGTTGTTGTTGTTGTTGTTGTTTGGTTTTCTTTTTTCTTGACTCCTAGGCAGCATTCATTGATTTCCTTCTCCTCCACAGAATAATGCATTCAGCCCTACCTGGCTTGGCTCAGTGGCTAGAGTGTCCGTCTGTGGACTGAAGTGTTGCAGGTTTGAATCTGGTCAAGGGCATATGCCTGTGATGCAGGCTCAGTCCCCAGTAGGTGGTATTCAGGAGGCAGCCATTTCTGTTTGAAACTTTGTAGCCTAGAGTGGAGGCCTAGGCAACAGCAGGCTGAAAGCTTGACTTCCTCCATTGCCAGGGAAACCCAAGCCTCTGTTCTCTCCAGTTCAGTGGCTGCCGCCATTTGTATATCTTTATAACTGAAACTTTGTAACATTGAGCAGAGGCCTAGGCTGGCAATGGCAGGCAGAAAGCTTGGCTTCCTCTGTTGCTGGGGAAACCTAAGCCTTCCTCCTGATCTCAGTAGTAGCAGCCATCTTGGTTGTTTTTTTTTGCATAATCTTCTCCTGATTGGCTGTTGGGCGTTTCTGTGGGTGTGGTTCGTGGGTGTCGTGAAGTTACAGTCAAATTTGCATATTACTCTTTTATTAGATAGGATATCCTGTTATATATATATATATATATATATATATATATATATCCTATCTAATAAAAGAGTAATATGCAAGTTGGCCATACCTATGATCAAGTCACCCCTACTGCCATGCACACCAGCCAATCAAGAGCAAATTATGCAAATAAACCCCAACCAAGATGGTTCTCACCACTGAGAGCAAGAGGGAGACTTGGGCTTCCCCAACAATGGAAGAAGCCAAGCTTTCTTCCTGCTGTTGCTGGCCTAGGTCTCCACTCAATGCTACAAAGTCTCAGTTATAGAAGATACATAAATCACAACAGAAATGGCGGCAGCCATGGAGCTGGAGAGAGGAGAGGCTAGGATTGCCGAGGTGATGGCGGAAGCCAAACTTCTGCAGCCCTAGACTAGGCCTTCACTCTAGACTACAAGATTTCAAACAGAAATGGCTGTCACCACGGAGTGAGCAGAGGCTTGGCTCTGCTCAAGGCTACAAAGTTTTAATTGTAGACATAAATTAATCCCAGATTCCAGGGCGTCTGCTTGGATCACTGGGGGGTGTAGCCAGGCTGAAAACCACCATAAGCCCCTTGCCCAGGCTGCCCCACGCCCCAAGGGAACCCCCACCCTGACTGGGACACCCTTCTGGGCAAACCAGCCAATCCCCACCCATGCACCAGGCCTCTATCCTATCTAATAAAAGAGTAATATACAGATTGACCATCATTCCAACACAGAAGAGGACTGTCTCCATGTGGTCAATGATCCTGCCCCCATGTGGACACTAGATGGCCATCACAAGATGGCCAGCAAGGGAGGGCCAGTGGGAGGTTCCAGTCCTGCAAAAAAGGACAGTTGTGGGCCATCAGACCAGCAGGGAAAGCAGTTTGGAGGGACCAGACCTGCAAGGGAGGGCAGTTAAGGGTGACCAGGCTGGCAGAAGAGGGAAGTTGGGGGAAAACACGCTGACAGGGGAGCAGTTAGACATCACTAAGGCTGGCAGGGGAGTGATTAGGGGGTGATCAGGCTGGCAGGCAGAAGCAGTTAGGGGCAATCAGGGAGGCAGGCAGGTGAGCAGTTTGAAGCTAGCAGTCCTGAGTTGTGAGAAGGATGTCCAACTGTCCATTTTGGCCAGATCATATTGGGATTGAGCCTAAATGGGCAGTCAGACATCCCTGGAGGGGTCCCAGATTGGACAGGGTACAGGCTGGGCTAAAAGACACACCCCCCCCGCCAACCCACCCCTGCACGAATTTTGTGCACTGGGTCTCTAGTATGTGTGTGTGTGTGTGTGTGTGTGTGTGTGTGTGTGTGTGTATGCAATATATATCTTGTATTATGCAGCTTTCTTTATACCTCATATTATTGGCACATTTTGAAGGAGGAATGCTAAAAAATTTCTATGTTAAACCAAACTATATAAAATTGACTGCCCCAGCATTTATAGGTCTCAAGAAATACACATTGGATTTCTCTATGTGATGAAAGATTGGCAGCAGGTAAGTCTATGTCCGTTATCTTGAGCATTGGACTAGGGTGATTGATGACCTTGATTGTAAAATTGTGGTCAGAATTGCTAAACATGAATCTTTCAGTTGCATGTTCAATTTTGCTTTTCCACAGACATATTTTGTCTTTGTTTTCTCAAGTCACTTTTCTTCTGTTATTTGCCACCACAAATAACACTGTTCATAATGTTATACATGTATTATATTTCAATTTTACCATGCAGATTTATGTATGGTTTAATTTGAAGCTCAGAATAGCTTCATGATAACCAGAATTTTAGAAATATAGAAACTGGGATTCAAGACACCTCTTATAGATGGATCTTGAGACTCCACTTGGAAGTTTTAGCGTATTATTTTTTTTAACCAATTCTTGATTAAAGAACTATGGGAACCATGTTAGATCCCCAGATTGTCAAGGTCGGTGGGAGCACAGAGGTCAATACACCAGAATGGCTAAAGGCCACTCTGGGCATGTGCCTAAATGGAATGTGCAAGGACTCTGGCCTGAGAATTCTAATCAGGCCAACATACCATGAGCGGGTACAAGGACACACCATACACTGTGCCCTTCACTAGCCAATAGGATTGATGTGACTATTGGCATGAAGCCTTCTTTGTCTAAATGGTATAAAATTAGGTTACTGACCAGTCTAGTCGGCCGAGGTGGGACTGAGAAGTTTGCCGGAGTATGGAGAGACAGCAGCTAGGACGGAGTGTGAAGAAGTCTGCTGAGAAGAGCAGCTGGGCAGGAGAATCTGCTGAGCCAGAGAGCTCAGGTACCACTATGATCTGAGGGGTGAGTCTAGGAGGCAGCATGCATCTGCTCAGATAATAGCTGTGGGGACAGAGACTGATGCTGCTTTATGGGAAAGATCTATGTTCACCAGCCGGTGTCCGGCTGCCTGCCTGTACGGACTTTGCTGTGAGGACTGTTCTTGTCTAATGGCTATGTGGCCACTGGCTTCTGCAATGAAGACTCATTTTTATACACCCACAACCTCTCCTGGCTTTTCCAAGACCCGGTTTCCTAGAAGGTCCAGCCCCAGACAGAAGGCTCAGACCTGACACCTGTCACTAGCGAGCAGAGGATAAAGGAGGAACTTGGACTAAGTTCTCAACAGTTAGTACAGTGGGCAGGATTCAGGCAAGGAGCCAGCCTTGGTGTAGTCAAATGGGAGAATTTAGAATACGTGGACTCAAAGCCAGTCAGCCCAACAGAGTTGTGTGGTGCTCTTGCTGCTGGCTCTGACAAGAACCCATCTCGATCTTGGAAGGTTGGCCTCTTTGATAGAGAACGCATATTAATATTCAAAGAATAAAGGGAGAAAGCACTTAGCCACCACTATGACCAGTGGGAAAGCACCCTCAGCCTTGGAGGCATTCACCAAGGTTAGGTGGTTTTTCTTACTGTAATACAACTGGTAACGAAAAACACAGCTTGGTAATTAAAGTTGTCTGTCCCCTGGTTTGCTTGAAATTAATTCCTGTTGCATAGAACTGTGAGAAATGCCAAATATGATTCTATGTGTAGCAAGCTTTGCGTGATTCATCTTGCATGTTAGAGGACCTATAATTACAATTTCTTTTAATGTGGAAGCAACTCTGAGACGTTCTATTTGTTCTTACAATGTGCCCCCAGGAATTCATAACTGTGTCACAGCTTGAAAAAATATTGGGCATTACGCTGCCCCATGGCCAAGGGAAGGATCCAGAACATTACGCTGCAGCCTTTCATGCAGCAGGCAATTTAAGATCCTAGGTTCTGAAATCCATCTTTTGAAATAGTTCCTAGGGTAGGTATAGGATGCTTACTTTAGGAAATTCAAAACCAATCCTTTACCCTGTGCCATTCATTCTCACCACGCGCCCACGGGGAATGAGAAGGTCAAATAAAAACAACCACAGTTTTGATATGTAGATCTGACAAGTGTTGTGTTCAGAAAATAATGTTTAATTTCAAGCAGTCAGTTCCCAAGGCTTTGAGTGTTATCTGACCTAATGAACTAATTTCTTTGTGAATAGGGCAATGACTAGTCCCTGTTTTCCTCATGGATGCAGCAGTTTGGAAACTTGGTCATTTATCTTCGATGTGTTTGCAACCATGGTCACGTGGGGCCCTTTTGGGATTGCAGCTCACATAAATAAACTTCATAGATTCCTGAAATAAGCATTAGCATTGCTGAGTTTAAATCACTGTCTCTATTTGAGGCAGTTTCACAGGATACCTGAGCCGAAAATTCCAATTCTATCATATTAGTGGGGAAGATTTATAAGGATTATTTTTGGTTGTTGTTTTTTTTTAATTATTATTATTTATTCTTTTTATTTTTTGCAGAGTCTGTATGAGCAGCAGCATAACTGACATGGGCCAGAGTCCTCACTGAAATGATTTAAATGAATAAAGGCTGAAAACTGACTTAAAATACTATTTCAAATGACAAAGAACTGCACGTGTAGAAAAAGCAGGCCTAGTCACCTTCATTAAAAAGGCAATGAAGGTACAATCAATCCAGTGAGCCTAACCAAGAGAATAATCTTAGATACAAGAGGCTTTTCTGGGGTGGACACTTACAAGCAATCAGATCCAGGAAGTCAGAGGACACAGTAGTTATGAAAGTATAAGTCTTTGGAAATACTTTGAAATCTTGGAATAATGTGAAACCTAATTGTCATCTGACAAAGATAGTCTCATTTGAATTCTGCTTTTCTGAATTTATGCTTTTCCCAATTTTATGTAAGACTCTTGTTATTTTCATTCTCAAATATATTTAGTTGGAATTTCATTTTTATAGTTTTGAGTCATTTGAAAAACAATGATTTGTGTTGCATAGCTCCATCCCCTGAAATATATATTTTTATACATTTTTTTTTCTTTTAGTTTTGTGGGGTTACGAGAGGCCCAGTGCATGAATTCATGCATGGGTGGGATCTGGCTGGCCTGGCCCCATTGGGGCCAATCAGACTGGGAAGGCCAAAGGGAGGGGATGTGAGAGGTTGGCTGGCCAGCCCCAGCCTTGGTCAAACTCCCGATCAAACTCTTGGTCAAGGGGCAATTTGCATATTAACCTTTTATAATATAGGATTTTTGCACATACTTTTCCCTCACATGTCTGCCTTTCCTACTTAAGGAAAATTGAGCATCATTACTGTTATCTGTCATTGCAACTTTTATTTGTCTTACTGTTTTTAGTTTCCTTAGTCTTTGCCCACAATGCCATTTCTTAAAAATGTAAATCACATTTCCCTTTTTGTAAGCAACTGCAATGAATTACTCCATAGCAAGATATTTGACCTTTTCATTTTTATACTCAAGGGTATTTTGAATGAACTGTTTGATCCTTTGTTTAATCTTTGCTATTTTACTGCTGAGAAAATTTACACCATCACGTGCAAAGCAATGGGAAGACTGGTAAAGGAGAGAGTGAGGCACACAACACAAGAAATCTGGCCAATGGGAATATTCCTGAACAGCTGAAGGCAATTTACCATATCTTTCTCATTGGTTATATTGGGAAGAAATACACAGCACCCAACACACAATAAATAGTACCGGTGCCTGTCTTTAGTACAAAACAAAATGAACAATGACTGCTATTTAACATTACACAAATTAGTTCTGCAATAGTTTTACCTTTGACCATTGGACAAACATAGCACACACATACACATATGCAAGCTTACAATGGCAGAATCTATAAAAGGTAAAATTTGAAACTGAAAAAGGTGATGCATAAAATAAAAATTATAAAATATTTACAGAAATTTTAAATTATTTGCATTTTAGCTTTTTATTTTTTACAGTCAACTTTTCCATGCAACTTTATTATGAACTTTTAAAAACTATTTTGAAAACAACTCATTTTTGTTGTTCTACATACCAAGGAAAATTATTCTGACTTTGGTTTTAAAATTCAATCCAGAAAACTTTTTATATTCTGATTTCAAGTAAACACATTCAGAATGGCTTGAGGTTGAGAAAGACAAAAGACAACAGGCACCATTTTTAATTTTCCTGATGAAATCATTGTAATTAATTTCCTGAAGGGAAATACAAGAGGCGAGCCCATTTCTTCAAATAAGAACACTGTGTTGTCTTATGTTTTTAATGTGTATGCAAAGAAACTTCTGTGTGTTTCTTTTTTAATTTATTTTTTATTTAAATTCTTTATTGTTTAAAGTCTCACATATTGTCTTCTTTTTCCTCAATTGACATTTCCCTGTCTGCTCCCACCCCGCCCCCCAGTACATGCCTTTGTCCCACTACAGTCTGTGTTCATTGGTTATGCTTATAGGCATGCATATAAGCTATTTGGTTGATCTCTTACCCCACCCCCCAAACCCCCCCTTCCCTCTGAATTTTGATGGTCTGTTTGATGCTTCTCTGGAGATCAGTTTATGTTGTTCGTTATATCCCACAAACCAGTGAGATCATGCAATATTTATCTTTCTCCAAATGTCTTATTGTCTTTAGCAACAGTATAATCATATTAATGTGGTCTAAAGGTGATGGGAAGGAATTAGAATATATAATTTGAGAAATTGCCTGAGGCTTTTTTGGAAAAGTAATTTGAATTCTGTATTTTAAGCAATTCTTAAGCTATTATTTAAGCAATGAGAAGGATGACTAGGTATGTAGACATTACATTTTGCCCCTGAGAGAATTTTAACAACATATATATAGGAGAGAAACATCAATCTGTTGTCTCCTGCCTCCCATAAGCAGCAGTGCCCTGGCCAGGATAGGATGTGAACACTGGGTATGTGCCCTGACCCAGAATCCAGTCAGTGACCTGTGGGTGCACTGGAGGATGCTAAACCAACTGAGCCACACTGACCAGGCTTCTCAAATTATTTGCATTTTAATAACAGTGTTTATGTAGAATAAATAAAAATATAATAAATGAAAATGGTTTAATACATATTTAAAAGAGATTGAAGAGTGTTATATATTTTTTAAGTATTAAACTTGGTCTTTAAAAATATGTTGTTCAGCTCTGGACAGTGTGGCTCAGTTGTTTGGCATCCTCCAGTGCACCCAAAGGTCACTGGTTGGATTCCCGGTCAGGACACATACCCAGGGTTCATGTCCTGGCCTGATCAGGGCCCTGCTGCTTATAGGAGGCAGCAGATTAATGTTTCTCTCTCACATTGATGTTTTTCTCTCATATATATGTTGTTAAAATACTGTCAGGGTCAAAATGTAATACCTACATACCTGGTCATCCTTCATATTGCTTAAATAATAGCACGAACTTTGTGCACCAGGCCTCTAGTCCTATATAATGAAAGTGTAATATGCTAAGTGTCCAATTGGTCGACTGCTTGACCAGTTGTTATGATGCACACTTACCACCAGGGGGCAGACACTACAACTAGTTGATTAGCTTGCTGCTGGGATCCAGCAGATTGGAATTGGGCAAGACAGCCCAGACATACCCTGGAGCCCTCCTGGGGAACCTCTCTGGCCTCTAAAATATTTCTTCTAATTAATTTTCTTTCAATGTGCATAAATCCATGCACCAGACCTCTAGTAAAGAAATAACAGTTTCTTTAACAAGTAGTGCTTAGAAAATGGACAGGTACATGCTAAAAAACAAAACTGGACGACTCTTTTAGACCCTATACAAAAATAAACTCAAAAAGAGTTATAGATTGCCCTTGCTGGCGTAGTTCAGTTGATTGGAGCATATTTTTGTACACTGAAAGGTTGCATGTTTGATCTCTTGTCTGGATGCCTACCAAAAGCAACCCATTGATGTTTTTCTCTCACACTGATGATTTTCTCTCTGTCTCTCTCCCTCTCTTTTCCTTCCCTCTCTAAAATCAATTAAAATGTATTAAATACTCATTTAATACATTGCAAAGCAATCATTTTGAGAGAGAGAACTATATGTTTGACCATCAGCTTGAATTATGTAACTATGTAATAGGTGGCCATGGCCTTGAGAACTGTTCATAGATCATGAGCAATTACTATGAACAATAACAAAAAAATCCAAAAAGTTGATGGAGCAGGGGGAAGCTGTGGGGAAGAGAGAAATGTGGATATTCCCTCTAAGAATGGAAATGTGAGTAGTCTGTGTGGGACAGGAATAGTGGAGACTATTTCTATGATTCCTGATAGAACCCAAGGCAGAAGAGCAAACCTGGGTAGCTATAACTGTGTGGAGAAACAAGAAGATAAATTCCGTACCCCCAAAATCCTCCATATTTAAAGTTAAGCTTCATAAGTAAGTAGTATAGAGCTTTCAAGTATATAAATTATGATTGATATATACTACATGAAAAAGTAATCATGTTCTCTCATGTCTATGTGTTTCTGTGAAATGACATAAGCCTATAGAATGAAGAGCACAGTGCCCAACAGTTTCAACAATTCAATAAATTTTAATAGTTATTATTGACTTTCTGTCATAAATCTTGTTTCTCTGTAATTGATCATTATTAAAGAACCAAGGGCAAAGTCTTTTAATATTAAATTGGAATATTACAGATGTCTGGACTCTTTATATGTTCATATATCTTATATTTATAACTAAATTTCTATTTTCTTTTATTTCCTGACTGGTATCTTCCTCCCTATGTTCTCTATAGAATAAAATTAATCAGTATAAATGCAACTTAATTTTGCAAGAAAAATTGTATCTGGGATACTGCTGTAGAAAACTTTTAGGGCTATAGTAAAAAGTAATTCTAATTTATTCTTTAAAAGTATTTTTTCTTCATTGATTAAGGTATTACATACGTGTACTTATCGCCCCATTGCCTCCCATTCCTCCCACTCATGCCCTAACCCCCCTGTTGTCTGTGTGCATTGGTTAGGCTTATATGCATACATACAAGACCTTTTGATTGATTTTTCCTCCTTACCCTGACCCTCCTCTACCTTCCCTCTGAGATTTGACAGTCTGATAGATGCTTCTCTATCTCTGAATCTGTTTTTGTTCATCAGTTTATGTTGTTCATTATGTTCCATCAATGAGTGAGATCATGTGATATTTATCTTTCTCTGACTGGCTTATTTCACTTAGCTTAATGTTCTCCAGTTCTCTCCAAGCTGTTGCAAATGTGTAGATGCACCATAGTTTTTTAATCCACTCATCTGCTGATGGGCACTTAGGCTGTTTCCAAATCTTGGCCATGGTGAATTATGCTGCTATGAACATAGGGGTGCATATATCCTTTCTGATTGATGTTTCTAGTTTCTTGAGATATATTCCTAGCAGTGGGATGCTTTGTGTTAAGTTGATATCTATAATCATGGTGGAAATAAACTTACTTTGTTAGTATTTTCTATTATATGCTTATTAGCATGTGCTTGAGTTATGGATGAATCAATGCTTACAAATATTCCATTTGTGCACTTACAGCACATGAAAGTAATAGGAGTACCTAAAACATATGAGGAATAGTCTGGCTACAATTAAACTACAGAGAGCACATATTTATTCTGTTAGCATTAAAGCCTTTCTGCCATTAAACTTATTTACCGATCCTGCTGACAAAGGCTGCAGAGTAATTTTACATCTCAAAATAAAGAAAAAATGGCAAAATCCCTTTTCTGATAGATTGTGCATACCCAGTGCTAAGCATTCTGTTCTCCTATTTCCCAAATTCTTGAATTTTATATAATCAGAATATAACCACCAATGAGATAAATGTGTGGAAATATTCTCTCTATTTTTAAATTAATAATATATCATGTTTAATTTATTTATGAAAAATATTAGGTTCAAGAAAGTAGAAAATCTAGTAGACCAAATGCCACATTAAAATAATAAATACTTAATTGTATTTTTGTTATTGTTTGCTAAGTTTTTTAAAAAGGAGAGAAGTACTAATAGGAAAATATAAATCAGTTAATGATTAAAATAATTCATTCTTCTTTTTCTTTGTTTTTCATTTTGTTTTGTGTTCTTTATTTTCAACTTGTGGAATAAACAAAGAAGCAACAGCAAACAGCCACATTAACTAATTACCTATGGATTTATATTGCAATAGCAACCTAATATTTGAAATATAATTGTGAAATGAGAATTGTATATTTTAGTTCCTTTATATTTTACCAAGTTTTTCTCTTTAGTATTTCTTACTATAATTTTCTCTGCAAATCTTCATTTTCCATTTAGGACATTGCATTTCTTACTAACTTACAGTACTGATAAACTGTACTGTTTTCCTGGGCAATCATTTATGCATTGAGAATGCTAAAATTTAACATATCAATTTAATATTTTTAATTGTCACTGAATTTGCTACACTTATAGGTTCCTTGTTTTTTGTTGTGAGATAATGCTAAGGGTTCTATGCTTGTGTTTGCTTGATTCATATCTTCAATGATAGACCCAGGAGAAGGAACTGTAGATGAGAAATCTCTGGGACAGCAACACACCTGGGTGATTTTCCTGGTACCTTTTTGCACTCCGGTGCAGGATGCTACTGGGGCTGCTGCCTTTCTACAGCTCTTTCATGATACTTGTCAAAAATCTATTTGTCCTCTTCAGTGATGTTGGCTTTGATATCTTTTTACCTTCCCTGTGCAGGTGTTTGATTTAAGAGAATACTTAGAAGACACTTGGTCCTTGTTTCTCATTTCAACTTGGTGTTTCCTAGCCTCCTAAAGTGTACTTTCAATGTTTCCACAAAGCATCCTTATCATTTGTGATGGAAATCTTGTGTTTTTTGTTTGTTTTGTTTTGTTTTTCTATATTGTTATCACAGAATAGGAACTGAGGTATACAGTAGTATGACAATGAAATAAAACTTATTGAGCAGGCGACCATGGCATACCCAAATTTATGAGCCTGAATGAATACACTGAGCCAATTCTCTGAATTAGTAGTGAAGGTCTGTCTTCAAACTGGCACAGATAATGGAGGTGTGGAAGTCAATTGTTTTAAGAAATAATCAGTATCTATATTGACCTTTTTTTAAAAGTATGTTTAGCATGTTTGTAAGTAGTACAGAGGCTACAGTCAGTTTCTCTTATCCTGCTTAGGCTTGGACTTGAAATATTCTTAAGCTGTGGATTTGATTTAAAAGATTCCATATTTAGGAGTGAAGATTTATATATTGAATGGACAATTGCAAGAAAAAATTCAACATATTTTTTTTCACCAGCAAGACCTTGGTCAAGCCATAAACAATAGAGTAGTGAAAGGTGCTTTGATGTTTCTGAGAATACTGAAACCAGCGATAGGTCCAGCATCTTGAGAAAGCTAACAGAAATTAAATTATCAATTTTCCCAAGGTATGCTTTGATACCTGGTCAGGGCCCCAGTGGGAAGCAACCCATTATCCATGTTTCTCTCTCACCTAGAAGCCTCTCTCTCCTCTCTCTCTCTCTCTCTCTCTCTCTCTCTCTCTCTCTCTCTCTCTCTCATCAATGTATAAAATAAACATTACATTAAAAAATCTTTTGACAAGATGACTTTATATTTATTGTCAATGTTCTGTCTGATGATACTATCTATGCATTCATGTTTCTCTTTAAAATTACAAATAAACTGACATCTGAAGAGAGAACAAATAGAAAGCCCCATATTACTTAATGTCACTGCAAAATTAATTTTTCTTAAAAAAAGAAAACATTCTTGCTTTTCTTTTCTCTCCAATTATCTCATTTACACATATCCTTAAATACTTTTTGTGATCTATTAATGAAAATTATCTTAATCTGACTTGGCCCAACTTAAGCTTTACTTTCCCAGTAATACAAAAATATAAATTCTTCATAGTTTCAAAGTCAAGAAAATTAAAACAGTTATCACACTATTTGTTCACTCCTAAATTAGAACTACTCCTCATCTTTCAAAGTATTAAATAAAAGTGCGTGTAATAATTATGGAGAAAATGATTTTATAGCTGGTTAAGAAACGATAGCACATAATCATTAATTGAATTTAACCAAGAGAGGATTTCTAGCAATGTAGCTCCATTTTTTAAATTTTATGTATCCAAAATTCATTACATTATGCATAACACCAAATTTTATCACATATCATTTAAATAAATATTTATAATTTTATCTAAGATGATGAAATATACAATGGAAAAGCAGTATGAGAACATTTTATCTTATGATTAAACTGAATTTATTTAAAATCATATATATACCAGAAATATGGAAGTTTAATATTTTATGAGTATAAGAAAAGAACGATGGACAATAATATTAAAGGAAATATCTGAAATTTGTAGATTTTTAACTGAATATGTCACGTTACTTATATTACCTCTAAGAAACTCAATCTTGAGAGGAACCAAGATGGCGGTACACATAAACACCTATCTTGCTGCCCCACACACAACAATTCCAAAACTACAACTCAACAGGACAAACATCATCCAGAATCACTGGAAAGCTGGCTGAGTGAAAATTCCACAAAAGAAGTAAAGATAGGACACCGTGACTCAGAGGAGTGGAGGAGCGCAGTGTTGAAGATACACGTGGAGTCAGAGGTTTGGAGTCAAGCTTACGCACCAGCAGAGAGGGTGGGCGGCTGCAAACCCAGTTGGCTTTCTTCAATGGGGAGGGCAAAGGCGTCCCACTGCACTGATCCCCCAGTTCCAGGCGAGGTGTGGGGAACACACACTCATACAGGGTGAAACTGGACAGTGGGAAAGCATACTGAAACCTGTGCACAGCAGAGGTCTGTGAGCTTGTGGAGAGGGCAAGCTTCTGGACAGTGCGTGTAAACTTGGTAACAGAAGTGCACAACCACGCAGAGAGGACTCGTGACTTGCTCCCTCGTTCAAAAGACCACCTGACTGCTTTGTTTTACAACCCTGGGAGAGACTTTGGGGGAGCAGACTCTTTTGGGAAGAGGCTGAGTTGTCTGGCAGAGGGTGGAGATCAGTGGCAGCTTTCTCTCGGAGGTGCCTGCAGCCATTACCACCCAGCACAGAAACCCAGGTGCCTCATAGGATGGTCCTCAGCTCAGAGACTCCACCCATCCATCCTGAGCACAGCTGACCCTCACAGCTAATTGGCCTGAAGATCAAACCCTCCTAGTGCTAACAACAATAAGCCAGGCTTAACTTCAACAATACTGTACAACCCATAAAGGACTGCACCAAGAGTATCCACCTCAGGTAAATGGGGAGGCTGAGCCACTGTCCCTTAGAGGACATCTACCACACAAGGCTAATGGACCAACTCAGGAAAGCAGCCACAATGCAGAGAAATGGAAAGAAATCAGGGGTGAAAGAAATGGAGGAAAAAAGACAACTAGACATAGAGTTCAAAACCACAGTTATAAGGTTTTTCAAGAGGCTCCTAGAAAAGGCTGAGACCTACAAGGAAATGAACAAGCCCTACAAGGAAATGAACAAGACCTACAAGGATATGAAAAAGGACCAACTAGAAATTAAGCATACACTGACTGAATTTAAAAAAATATTATACAAAGACCTAAAAGCAGTCTAGAGGACTGTAAGAACCAAGTCAAAGATTTGAAATACAAAGAAGCAATAGCCATTAAGCTAGAAAAGCAAGAAGCCAAAAGAACCCAAAAAATTGAAGATAGTGTAAGGGGCCTCTGGGAAAACCTCAAACATACCAACATCCAAATTATAGGGGTGCCAGAAAAAGAGAAAGAGCAAGATAATGAAAACCTATTTGAAGAAATAGTGACCGAAAACTTCCCCCATCTGGTGAAAGAAATTGACTTAAAAGCCCAAGAAGTGCACAGAACCCCAAAATATTGGAATATAAAGAGGACCACACCAAGACACGTCATATTAAAATGCCATGGGCAAAAGATAAAAAGAGAATATTAAAAGCAGCAAGAGAAAAACAGTTAGTTATAAGGGAGCACCCATACGATTGTCAGTGGATTTCTCAGAAACAATGCAGGCCAGATGGGAGTGGCAAGAAATATTCAAAGTGATGAATAGCAAGAATCTACAACCAAGATTACTCTACCCAGGAAAGCTATCATTCAGAATTGAAGGTCAGACAAAGTGCTTCACAGATAATAAAAAGCTAAAGGAGTTCATCACCGCCAAACCAATATTATATGAAATGCTGAAAAATATTCTTTAAGAAGAGGAAGAAGAAAAAGGTAAAAATAAAAATTATGAACAACAAATACACATCTATCAACAAATGAATGTAAAAATCAAGTGAATTAAAAATCTGATGAACAGGATAAACTGATGAATATAATAGAATAATGGGCATAGAGAGCGAATGGACTGATAATTCTTGGGGATAAAAGGGGTGTGGGAGGTGCAGCAAGAGAGTGGACAAAAATCATGCATCTATGGGAGAGGATAGTGGGGGGGGGGGAGATGAGGACGGAGTGAGGGATGGGTACCGGGTGGAGGGGAGCTATAGTGGGGGAAAAGTAATTAATAAACTGAACAATAAAGATTAAAAAAAAGAAACTCAATTTTATTAAAACTAAGTTGAAAATAGAAAATAATTTGTAAGTGTTGTTTATAAAGCTCTCCTCAATAATATTGGATCTTAATTGTAGTTGAAAATTTTAGATACTTCTAATTGAATATGACAAATAATGTCAAAATATTGGCTCAAAAAGAAAAATTTGAAAATGTATTAGGGCATTAATTTCTATTCATTTTAATTGACTCAAACAGTGAAAGAAAGTCAAAATATTTGTATTTAGAAAAACAAAATAACTAGTTTTTGTTTCAACTTATTTCATTTAAATGGAAGTCTTCTATTTATTAGTGGGTGTAAATAGTGATGTGTAAATTAGTTATTTGAACACTGTAATATATTTTTAATAGTGATGTGTAAATTAGTTATTTGAACACTGTAATATATTTTTTAAGATAATCAACAATGGTTATATTACTTAGTAAACAGATCCACAGACTCGGGATGCTAGTAATTATATTTAGTTTCTTTTCATTCTTTCCTATTAGTTAAAACTCTGCTCTATTAAAAGGAACTGTGAAAGATCCTATAGAGAGGGTGAAAAAATAAGACTACAGACAGGGATAAAACACAGGCAAATTACATATATGATAAAGGTTTTATGTCTAGACCTTGTAAACGACTCTAAAAAACTAAAGTTTTAAAAAGAATCCAATTAGAAAAGTAGCAGAAGATATGTACTGATAGTTTACCAAAGAGGAGATCTGTGTGGCAAACAAACATATGAAAATATCTTCAATGCCATTTAACATTAAGGATGTACAAGTTATAATTACTATGCTTTATCACTGTATACTCATTCAAATACCTAAAATTTTTAAAAAGCATGACAAAAACCAAGTTCTGGGTTGGAATGTGAATAAACTAGTTCTTTTATATATTTCTGGTGATAACAGGAAATGAGCAGCCACTCTGGAAAATAAGTCGGCTGTTTCTTATGAAATTGTAAATGTGTCAGCTGTACAACCTGGTAGTCACACTCTTGAACAGTTATCCCAGAGGAATGAAAGCATATCTCCACATAAACCTGTACATAAATGTTTATATCAGATTTTTGTAATATCTAAAACTGAAAACATGTGAATGTCCTTCAATGGTTAATGTTTGCATAACTGTGTGACATCCACAGCATGGAATTCTACTTAATAATAATAAACACAAGACTGCCCTAACTAATGTGACTCAGCTGATTGTGGATCATCTCCTGCATTGAAAGGTTGTTGGCTCAATTACAAACCAGGGCACATGAGCAGGTTGCAGACTCCATCCCTGGTAGTGGGTGTGTGGGAGGCAGCATATTGATATTTCACTATCACATCCATGTGTTTTATTTCTTTTTTCTCTCTCTCTGTTTCTCTCTTTACCCTCTTCTCTCTCTCTAAAAGCCAATAAAATATTTTAATAAAATAAAATAAACATACTACTAATACAAGCATAATCCAGATAGATTTTTAGGACATAATTATTGGTAAAAACATTTTCTGAGTTTAACTAATGTAAGATTTATATAACATTAATATAACAACTTGAAATAGGGTGGTAGAAAACACAGTAGTAGTCAGGAAATAGGGTCTAGGCATGGGTTTGCAAATATAAATTTGTGCACAGAGGGAGTGGGGTCCCCCAGCTTGGCCTGCACCATCTCCAATCTGGGACTGCTGACTACGAACCGCTCACCTGCCTGCCTGATTGATCACCCATAAGCCCTCTGCCTGCCAGCCTGATCACCCCAACTTCTCTCCCCTGCTTCCCTGATTGCCCCTAACTGCCTCTACCTTGCCCCCCCACCACCATGGCTTTCTCTAGAAGGATATACAGAAGACACCCAGTCTATCTGGTCTAATTAGCATATTACCCTTTTACCAGATGTGCTTGTTAATAATGCAGATTTTGTAATAATAATAAAAAAAACATGATAATTTCAAGAGAAACATCAAAAGTGCTTTCTTCAAAGTAATGTCCATCACTAGCTACACATTTAACCCATCTTTCAGGTAATTTGTGGATACTGTCGCGACAGAACTTTTCTTGTTTTGAGGCAAACCATTCAGAAACCCAGTTTTCCACTTCATATGTTTTGAAGTGCTGCTCAGAAGTGTATGTGCCATCAATCAGAACAAGTGGTAATCTGAAGAAGCAAGATCTGGTGAATATGGCAGGTGAGTTAATACTTCTCAGGCAAGATCTTTTAATGTGTCCTTAACTGGTTTTGAAGAATGTGATAGTGCATTATCATGAAGCAACATTACTTTTCTTTGTCTTCTGGCCCATTCTTGTCATTTTACGATCAATGTATGATTCAGTATCAGTCAGTATTAGTGGTTTCAGCTGGTTTTAGAGGCTCGTAATACACCACAACTTCCTGATCCCACCAAACGCAGAGCATTATCTTCTTTCTGAAGCAATTTGGACTTACAACCGATGTTGATGGTTGACCTGGATTAATCCATGATTTTGTGCATTGGGCATTCTCAAAATAAATCCACTTTTTATTGCCAGTCACAATTTGATACAAAAAAGACTTTCATGCTTTTGAAGCAACATTTTACTGATGACTTTTTGGTTTTCCATTTATCTTTTTGTGCCACCCATTTTTCTTTCTTTAAAATCTTTCCCATTGGCTCAGTGGATAGAACATCAGCCTGTAGACTCAAGGATCCCAGGTTCGATTTCAATGAAGGGCATGTACCTTTGTTGCAGGCACATCCCCAGTAGAGAGTGTGCAGAAGGCAGCTGATTGATGTTTCTCTCTCACTGATGTTTCTAACTATCTCTCTCCCTTCTTCTCTGTAAAAAAAATCAATAAAATATATTAAAAATAAAATAAAATATTTCCCATTGCCTGTAAACAATCAGAAATATTGTTCCTGAGAAATGTTTAATCTTTCTGCAAGATGTTTTTGAGTTTGAAATGCATCTTCATCCAATAATGCTTATAATTGTTGGTCATCAAACTTTTTGGTTGTCTTGGACTTCTTTGTCTTTCACATCGAAATCATCACTTTTAAAGTGCTTAAACCAGTGTTTCCAAGTATCTTGAAATGGAGCATGTTCACTATAAACTTCCCAAAGTATACAATAACTTTTATCAGGACTTTTCTTCAAAATGAAGTAATGAATTAAAACTTCCTGCAAATTTGCTTTGTTTCTGGCACAAAATTTGACATTTTTAAGCATAAAAATATTTATGGTGTTAACACCTTCAGAAAATTTGACATGTGAAGTTTTGTAGCTTGTTGTCAATACAACAAAATAACACATATCATATCACAGATACTATATATCAACATATGTGTAACTCCATCTATTGAAAAAATGCATTATTAACTGGAACATTGGTAGACTTCTTTCGTTTGTAGTAGCTCCATATTTTATGACTTTGTATAGCAACTTGAGAGTAAATGAGATTGATCTTCTCATGAGTTCAGGTGTCACACTATGGATCCATAAACTATAGACAATGGGTCAGGGTCTGGATAAAGGTAATAACAGGTCAAGTATCTGGGTCATGCGGATGGTACCTTATGTGTGATCTTTCACACGCGAACACAGGCAATTACAAAGGTTTTAGCTGGCAGTGCTTTATGGGAAAAAGGTGACCCACAGCACATCTGGAGCACACTAAGTCATTATAGTTTTGAAGGGAGTTCTAGTCAAGGACTCAGGCTCTCTTGCCCATGTGTTTTCTTATACACATCTTAGACTAGGTACCTCCATTGGGAAGTCTACTCGTGGGAGAGAACTTGAAGACACTTTTCTTTTCTTATGCTCAGTGACCCCATCCAATGCAGTTCCACAGAAAAAAAATGGAACAGTGGAGGAGCTGTTCCTCTCTCTAGGTTTGACTTCTTATTTCTACTACAGAAGTCAGTGGTTAAATGATTGGCTGTTACTTTCATGTTGTTTTGTTGTTTAAATGGACTACACCACATTCTGCAGCTCAGCTCCCTCCAGCTCAGCTCTGCTCCAGACTGTATCTACTACTATCAAAGAAATACACAGAAGGGACAAGTTGATTGTATTAATATGCCTATTAAGAGTACAGACATACAATTTAACTGGGGGGAAATGAACCCCTATTGAAGTGTAAATAATAACCAGGTCAAGTATTGGACAGGTAATGTTGCCTCTGGGGTGGGGAGGATATCTCAAACTGTTTTAATATAATTATGACTACTGTGAGATGTCTCATTCCACATGGCTTAGGGTTTGGGATCTGGAGAAGGGCCACAGGCAAATGAAGAGATGAGACAAGAACTAATAATTTGAAATTAATGGGGGGCCAGGGGAGAGTCCAGATCAAAGGGAAAGACTTTACTGGTGCCCAGACCTTGCCAACCTTTTATTCAATTTTGGATACACATATTGCCCTTAGTCAGGCAGGCAATTCTGACAACAGACAGACTATCTTAAAGGACAGTAAATATTAGTAAAGGTTTATTTTGATACTATTTGGTTAGGAATTGCTTGAACCACTATTGTCTCAACTAAACTATTTGTATAGTTCTGACCCTTGCCAGAGCCCAAGGTTCACCAATATTCCAGGCTCCTTGTTTACACTTTTCTGTTAGCGAAGGCAATGGGTAACTTCCAACAGACTATAAAGATGTAAAATGCATATCTAGAAGAGGGAAAAGTCAATGAGTAGCAATGACCATTTCCTAAGCCTACTCAGAAAAGCATGCAAGATATTTACTGCATCTATCTACTGAAAAATCCTATATAATAAAGGAGTAACATGCAAATTAGCCATCACTCTGCTACATCCACAAACCACACCAACTATCTAATCAGGAGTGAGTATGCAAATTAACTGCGACCAAGATGGCTCCAGCCATCTAGAGAGCAGGAAGAAGGCTTGGGTTTCCTGGCAAGGGAGGAAGCCAAGCTTTCTGCACACTCTGGCCAGCCCAGACCTCCACTTAAGGCCACAAGGTTTCAATTATAGAAGATAAATTCCAACAGAAAGGCTGCTGCCGTGGAGGGAGCAGAAGGCTTGGCTCCACTCCAGGTTACAAACTTTCAATTGTAGAAGATAAATAAATCCCAGATACCAGGGCCTCCACTTGGGTCACCAGGGGGTGTGGCTGGCCTGCAAACCACTACAGGCCTCTCATCCAGGCTGTTCCACCCCCCAAGAAAACCCCAACCCTGATACAGGACACCCTTTAAGGCAAACCAGCTGGCCCCCACCCATGCACCAGGCCTCTATCCTGTCTAATAAAAGACTAATATGCAGATTGACCATCACTTCAATATACAATATGGCTGCCCCATGTGGTCAAAGATCCTGCCCCCATGTGGACAAAGATGGGGGGTTGGTAGGGATCCTGCCTGCAAGGCAAGGCAGTTGGGGGAGATCAAGCCTGCAGGGGAGGTGACCAGGCCAGCAGAGGAGGGAAGTTAGGGGCAAACAGGTGTCAGGGGAGCAGTTAGACATCAATCAGGCTGGCAGGGGAATGGTTAGGGGGTGATCAGGCTGGCAGACAGAAGCAGTTAGGGGCAATCAGAAAGGCAGTCAGGCAAGCAGCTGGGAGCCGGCAGTCCTAGATTGTGACAGGAATGTCCAACTGCCCATTTAGGGATTGGGCCTAAACACACAGTTGGACATCCCTCAAGGAGGTCCCAGATTGGAGAGGGTGCAGGCTGGGCTGAGGGACCCCCCCTCCCCCGCATGAATTTCATGCATTGGGACTCTAGTCTATAATAAATATTAAATCAACACATTTGATTAAATTAAAAGGGGTACTTCTGAAGAGTACAATATCCAGTAATTAATATGCTACTAAAAAACTACATGAGCTAGTGTCACCTTGACATTCACATATTCAATTTATATAAAACTGGCTTGAACTCCCATCTGTATTCTGTAAAACATCTAATACCCAATATGAGATGTCTACTAGTGGATTACAGTCTCTTTTCCAATATTCTACTTATTAATTTCTAATTCTTATCTTATAATAGTGGCCCAGTGCACGGGAATTAATTAGAGGAAATATTTTAATATTGCTATTTGCCCTTTATAATAGAAGTGTCAGAGATAAAAGAAAATTAGTAAAATGTATATAAAAACCTTCCTCCTGTCTGAGTCTGGGACACACCACAGGACCTAGAATCAAGCCCCTGCCCATGCTTCAAAAACACAGGAAACCCAGACTCAGCAGGCCCCACCCCCGTCAAGCTCCCGGGGTAGGGGTCACAGCCTCAGGTCTCCTGGGGCTGGAAGGGCATGGCCTGAAGTCCCCTGGTCCACCACTGGGGTGAGGGGTGCAGCATGAAGTCTCCTGGCTTGACACCAGGGCAGGGGGTGTAGCCTGAGGTCTCTAGGCTCAGCACTGGGCCAGAGAACACAGTCTGAGGTCCCCTATCAAGCCCAGTGCAGCGAGGGTTGTGGCCTGAGGTCCCTTGCCACAACCAGGCACCATACAGCCTCAATCCTTGCTGTTTGGTCATGATGTTATGGTGTCCCAGCTAATTTGCACATTCCTGTATTATATAGATAGATAATAAAAGTCTAATATGCTAAGTTTCTAGCTGTCCAGTCATCTTTTCGACCAATCAAAACATAATATGCTAATGATAAGCTGAGTTGCTCAGTCACTTGCTATGGTATCCACCAACCACAAGGGAGCAGACACTGATTGGTAGGTTAGCTTGCTGTTGGGTTCCAGCTGATTAAGACTAAGTGATATGGGCCAGACACAATCTGGATTACTCCTGCAGTCCCTCCCCAGCTGGTCAACCTCCCACATCCCTCCCTGACCCCAATAATGTACCAGTGGCATTCCTCGGCCTGGCCTGCACCCTCTTGCAATACAGGACCCCTCAGGGGATGTCAGAGAGCCAGTTTCAGCTTGATCCCACTGGTGCACAAATTTGTGCACCAGACCTCTAGTTTCGATAATAACTGCATTTACAATAATGCCTATAGCCTTCTCTATGCCTTATGTTTTGCCAAATGTGTAACACATGTTTACTTCCAAGATTTCTTAAAAACAAGGGTCCCCACCAGTGCATGATCAGGTCCAGGGAGGGATGTGGGACATTGGCCAGCTTGGGAGGGACCATGGGAGGGCTCCAGGGCATGTGTGGCACATCTCACTTAGTCCCAATTGGCCAGACCCCAGCAGCAAGCTAATCTACCAGTCAGAGTCAATGTGCCATGGAGATCTGTGCACATCATAGCAAGAGGTTGAGTGGTCTTACCATATCATTAGCATATTATGTTTTGATTGATTGAACAGCTGACTGGATGACTGGACACTTAGCAGATTAGGCTTTTATTATATAGGATATTTTGCAAATTTTTCTGGTATAATTTTATATTTGAGAGAAAATATAAACCATAGCATATGACTAAAAACTACAATAAAATGTTCTCCATTCTTTCCAAACCCTCAACCATATATATTCATATACAATTTTTATGGGCTTCCTTTTCTTTTTTTGTTGCCTCATTCAAACCAAACCTAAAGAATGTTATTTCTATACTCATCCATATCTGTTGGACATTTTTCCATACAAAGATATTTCTCTCAATGAGGAGATTCTACAACGGCCTCTTAATTAATTATCTATTTATTTCCTGTCATGTTATGAGAGCATTCTCAAACAAGAGTTGTAATTAAGTAATGTAAACTGTTAATAAAAGTCACATTTAAGGTGCAATAGTTTAAGGATTAACAAATACTCCAATGTGTCAAGCAGTGGGTAAGTGCAGAAAAGATATATACAATGAAATGTATTAGAGACTCTGGCAAGAATCCTTAACTCAGAACTACTGATAAATAGAAAAGCTAATATTATATTTATTCATCATTTTCTATGTACCAGGCAGTGTGAGGAAATCCTCTATTTTATTTCTTTTAATCTCCACAACCACATTCTCAGTTAGTATTACTATCTCCACAAACACATCTGTGAGGTTAAGTAACTTGCTCAGGGACATATACCTGATAAAATAACAGAACTAAGAGTAAAGAGAATGCATTCTGATTAGAGCGCCCACACTTATGTCCAAAGATCAGGGTTTGGGGCTTTTTTCTGTGTGAGAATACTTAATAAGATGAAACCTTTTTTTAAGCATTTTATTTCATTGGATTCCAAAAAACTTAAGTGCAAATTATGAAGAGAAATCTTATATTATTTTGAAGTGATATCAATATATTAATAAGATGTTTTACCCTAGCTTAAAAAGTCAGTATATAACATTTCCAATTATTTTATTTAAGGCACAATAATTATTATGCTTTACTCCATAGTGAAACATTCAATCTTCAGCAAGACATTTAGGAATACATTGAAAAATGAGAATTTTTCCAAAAAAATCCAGCTGAAAGTGCATAAAATGTCTTAAAATTTGCTTCTTGTCTTTGCCCTCACACTCTCTATTATTACTTCTTAGCTTCTAAATAAAATTGATCAGTGGATCAATTATAGGGATGTCTGAGCATGGATTGTGGGAAGTCTTAGTGTCACTCACTATGCCATAAATCAAACAGCAAGCAGATGTTTGTAAAATGCAATTCTCTAACTCAAAAACTATATGAGGAAAAAATAAGTATATAAACTAGACTCATTTATTTAAAAATAGCCAATATCAGTAATAACTTTGATAATATATAAAATAGAGCTATATAACATATTTTCTTTCATTTATAAAAATAAAAATATAGTAGGCAAGGTGTTATACTAGGCAGAGTGGGAGATTAAAGTATGAAAAAAGGTACTTGTCATATACATTGCCAGCAAGTACAGGAAATAAAATATTTCACTATAACAGCAGAAATTAATACCAAATGTTCATGATCATGTGGAAGAGAAGAAATTTATGTTTTCTGGGGTAATGATTTGAAAAACAGAGACAGATTCTTAGGAAGTGTTCTCGTGCACACATGCTATGATTTTAAAAAGGTTTTCAAAATGGATATAGCAAGTGAGAATTGCTTCTAGCTTTCAAAACAGAAATACTCAGACTAAGAAATAAGAAAAATTGTCTTCATTTTCTTACTCTCACTCAGTGTCCACTCAATTTAGACATTCATTGCTATAAATTCTTTTCATTAAGTTTGTCTTGTTTGTTTGATTGTTTTTGCCCCCTTTACTTATATGCCTTTCATTGCAAAAAAAACACTCGAAATGGAGAAGAAAGAGCCAAATTCTCTGTCCTCAAAGAGACCTTACTAAGAGAATCTTTCAATGTAGAAATGCCTCTCAGATTCCCCTCCTGTCCATTTTGTGCTCACTGCTTTAGTACATAACCATAGCCTGTTTATGGAGTTATTCCAACTAAGAGGTTCCTAAACTTTCCCCACTTTAAACCAACCCTCGTGCTGTTGGAGTTATTCTTGGCTCTCTTTGTTGGAAGGAGTGGAAATTCAGCTTCAGTTAAGCTATCCTGAGAAAGGACATGAACCACAATATAGACAGCAGTTATGTGCATAAGGTAATAACAGAATGCGAGCAAAAATATCCACGTTATAATATTAACTGCAGAGGTATTTATAAAAGTGAAACAGAGGACATACTTTAAATCTCTATTATTGCTATGGTAATTCAATGAATAATAAATAATTATTAAAATGAGTATGCATTTATAATATCTGATCTCATAAAGAAGCCCATGATGTATTTTTAAACATGTGTGTGCATGATACATAGACAGAAAGAGAGAAAACCCTGAAGGAATATGCATCAAATTACTCTGATTGATTATTTCTGTGTCGATTACTTGGTAAGCAATTGATCATAATAATAAGGTATATTTATATTATTATACTTATTCATTATATATTTATTTATATAGCATTATATCTTTGTATATATTATAATATGTATGGTCAATTGCTAACTATGTTTATAACTAGAGGCCTGATGCACGAATTCATGCGAGAGTAGGCCTTCCTTCTGGCTGCCGGCACCAGCTTCACTCTGGAACCTGGAACCTGGGAATTCCTCTGGCCCTGACTTTATCTGGAAGGACATCTGGAATGATGTCTGGTCTAATTAGCATATTGCCCTTTTAATATTATATACTAGAGGCCTGGTGCAGAAAATTTGTTCACGGAAGGGAGGTGTCCCTTAGCTTAGCCTGCATCGTCTCTAATTTGGAACTCCTCGAGGAATATCCGACTGCCCGTTTAGGCCCAATCCCACTGGGCCTAAACGGGCAGTCAGATATCCCTGTCACAATCCAGGACTGCTGGCTTCCAACTGCTTGCCTGCCTGCCTTCCTGATTGCCCCAAACTGCTTTTGCTTCCATCCTGATCATTCATCCCCTAACCACTCTCTGCTTAGCCCACAACTTCCCTCATCTGCTGGCCTGGTCACCCCTAACTATCTTCCCTGCAGGCATAATCAACCCCAACTGGCATCCATGCAGGCTTTCCCCCCCCCCGCAACAGCTCTCCCCTACAGGCCTGGTCACCCCTAACTGCCCTTCCCTGCAGGCCTGGTCCCCCCCAACTGCTCTCCCCTGCAGGCCATCTTGTGGTGGCCATCTTGTGTCCACATGGGGGAAGGATCTTTGACCACATGGAGGCATCCACCTTCTGTGTTGGTGTGATGGTCAATCTGCATATTACTCTTTTGTTAGATAAGATAGAGGGCTGGTATATGGGTGAGGGCCAGCTGATTTGCTCTGAAGGGTGTCCTGGATCAGGGTGGGGGTTCCCTTGGAGCATGGAGCAGCCTGGGCGAGGGACCTGTGGTGGTTTGTAGGCTGGGCATGCCCCCTAATGACCCAAGTTGAGTCCCTGGTATCTGGGATTTATTTATCTTCTATAATTGAAACTTTGTAGCCTGTAGTGGAGACTTAGGCCAGCCAGTGCTGCAGAAGCTTGGCTTCCTACATCGCCCGGGGCAACCCTAGCCTCTTGCTCTCTCCAGGTCTATGGCTGCCACCATTTTTGTTGGGATTTATTTATCTTCTATCATTGAAACTTTGTAGTCTTGATGGAGGCTTAGGCTGGCCAGAGTGTGAGGAAAGCTTGGCTTCCTCCATTGTCAGGGAAACCTAAACCTCCCTCCTGCTTTCAGTGGCCACAGCCATCTTGGTATGGTTTATTTCCATGTTTGCTCCTGATTGGCTGGTTGATATAACTTGTGGGCATGGCTTGCTGGTGTAGCAGAGGTACAGTCAATTTGCATATTTCTCTTTTATTAGATAGGATGATTTATCAAGATCCCTTTATAAATGAATTTATCATTACAATGTTATTATTTAAATACAACACAAATATGTTCATATAGTGAAAATGGAATTTTCACATAAATAAAAAATCATATTACAACAGCACTATTATATATAGTAAACAATAAAAATTTGATATTATTCTCAGGAAAATGTACACTCAGCAAATTCTAGGCATTATTATTATTATTTAGTCAGGAAGTCCACTATGTATAGAAAATATATTTTTTGTATAAGTTTATAATTATTTGCACATTTTTATTTTAAAAAATAATTGATATGCATTTAGGCTAACTGTGAAGAACCCCTTATCCTTTCAAAGATCTTATAAATATTTTACATAGAAAAGGCTCTGTAATTATAATAGATGACTAAGATATAAGATCTGGAAAATAATGTTAAATACTAATTTTTAAAGTTATTATTAAGTTACATATAACCAGGAGTAAAAAATAGTGTCAATTAGATGGTTAGCCAATAGTAGGGGATAATTTTTCAAAATTCTGTTGCATTTATTCAGGTCATTTTATCACAGAGCTAACAAGTTATAAAGTATTGGGAGGCAAAAAAGAATTGAACTCTGAGTTTAGAAAAGAACCAAAATAGATCTGTATGAATTTCCATCAACCCTCCAATCTTCTTTATTGTTTAAATTATTGGATAATTTATTATTTTCTTAATATTAGATTTAATTGACCTCTGAGTTATACTTGGGTTATGACCTTCCTACTGGTTAAGTCCTAACTTCCACAAATATCAAAATCTTGATCTGTATCTTTCTTCTTCTTCTTGTAACCCATCAGTTTCCAAGTTTGTTTTGTCTTCCAAATGAGGCTCTTCCCTCTCTTTCATGACTTTCTCAATGTCATATCTCTAATACATCTTTTTACATTTTTCCATATTTTTGGCTACTGGAAGTTGTCTCATAGTTCACTACATTATTTTTCTTTCTGTATATCATCTTGGATTATTGTATTGCTATATCTTCAACTTCAGTAATTTTGTGTATAATATCTAATCTGCCATTAATGCCATCCAATGTATTCTTCATCCCTGATACTATACTTTTTGCTTCATGAAATTTGATTTGTGGAATTTTTTTTCAATAGCTCTAATTAAGTTTTTAAAAAATATAATTTTATTTTTTTCAGAGAGGAAGGAAGATGGAGAGAGAGATGGAAACATTAATGATGAGAGAGAATCATTGATTGTCTACCTCCTGCAAACTCTGCACTGAGGACTGAGCCCACAACCTGGGCATATACTTTGGGAATAGAAGTATGATCTCCTGGTTCATAGTTGATGCTCAATCACTGAGCCATGTCAGCTAGTTTCTAAGTTTTTAAACATATGAAATACAAGTTGTTTTAATGTTCTTATCAACTGATATTAACATCTGCATCAGTTCTAGTAGGTTTCAATAGAATTTACTCATGTTTTTTTCCTTATGGGGTCATGCTTTCCTGTTTCTTTGCAGACCAGAGGAAATGTTAGAGTGAGGGACAAAACTATTTACATGGAAAATTGAATGTCATAGAAGATGGTAGTTGACTAGCAGGCAACAGAGTTTCTAGATTACAGTGACTACAGGACATTGACAAATATAAGATCAAATAACTGATGTGGAATAAAAGGGATTTTAACTGGTGAACTGGATCCAACATTCTCCATTTCTGGCCCATGAGATTTTCTGAGACAAGGTCAATACTGACCCATGATTCTAGATACTATGCCTTGTTTGTATGAAGATTTCAACTAGAAGAGTGATGGGCAAACTTTTAACCTTGGTGTGTCAAAATTCACCAAAAAAAAATGAGCATAACTTGGGTGGTGTGTCAATCGAGAAAAAAAAACACATAATTTCCTGATATTTATAGTTTAAATAACAAAAATCTATAATTATAATATATAACTTATTTAATAAACCAAAAAACTAATTATTTAATTTACCTACTTAGTGACTTCTTTGTTCATCTGTCAGTCGGTTTCTTTTGTTGGTCTTGATATTATTTAACTTGTGTGGGGTGCCGAGAACTAAGATAAGTGAGGGGGAGGGAGAATTCTTTAACTAACTTGCCTATTAGTGACTTTTTTATTGCTGAATTTCATTGGCTAAGTCTTCAATTGAAGGTTGGTATTTTGTACACTCAAGCCCAAGCAAGCGCTACTAACTTCATTTGTCAATCTGTTTCTTTTGTTTGTTTTGATATTATTTAATGCTGAGAATAAGGTCTCAAAAAAGTCTGTAGAGATAAAAATTGTGAGTAAAACCATTGAGGTATTTCTCAGGGTGTTAAAAGTGTATAGTAATCGGCTCCAGGCACTCCAAATTTCTTGTTCATAGTGGCACTCTCTTGATTCTCCAAGCAGCACCTTTCCAGAGTCTCAAGCTTTGACCTCAAGTCGACAAACACCTAAGCCCAGATGCTGTCTTGAAATTCAGCAAGTTGCATCATCAAATCATCAATTTGCATCCAGTGGAAACCATTTAATTCCAAACTACTGTAGACTACTACATCAGGATACTTAATTATTTTTATGGTCTGCTCTAGACTTCTAAATTGATTAAATCTATCACTGAACTGGTCAAGTAATCCCATTCATACATTCCATCTTGATAGGAAATGGAGGGAATATATTTTAGGAGCATTTTCTCCCTAGTGGCTACTGGTAATGAAAAAAGACAAATGTATAATTCAGAATAGTTGCTGAGATCTATTTTAAAGTCTCTGAGATTATAGGTGGTTAATGGTCAAAGAATACAGAGAAAGAAGGAAGAGCTAGAAAACTTTAAAGTGGTAAAAGAAGTAGAACTTTATAATTGAGAAAGTAAAAAAAAAAAGCAAAAGATAAAGTCCCAAGGTTCTTGGTGGGACAACTCAGGAGAAAATTGGGTGATTAACTGAAATAGGATGTAGATTCTCCCAGTTGAAGGTAGGCCATGGAGAAATGAAGTGATGTGTTGGATTGGTAGCACGTGGGAGAACAATAATGTACAAAACAAAATGTGGGGAGTTCTATGTAATCTTGGAGTAGTTTGGTTCTCTAGAAAGACTAGTTGGTTCTCTCTTTGAAGTTCAAAGTGCTTATTTTCCTTGATGGTAGAACACATACCATTTGCACACTAATGAAAAAGCAGAAGATGTTTTCACTTCTCTGTTAAATTTTTAGTACAGTAAAGGCTTGAGAGGAGAGACAAAATCATTTTCATTTAAAACAATAGAAACAACAAAAAGTTAATTCTAGGTAAAAGAGAAGGTAATTATAGGTATAAAAACGGTTGAAATATTGTGATTCTTTGGCAAGCAAGAAAAGGGGAGGCCTTCAGGTCTTTCTGAAGAGGCATTCATTTTTTCTTTTATTTGTGCATTTATACCTGTATGGTTCTGACAAAATGCATCAAGAATACAATTATCTTGTCAGTGTTTGCTTTGATGTTAACCTTGCAAAAAGAAAAGAAAGTGTATGTTTCTGTATAAAACAGGTGATGTCCAAGGAGTGTTTTCTCTGTGCTTGCTTTCACTTACATTATTCTACAAAATTCTCCCAATAGATAAGGCATCAGCATTGGGGCAAACAGACTCATGACACCCATGTTATTATGATTGGTGGATATAAAGTGTAGAAAAGTTAAGACCTTCAAACCTCAGAGGGAAGGTAGGGGAGAGTGGGGGTATGGGAGAGAGTGGGGGTATGGGGGAGAGATCAACCAAAGGACTTATATGTATGCATATAAGTCTAACCAATGCACACAAACACTAGGATGGGTTAGTGCATGAGTGGGGAAATAGGGGGGCAATGGGGGATAAGGACACATATGTAATACCTTAATCAATAAAGAAATTTTAAAAAGATAAATCTATGAGTCATTCATATAAAACCCCAGAATTTCTCTACTCAAATGCAGTATTCTCTATTCCTCAGAAATGTTTAATCGTACAGGTTGGAGAGAGTAGGAAGTCCACTGTTAGATAACATCAGTGAAATATCGTACTTGTAATCTTGATTATGTTAACATACAAAGAAAGTTTAATCTACATTCATATTTTTTAACTAAAAGCTTCAGTTTGAATATTATTTTTATTTAAATAATATTTCTAGAAAATTTAGAGAGAAAAGTAAAGCTTTTACTTGCAGAATACTATCTGCATTTCCTTTGATGACTAATTTGTTTACATATGTAAAATAAGTCTACCCTTCTGTACATATAATTAAGATCCAATGCTAGGATAGCATTGATGGCTTAATTAAACTAATTACCATAGTAGTGGATCATAATACAGCTTACCTTAAGAGGTGTGAATAGAATACATTAAATACATTATGGCTATGATATAACAGTTATTGAGTTCAAAATATTTTTCACATAATAAAACAAAGCATATTTGAGTGCAGTGCTTTTATTAAAATTGCATTCATTCCTAACATTGTAAATAAATTTAGAAAGAGAGAACTTATCGCTTATTTGTCTTAGAATGAACTACCCCTAATCTCTCCTGCTTCGACATGTTTTCTGAAATATATATTGTTATAAGTTTTTTTCCCATAGCTTGGGGCAGATGGCTGGTGCCTGCAGACACAAGATAAGAAAGAACTCCTCTCCCCCTGACTGACCAGTGCATTTTCCTTCTTTGTCTCCCTTAACCAACTTGTGCCCTCTCTTCCTCTCCTCCCTCCACTGGACCAACTCCTGCACCCACACCGTGACCCAATATCGCATACTTTTACCCTGTATAAAAGAACCTAGCCACCCCCTTGGGTCTGACACCAACACACTGATCTCAGCACACTGTGAAAAAATTCCAATAACATTTCAATTTTTGTTTTTTGTGTTTTAATAATCCTTTATTGTTGAAAGTATTGCATTTGTCTCTCTTTTTTTCCTTTTTTAAAACACTAATATCTCTTGGCCTGGCTCCTGTTGGCATGGACCTAACACCCTGGTTCCAACATAGAAGGATTTTCACACCCTCTGACCTATTATTCAAGGAAGCAAACTTCCCATGAGAGTGGCCTCTAACTCAAGGGTCTTAGGAATGTGCAGTGGTGGGAGGCAGCTGGCAAGGGTGCAGGAAGACAGGCCTGCCAGTGTCTCTATCCCTTCACTAGAGAGCCATTGTTCCTCCCACCCTTTCTGGGAAGTGTCTAGAGGAGTGGTGACTTTAGGATGGACTTTGGAATGACTGAATCTTGGGTTCAAATTTTATCTCAATATTTATTTCCTGGTAATAGCCAGGAGCTTACTTCTTCATAGGTTCAGTCTCAGAAATAATAAAATTATATCTGCCTCAAAGATAGGGTAGATCCAGGTTTTGTGGAACCTAAAGCAAAACGTTTGGGAGTGCTCTTTCAGGGGAACACACACACACACACACACACACACACACACACACAACAGGATAGGAAGATAGGGATGATGTGAGCATTTATTTAGAATTAAGAAGGAAATGTATATTTGAAGAAGCCAACTAAATTTACTTACATAAATTCTAAATTATTTTTGCTAAGCTGCTAGCACACCCTTTATTGTACTTTTTCTTTGGCTTTGGCTGTGTCGCTTATTTATATGTTTGAATTATTATGATCTTTAGAGAGAATGAAAGTATTATTGAGTCTTACCACTAGCAAAATTGATTGTTCTAAAAATAAATAATGACAATTTATTTTATTATTTTTTAAATATATTTTATTTATTTTTTACAGAGCAGAAGGGAGAGGGATAGAAAGTCAGAAACATCGATGAGAGAGAAACATCGATCAGCTGCCTCTTGCACGCCCCCTACTGGGGATGTGCCCACAGCCAAGATACATGCCCCCGACCGGAATCGAACCCGGGACCGTTCAGTCCGCAGTCCGACGATCTATCCACTAAGCCAAACCGGTCTCGGCGAATAGTGACAATTTAGAAAAAACTTATTTCAGTGTCATACATAAGTCTTGATTATTCCATGGGGACTTTAAAGATTACTTTAAAACTTGGTAACATGGTAAATTTCTATCAAGTGTCCTTTGTATATAAGATACTCTCTGTGATATTGCTTCAGCTCTGTGTCTTATAAACACAATAATTTCAATTAAGTGCTATTTCATAAAATTCTCTTCTTTAAACAAATGCAAGGTTCCTTTGTTGTCATACCCATAATGTAGCATATGCCTAAGAGAGATATTCTGTTGTGTTGGGTTCTGAGTAGAAATGAATACTCCACAACTTTATACTTCTAATAAAACTGTGATTGGGGTGAATCTCCAACCAAGCAAGCCACTCTGTCTAAACTAAATCACTTTCCTTATATTATACTAGGGGCCCAGTGCATGAATTTGTGCACCTTGAAAGGAACTGTAGGCTGCCAGGCTGCGGTGGGCCAAGGGGCAGGTCTCAGCCCCTCCCTTTGTGGCCCCAGGTCCCCTGTCTGGTGGCAGCTCCACTCCCATGGCTGCTGCTCTGATGCACTGACAGTGCAGAGTGATTGGGACCAGCGCCAGCAGCGGGCAGGAGCTGTGACTCCAGCACCCGCAGTAGGTGTGAGAGGCAGCTGCCAGCCCCAATCGCCCGTCAGGAGCAGAGGAGGTGGAGAAGCCCTTAGGTGTGATCAGGGCCAGCAGCCACTGCTTGCACCCGGTGGTGGCACTGAGCAATCAGAGCCAGCACCAGGCACCAGCAGCAGGTGCAAGCAGGGCCAGCACCGGCAGTAGGAGCATGGTGTGCAGGAGCAAAGAATTTTCAGTAACCACCAGAGGCTTGTCCTGATGACAGCAACCAGTGCCCCACCTTGGTCTGGTGCCCCTGCTCACCTACTCCACCATCCCGCCACGGCTGATGCCTGCCATGTTCTGTGCTCTGCTGCCTGCTGCCAACTCCCACCATGTTCTGTGCATGCCTCCTGCTGGTCAGCACACGTCATAGCAACCAGTTGTTCGGTCTATTTGCATATTAGGGTTTATAGGTAAGATAATTTCAGTTTTTTATAATAAAATTATAAAAATTGCAAGAATATTTCAACAAATAAACATTTTTAGCTTTGCACTTTTAGGCCTCCTTTATGTATATTCATCCATTTAGGATCCTGGGACACATTTACAGACCATCCTGATCTCAGGCCCTAAGCCTCTGTGACATGATGATGGGCGACTCAGGATAGTGACGCCTAGGAGTATCATTATTCCTGTTTGTACTCATTCGCAAGGGGGTTTTATTTACTAAATAAAAATTTATGTATCCCCCAACTCGACTTCCGCTAACCAGGTGGAAAAGGACTCCAGACACGAGGAGAGGCAGGACAGCGGCACTCTGTAGACTAATTATGTGTCTGAAAATGGTTGGATGATCTCTTTAATACACAACAAATTATACAGCAACAAAGATCTGTATGTCAAGAGATTATCAGTCTTAACTAACTATGGTTAAAAATTTTAATTGCTTAAATGTAGCATAATTATAGAGCAATGTGAAGCAATTGCTAAGGTGTTGCCTTTGGAAGAGGCTGTGCCAACCAATGGCCTGAAGCTTAGGGTTCATTATGTTCATGCAAATGTGCTTCTGGCTTAACCTGTGTTGAATGTATAATCAATGAACAGGGCCCTAGCTGCTCTGGCCGAGTGGATAGAGCATCGGCCCTAGGATTGAAGGGTCCTAAGTTTGATTCCGGTAAAGAGCACATATCTTGGTAGAAGATTCCCCAGTCCTGGTTGGGGTGCATGCAGGTGACAACCAATTGATGTGTCTCTCTCACAACAATGTTTCTCTCTGTCTCCCTTCCCCTCTCTCTAAAAATCAATGGAAAAATATCCTCAGGTGAAGATTAACAAAAATAAACAAACAAACAAACAAATAAACAAATACATAATAAATAAATAAATACATAAATAAATAAATAGAAATTACAAATAAATTAGAGTATGTTCAATCATGTATATTTAATAACATCCCCACAAAAGCTATTTACTTATAATGATATAAGAGGAAATACCATCCTATTATTTTAATATTTCAAATTCAGAAATTCTTATGCTATTTAGAAGCAGGTTCTAGAGAAAATTTCAGTAAGATTCTTGTTGGTCTTTATAATCAACAAAAATATAATGATATATTTATAGTTTGATTTTTAAAGATAGGGAATAAGACTTTATATTAAAGAACTATTATATATAAACCTCAGATTAATATTAATAATTGACCAAAATATGCAGGTATCTTTGTAAAAGTAAATATTTTGTATTTTTCTGAAAAATTGTTTGGACAATTTTATTATAAAAAAAACCCAGAAATTATCTTATACAATGTGAAGCAAATGATTTAGTCTGGGCAAGGTGGCTTGGTTGGTTGGAGATTTACCCCATACACCAAAATGGGTAGAAGTTCAACCCAGGTCAGGGCACGTACATGCCCTGCAGGTTCAATCCCTGGTTTGGGGGCATGCTGCAGGCAGCTCATTGATGCTTCTCTCCTGAAATATTTATTCACGTCCTATTTACTGAAAAGGAAACAAAAGCACAGATGATTTAAAAAACCTGACTAAGTGCTATGTAATGACCAGTCCACATTCTAAGCCATACCTATGACTTAGAGATTATATAGAAGAAAAATCCCCCAACCTAATTCCCATAATTGTCCACAAAATATATGATATAATAAAATGTTCCTAATCTACAGTGATAAGAAAAGTTTTTAAGAAATTAATTGTTGTGTATGTGTAATCCAAGTCTTGTGAAAAAAAATTGTATGTACCTCATACATTAGCCTTTCTCTGCACAGTTTTGATTGGTAAAACAGACTTTTATGTTTAAAAAAATTGGAAAGACTGGTGCAGAATCCTAATAATTTTTATTGCTTGCTTAAATATTCAGTTTTCACAGGACCACTCATCAGATACTGAAATGATATTTGGGAATAGCAAGATCCTGCAGGGCTTATAGAGGGAGCCAAGGATCTCAAGTACCTCCGTGAACTCCCGCCCAGTGCTGCAGGGTGCTGCTGCATTGCCTTTTCTCATCTGACATTCCTCTTTTAATTTGCAGCTTCCCTTCCTTCCTTCCTTCCTTCCTTCCTTCCTTCCTTCCTTCCTTCCTTCCTTCCTTCCTTCCTTCCTTCTTCCTTCTTCTTTCTTTCTTTTTTTTTTTTTCAGACCAGTACCCTAGTACCTGTGCTTCAGATCAGTGAAGGGCTTTATAAAAACCTCTGCTTGTACTGGCACTGAGAGTACCATAAGATTCACAATACTGTGAAAAAATTATACAAATAATCAATATGTACACTGAAGGACATTCTCATATGCCATTGTCATTATTAGTGTAAGGTATCTCTTCACCAAACGTTTTGCTTGCTGGAACATTTTAGAGGCTGTTCTGCTTTCCCATATTCAGCAGAATCCTTCTCAGGCAACCCGTAAAATCCACTGTAAAAGAGAATAAAACTGCCAAACTCTCCTGCAAGGGATTCCCGCTTGGCAAATCTTTAAAGGCCCGTAAATCCAGAATTATATTGCGCTCGACGCTGCTCTCTTCCAGAGATTCACCACTTTCCCCGCTCTGCTAGGTATTGTGTTAACCTCACATACACTGCCCCCAGGAGATTTTCATGGAGCTTTGGTAATGTCCCAACATACTAAGATCACTTGTACTCTGACAGACATTCAAATCTCCTTCCTGGGCATTTACTTCATCAGAATTTGGCCCCCAACCTACGAGTGCTTCAGCATGTGTCTCATAATAACTTGAAGGAGATACCACATTTAAACAGTTTTATCCTCATTTATTTTTCCTTTAAAAAAAAGAGAAAAAAAGCTAGTTTAAATAAAAATGAGACACTGTAGTGTGTTAGGTAGGTATGCACACATGTATAAGAATGTGCGCACACACACTGTGCATTGAATGGAATATTTTGGTTGAGCACAGTGGTGAAGTTCTATTGTTGGTGTGTTGAGGTAGGTGTCATTATAATAGGATTAAATGAAGGATCGAGTTAAAGCTAATGTGTGCAATTGGGCAGCACATTTTTTCTACGTCCACATCTGAATTTATTAATTCCTGTGGAACAGCTTGTAGCTTCCCCAGTCAATAAAGGCTCTTAACTCCTTCTCCAGTTATGGTTAAAACATGTGAAAAGAGGTTTGCTATGGAAAAAGGCAGGTAGGCACTGTGGGTGAAATTGATTAATACCACATCAAAGGAAAGGACAGTAGGATTTTCTGAACCCAGCATGCTATAAGGAAAGAGCAGAATTCAGGGACTAAACTGGAAAACCAGATTTCTCGTTAGGACTTAAGTGTCAAAGTGTGTGTGTGACTGTAACTGTTTCTAGAACCATCCTGACTTACTTGATGTGTGTGTGTGTGTGCGTGTGTGTGTGTGTGTGTGTGTATGTGTGAGTGTGTGTGTGTGTGAGTTTATGTGTGAATTAAAAGGGTAGTTTCCAGTGAGAATTTTACTATCTCAACAAGTATCTGAATTTACAGTGGTGATGGCTACCTGTTTTCCTTAATATTAATGGTATTTATTTTGAGTTAATTCATTGATATTGAATTTGTTGGGCATCTGAGCATACCTGTAAGCTATTTTTCAAAATATGTGAAGATGGATATTTCAGAAACATCAGCAGGACCTGTGATAATCCACCAGGAGGAAACCCTGGAGCTACTAGAATTTGAGGTTGTAATAAAGAGGTACACTCCTTTTCATTCCTGGGGTCCTGAAGCCACTTCAAACCAGTGGGTCACCCTGGCAATACTTCAAATTATCATCTGAATTTCCATGACAAGAAAAATGAGTCAAGCATTATAAATGTGGTGTTTGTATTTGGGCTGGCTGACTTCTAGCAGCACAGACAATCCACTGGGTGCTTTTTCATATAGGAGTGCGCTGACACCACTCTCGTATAAGCAGTGACAACTGGACAATTCATTCTTTCCTCATCGGTACCTGAAAGTAATTCCTTTGTCTGCAAGAGACTATAATTCACAGAGTGGTATATCCATCATCTACTACCTTGGACTGTGTTGTCCAAGAATCGGTTTTCACATTAATCAGGCTTGAATTTCACTCTATGTACTAGCTCAGCAACCTGTCTGTCTGGGAGGGAATCTTGGTGTCATAACAACTGTAGAATGAGCTTAGCAAATGGTGGTGCAATGAAGGACGTTTACTGCTATTTAACCTGTATTTGTGGCTCTCTTCTTGTAGACATCATTCTCAAGGGATATCAAGTGGAGTCCCTAGTGATACTCTGAGTCTTAATAAAACAAACTTATCTGGGCTTCCATATTAGTTCCTCATTGGAGATTGTTACAATTTTATCCATTACAGTAGGTCACTGGGACAATTTTTTTGGGGGGGGTACGGGGGGAGCGGGCCTTGTTTGCTTATGAACAGAAACAAATCTTTTGACTCTAGTGTCTAATCTCCTTCTGTCTGGAGTCCTCCACACCACCATCTATTGCTGAACCAGGAATCCCAGCCACAAGCAATTGGACACATAGAAACAGAATCTTTTACCCATGACTTTATGCTGATGCTTTGTTTTTGCGAAACCTTTTTTACTTTCACCTCTAAAGAGGGATGTACTGAGATGTCCAAACAGTGCAACATGAGTAAAGCTGGACCTCCCGGAGGAGCCGGCATACTGAGATGGGTCCCAGAGGTTGGTTCAGCACAAAGGGGACTCTCACAATCCTTTCTTGGTTCAACCTGTTCATACATCTGGAATCAAGAATCAAGTTACAAAGTTCTGTTCTTTGTTTTTTGACTGATGAAATTGTGACACATAGGCAGAGAGGTGGGAAAAAGAACTGTGAGAAAATTTTGAGATCGTGAAGTGATTGGCTAGAGACCTTAGTTCATATGCCAGGTCATATATTGCTGGACAAGCCTACCAAGCTCTTTAATGTCATGTTACCCATATGTGTTGTAGTTATAATGTGTATTGAAGCATATCTCTCCCTCTCACTTACAGAGCAATGCCATTGGTGCTGGGCTTTTCCTGCTGCATGGACCTAGTCCTTTCCCTTAGAAAGCTTTTCCTTCAAAGGGAGAAAGGAGAGAGCACTCAGAGGCTGGGGTTGTGAAATATTTGGCTGAAGAAAGGATTGCTGGTTCTCTTACTCTTGGGAATTAAAAGGCGCTCCCTGGAGATGAGGATATGTAACACAAACATTATGATAAAAGTTTCAAATAATTGATTCTTCTTGTGTAGCCAAAGTTGATTTAGTAAGAGAAAGTTAAGAAAAATAATATTGCTATGCAAGTAGGCTTTTGATATTTCATTGTTTCCTCACAATAAATAACATTTAATTTATAAATTCACTAACTTTTCCCACCTCTCTGCCTGTGTGTCACAATTTCATCAGTCAAAAAACAAAGAACAGAACTTTGTAACTTGATTCTTGATTCCAGATCCTTGAACAGGTTGAACCAAGAAAGGATTGTGAGAGTCCCCTTTGTGCTGAACCAACCTCTGGGACCCATCTCAGTATGCCGGCTCCTCCGGGAGGTCCAGCTTTACTCATGTTGCACTGTTTGGACATCTCAGTACATCCCTCTTTAGAGGCGAAAGTAAAAAAGGTTTCGCAAAAACAAAGCATCACAATTCACTAACTTTTGCCTATTTAATTAAGTGACTATGTAATTACAGAAACTAAATGCACAGTTTTATTTGTTGAATCATCTACTCTTCAAATACATGTCACATGGTTACTGATACATCTAATTTTGCGTTTCTGATTTTCAATTAATATGTGGCTTAAACATTACGCACATATAATCAAATATCTTTCACTAGATAAAAGTTGAATAGAAAAAAGCAACTTTAAGAAATTAAATGTATGCCCTGGCTGGCTGGCTAGCTGGTATGGGTTAATTGGTTGAGCCTAGTTCAATGCACAGAGAGGTAGCTGGTTCAATTCCCCGTCAGGGCACATGCCCGGTTGCAGGCTCAGTCCCTGTGGGGAGAGAATCCAATCTATGCTTCTCTCTCATTGGTGTTTCTCTCTTATTTCCTCTCTCCTCCCCATTTTCTCTAAAAATCAATAAAGACACATTAAAGAAAAAGAAATTAACATGCAGTTTAAAAGTTGTCCTTTCCAGTTCAAACATTTATTATATACATTTGTGTAACCATGTAGTGATCTTTAAACTTCAAATGTAGCCTTCATTGCTTACTAAGCTGCTTGTATTTTGTTATTGGTCTATTTCTCCTTGCCTCCACATGAACAGATTAGTTATTTGAATGCGGTCAAACATGTCAAACTCAAAGGCTAACACATGCCAAATAAACAAAGCATGTGGCCCACGGGCCACGAGTTTATACAATGCTTGTGTACATTGTGTAAGTCAAGGTAAGTAAAACTAAATATATACTTTGTAGAAATGAAATCATACTTCATTCCTGCATTACTATGGATCTAGTCATATGTGTTTGGTGTCAGCACTGCCTGAAACCTTTTCTTCCTTGCACACAGTGACCTATAACTCAGAAGGAAAGGTGGCAGAGTTTATGTGAATGGAAACTCAGATTCTGACTATGCAGCTGTGATGATCGGCTTCTAATATTTCTGGGAAGGATATAGACATAGCCAAATGTTGAACTTACAAGACATAAATTTAATGAAAAGTCCTAAAATCCTTGGTGAGTACTTTGCTTCCTCAGACACAGGGAATAAGCAATCTTTCAGACCCAGCTTTGCAATTAACAATGGAGGAGGGACTCTGTCACATGAAGCAATTCAAAATGAATATAGAGAGTATGTTTTAAAGTGAAATAAAGTGGCTGAAATTCATAGTCACTTGTGTCAAATTCAATTCCTTAACTGCAAATTTGATTGTTATGATGTGAGGTAGAGTTATAGATGGGGTGATGGGGTCTTAAGAGTCATTACAGAGCTGAGAGAACAAGCTTGTTTATCTAAGATGTGGGAATTACAATTCTTATTTTCAGGTTGGTAAGGTTAAAATGAGAAAAAATATAGGAAAGATATGACACATAGTAGAGTGCTAAATAAGAGGCAGTTTCTTCTCTTTTTAGCCCCAAATTCCTTCCTAGCCGTTGGAAGCACGTTATTCTTAAAGACGCAGGAACAATTCACTAACTTTTGCCTATTTAATTAAGTGACTATGTAATTACAGAAACTAAATGCACTCTAAGTAATTAGGAAAGAACAATGCAATAGAATTTTCATCATCCAAAGTAATTTTGCATTGACAATAACCAAAATGGAGTTTATATTTTGTGCAGTTAAACACATAAGCATAGTTTCTGTTTAACTTTCTAAAAAGGTAAAAAGATGAACATGAAAATTATGGTCCAGATAGTGATGATTGTTGCTATTAAAATGTGCATTTTTGCCCTGGCCAGCATCACTCAGTGGTTAGAGCATTGGTCTGTGCACCAGAGGGTAACTGGTTAAGGACACCTGAACATTGAATTCCCTTCCCTATGAAAGTTAATATTTCATTGGGGAAGAAAGGCAAGCCAGCAGATATTTCCAATTTTCTAAGGCCCTGACTGGAAACTGCATGAACCTATAAATTTTTGATGTTTTAATCTTGTTTTAGTTATTTTATCTTCACTAATTAATCTCAATACCTCTAATTATATTATTGATACATATTATATGTTAACTAAATATTTGTTGAGTTATGCAGTAATCAAAGGAAAAATGAGACATCATTCTGATTAAAGGAAAATACTTTTTAATTCCTGTGAAAATGCTTTGCAGACTTGACACCATCTAGCCTGTTAGTACAAATATGTGCCTAAACCACAGGTAAATAGATTTTTTGTAATACAGTGAATCCATAAAGAACACTAGAGAATGTAAAAAAAATAGAGATAACAATAAGTGGGAATAGAAGTTCTGTTATTATTTTTCATATTCAGTGGTAAATTTAGTTGTGTCCTTTGGGTGCATGAAACCATTGGTTCTATTTTTTTTTTTAATGAAAGAAAACACACAGTAGTAAAAATGCTACCTGATGTTTATGGGACACAGTGTAAATTTAGGATAACCAGGCTTTTTTCCATATACAGTATTCACTGGATAAATGGTAAAATTGAGGAAATGATCTGATATATTCACTTGGGCAAAATCAGTCATGAAAAGAACATATGAAATGACAGTTATAATGGTATTGATTGGATCTCTTGGTGAATTAATTTCCAATTTGTGGGTAATGGAAAGCCCTTCCTGAATATAATTTAAAGGTATTTCCTCATGAAATATGTTACATTGATTAACTTTGAACATACTTAGTTTTTTTAAATTTATTTTTATTGCAAGTTTCTCAAAGCCCAATTCAATAATACTAAATACAATACAGGAAATAAAAAAGAAATGCATTTTGATATTAGTGGAAATTATTAGCAAACATAAACATATGTTTGATTAGATTTCAACTGTTTAAAAATTTATTGGGGTGACATTGTTCAATAGAATCATATAGGTTTCCAGTATACATTTCTATGATACATGATCTATACACTACATTCTGTGCCCACCACCCAAATTCAAATATTTGTCTGTCACTATATATTTGTTCCCCTTCACCTTTTACTAACCTACAACCACTTCCCTCTGGTTACTGCCTCACTGTTATCAGTGTCTATGAGTCTCAGCTTTATACCCCACCTTGAGTTGAATCATAGATTTTTCTGACTGACTTATTTTGCTTAGCATAATATTCTCAAGGTCCTTCCATGTTGTTGCAAATGGCATTATTTCATCATTTCTTACAGCTGAGTAGTATTCTGTAGAATATACTATGTGCCATGACTTCCTTGTTCAGTCCTCTACGGAAGGACATTTTGGTCGCCATAGTCACTCTGAATAATGCTGCAATGAATATAAGGGTGCATATATCTTTGCAAATAAATGTGTGTGTGTGTGTGTGTGTGTGTGTGTGTGTGTGTTTAAATTTTTTTGGGTAGATACCCAAAAGAGGGATTGCTAGGTCATATGGCAACGCTGTTCTTAATTTTTTGAGAAACCACCATAGCGGTTGTTCCAGTTTATATTCCCACCAGCAGGGAATGTGGGTTCCTTTGTCTCCTTAACCTTTCCAACACTTGCTATTTTCTGCCTTGTTGATAATGGCCATTCTAACAGGTGCAGGGTGGTATCTCATTGTAGTTTCTATTTGCATTTCCTTAATAGCTAGTGAAATTGAACATCTTTTCATATATCTGTTGACTGTATGTATGTATTATTGGAAGAGGTGTCTATTCAAGTGCTTTACCCACTTTTTTAATTGGATTGTTTGTTTGGTGTTGAGCTGTATACATTTATATATTTTGGATCTAAATCCCTTGTTGGTACTATTGTTTGCAAATATCATCTCCCATTCAGTTGGTTGCCTTTTTGTTCTGTTGTTAGATTTTAACTTTTATTTAAGTTTTTTTTAACAAAAGTCTGATTTCTTTTTTCATAATAATTTCCAATGTAATGTGATTGATAGACTATGACCAAGATAAACCAAGCAAATTGATTCCAGTAACTTGAATGTAGATAAAAGATGTAGTTAAGGGTACAGTTACTACACACCAATTAGAAGCTCTGTGAGGAAGGCCACCAAAACCCCGCTATTTATAATACCACCTAATGGCTTACAGATCCTGTCAGGAAAGCTTTCCTTTCTATTTTGTGAGCATTGTTTTACTCTCATGGTCTCTGCTATGTGTTCTGGAGATCCTCTTTACATTTAATTATGTGTATTGGTTATCATAATGCCTTTAAGCATGATTTTAAGTCAGTTCTGAAAGTGGGCTGCAGGATAGAGTGATAGTAGATCTGGGAAACTAACAGAGAAAACTCAAGATGTCCAGGAAAACGTAAAAGGAAATGAGCCCAGCACATTTTGAGTGTTCCCTGCATGGATGAATCCAACATCAATTTCCCATCTCTACCATCAATTCAGCCAGCCGGGCCCTGCCACCGCTTTGTACACAGCCATCTTGTGGCAGCCATCTTGTGACAATGTTGCGGGAAGACTACCCAGGCTTTTATTAGTATAGATAGTATCAGGAAAAAGTCTCATTAGAATAATTTCATAAGAATACCATTTTTGATGTGTTTATAGATTAGGTGATATGTACATCTCTGAGCAACCATTGTGGCCAACTAGATATAATTCTCTGGTTAGCAAGATACTATTTTCAACATGAAATGTATAGAAGAAGGTAAATGTACCCAAACCAGACATGCTTTGTTATTCAGGGAGGGCTATTCTTTATTGCAATATCATTGTTAACTGAAGTCTGTTTTGAGGTGAATCTTTTTTTTTATGAAAAAGTTTTTTTTAATGTTCCCTCATAGTATTTACCATATATCTACCAACTATCTTAAAACACACCTATTTTTCAAAAGCAATGGCTGTCCATTTTTATGGAATTGGTGTTTTCATCATTATATAATATCCAATAATTCATTTTCTTAAGGAATTCAACATTATTAACATCTAACAGAGATTTTTTTTTCCTACCTAAGTCATTTTTCCTCAAGACCATTCTTTTGAACAGGGATTAGAAAATCATTCATGTGTTATGGCAGTATATGCTTCTGAAATTTTAGAAATCACAGAAGTTAAAGAATAAAAGATGTTTAAAATGGCCACTAAATCAAGATTATGACATCCCGTCATAGCTAATAGTATGAAGAGAGGCAGAGAGGGAGAGATCTCTATTGTAAGGAAATGTCTATAAAAGTTTTAGTGCTGTGTTGAAAATGAAATCATTTCATCTTTTGTCAGGTACTAAATTTGTTTTCAACCTCCAAATTCAAATCATTTTACTTTTAAATGTATTATTAGCTACATAAAAATATTTGTTTACCTAATAACTAGAGAAATTATATGAAAAAAATAATCTAAATCTCCAATTAGCTTTCTATAATTCTTTTACTCTGCAATCTAAAAGATTTGTTCAAAATAATACATATATTTTATGTTTATCTGGTGCATACATTTATCAGCTAAAGTGTATATATCAGTATAATGCAAATTGAGTTAGATGGTAGTTCACACAGAATAAGGTAAATTCAAGAGATTATACTTAAGGGAAAAGGTTAAAGAAGAAACCAATTATTTGTAAATTCTATTATATTTTGTTGAAATTTCAAATTGTATCATGTGACACACATACAAAAGTTGATGCAATAAATTCTAAGATAATAATTCCTCCTTCAGTAGAGTGAGTAGCTCAGTAAAAGCTACTTACACATTTCATGCTATCCTCATGATACCATAGAATTGTGTATATAGGCATGTTTGTGATAGTTATGCTCAATAATTTCAGTGATATGGTTGTGGTATAGTTCTACTATTACATTAAATATTCCTCACCTCTGACTTATGTCATTTTCCATAAGCAGATTATGTTACCTCCTCCTCCCCTTGTCTAAGTCTTAATTTGGTCAGTAAAACTGTGAGCCTGAGTGTAATGGCATGAATCACAAATACAATTGACCACTGGAGATCCCGCCTTCATTCTAGCTGTGTCAACTATAACTCACTACTTAACCTTTCTGAGCTTCAATATTTTATTTTTAATTTGGAGATCTGAGTGGTGATTTATTTGCATGTTATTTTGATGCATAATTGCATAAATACATACAAATTAATGTATAGCAGTAAATGGTTAAAAACTCTGACATTTAGCTAGAAGAAAATTACTATAGGTTATCCTTTAGAATTTAAACATTCAGAAAACAATAGAAAATAATTATTATATATGCATTCAACAAGTATAAATATTTATTATTGATGAAATAAAGATTATTGTAATCAAATTGTGATAAGAAAATATTAATTATCATTATACAGTATTCTTCTGCTTCATCTGACTTAAAAATAAATTACAAAAGTGCATTTTTAATTTACAGTGCAGTTACTAGCTAATGAGTGAATAATTATGTAAATTCAGTTAGTATTCCAGGCATTTTTAAATTTTACTAATTTTTATTATGTACATTTTAGGATTTTCAAATAAGGTCTTCATAATATCATTTTTGTTTCTTAAGTCTATTTTTGTACAACTTTTTGAGAGAATTTTTATGTATAAAGAAAAGTAGAAATTAATAAGTCAATGAAAATCTGCTTTCCTGGAATTTGGTCTAAACTATACATCTATCTACTCATCTATACCCCTAAACTATTGTAAAACAAATTGCAGTGGTCCTAACACACTCCCTAAAAATCATAACACATCTCAAAGAAAGGATATTCTTCAATGTATTTTATACCACAAACATCTGAGACTAATCATTATTTATAATATTTATTACCCAGTTGTCCTTAATATCTCTAAGATGTTGGTATCTAATTAGAGGGAAAGGCAGAGAGGTATAAGCTGGACAGTGAGTGATTTAAAAGGAAAAAGCCCACATAAGCTTCTGCCTCCACGTTGGTTACCACAGCACCATATACATTTACTACTATAACCAAATGTGAGACAAAATCTTTAAGAACAGCTTGGAAAAGAAGTGTGTAACAAACACAAATCTTTTGGGGTATTGGATAATGAGAAGATAAAAGATGCCCATCATTGTTGAAAATAACACTAAACTTACTGAAAGTAGATCTTGATCTCTTCAGATGAATGAACAGAAGTAATTATAGAAGCAGTTATTTTTGGAGAGTGGTAGTGACTTATCTGGAAGAGCATCCCTTTATATAAAACTAGAGGCACAGTGTATGAAATTTATGCATGAGGTGAGGGGCATGTCCCTCAGCCCACCCTGCCACCTTTCCAGTCTGGGACACGTGTAGGGATGTCCAACTGCCTTAACTGCTTCTGCCTGCCAGTCTGATCACCCCTTAACCACTCCCCTTCCAGCCTTATTGATGTCTAACTGATCCCCCTGTTTGCCCACACCTTCCCTCCTCTGCTGGCCTGGTCCCCCCTAACTGCTCTCTCCTGCAGGCCTGGGTCACCCCTAACTGCCCTTTCCTTCAGGTCTGGTTCTCCCCAACTGCTCTCCCCTGCAAGCTTGATCACCCACAACTGCCCTCCCTTGCAGGCCTGGTCCCTCACAAATGCCCTCCCCTACTGGCCATCTTGTGGTGGCCATCTTGTGTCCACATGGAGGCAGGATCTTTGATCACATGGGGGAAGCCATCTTGTGTGTTGGAATGATGGTCAATCTGAATATTACTCTTTTATAAGATAGGATGTGAGTCCATTACCCTGAAAAGTTTTTTTATTTTATTTCTGAGAATCTCCTCTGGAATACTAATCTCTGAGCTGCTGTAAAATGTCCTGGCAAGAATAAGTCCAGTAACAAAATGCCTTGTTAGAGATTCCACAGACTTGTGGAATGGAGGGCTACCCACTGTCTGAAAACTGGAGAGAATGAAGGTGGGTTACGAAGGTAGTTTCTTAAATGCCGTATTTCATGGTTTAATTTGTAAGTAAGGTACAATAAGGAAATTAAGGGGCAGAAAAGTTCATAAAAGTTAAGAAGACAGAGAGACATGGGGAAGAAGTGGGTTTCTAAAGACAATTTTAAAATAAATTTGATCCATTATGCTCATGTTTAGGACGGGTGTTCTTTCCCCCTTGGCATATAGCACAATACAATTTCTTAAACATTGTTGGAAGTGTCAGTGCATGGTGACAGCTGCTGATGTATTACACTAATACTTTTTTAGAGTGACAGCACTCTTGATGATGAATTATACTAATATTGCAGTTTATCACATGAGCAGTACTCTGATGATGCATTGCAGCAATATATCATCACAGCAGTTGTGTTTATTTTCTGTCTCACTAATCTATGTCAAGTCAAAAATCCTGTTAAAGGCTAAATCTTTGAGTCCAATGTGGCTTTCAATCTGTTTGTTTGGGGGAAAAACTCTTTGAAAAATGGTATGACACTTTTAGTTACTATAAAAATGCAAAGGACTATGAAAAACAATCATCAGCTCGTTTTAGCTTTTAACATTAACATTTTCATCTCAACATCTTATTTTAAAAATTAGAGCATATATGGAGGAACCAAGATGATGGCAGAGGTAAAGACCTATCTTGCTGCCCAACACAACAATTTCAAAACTACAACTTAACGACAGAACAAACATCATCCAGAATCACTGGAAAGCTGGCTGAGTGAAAATTCCACAAATAAAAGTAAAGATAGGACACTGTGACTCAGAGGAGTGGTGGAGCGCAGCATTGAAGATACACGCAGAGAGGGGGAACCAAGATGGTGGCATAGGTAAAACACCTATCTTGCCGTCATGCTCAGCAATTTTAATACTACAACTTAACGAAAGAACAAACACCTTCCAGAATCACCAGAAAGCTGGCCGAGTGAAAATTCCACAAATAAAAGTGTAAATAAGACACTGTGACTCTGAGGAGCGGTGGCGGACAGCATTGAAATATTTGCGTGGAGAGAGGTTTAGAGCACACACCAGTGGAGAGGGTGGGCAGCTGAAAACCGGCCAGTTGTCTCAAACAGGGAGACAAAGACGTCCCACTGGACTGATTCTCCAGCTTTGGGCAAAGTCCAGGGAACCCACTATCATATGGGGTGAAAACTGGACAGTGGGAGGGCACACCGAAGCTCGGGTGCTGCAGGGGTCTCCCAGCTTGTGGAGAAGGCAGCTTGCTCGAACAGCTCAGCTGCATGACCGCGCAGAGAGCACTCTGCGACTTGCCCTCTCATTCGGGAAACCATGAGACTGCTTTGTTTTATGAGCCTGGGTGAGACATTGGGCGTGCAGACTCATTTGGGGAGAATCTGAATTCCCCGGCAGCCTGTGGAGCTTGGCAGCGGCTCTCTCTCAGAGGTGCTGGCAGCCATTGCCCCCAGCACAGAGCCCCTGGGGCCGCATAGGCTGGAGCTAACACTGTCTGCTTGGCCCAGAGACTCCGCCCATCCAACCTGAGCACAGCTGAACTTCACAGACAATTGGCCTAGAGGTCAACCCCTCCAAGTGCTAACAACAATTAACCTGAGCTTAACTTCAGCAAGACTGTGCAATCCATATCCACCTCAGGTAACTGGGGAGGCTGAGCCACTGTCCCTTGTAGGAAGTCTACCACACAAAGCTAATTGACCAACTCAGGGAAGCAGCCACCATGCAGAGACATGGAAAGAAATCAGATGTGAAAGAAATGGAGGGAAAAAAACGACTGGACATGGAATTCAAAACCACGGTTATAGGGCTTCTCAAGAGGCTCCTAGAAAAGGTGGAGACCTATAAGGAAATAAGAGAGATCGAAAAAGGAATGAATGAGTCCTACAAGGAAATGAAGGAGACCTTCAAGGATATAAAGGAGACTCTCAAGGATATGAAAAAGGACCAACCAGAAATTAAGCATACACTGACTGAAATAAAAAATACTATACAAAGACCTAAATGTGCTCTGGAGCACCCCAAGAACCAAGTTAAAGATTTGAAATACAAAGAAGTAAAATCCACTCAGCTGAAAAAGCAAGAAACCAAAAGAATCCAAAAAATTGAAGATAGTGTAAGGGGCTTCTGGGACAACCTCAAGCATACCAACATCCGAATTATAGGGGTGCCAGAAAAAGAGAGGGAGCAAGACAATGAAAACCTATTTGAAGAAATAGTGACCAAAAACTTCCCACACCTGATGAAAGAAATTGACTTAGGAGTCCAAGAAGCACACCAAACCCCAATATATAGGAACCCTAAGAGGACCACACCAAGGCACATAATAATTAAAATGCCAAGATCAAAAGACAAAGAGAGAATATTGAAAGCACCAAGAGAAAAACAGATGGTTACCTATAAGGGAGCACCCATACGATTGTCAGCGGATTTCTCAACAGAAACGATGCAGGCCAGATGGGAATGGCAAGAAATATTCAAAGTGATGAACAGCAAGAATCTACAACCAAGATTACTCTATCTAGCAAAGCTATCATGCAGAAATGAAAGTCAGATAAAGTGCTTTGCAGACCATAGAAAGCTAAAGGAGTTCATCACCACCAAACTAATATTATATGAAATGCTGAAAGATATTCTTTAAGAAGAGGAAGAAGAAAAAGATAAAAGTGTAAATTAGGAACAACAAATACACATCTATCAACAAATGAATATAATAATCAAGTGAATTAATAAGCTGATGAACAGGATAAATTGCTGAATGTAACAGAATCCCGGACATAGAGAGGGAATGGACTGACAACTCTTGGGGAGAAAGGGGGTGAGGGAAGTGCAGCAAGAGACTGGACAAAAATCATGCAACTATGAGAGAGGACAGTAGAGGCGGGTGAGGGCGGAGGGTGGGATGGGTACCAGGTGGAGGGGAACTATAGGCTAAAAAACAAAGGGGGAGCAATGTAATTAATAAACTGAACAATAAAGATTTTTTTAAAAAGATACACGCAGAGAGAGGTTTTGAGTTCTGGGCATGCAGCAGCGGAGAGGGCGGGCGGCTGCAAACCCAGCTGGTTTTCTCCAACAGGGAGGTTAGAGGTGTCACACTGCACTGATTCCCCAGTTCCAGGCAAGGTCCAGGGAACCCACACTCACATGGGATGGAACTGAGCAGTGGAAAAGCATGCTGAAGCCCGGCACGGCAGAGGTCTGCTAGCTTCTGGAGAGTGTATGTAAACTTGGAACAGAAGTTTGCATGTAAACTTGGGAACAGAAGTGCAGGACCGCACGGAGAGGACTCCTGATTTGCTCCCTCATTTGGGAAACTACCAGACTGCATTGTGTTGCAACCCTGGGAGAGACTTTGGGGATGCGGACTCATTTGGGGAGAGGCAGAGTTGTCTGGCAGCCGGTCGAGACAGGTGGCAGCTTTCTCTCGGAGGTGCGAGCAGCCTTTACCACCAAGCAAAGAGACCCTGGTGCCACATAGGGCGGAGCTGATGCTGCCTACTCAGCCCGGAGACTCCACCCGTCCAACCTGAACACAGCTGACCCTCACAATCAATTGGCCTGGAGGTCAAATCCTCCTATTGCTAACAACAATTAGCTGGGCTTAACTTCACCAATACTGTACAACTCATAAAGAGCTGCAGCAAGAGTATCCACCTCAGGTAACTGGGGAGGCTGAGCCACTGTCCCTTAATGGACATCTACCACGCAAGGCTAATGGACCAACTCAGGGAAGCAGCCACAATGCAGAGAAATGGAAAGAAATCGGGGGTGAAAGAAATGGTAGAAAAAAGACGACTAGACATAGAGTTCAAAATCACAGTTATAAGGTTTTTCAAGAGGTTCCTAGAAAAGGCAGAGACCTACAAGGAAATGAACAAGACCTACAAGGGTATGAAAAAGGACCAACTAGAAATTAAGCATACACTGACTGAAATAAAAAATATTATACAGAGACCTAAAAGCAGTTCAGACGACCTCAAGGATCAAGTCAAAGATTTGAAATACAAAGAAACAAAATCCACTCAGTCTGAAAAGCAGGAAGCCAAAAGAATCCAAAAAATTGAAGATAGTGTAAGGGGCCTCTGGGATAACCTCTAATATAACAACATCCGAATTATAGGGGTGCCAGAAAAAGAGAAAGAGCAAGGTAATGAAAACCTACTTGAAGAAATAGTGACCAAAAACTTCTCCCACCTGGTGAAAGAAATTGACTTAAAAGCCCAAGAAGTGCACCGAAACCCAAAATATAGGAATCTAAAGAGGACTGCACCAAGACACATCATAATTAAAATGCCAAGGTCAAAAGAAAAAGAAAGAATATTAAAAACAGCAAGAGAAAAACAGTTATTTACCTGTAAGGGAGCACCCATATGATTGTCAGAGGATTTCTCAACAGAAACGATGCAGGCCAGATGGGAATGGCAAGAAATATTCAAAGTGATGAATAGCAAGAATCTACAACCAAGATTACTCTATCCAGCAAAGCTATCATTCAGAATTGAAGGTCAGATAAAGTGCTTCACAGATAAGAAAAAGCTAAAGGAGTTCATCACTGCCAAACCAATGTTATATGAATTGCTGAGAGATATTCTATAAGAAGATGAAGAAGAAAAAGGTAAAAATAAAAATTATGCACAACAAATACACATCTATCAACAAATGAACCTAAAAATCAGTGAATTAATAATCTGATGAACAGAATAAACTGGTGAATATAACAGAATCATGGATATAGAGAGGGAATGGACTGACAATTCTTGGGGGGAAAAAGGGGGCGTGGGAGGTGCAGCAAGAGACTGGACAAAAATTATCCACCTATGGGAGAGGACAGTTGGGGGGAAATGAGTGTGGAGGGTGGGATGGGTACTTGGTGAACGGTAGCTATAGAGGGAAAAAAAGGGAAACAATGTAATTAATAAACTGAAAAATAAAGATTTAAAAAAATTAGAGCAGATACTATGTAATAAAATTTTGTTGTTTTATATTGAGATAACTGAATTTTATGTCCACTCTATTTACAATAGAAAACACTGAATAAGGCTTAAGAGAGAAGCAATGTAATTCAGGAGCTATGATGAATAAAATGAGGCCAAATAGTTTGTATTAATTGTCTTTGTTTAAGAAAATTTAAAGGCCCCATTGTGCAATGAGGTATTAGCTCTTGAATGTACTGCATTTTTTCCAGTAACGGGAAAACTTTGATATATAAGACTATGTGCTTAAGAGAAGGAGAGAGAGTGACTTAATTCTGGAAATGAAAAAACTCAGGTTTATTGGTGAGGTATGTATTGGAGACAGGGCAGGAGAGGGAAAAAATGAAAATTAGTGAGGATTGGAAATCTCTGTTAGCAAGAAATTGGATTCATCAATAGAGGCAACAAAGGCAGGTATGGTTGGAAGTTTAAGGCTGATTATCAAGGGGAACTGTAAAGTGTGTATTTATAAATGGACATAATCCAAATGGCTTTTGACTAAGAACTAGCCAGTGTACTGTGTGTGTGTGTGTATGTCTCGGGGTGGGAGCATGTACCAAGTAATCTTGGTGGACAAAGTATAAAGACCAGTTTTTGGAACACTCTAGACTAACAACAACCTCTACCCACATTCACTTTAGAAAAATATTTCTTTTATTGTTGGTTGCACTGCATACTAGGAAGTGAAAAATCATCAGGACACAAACCATGCAGAATAATATGTAAATTAAATTATTCAAATATGGAGGACAGAGAGCTGAGACTTAAAGGATAATAATTCTTCAATATAAAAAGTTATAATTCTATAAACTTTTAAAATTAATGGACATCTCAAAATTCAAATTCAATACTTTTATATTACACAGAAGTAGAATATTTCAGACCAGGTATTGTCATAGTCTTGATGCCCTTGATAATAATTCTAAATTTCTTTATATAAAAAACCCCAATAAGTACAAAAAACATATATCAGGAAGTATATGTATGGTAGCCAGTTCAATTATATTTGTTTTCTTGATTTGATTTAGCAAAGAGCAAATTTAAACATGTATCTAATTTTGTGGCAGATGAAGATTTTACTATTTCGTATTTTTTGCCTTCTTTAAAATGAAAATCCCATGAAGCACAATATTTAATTATATAATGAAATCAGTAAGTAGGTATGACTACATTTTATATTTACTCAGTTAGGAGAATTAATACAGGACAACTAGCAATATGTAAATTCCATGGCTTTATAGTTAAAACAATTGTAATATATTTGTGGAGCCAAAAATAATGATAATAAAAAACCTTTGCTGAATAAAGTTCTTTAAAGTTCACATTGCAAAAGTCTATTTATCCTGAAAATAAGGTAGCATATGGGTTAAGATCCTAAACTTTGAATCCAACAATTCTTGTTAGAATCTGTTTATTTATTTATCAGATAGTTGGTCTTGTGCTAGTTAAGTGTGTAAATCTCTTAATATCTCTAACAATCATTTTTTTGTATCTGAAAACTAGAGTATTAGGAAGAATATATATAATTAATAGAGATTATTTATGAATTAAGGAGGTAATATGATTTTTAAAGACTTACTGCAGTATTTTGGGCATTAAAAGTGATCAATATGTATCATGACTATCTGTTTCTTCTGCATTTTGAAATTACAACTACTAAGGATGAATTTTTATCATAGGCACCCAGAAAGGGAAAGTGAACTGCAAAATTCTTGACAGACACATGATTATTTCTGATAAGCACTTTGGCCTCTATAAACTTGCATTATTCAGTCTTTGGTTTGTTTGTTTGTTTGTTTGTTTATTTGTTTTTCTGAACCAATTAAAGACCTCTATGCTCACTCAGCTATATTAACTACGGAAAACTTCTTAGATATCTTTTTCATCTTTTATTAAAAATATATTTTATTGATTTTTTTACAGAGAGGAAGGGAGAGGGATAGGGGGTTAGAAACATCGATGAGAGAGAAACACCGATCAGCTGCCTCCTTCATACCTCCTACTGGAGATGTGCCCACAACCAAGTTACATGCCCTTGATTGGAATCGAACCTGGGACCTTTCAGTCTGCAGGTTGACACTCTATCCACTGAGCCAAACTGGCTGGGGCTCCTTTTCATCTTTTCTAAGTGTGGTGGTAGAATACTTAATTAATTGCTAATTAAAGCTCTCCTTTTCTTTTTTTATATAAATCTTAACTTCATTGGTGGGAATGAAAAGAAACATCCTATATAATAAAAGGCTAATTTGCAATTTGTCAAATTATCCCTTGGGACTTCATCTGACCGTAAGTTCGACTGCTTGCTGAACAATGGGGGGCAGAGTGGAATGAAGGAAGGCCCCAGCTGACAGCCTGAAGGCCCTGATCAACCCTGATTGCTGGCCAGGCCTAGGGGCCCTAATAGTGCACAAATTTTGTGCACCGGGCCTATAGTCTACAATAATTTGTTTTCTGATTTGGAATAGAGCCCAAGGCTTGGAATTGAAGAGGTGACAGGATTGGAATGAAGAGAAGTAGATCATTTTTAATGAAAAGATAAAGATGTGTCTAGTTTCTAAAAAGATTCAGACACAGCACACTAGAAAGAACTTTCCTCCAAAAAATTCCTTAAAGTGGGAGAGAGAGGTAGGGGATAAACACTAAAAATAATGGGTTTTTTATGCCTTCAATAAAATGTAATACAGTTTACAGTTAATACTCTTTTGTATCAGTTTCAGGTGTATAACTCAGTGATCAGAGAATCACATATCATACAATTGGCTGCTTTTTAAGGAGATAAAAAAGTACAAACAAGACTAGACTTTAAGGTGCCTACTACCCCATGTATGCATGTGAGTGTGAATAATGACCAGTGTGAACTATGTAGCAGAGGGCCTGTCTTCAGTTCTGAACTAAATGCGCATGTGTGTGTGTGTGTGTGTGTGTGTGTGTGTGTGTGTAATCACATACACAACTGCACAGAAGGAGGAGCATAGGGAGTCAAAACAATTCCCTATGTGGTAAGATTTAAAGAAAAATTTTTAAAAATTTTAAGTTTTTGTTTGTTTGGTTTTTATAAAACAGGAAGGCTGGATTCCTTGATAGTAGCTCAAAATCAATGGGCAATTTGTCTGATGACAAATTATTGCAAATTGTAGCACAAACTTATACAAATTCTTCACCCTTCCTGGGGATTACTATCCTCATCCATATGATAATATTAGCAATACATATAATATAGAACCCTTGTGAGATAAGTTAAATAATATAAAATTAATGTAATACAGGTTTAGAAATTAAAGTAAATATGTGTATGCTTTTGTGGGTTATATCAAATAATTTCTATTTCTTATAGTAAAGTTGATATGTTACACAAAAAAATGATAAGTTATTACACGTAATAAGTGCAAGTGTGACCCAGGACACAAGGTATATTTTTAAAAATTATTTGACAATTTGGAATAATTTCATTTCTATTCACTGTGAATCTCTATTTATAAAAGTAAATACTGCTTCTATAACTTAGTAAAAGTGAAGATACAAACCAGATAAAGTATTTGTACAATTTTATTAGTAAATATAAGCAATTGTCTATTCTCCTAGGATATAGTTTGTAAAAAAATAAGATAATAATTTAACTAGAAAAATGTAACCCTTTATTTAGTTTGAGAACTTTTATTCAGTGGGAAAAGCTATAGAATTACAATTGACAATTATTATCTGACCATAGCCTGCATAAAGATTTTGGTAATGTACATAATAGCAGACTTGAAAGATTTTGGCCAATTATCATTTTGTGGTAGATTTAAAAATAAAAATTCTTTCTAAGGAATAACCTCATGTATATGTAGGCAATTTCTTAATCTCAAAGTTAAGTCTCCCTAAGCAGCTCCTAAAATGTTCATTGTCAGGAAATTAAAAATAAAATATTAGTGGTGGAAGAGTATTCCTACTAACAAAAGACTTTGATTAGGTAAATAAAAATGCTTACTCTTTTTTTTAATATTAACCTTTGCTTATTACAGGTAAACCTTATATGTAAAAAGCTCTTTGATGCCCATACCACTAGTTAAACAAATTTCAAAATGTATTTCAGGAGTGAATAACTATTACAAAATTTAACACTCAAGTTTAAATATTTATGCAAATTAAATTATATGTGTAAAACTATGAGGTCATTTATTCTTCCTTCTGTTGCTGAAATACACTGCCATACATTCTATATATATATATATATATATATGTATTTCTTTTTTAGATGATAAATTGTTTTTATAATTACATTAGAAAGGGCACAAATTAGAGTTAGGCATAAGTGAAGGCTATGTCTTATGGTCCCATATTATAAGAGATCATAGAATATTTGGTTTTGAAAGGATCTTTGCACCATTAATCCAAGCTCTCTACTTCATTGTGGAAGAAATAAAGGTGACATGCGGAAAGTCAGACTGGCCTTTGGCATAGCTAGAAGTGCAAATCAAGCCTGATTTCTTTCCAGATTGTGAAAAAAATGTATTCATTTTATTAGATGTGAATTTCTGAAATGACTTGCAAAGTTGTAATCAAACGTCTTTGGATGATGGGAATGTTTGTGGAAGAAGAGTGTTGGTGGGCGGTGGGCCATTTTTCTCTAGTGTGAATGGGTTTCATTGCAACTCCATGAAGGATGCTGCACTAATGTGAGTTTCCTGACTGCCAACGGCCACTTCAGCCACTGCTAGAGTCAGTGGAATGTCAATGTCACTGTTTTGAAATTCATTAATTTCTCATGAAATGAGTACTCAACTAAACTGATAGTAACAAACAGAAACAAACGAATAAATAACTCTGTGTTTTAAAGTGAACATTAAACAATGATGGTACTTTATTTTTTCATATATTAATTTTTCTTATTTCAAACAATTAAATTATATGTAGAGTGAAAGTCAGTGTTAAGCGTAACTCTCAGTAAAATGCTGTTAGTACCATAGGTCTCTGTGTGGCAGTGAGCATGCCTCCCATCTTGCATCATGTGGATTAGACATTGCATTTGTTTATTTATTTTAATTCTTTCTTGTTTAAAGTATTACTATGAATGCTTTTTCCCTTATTGACCTCTCCCCATTTGTTCCCATGCCCCTTCAGCATATGCCCTCACACCCTAGTGTCTGTGTCCACGGGTTGTGCTTATATGCATGCATATAAGTCCTTTGGTTGACCTCTCACCCTCCTCCCCATTCCCCTCCCCACCCTTTCACCTTCCGCTTGAGGTTGGATGGTCTGTTTGATGCTTCTATGTCTCTTGATCTATTTTAATTCATCAGTTTATGTTGTTCATTATATTCCACGTATGTGTGAGATCATGTGATATTTATCTTTCTGTCACTGGCTCATTTCCCTTAGCATAATGCTGTCCAGTTCCATCCATGCTGTTGCAAACAATGAGTTCCTTCTTTTTTTACAGCAGCATAGTATTCTATTGTGTTGATGTACTGCTGTTTTTAAATACACTCATCTGCTGATGGGCACTTAGACTGTTTCCAAATCTTAGTTATTGTAAAGTGTGCTGCTATGAACATAGGCATGTATATATACTTTCTGATAGGTGTATCTGGTTTCTTGGGATATATTCCTGGAAGTGGGATTACTGGATCAAAGAGAAATCCATTTTTAATTTTTCTGAGAAAACACCATACTGTTTTCAACATATGACATTAGCAAATACGTTTTCCCATGCAGTGAGCTTTCTTGTGGTTTTGTGGATGGCTTCTTTTGGTATGCAAAAGGTTTTATTTTGATGTAATCCCATGTATTCAATTTCTCTTTAGTTTCCATTGTCCTAAGTGCTGCATTAGTAAAAATTTTGCTATGACATATGTCTGATACTTTGCTGCCTGTGGATTCTGCGCCAATCTGCATTCCCAGCAGCAGTACAGGAGGGTTCCTTTTTCTCCACATCCTCTCCAGCACTTGAGTCATTTATTGATTTGTTGATTATATATAGCCATTCTGACAGGTGTGTGCTGGAGGCTAAAGCAAACAGCAGTTAGCATATTAATGCAAAAAGACCTCTTGGAAGACCAATGGAATTTGATATTCAGCAGGGCTGAAAATCAGCATAATATTTCCCTGCTGGGGGCTGACTGGCTCAAGGCAATTCCCTAACCTGATAATCCTTTTACTGTTTACCAAACTTTGCCTTTGATATGCCTGTATGCATTGTTCAAGTGTAAATGTGTATTTAAGTAAATACTAGTAAATAGCGGACCAGGCCAGCAGTCAGTGTGTCTCTTCAAGAAACAGGCTCCACCTGGCCCCCAGTGCATTCTAAATTCATATTTCTTGTACAGCATTTTCATTTGTGTGTCAGGCCCCACTTCAGATCCTGAACCCCACATGAAGGTTGCACAGGTGTGAGATGGTACCTCATGGTCATTTTGATTTGCATCTCTTGGATGACTAGTGACTTTGAGCATGTTTTCATATGTCTCTTGGCCTTCTATATGTCCTCTTTGGTAAGGGGTCTATTTAGGTACTTTACCCATTTTTTGATTGGATTGTTTATCTTCCTTTTGTTAAGTTTTATGAGTTTCCTATAAATTTTGTAGATTAAACCCCTATTAGATATAACATTAGCAAATATGTTTTCCCATGCAGTGGGCTTTCTTGTTGTTTTGTGGATGGTTTCTTTTGGTGTGCAGAAGGTTTTTATTTTGATATAGTCCCATGTGTTTATTTTCTTCTTAGTTTCCATCGTCCTAGGAGCTGCATTAGTAAAAATTTTGTTATGACATATGTCTGATACTTTGCTGCCTATGGATTCTTCTAAGATTTTTATCGTTTCCCGTCTTACGTTTAAGACATCATATTTAGATGAAAGAAGCACAGCTCTAGTGTTACATGCAACATCAACATCGCAGCTTTGCAGTGTTTGAGAACTCAGAGGAGACCTCAGTTCCAGGAGAAGGTCTGCAGCAGTCACAGTTTGATAGAGCACAACACTGCTCAGAGTTTGAGTGATGCATTAATGAGATTAGACAGAGAAAAGGCCTCATCACTTTTTCCCATGGGGCCTCATTTTGGTTCTGTGTTTTCCAAGCTTTTTTTCAATTGTCTTTTCTGTATCCTCCCCCAAATTGTGTTACTATCTAGATTTCAGATTATTATTATTTAGTTTATGTGTTTCCAATTCTAGAACCAACAGAGATCCTCATTTTTATAGCCAAATCATCTATTCTAAGCTTCCTTCAGAAGTGCCTTAGTGAATTATACTGAGTTATCAAGTTTTTTTTTTTCCAAGGATTTCTGGAGGGCATTTACACATTTCTTAAAGACTGTTTGCTTGAGACCACTATGCTTGCTCCACATGGTTAGAAAGCATGCTTGTCATCGGCCTGTGCTCCAGCTCAGGTCAGCTGAAGAGCCTCAGCCAGCACAAAGGCTGAACTTGTCTGAGTGTCCCTAGACCACTGATCACAGATTTGGTCACGGCCCCTTTGCTCATCACGGACAGAACTGGGAGCACGCTGCAGAATTTGCCTAAAACTCCTATCCATAGAAGTTTTGCCTTGACTCCTATCCATGTCTTGGCCGCCAGAACCAGAGCTGCTGATTACAGAAAAAGACCCGAGTTTGATTTACCGTAAGGCCAATGGCATGACTTCATTTCTGCAGGCAGCAGAGATCAGTTCAAATCCAATTTTACTGCCACTCATATACCCATAGCATGAAAGTAGGCCAATGATAGCGTATTGAATTCTTAAATGATACAGAAAATGAACTGATCAAAACATTGTTTGGGGTGATTGTTAAACCCACTGAGTAGAAATGCTGCCGCATACTATTGAATTTCCACACAAGAAAGTATCATGGCATACTCAGAAAGACACAATGATAAGCAGGGAATCAGAGTGCAGACAATTAAACATGCCTGCTGATAATAAATTTGCTCTCAAGTAGCTCTAAGTAGGCTTTCTTCCTTTAGTCCCCTTAATAGCTGATTTTCTGGTCAGGTGCACTATTGATCCATTTGCACTGAAGCCATTTCTTCCTCATTAGCTTTTCCAAACTTTTCTTTGCCTCAATTTTCGTCAGATAACAAAAGCCTCACAAGATTATAGAAGACTTGTTGCTTAGCAACAATCTCATTCCTGTAACTGTAATAGTAGAAATCACAATGTCACCATTTTTTGTGAAGTCAGATGTTTCCTTATTTCTAATGTTTACTCCCTTTAATCACCAAAATAAAATATTTAGTTATTTATAATTTTGGCAATTGTACATAGCTGTATGGAGACAGTGGTTTATAGACTTTACAAATATATTCAGAAACTTATTCCTGGTTAAAAAAATACTAGCAAGAAGAAAAATGCCTCATGTTTTTTATTTTCAAAAATCTCTTTTCACACCTGAAAAAAGAAATTTTGGCAGTTCTTACAGCAATAATAGCTCCCTGGTATTATGTTTTTAAGGATTAGGGAGTTTGGAAGTTCCCAGGTAAACAAATTTCCTGTAGAAAGTTACTGTAAAAGTAGAACGTTACCTTTATAAGTTCTCTGATTTTCACGCACACCCGTATACTAAGTATAAGTCTTGTACCAACTGGGGGAAAAATATTTTATGTGTTTTGTGTGTAATGTTTTAGTGTAATTTACAGGAATGTGTAAATATAACTATATATGATGTTTTATGATTAAAATATATTTTTGTACAAAATCAAGTACAACCCAGGAGTGGGATATAGAACTAATACAAAAATAGATAAATATAACATTTAACAGCTGTTTTAAGAAAATAAAACATATTATATATTTGAAATATAACATCTATCATGGACACAGATCAAAATATTTACTATATTCTCTTACCTTACTACAAAATAAATGTTAAGGAACTTAAGTCTGTAGAATTTGGACTAAAATTATTATATTAATATCCTTAACATTATGGACTTGAACACAACTGATGGGAATGTAGAACAATTTAGAAAATGTTTTAATAAATTAATTATGAGGAATAAAGACAGAAAATCATTAAATAATTTATCAATCATAAAAGTATAAGTATCCTTGATTTGTATTTGGTGGGAGATTCCACATGTGAAAATATAGATTCCTCTAATAAAATGGTTTAAATTTTTCTCCTTTAATCAAATACAGTGACAGTTTATCCATCCATCCATCCATCCATCCATCCAAAATAGGGTATGTGGCAAAACAGCTCAATATAGGAAGCGTCTTTTGCTGAATAGAGGCCTCTATTTGGAATAGGCTATTCTGTGGAATGGGCTATTGTCTGTCTCACTACTTCACTAATAAACTCACTTTCATTTTAAATTCTGTGCTGGCTCACTTTTGAATTCTTTCTTGCACAAAGCCAAGAAACCACAGGGGGACTTAGAGCCTCAGGTCCCCCAATCCTTGAACAGCTGCATCCTCTCCATGTCTATTTATTTTATTTTCACGCCACTATGACTAGGTGGCAGGGGCATACACAGTTCTGCGCTGAAATTGCTCTTGTGGGACACTTTCCTTGTGTGATGGAGGACACTCACCTGAATCCGTTCTTACAGCTGACCACAGACCAAAGCATAATCTTATCATTATTTATCAGAATCTTATCATTATTTATTAAATTATTATTATCAGAATATTATCATTATTTATTAAATTTAGTGGCATTTTGAAAGAGAAAGGGGATAAAATATGTGTTTCCTGGCAAGGCTAGATGGAATTCCTCATCCTTATTTTAGATATAAGGACTATATCAATTTTGTTACCAACATTAAAAGTTTGAGTGATGGGGAAGGCACTTTTCCATCCGTGATACCTGGAAATAGGTGATTGGGCAGAATAGGCTTTAGCCCTGCAAATGTGATTTTATTCCCATGAGACACATGTCTGCCTTTAAATCTGTGTTGTTTAAATTACCAAATTTGTAGTAGTTTTTCACATCAGAAATTGAAAGATCACACAGACACTGATGTAAGGTAGAATTAATTCAATAATGTACACTTCAAAGAAGGAGTGCTTTGTAGATTTCAGGCCTACCTCGTTTTATTTTATTGCACTTCACATATGTTTGTTTGTTTGTTTGTTTTTACAAATTAAAGGCAAGACCCTCCACCAGCAAAAAAAGATTATGATTTGTTTTGTTGAAGTACTGGCTTGACTGCATTGGTCTGGAACCCAACCTGCAGTATCTCTGAAGTATGCCTGCATAGAATTTCATGAGGGTACTTAAATTATTTTGTAGAAATAAAAGAAAACTAACAACCTTTCCTTTAGAAGTAAAATATTCAAAGTTTTATCTTAGAACACATAGATATAAACATAAAAGAGGATTCTGGAAAAGAAGAGAATGCCAAAACTGGACTCCTTCAGGAGGTTGGGAAAATCTTAAACTACACATTAGAAAATTTGGTCAGGGAATATAGTTTTTGCCCTGATACAATAGAGCTGCCATTTCCAAATACTCACCCCAGCATGAGTGCTGACCTGTGAAGGAGTTTTCAATGATCACGGGAAGTCGTTTAGAAAACCTTAACTTATTCTCGTCAAATAATTTGTTCTTGAGTACACATTTTTGTTCATAAAATATTGGCAACACTTCACCATTATAATTGTTAGTATCCTTATTATAATGTTACACAACGTATTGACATTGAACTGAATGTTTTTGGAGGTCATTTAATTATGTTGCATTTCCATTTCTTTATCTGTAACTATGGTTATTCTTGTTGTAGCTCTAGTGTTGTTTACATGCAGAAATAAATTTTACCATTTTGCCTTCATTTGTTAGCACGTAGATAAATTCAAATGTTTCCAGATGAATGTATTCAATTTATAGATTTCACTTGAAAGGTTTTCCTTTCAAATTAGCATAGCAAATAAAGAAATAAATTATATCACGTTTTGTCATCCCTAACCAGAGCTATTAGGATAAAAAAGGATAAATCAATGTGTGTTCATGTAGAAATAATATACTCTTATTTTATCTTCATTTTACTGAAATCCTTGTGAATTTAGAATAAACCTTTACAGCATAGGATGTTCCAAAATTCATGGCAACTGAATGTTCACCTCAGATAACAGGAACTCCAGGCCCACCTTTCTTGCTTTCTTACCCTATTTCCTAGCTAAAGATGTTTCCTCCTAGTGTAATATATAAATATTATAATTTCTGCAGTAGAATATTTATTACACCCAACTTTATTTTATTTTTAAAAAATATTTTTATTGATTTTGAGAGCAAGAGAGAGGAAGGGAGAAAGAGAGAAACATTGATGTGAGAGCTCCAGATCACTTGGCTGGCTTTTTCACGTCCCCCACCAGGGACTCAAACCATTTGGTGTGTGCATGTAACGATGTCTAACAACTGAGTCATACAGGCCAGGGCTACATACACATATTTAATGTTCAATATACTTTCATTGAATGCTGGCTATTCTTAGAAATGAATATACAGCTTTGCCAATAAACCGCACTTAACAGTCCATTTAATATGTCTGCCTACTGATTATACTGTCAGTGTACTATGGAAGGTTTAGAATCCTGTAGGTAATTTGTTTTGCTAAAAACATATAGCTTAAAATTCAAACCACTAATGTGTTAAACCTACCATCCTTTTAAAAAAGCAAATTCTCTATAAACTTTGAATGTGTGAAAATTTCAAAGTAGAACTATTAGCATGCTTTAAAAAGTGCACTTTTTTTTTTTACTTTTACTAAGTTAAAACATTCATGCGTGAAGGACAAGTGCAGATATAGTAGGTAATAGAAGAAAAACATGAGTCACACACAATAATTGAATTTCTTTTCTCTTTTAGAAGATGATGCACAAAGTATTGCCTTGATCATGCACCCAGCTAGTACCCTAAAAGATTGAGGCGAAGTTATACATTCATATTTTCAGAAAGAAATGGATAGATAAATATGGTATAATGAATCACAAAGTTATGGATTTTCTAGGTCTTTGCCAATCAAGCATGCATTTATATTCTAAATACCACATTGGAGACTCACAATTGAACAGGTCTGCAATGGACATATACCAGTCTAGTTCTAGTACAAGGATTTTATAAGAAGTTTAAATTAATTTTCTAGTATTTGCTATATCTAGTAAACTTTAATATATAACCATGATTTATCTATAAAACATTTATTTTGAAATCAATAGTGCCGTAATTTTCATTTATTTTATTGGCCATATACTGCCTGTGAGTATTAAAGGCATATAGAAATATTAATAAATCTCTTAAAATTCTGAAAATTTATTAATAATGCATTAATATGCCTAGCTACTGATTATGCTGTCAGTGTACTGTGGAGGGTTAAGAATCCTCTAGGTAATTTGTTTTGCTAAAAACATATAGCTTAAAATTCAAACCACTAATGTATTAAACTTACCGTCATGACTTTTACCATCATTCTTTTCCATGTTTTTATTTATATAAAATTTAACTCATGAATTCTAAGTTGATTGCTGGGATGTTCCAACTATCAATGATTTATCTAGTATAACTATCTTCAAACTGGCTCCTATAATTTTTTGCATATTCCTATTTGAGCACCTTTTCAATTTCTAGCATAGTATAATATAGGTTTGTTTTGTGCTTCTACTTTCCCAGCCCAGAACTGCTCATTTCTTCATGGAATCCTATTCTTTTACTAATAAAATTATTTGGGAACTACAATTTTGGCATTAGGTTTGCTCAGTATTATTGGGATTTATTCCTTCCACATCTTTACAATGAAATAGAAAATGTATGTATGTATGTATGTATGTGTGTCTGTGCAAATATTTTTGTTTGTGTTTATGCGTTATCTATCTATCCTTCCATCCATCATCTAATCTCTATTTATCTTAAGGATAAATACAACTGTGTATTTAGACAAAATTATTTTTAAAACTCACAGTAATACATTGTAAGGACATTAAAAACCTTAATGCATTAGAAGAATATTAATCCTATTTAATAAAAGAGCAATATGCAAATTTGACCGTACCTTCGCTATACTACCAGCCAATTAGGAGCATGGAGTGGGGCCAAGGTATGTGAGGCCAGAGGTGGCAGCATAAGGGGCCCGCAGAGGAACAGAACAGGCACCAGGGGTACAGGGGGTCCCAGATCGCAGCCCAGCCCTATCCCCAGCAGGTGACCTGGCCCCCCCATGGCCAGGGGCGAAAGGCCAGCCACCATGCACTTTGCCCAGGGATTCCTGATCGCAGCCCAGCCTCACGCCTGGTGGTCGATTCGCCCCCCTCCCCAGTGGCCCAGGGCGAAGGCTGGCTACTGTGGTGCTTTGCCGTGGGCTCCAGGGGTCCCAGATTGCAGCCCAGCTCCAGCCCAGCAGGCAATCCAGCCCTCCTCGGGGAAGGCCGGCCAGGTTGACACTTAGCCTTGGGTGCCGGGGGTCCCCAATCGCAGCCCAGCCCCAGAGGACAAAGCCATGGTGGCAGGGCCAAGGCAGAGGTCATTAGAGGGTATCAGGCCAGGAGGGGAGGGAAGTTGAGGGTGATCAGGCTGGTGGGGGGGGGCAAAAGGTTCCAGTTGGGACAATCAGGCCAGCAGGCAGAGTGGTTAGGGGTGATCAAGCAGTTAGGCAGGTGAGCAGTTAGGAGCAGATTGCGAGGGGGTTGTCCGACTGCCAGTTTAGGCCCGGACCCACAGGGATCTCAGATAGGAGAGGATTCAGGCCGGGCTGAGAGACATAAACATACACACACACACCCCGTAAGCACGAATTTCATGCACAGGCCACTAGTGTAATTACAAAAGGACATCCTAAAGTCTATTCTCATCATCCATAGCAGATGTCCTAAAATGTTACTGCAAATATTGAAGCATTGCTCCTAAGAGAAATACTAGCTAAAGTTCCTAAAAGCCTCTGGTCAATTTTCACCAGCTGATCAATGCATAACCTTGTTTTATGTATCTTTTTGTTTAAAGACACTATTTAACATTGACCTAGCAGCCAATAACTGTAGCAGATGTATTTTCTCTGTAAATCCTATGACAGCCTTCTTGCATTTGAAAACGTATAGTCAGCACTGCAGCAGTGCACTTTGAGGTCATTTTAAACAGCAAAATCACAAAAAAAGGCAAAAAAAGTTGAAATGGCACTAAATAGACTGAAAAAGACAGTTGTTTATAGGATGAGGGTTAAAACAAGAAGGAAAATTACTGTCTTATTAGACTTTACCTGGGAACCGGCTGACTAGGCAAATCCAATTTTTGTCACTCTATGCATCTCTGTGAATAACTAAGAAAGCACTCTAAGTATTGATTTTGGGGTGACAAATACATTTCATTAAGTAGAGGTCTAAAATATAGAATCTGGAAATAATGAAGATCGATTTTACATTTCTACATCAGATTTGATATGATTTTTAGTTGGGTGTATAGCAATATTGTTAACAAATAAGAATGATGGATAAAATGGACTTGTTACTCTGAAGAAGTACTTTTGTAACAGAATGAGCAGCTGTGATGGTTAATTTTAGATGTAAACTAATCTAGGCTATAATGCCCAGATGTTTGGTCAAGCGCCAGTCTAGGTATTGCTATGAGGTCATTTTTTACTTTTATTTTATTTTATTATTATTATTTCTTAATATGGAATGCGTCATGAATTTGCATGCCATCCTTGCTCAGGGCCTTGCTAATCTTCTCTGCATCCTTCCAATTTTAGTGTATGTGCTGCTGAAGTGATCACTGAAGGCATTTTTTAGATGTGATTACAGTTTAAATCAAAAGACTGAGTAAAACATATTACTTTCCACAATGACAGGGGATCGGGGGGGGGGGGTTCGTCTTAAATAGTTGAAGCCCTTAAAAGAAAAAAAAAAGAAGCCCCTGATGAACTTCTGCCTCCAGATCGCCCCCAGACTTGAGCCGCAACATTTCTGTCCTGAGTGTCCAGCCTGCAGGCCTATCTTGAGGATCTCAGGATGGTTAACTCCCACAAGCATGTGAACCAGTTCCTTACAACAATAAATTCTCTACAAACACGCACGCGTGCGCGCGCGCGCACACACACACACACACACACACACACACACACACACATATTCTAACTGCTTGGTCTTATGGATGATCCTGACTAATAGAAGGTTATTATCAACATCAGTTACCATGTTTAAGAAACCACTTTATATGCAGTGTGCTAAAATATTTGTGGATATTCTCCATGATAAACACACATATGGAATAGACAAAGTAAATGACAGATAATTCACAAGTTTAAAAAATAAGTTAACGCTAAGGATTTAATTATTCAGTTTCAGATTGGCTCCCACAATGCCCACTACAGTGAAGACAAGATGCACAGAAATAACTGTCTAACTACTGTCTCCCTCTCTTCTAGCTCTGAGATTACCTCACATTAGCTGATCAAACATTTAGTACACAAAAGAATTTATCATCTGTAAAATGATGCAATATTGATGACCTTATATTTACCATAGTTCTTGGTGTAAGGACCCCAGAAATTTATTTTTACTAAGTCCTGATGGAATCATTATTCAAGGGGTGGTGAAATTATGAACATTTGCTCAGAAAAGGCTAAGAAACAGGAAATGGTTATTACCACCCAATTTTGTGATATGACTTATTAAACTATTAGAGGTCTGGTGCACAAAATTCATACATGGGTGGGGTCCCCAGGCCTGGCTGGTGATCAGGGCCAATTGGGGCCTGGCTGATCAAGGCCAGGCTGATCAGGGCCTGAAGGCCCTGGAAGGGTTGGGAAAGTAGACGAAGCTCACCAGGCCAGGCACAGAAGGGACAGATGCCAGATGCCAATGCCTCCATCGTCAGTGCCCCACCACAATGTGGTTCCACACCTCCCTTCCACCTTTCTCTTTCCCTCGCTGCTACACCACCACCGCAGTGGGCAGGAGGCAGGACAATTGGGGCCTGCTGGCCCTGGGAAGGGATGGGGCGTGGGAAGTTGGCTGCCAGGCCTGAAGAGAGAGCCAGCCCTCGGCCCCCATGGGAAAGGGGATGTGTCACTGCCACCCATCCCTGGTTCCCTGTCTCATCCCAGGGGCGGGGCACAGCCCCAATCAGATGGTCAGGGCCTGCCAGCCAGGGGAGGGCCTACAGGAGTTTGGCTGGCCAGGGAAGGTTGGCTGTGGGAGCACAATGACTCCTGCAGTGAGCAACTGCCCCCCTGATGGTCTGTGCACATCATAGCAAACAGTTGTTCTGGTTGTTCCGGTCATTCAGTCTTAAGGGTTGCTTAGGCTTTTATATATATAGATGGTATAATTGTGAGACATTTCCTCTTATCTGACAAAGGATATGTATCAGTGATATCAGTTTGTATTAATGCTACTTTTTTGTAGGAGGTTGACCTAATAGAACAATATAATTTATAGTCCTTGAATTCTTACCTTCATGTCTAAAATTGCTACCAGTTACAAGTGAGCTCTTAAAATCCATTGATCTACTTTAATGCAGAATACACCTTTCTGATTTATAATAGCTCACTTGTAAGTGAAGGTGATCACCCACACAAGCAGACTGTACCCTAGCTATTAATCATAAGCAGGCATGGAACTACAATCCTGCAATTTGAGTGCATATCACTTATGTTGTAATCATCTGTCCAGAAGCAAGGAATAGCACCAGCTGGCACAATGCATAGTGAGTAATATGCACTTGAGTAATGGCTGCTAAACTCTAGTTATGAATTTGAGCTCAATTAACCACAGGAGTCTTTTATAACAGTATATTCTTGGGATTGACAATAGGAATGGACAGAGCAATTGAACATTTTTAATTGGTAGGTATCAATTAAATAATAAAAATGCCTCATGACCAAAGGTACTGGTATATAGAATGTAGACTCTGAAATGATAACTGAAATCCTTTCTATATTCAAGGGTCTCCAGAAAACAATTGCGAACATCAGTGCCTAAAAATTAGTAGCTTGCAAAGCATAAACTTATACCTGCAAAAAATAAAAAAACTGTCTAAGAATGTATGCAAGCTTAAAGTATTGAGTGTATAGCATCAACTTAGAGTTGTCAATAATTTAATGCCAACAGGATTCCCCAATGTGGGGTGTTGTTAGGGGGCAGAGACTTTATTTAGTGCAAACAGCTCTATTGTGAAATAGCATGGCTGTGAGAAAGCTCAATAGTGATAAAGCTCAATCATGACACAGCATTTCTGTGAAACAGAGTTGGTGAGGTGGTTAAGGGTAGGTAGCATCAGTTTTATAGTTGCAGCATTACAATTCATCTCCAGTGTTGCACTGAGCTCTGATGTTACAGCTCCAGCTGATGCTGCAAGGTCAGCTGAGGAAACATCGAAACTAAGTGTGCTCCACTGACTGAGACAGAGGTGAAGCTAGCTTATGTAAAGAGTTGCCGGTCCCAGTGTTCATCAGTTTGTTTTCACGCAGATGAAGACTCCAAGCATTCACAGTGTGATTGATCCAAAAACCACTGTTCCAATTGATTGGAATGGATCTGCTTTGGTTGGTCAGTAAAGATGCAAATGTGGAGCTCCAATTAGATAGGGAAAGTCTCAGTCTTATTAGTCAGATTTCTCCTCTAAGAGTTCTCTTATGAGGAGCTTCTAGAGTAGAAGAAACACAGTGGAGGAGGCTTGACAGCCCAGCATGTGGATTTCCCCTGAAATGCAACATATGTGAGAGGTCTCTTTACATAATGGCTGCTAGACTCTGGTTATGAATTTGAGCCCAATTAACTATAAGGAGTCCTTTATGACATTTATGTTCCTCTTGGGGTTGATAATAAGAAGGCATTAAACATTTTTCATTGAGCTTAGGTAAGGTAATTAATTTTTGAAGCAAAATATGAAGTATGTTTGGCAGAATTATGCAGAGGGAGAAATTATAGAGTATGATATGATAAAATAAGACTAATCACAATAAATTATAAAATACACTTAATGGCAATGTGTAGAATCCATAAAATAAGAAAATATGTTAGAGAAAAAATTAATTTTATAAAGTCTTAGAGGTTATATTTGACATTCTTTCTCTTTTTTCAAATGCAACTCATAAAATAATGAAAGGGTAAATGTGACTTTTAATATGTGCATGAGTCTGCACACATAGACAAGTTCATATCATTGAATTGGTCCTTTGTTCATCACCAAAGCTTGAAATTCATCTCTATTTGGTGTAGCTTAGGAAATGCTATTCCTCGTGAGAGTCTGACCCATATTTTTTTTATAAACTAGACTATGGTATCTCACTGCTTAAATCCAATCAGTGCTTTTCAACAGGGTGTGCCACAAGAATTTTTGAAACATGCAATATCTGACTATTTAGTCAGGGGCACTGATCTCTTTTCCCTTGGATTGTCAAATTTAAAAATGGCAACAGCACACACAACAATAGTTGCCCAGTGTGAATTAATCAAAAGTATACTTATTTTTGTCAGATCAGCAAATATTTCTGGTGTGCCACGGAATTTTAGTAATTAGTTTATGTATGCTGTGAGAAGAGAAGGTTGAAAATTGCTGAATTAGATTAATCTTGGTCCTATCCTAATTATTAGGAAAATAAAAATGATTTTTCTTCATTTCAATATTTTTCTTCACAGTTTTATAAAAACTTCCATACTTTGCCTGATAGTGAGAAATGACTGATATTCAAACAAATGAATAAACAAATTGTGTCACGCCAAATCAAGTTGAATTCTTAACCTCTGTGAATTTATTAGAAATATGGTCTTTGCAGATGAGGAAGTTCAGATGCCATTATTAGGGGATATCTAAACATACAATCCTATCTAATAAAAAAGTAATGTGCAAATTGACTGCTCCTCTGCTACACCCACAAGCCACACCCACCAACCAATCAGGAGGGGATATGCAATTAAAACCAATGAGGATGGCTGCAGGCACAGAGAGTGGAAGGGAGGCTTGGGTTTCCCTGGCAATGGAGGAAGCCAAGCTTTCCACCTGCTTTTGCCTGCTCAGGCCTTGGCTAAAGGCTACAAAGTTTTAATTATAGAATCCCAACAGAAATGGCAGCAGACACTGAGAGAGCTGAAGGCTTGGCTCCACTCCAGGATACAAAGTTTCAATAGTAGAAGATACATAAATCCCAGATACCAGGGCCTCCAGTTGGATCACCAGGGGGCATAGCCAGCCTGAAAACTATCACAGGCCCCTTGTTCAGGTGGCTCCATGCCCTAAGGGAACCCCACTCTGCTCCAGGACACCACCCTTCAGGGCAAACCAGCTGGCCCCCACTCATGTACCAGGCCTCTATCCTATCTAATAAAAGACTAATATGCAGATTGATAATCTCTCCAACACACAAGAGGTCTGCCCCCATGTGGTCAAAGATCCTACCCCCATGTGGACACAAGATGGCCTCCACAAGATGGCCAACACGGGAGCACAGTTGGGGGTGACCAGGCCAGCAGAGGAGGGAAGTTGGGAGTGACCAGACCTTTAGGGAATGGTAGTTGTGGAGTACCCAAGCCTGCAGGGAAGGGCAGATAGGGGCAAAATGGTTAGCAGGGGTGCAGTTAGGCATCAATCACGCTGGCAGGAAAGTGGTAGGGGGTGATTAAGCTGGCAGGCAGAAGTGATTAGGAGCAATCAGGCAGGTAGGCAGGCAAGCAGTTAGGAGCCTTAGCAGTCCTGGATAGTGAGGGGGACATCCTTCAAAGAGTTCCAGATTGGAGAGGGTGCAGGTTGTGCTAAGGGACACCCCCAACTGTGTATGAATTTTGTGCATCAGGCCTTTAGTACATATATAAAGGGGTAATTTATATACAGAGATACAGAGAGGAAACATCATGTGGAAACAGGAGAATGTGTACAAGCCACGGCACATCTGAAGCCATCAGAAGCTCAGAGACTCACAGAATGGATTTTTCTCTCCCTTCCCTGAGAAGAAACTGATCTTCCTGAAACCTTGGTTTTAGACTGTTGGCTTCTACCATTGTGAGACAATACACTTCTGATGCTTAAGCAACCCAGTTTTTGGTGCTTTGATATGACAACTTCAGGAAACATTTTCAAGGTGTTTGCGTGAAAGTGTCTGTACAAATTAATATTAAAGAAATTATTTTAATATTAAATATAACTTTAAAAATTATGGTTTCTGAGTTATCTGCAATAGAATACTTCTGTCATTCTTCCATACATCTTAGTAAAAGTTTTTAACATGGTTTATGGAAGGGACGTCAAAGATTCTGGAGAAATATTTTTTCTGTTTAAAATAAAAACTAGAAAATACAGTTTCATGTTATGTGGAAGTTTGGATCTATTTAAGTTTATGTAATTTGTTTATATCATTCTTTCTCTAAACAAGTCTCCAGATAGTGATTTTTAGAAATAGGCATTGTGCTAACACATCTTCATCTGCTGTTTTCACTGAATTCCTTTCCAAGCTCTTACATAATCAAATCTGCAGAAGAGCCTCTATTTTCTCAGTAGCTATTTCTGAAACTAAGTCAATATTGCTTTGTATATAATGATTCAAAGTTTTGTTCATTATCTTCTATTTTTAATTCCCCCCAACGTAACTGGAAGGAAATATCTTTTACATGTCTATTATTCTTTCAAAATCTTAAGTTTTATTTTTTAGCAATGAAAAAATTTTTCATTTTTAAATTATTGATTTTCCATTGTCAACAAACACCCAGCATCATTTTACTTTAGCATAATTTTTAATTAATATATCCCTTTTTATGTGGTGCTTTCAACTTATTAGTTTTTGTTTGTTTGTTTGTTTGTTTGTTTTTACTTCCCAATTTTACATAGAGTTCCCACTCAATATTTTTTGCATAAAAGCACTTGCAAGTGTTTGGTAATTTGTTCTTTGATGCTGTGGCAGCAACCATGGAGGTAATGCGTGGTAAGTAGATGTTATGGGCTGAATAATAGTCTCCAAGGATATCCAGGTATTAATCCCTGGAACCTATGCATGTTATCTTACATGGCAAGATGACTTTGCAGGTCCCAGGTTAAAGATTGAAAAATGGGGAGATTATCCTAGATTATCTGATGGGTCATGAATACAATCACAGTGCCCATATAAGAAGAAGATAGGCACAGATTTGACTACACACTGAAGAGAAGAAGGTGATATTGCAAGGCTGCTCTGGCATGGGACATGAGAAGGAGCCATGGGCCAAGGAATGCAAGGAATGCAGCTCCTGAAACTGTCATGGTCCAGACAGATTCTACTCTAGACCTTGCAGAGGATGATCCTCTCTGCCAACACTCTGGTTTGGGACTACTGGAACCATCTTAGGACTTCTAGTTTCTAGAGTGTAAGAGAATGAATTTGTTTTTACTTGAACCATCCAATTTGTGTTATTTTAATCCATCAGTCTGTGGTAATTTGTTACACTAATTAGAAAAACTAATACAGCAAGGCTCCTCAGGAGGCGACCATAGGTACTTATGAATAATATGGGAGCACCCTGAGCAGCAGACCATTGGAGCATCTGCTGTGTGTGTTCATTTGCATTAGGAAAATGGATGTGAAAGGAGATGAGGCATGTGACATGAAAGGTAAAGATGAGGTAAGGAGAACTGAGAAAGCAAGAATGGAATAATGGTCATATTATTGCTTAGACCTTATAATGGCAATCCCTCCTTATTTTTCTTCCCTCTGAGTCCCCTATGAAAACAGTTTTTATTGGCTTCTAAGAGAGTTCCTTTAAAACACAGATTTGAGTGCACTAAGAGTGTGTCACCTGGGTGCTCAAAGTGCAGTTTATTCTGTCTCTGGGGCCATGCAAATGAGCTCAGCCTAACCTAATAAAAGTGAGAGTGATAAAAGACTCCCTCTGTTACCATAAGACAGCTGCATTGGTACTTCAGAAGACCCCTCATTGTTCCTAAAAACATATGTTGACGGTAGGTGCCATCCATGGTGATGGTGCATCATTACTTGTAAGTGGATCCCCAGCTAGCAAGCAAGCATAATAGATGGGACATGGATCTAAATAATCTGGGAGGTTTGCTCAGGAACTCAAGTGTGTCAGACATAACAACTCCAAGTAATAAATAAATACATTTTAGTGGGAATATGGAAGTACTGTGTTATCTAGATGGGATTAGAACATGTTACTGAGACTCAATCTGAGCTAGTTAACCTCTCTTCAGACTTAAATATTTGAGAATAATGGATTTTTACTTGTCTAGGATCACAAAGATTCCTTCCTTAAAAGTTGCAAGGTGGAACACAATGTCTTTTTCAATCATTTCTAGGTACTAGTCAAATAATCACCAATATTGGTAGTATATTCTAAATCTGTGAAGTTAAAACAATGGAAGTAATGGGCTGCTAAGATTCTGATAAAGTATGACTAGACTAAGGTTAAGAAGCATATGCTGGTTAATGAGGAATTATTTACGTACAGAAAGATGCTTCAGCAAACTATGGAGACCAACACCCCCCCCCCCCAACACACACACACACACAAACATTTGTATAGAAAGACAATCAGGAATGTCCAATAAATTTTCCAAGAGATGCAAAGTATTTTAAATCTATAGGGCTATCCTATCTAATAAAAGAGTAATATGCAAATTGACTATACCTTTGCTACACCCACAAGCCATGCCCACCAGCCATGCTCAACAGCCTATCAGGAGCTGGGGCAGGGCTGAGGTGACCCGGGCCATATGGAGTGGAGCCAAGGTGCCCAGGGTCCTGGGAGGCTGAGGCCCAGGCAGCCAGGGCCCTTGGGGGGTAAGGCCAAGGTGGCCAGGGCCCTTGGAGGGCAGGGCCAAGGTGGCCAGGGATGTGGGGGTTGGGGCTGAGGCAGCCAGGGCCCTGGCAGGGCGGGGTTGTGGTGGCCAGTGTGCGCTGACCAGGAAGAAGGCCTAGGCTGGGGTGGTGGGGTGGAGGCCCATGCTAGCTAAGCACAAACTGGCTGGGGCTATTGCCTGGGCCAGGAAGGTAGGTATGTGGGGGGGGGGATGCCTGGCTGGGATGGAGCCAGCCATTGGCCCCATTGGAGGGTGATGGCTGGGTGCCCAAGGCCTAAAACTTTATGCCTTGGGATGGTTGGGGGAGAGTGGTCAGTAGGACATCCCTTGATGTAGGGCTCCCAGTATGTGTGAGGGGGCAGGTTGGGCTGAGGGATTACCCACCTCCTGTGCACGAATTTCATGCACCGGGCCCCTAGTGAAATATAATGTTGAAACCATCTTTACAAGTGGTAAAAAACAGTTGTATCTATGCCTGAAATTTGCATTTTTATGGACAAAAAAAAATCTCACCTGCACTATCTTCAGTTTTCTTCAATTTACAGAATCAAAGAAAATGAAAATTACAGAACCATAAAATGAAATAACTACAAAAAATAAGACAAAGCCGAACATACTATTGAAAAGACCCCCCGCAATATTTTGCTCGCTTTTAAAGACTCATATATTCTTGTGACATGTCTATTACTCATCAAACCATTCATCAAACCATTGCAACTCTTTCAAACTCTTTGAATGTCAAATTCTTGCACCATAAGAAGAAAATAACTTCCAGATCACAGGATTATAAGGTAGAATAAATAATCACTGCATATAAAAACACTTTGTTTTAGAATTTCTTTATGAAGTTCTATAAGTAAATTTTGTGTTCATAAACATTCTACATTTCTTAAGTAACATGTTGCTTTCATATCCAAAATAACAGTTTGATCAAGTTTCCCTTGAAAATGCTGGAAGTCCAATTTCCAAAAATTATCTATCAACACTATAGGGCCTATCAGTATTGTTTCTAAAAGTTACCTTAAGATTTGCAGATAACACTTTAAAAATAGAATAGTTTTTATTTTAATGATAATATGTTATGAACTATACCTCAGATGAATGTATACTAATTACAATACAGATTAATATTGAAATGTTCTCTAAATATTTTTGTTCCTGGAAACTTAAACCTATATTTTACTTATTCACTCAACAAATACATTAATGATTAATCATATATCATCTACTGCTCTAGGCATAAACACAAACAAAAACAAATACAATAATAATAAATGGTTGCTCTAGTAAAGGTTACAGTTTAGAAAGAGGACAAACAAAATCAAGTAATCAGCTGAGTGAACTATTTATAAACTAAAGTGCAGTTAAGAAATTATTTTTTTTTTAAAGTTTATGAAGGAAACTATTTTAGATAAGATAGTAAAATATCTCTGAACATTTAACATAAAAATTAGAAGATTAATAAAAATATAACCACTAATAGGGTAAAAGAAACACTTTTCTTGGATTAGGAAAAGAAAATGCAAAATATTTTAAAATAGAAAAGAGATTGTTATATTCAAGGATATGAAAACAAACAAACTCAAGTGTCTTCAATTTGGTTGTTAAGACAAATGATTAAAAGAAAGCATATGAAATCACAGAGGCAGATATGGACAAGAACATGCAAAACCTTAGTCATATTAATAAGATATTTATATTTTTGTTTATGGACAATAAAAAACCATTGAATAATTTTAAGCAGTAATATAATAACTTTTTTTAAAGATTTTCATTTAAACAACAAAACAAATTTGGGGCTACTGTGAAGAAAATGGGTTGGCAGTGTGACTGTGATTCAAGATTGCCATTAGGATCAATTGATAAAATGTAGTAGGAATAATCTAGGTATCCTATATAATAAAAGATTAATATGCAAATTGTCCCCTCAACCAGGAGTTTGACCTGGAGTTTAACCAGAGGCAGGCTGCTGGCTAACTGCCCATGGCCCCTATCCCTTAACGGGGTGGGGGGTTCTCGGAAGTGGTGCCTGCCCACCAACTACCCATGGCCCCACACCCAGCCCAACCTCACCCATGCACGAATTTGTGCACCAAGCCTCTGGGTTGATAATAATGTCTGAGACTGAAATTTGACCATTGAAGTTGAAATAAGTGGTTGAAATTAGATTGTACTATATAAGTAGAAAATATACAATTCACTTATGGAGTGAATATACTGAAGCCAGAGAAAGAAACACATCAATATTGATCTTTTCGCTTATTGACTGACATAGTTGAAATAATCTAGTACCATTTACTAACACAGGGGTGAGTGAAGGTAATACCTGTGTGTATAAATGTGAAATAAGAGATCAACTTGAACTTTCTAAAATACGAATATGGAAGCAATGTGAATTACTTAAAAATTAGTAAAGAAGACATCTTAATATGGAACATCAATTATGAAGACAATATATGCATTTGGGACATGATGACTCAAGATTGGCTCACCAATGTACCCAAGGAAGAGAAGGGAGTATATAATAGAGTATATTTGAATGCTAAGGAAAGTCTTTACAAGACTTTACAAATACAAGACTGCTTGAGTATGTAGGAAAGAGTGGGGATTACCAAAACACTGTATATATGTACTTTTAAATTTTTATTATGAAAAGTTTTACATATAAACAAAAATAGAAAGACTATGAAATAAACTTCCATGTCTTTCTAATCCAGTTTCAAGTTTTCAACATATGGATGATCTTGTTTCACTCGTACTGTCTGTGCTTTCTCTCTTTTCCCACTCCCAGCTATTATTTCAAAGAAAATACCAAAAATCTTATTATTTATTATATAAATATCCCAAGGATTGAAATGTTGAGGAAGTCAGAAAAAATAAGATCTAGACTTTCTAGAGCATAATAAGATTTGCCCAGATTAGTGCCCGGTTCTAGTTTGTTTTAAAATACTAGTAGAGTCCATGGGTGGAAGCTTAAAATTATAGAACAAATCTAAAGCAGCTACTACAATTATTTGAAAAGGTAACTGCTATTATTTATATAAAAATAACTTTTTCATTATGAAAAATAAAAATAACAAACAAATAAACAAAAAAAAGCATTGACCCATTCAGAAATAAAGATTGTGTGTATGTGTGTGAGTATGTGTGTGTATGTGTGTGTGTGTGTGAAAAAAACTACTGTCTATAGCACAAATATAGATAAAAAGGGAATTAATTATTGAATTTTCTAAAAATTTCTCTGGCTTTTCTGAGGGCTTAATTATATTAAAGTAATCCTAAAAATTTCAATTAACCTCTGTCATAATTACTTTCTTAACACTTATTATAAATTAAATTGGCATTTACTTGTATTTCATAAACATAATCACCCTTCTAAAAAGTAATTATTAGGAAATTCTTTAGTAACCTTTTAAAAGTGATTCTAATAAGGTCATATTGAGACCTTAAAGTAATGAGACATAATCATAGATATAGATATATGTAGATAAATAGCTGGGTTGATGTAGACAAAGGGGAGTTTTTATGTGTCATAGTAACAACAATAAAATATAAAGTTACTTATAGGGAAAATATACATAAAGGAATATCTGTATATTCAGGATGTATTATTATGAGGACACAGGGCATTAGTTAAGCAGTATTATTGATTTCTAAAGGCACCATTATCCTAGTTTTAATTTCTTCAGCACCTGTATTACATCTGGAAAGGAGATACAAACTTAGTCATCCTTTGTCTATGATTGGGGTTCCTGGCTGGGAACTTGGTTTTTCTTGATGATGCAGAAAGATTTTAAGGTCAAAGTTTGGTTTATTGAAGATACACTCTAAATGAGGAACAGGCCAGTTGAGAGAGATAATGGCCCTGAACTCCTGGGTTATAGGGTTTAAATGAGGGATTTTATGTGTGGAGATTTTTATTTGCATTCAGGCATGATTGACAGAAAAGGGTTGTATAACTATATTTCTTCTGTATATGCCTTTACTCATATGCATACAGAAAAATCCATTGTGTGGGTGGGGGGTGGGGGGCAACATGCAATGAAAACTTTATTGTAATTAGTCACATTGAGGTCATGTGTTTTTTTTTTTTCCTCTGAGCTTGAGCCAAGAACCAGCTGGTACTGAACTTGCTTGTTAGCAGTCTATTGGCTGCTGGGCTGCCCATAGCGAGGTGGTCTGAAGGCAATCTAGGTCCGATCCCAGTTAGAATCCCAGGGAAGGCCCACACTAGCCACTGATGTCTAACTTCCTAATACCTCAGTGTATCAGATTCATCTTATATTCTGAAGACCCTAAGGTTTTGCTACACCTTAGTTATGGTGAGACTAGCCATAGGCATAGTCAGCTAAGAATGAATCAGCATCATAAGGAATTTTAAAATTAGCCACATAGCAGTAATTTCATTAGATTTGTGATCTGGACTAATATTTAAGGAAAATGTAAACACTGATTCACTTGCAGGCATAAGTTAGATGGATATTTTTTAGTAAAAATATATAATAATAAAAGGGTAATATGCTAATTAGACCAGACTGGCCAACAGGGGAGGACTGTTGAGGGCAACCAGACCAATAGGGGATGGCATTGGGGGTGACCAGGCCAGCAGGGGAGGGCCTTTGGGGGTAACCAGGCTGGCAGGGGAGAGCAGTTAGAGGAGAGATCAGGCCAGCAGGGGAGGGCAGTTGGAAGGAAACTGGCCTGCAGGGGAAGGCAGTTGGAGGCATTAGGCAGGCAGGCAGGTGAGTGAGTGGGTAGGAGCCAGTTATCCTGGATTGCAAAAGGGATGTCTGGCTTCCAATTTAAGTCTGATCCCTAAGAGTCCAGCATTTTAGGGAGTAAAAATAATACCATCTGGCCCTAACCAGTTTGGCTCAGTGGATGGAGTGTTGGCCTGTGGACTCAAGGGTCCCAGGTTCGATTCTGGTCAAGGGAATGTACCTTGGTTCCAGGCACATCCCCAGTTGGGGGGAGTGCAGGAGGCAGCTTCTCTCTCATCAATGTTTCTAACGCTCTGAAAAAAATCAATAAAATATATTTTAAAAAATAATACCAACTGGATCAGTTGACTTCCACTTTCTTCCCCACACATACAACCCAACCAAACACCCCTTGACTCATTCCAACACCAGGGACACCTAACACACGCATACAAAAGCAGTAACGGCAGTGGCCATGCTGGAAAGCTTAGCCAGAATACTGCTTCCTAATGAGGGCGAAACATCAGCCTAGCAAAGGCCTAGGCTTTCATTCCAGCCTGAGTCACTGAGAACTCAGCAGAGCAGACCTGCAGACAGTGCAGTCACCTGTAGCAGAGAAGCAGGAGAAAAGGCATCTTGAGGGCCGTGCTCCCCAGGGAACTGAGTGATGACCCATTTCTGCCTTTCTTGGTTTTGGTGACTCCAGGGTGCCTTTGGAGTCATCTGGCTTATGGTAATATCACTTCAATCTGTCTTCATTTTACATTTCCCTCTGTGTGTTTCTCTGCTCTGCATGACTTTTACAGGGATATTTGTATTGACTTAGGGCCTATTTGGATGATCAATTCTCAGAATGCTTAATTGCATCTTCATAGACTTGATATATGGTGATATTGATTAGCTCAAGGGATTAGGATGTGAATACCCTATTTCCCCGAAAGTAAGACATCCCCCTAAAATAAGACCTACTTACAGTTTTGCCTCTCACTGTAATATAAGGCATCCCCCTGAAAATAAGACCTCCCGATAATATTTTTATTCTTGAAACTGAAAAAGCCTGGGCCACACAAGCAGTTATAAGGAAGTGGTCGATTTAATGCTGCCGCTTGTTATGTGAGGGAGCCAAAAAGGTCTGCTAGTCTGGGATGCAGCCAGCACTCACCATGCTAAAGACATGAAGAAATTTCTTCACGAAAGAAAAACAGATCAAATAATGATTCCCGCAGGAATGACGGCCTATCTCCAGACTCTTGATATTTCAATAAACAAGCCATTCAAGGACAATTTGTGCATGGAAATTAATGACTACATTGAAAATAGAATGGAGAGAAATCAGCATGGAAACTTTGTGAAACTTAAACTGCAAGAGGTTGTGACTTGGGTGAAGAATTCATGGGAGAAAATCACTGACAGTTGCATTGCAAATGCACTACAAGCAGGCTACCTTTACAAGAAGTTCCCATTTAAGGACAGTGCTATTGCTAAACATGAGAGATTTGATCCACTAATTCTGAAAGAAATGGAGTCACAAGAAATTCATTGGAAATTCAAGGTTTGGATTGTTATGATGATGTTCCAGAAGATGATGACATGACTGTCACTGAATAAATCTTACTTTGTGTTCATACCAGTAAATATCAGTATCAGTAAATGTACCATAGATTGTTGTACATGGAAATAATGGTAGTAACAAGAAATTCTTGATACCATAGGATTCACAGTTTGTCTGGTTATGCTGGTTTGTGATGACAACTACTACTGTATCGTATACAGGTAATAAATTTCCTTGTTTTGTTGTTCAACAATAAATGTGTACCATATTCTTCTTCATGGAAAAATAAGACATCCCCTGAAAATAAGACCTAACACATCTTTGGGAGCAAAAGTTAATATAAGACACTGTCTTTTTTCGGGCAAACAGGGTATATAGTTTTTGGAGGTAATCATTCACACTAGCACACTGAGGAAAATATTGTTTACATCCATAACTACTATATTTCTACACAATATACAGAATACTAAAGCTTGCCCTCTGGGGAAAATTCACAGAAGATGAGAAAGTCAATAACTGCTATTAATTTCTTTCACATGTACAACTCTGCTCCAGTTTCTGCATACTTTTAATTGCTCCTTGATGGCTTCACTTTGTTGTATTTTGTTTGTTTTACTATTTTGTCCAAAATTTATAAGTGTTATTTGTGGTACGTTTTCTCTTAAAGAAGCTATTCCTCTATTACTAAAAGACAAAAGCCCCTGAACCCATTAAATTTGGTTCTCTCGATATGCAAATATACAAAATTTTATCTGTCTAAAAACATCATTAGAAGCCCCCAGAAGACTTCTGCAAAGATAGATTCTGTGTCCCCATTCCAGACTGAATGAAACAAAATCTGCACTTTGACCGGATCACCAGTTGAATCTTGGCACATTAACATTTGATTGCTATTGTTCATTAGAATACACTTTCTCCTTGCCATGTAGCCATGCTCTCCAACAGGAATTAGGGTTCTCAAGTGCCTTGGGGTAAAAGAGGAACATTTGTTATGTCTGCATATATAGCAGGGATAAATAAAATTTTAAAAATGGGGGACAAATTTAGATCATTACAGATTATGTTCTGTTTGTTATCACAAAGTAGTTTGAACTAACTATATGTGGCCTTAAATTGTATTGCCTTCCCATACTATTTAAATGTTTTCCTCATTACATATATTTCAAATGTTTTAAGATTTTCAATCTATTTTCATAGTATAGGAGTAAAATTAACTATTATTACAAAGACTCCTAGAATTTTTAACTTATAAACAACCATGGAATGACTTTCTTATATAGTTTATAAAGTGACATACTAGTAGAGCTTTTAAGAACATGATTGTGATTTTATTTCTGCTTTTCTTTGAAATTTACACACATAAATTACCAATTTATAGCAGTTCACTTTTGCTTTATTATAATACTAGAGGCCAGGTGCATGAAAATTCATGCACTGGACGGGAGGCTCACAGCCCAGCCTGTCCCCTCTCACAGTCCCGGAGCCCTCAAGGGCAGGAGGCAGCCCGGTGGTCAGGGGAAGGCGATACTCTCATCACACCTCTGCTGCTGCCACTGCTGGCAACACAAGCCTCAGCTGGCCCTCGTTACCTGAGCCTCTGCAGCCCTGGGCAGCTGGGCAGCCACCATTCAAGGCTTGCCTGCACCTCACCTCGGGCCAGTCCTGGGTAGCTGGGGTACTGTGAGGACTGAGGGACTCCAGAGGCAAGCACACAGAGTGGCCAAACCCACCTGGGGGTGCCACACACCTGCTGTCCTGACAGGGCTGAGGGGACTGGGCACCCCCAGCTTGGGTCTGTAGGTACCACCATATTTGAGGGTGTGGCAGTCAATTAGCATATTCTCTATTAGATAGGATTAGAGGCCTGATGCATGAAATTTGTGAAAGGGGCTCAGCCCTCACAGCCCCGGCTTCATCTGGAAGGTTGTCCAGAGGTCATCCAGATGTCCAGAAGATGGCTGGTTGACCCCGTCTAATTAGCATATTACCTTTTTATTAGTATAGATGGTGAAGAGCTCAAATTGTAATAAATAAAACCCTCCTAGGGTAGAATTAAAATGTTCAGTGATTTGCTTTTGAGGAATATAAAGTGAGTCTTGAGCTACTCAAATACCTGTACATTTCAAAATTGATTTGAGATACTGAAGAAGAGTTCAGTTAAAAGAGAAAGACCAAATTGTTTCATCAGAAACAAAAGGTAGGATGACTACCAAGATCCTGACTCAATTTCATTATGAGTCGCAGCGCCCTTAGGTTGTGTTGACCGTGTTCACTTTAATAGACCATAATAATCAGTTTAGCAAGTTATGAAAAATCATCCATTACCAGTGCTATATTTAATTACACAATTGAATTAGTTGTCTAAAACTGGTTCACACATTCTTCATGAGGTAAACCATCTAAATATTTCCTTGGGTTACAGTAAGTACATATTTATTTCACAATCTTTCATTTCATAGATTTGATACATTTATTGAAGTATAACTGATATACAAAAAACTGCACATATTTAATGTATACAGTTTGATGAGTTTGGACATATATAAATACCCACAATACAATGATGGTTATAGATGTATCCAACAGCTTTCAGGGTTTCCTAGGTTCCTTTGTGTTTCAAGGGTATATGTGTGTATGGGCGGGAGGGAATATGTTTGTTTTTTTGTGGCAAGGATACTTAACGTGCGATCTATGTTAACACATTTTAAAGTGAACACACTACAGTACTGTTAACTGCAGGCATTGTATTGTACAGCACATCTCTGAAACTCATTTATTTTGCATAACTGAAACTAAAACCACTGTATAAAATCTCCACATTTGTCTCATTGACCCCATAGTCCTGGTAGCCACTTCTTACATTATCTGCATTTATAAGTCTGATTATTCTAGATACCTTATGTAAATGGAATCAGGCAGCATTTCTCTCTGTGACTGGCTTATTCAGGTTAATATAATGTTCTCAGGTTCATCCATGTTGTTGCAAAAGGCAGGATTTCCTTTTTCTTTTAAGGCTGACTACTATTCAGCACATATTCACTTTACAATATCCACAGGATAATTAGAATTAAATTTCTGAAAGAGAATGGTTTTATATTACTTTTATTTAATGATTACATTAGATTAAAACGTGAACACAAATTTGTATTCTTAATTGTCATTGCGATTAAAAGAAAAGCTATTGGGAAAGATACATTTCCCATAATACATTTAGTGGCATTTCTTATTTTAGATAGATGACACTTGGGTAATTAAGAGATCATTAAATTCAAAGTTTAGAATGCAGAAATATCCTCATTAAGTTACTATTAATGGCCCGTTATTTTTTACTGTGTAGCTATATTTGGAAACCAGAGCAGACACTGTTACTATCATCAGAGGACGCTCACAAACAAGTGGCTAGATAAGGATGGATGCAACACTGATGTTAAAATATTGATAGGCTTCTCCTTTGTGTGAGAGTATAGAATATTGACTTAAAAGAGAGAACTGTCACTATTGAATCCTCTCCAAAGAGAAGTATTTAAGTTAATGTTTATTATTTCATCTACAAATATTTACAGGTCTGAAATCTGCAATTTGCAGCTTGAAATGAAAATAGAAATCAACACACAATAACAAGTCCAGATTTTTATGATGATCATTACGTCGCCTTTTTTTTCCGGCTGGCAGGATGCTGCAGTGTTGTTAGCCTGCCTGAGCTGCCGATCCTGCTCCTCTTTGCCGATCATTATTTTATCTTATTTGGTAAATCCCGATGACAGTTTTATTGCAGGCTGCAAGCAGAATTGATCTTCGCTCAGTTTACTTGGGCGATCTTCTCACAGGATACAGCTATTCCCTGATAAATGGGAACTTTGAAGAGAAACAAAATTAAATGCAACCTTGGCCAATGTTATCTTTCTCAGTAGCAATCTCTTCTCTCAGTAGGTAAAATCTCCCCTTAGAGTGGCATATTCACTAAAAATAAGATAATTTAGAGTGAAAATTATATGAAAAATCAAATTATTTACTTGTACAATCTCAGAATGATTTCAAATGTCCTCATTTTATTTTGAATTTCCCATTTGAAAACCAGTCCATGGGACAGTAAATATACATCCTGGGCACCACAGAGCCTGCTGGACAATCTGCTCACTTCAAAGGAGAATTACTTCCCTTACATTAATTGCAATGTGTTTGAAAAAAGGGTTTATGTATTATTTTTTCCATGTGATATTTAGTCAAATGTGTGCTTACACTGTTATAGGAACTATATTAATAATTAAAGATATAATGCCCTTGGTCTCAAAGACTAATGAACAGATATATTTATGCATCAACGTGATAAATGCTTTAGAAGACATATGAATACTTTGCTGTATATTCCTGCTCAAGCATGTAACCAAGGAAAGAAAGGCAGGGGCAGCTTCCTAGAGAGTATGGTGGCCTCGTGAAGCCAAACACGTGAGTGGGTCTGGTGAAGACCAATGTTTCGGGTGGAGGCTCAGGTTAAAGCCTCAGTGAGGCCTGAGGCACCATAATAGGTCTCAGTAAGGAAGGCACCGGGCTCATTCAATGGAAGGGTCATTTGTGCCTGCACTGAGTTAGTAATAATAAAAGTGAAATTAAGGGATGATATTGAAGAGATATTAAGACATGGAAATGATAGAATTTAGTAAATGGAGGCAGGGAATTCATCAGAAGTAGCCACAAATAGCTCAGTTTCTTAGCTTCAGCAATTTGATAGATGGAATCTCATTCAATAAACCCAGGACTGGCCCAAGGCACAGGATGTGTGAGTGGAAGATGATGTCAACAGTTGGGAAACACATGGGGGGAATCATTTAACATGCACTTGTACCATAAGTTCAAGTATGACACCCAAACAGAAAATAGATATAAGCACTCCATTTGAATATAGATGGTAATTTAAACAATGAGGTAGTGAATAATAGATAGTTATTAGGAGGGGCGTCTAGAAAGCCACAAAATGCAGCGTGGGCCTGAGAAACGATTGGCTCCATGAAGGACTATGGACAGGAGAGCAGAAGTGGAGGCTATTCGAGCAGATGAAAGGAAATATATTTTAGGAAGAAATGGATGGTCAGTCAGGATCAAGAAGGCAAAAGTGACAGACACAAATTTGATAAATTGAAGGGAAATTAATAAAGCAATAATTCAAAAAGGTGCAGGCCATATGCAGGAAAACAGAAGAGGTGTTGCAGTATCCAGGGTTACTTTTTAACATTCATGTTCTGCTTTTTAAAGGGGCAAGTGGAGGAAGCAGTTACCTTAATTGAAGGAAGGCTGCCTGACAGAGCCTGTGACTCCCACCAGATCTTCACTGACCCTGATGAGTTCGATATAAAGTGAGTGCTTTAGAAGAGAACCAATTACAGTGACTTGAAAAGTGAATATAGATAATGGTCTTAATTAGCTGTTTCTAGGAAAGTCCAATCAATGAATGAAAGACGCAATGGAAAGTTATAAAAATAAGCAGCGAATTTGACAAATGGAAGCAAGGCTATATCAAGAAGTACACTTTCCTTCTCTATTATTATTTAAAGGTCAATATAACCAAGTAAACAAACCAATACTTTACTACAGAATGGATAAAGATAATATGGTTTTCTTGATTTCCTTTATGTTTCCTTGATGTCAGAGCACAATAACAGGAGGGACATTAAGAGAGCAAAACAAAAGGACCAAGGCAAAAACTATTTTAGATTGCTACCTGATTCTGAATACCATAAACTTTCACAAAAGTCAACTAAGTAAATCTTTTATAGTTTTCAGTCCACCTTGACCTGTTATAATTGTGTCATTTATTTTCATTGGTATTGCATTATAGGGAATGGATAAAATTACTAATAGTATTACACATACACATCTCTTATCTAATAAAGAGGGAATATGCTTATTGACCCTCATGCCATCACAAAGATGGCAGCGCCCACAGCCAATAAGGAGGGAATATGCTAATTAACTGTCCCTCCCCCAAATATGGCAGTTCCCACAGTCAATAAGGAAGAAATATACTAATTGATTACCACACCTTCAAAGATGGTGGCACCCACAGCCACTAGATGGTGGCACCCAGTCCCCTCAGCCCTGCTGTGGCAGCAGCCACACAACAAGACCGGGCCTGCCCTAGTGGGTCTAGCCTCTCCATGCACCTGCATCTAGAGTCCCCCAATTCCCTCAGCCCCCCAGCCACCCAGGGCTGGCCTGAGGCACAGGCAAGCCTCAGATGGCAGCTGCCCAGCTGCCCAGAACCACCCAATCCTCATGTAACCAGGGCTAGCTGAGGTTTGTGCTGCCGGCAGTGGCAGCAGCAAATGTATGATGGGGGCGTCACCCTCCCTTGATTGCCAGGTCGACTCCTGCCCCTGAGGGCTCGTAGACTGTGAGAAAGGAGCAGACTCAGCAGAGGGACCCCACTCCAGTGCATAAATTTTCATGGGCCCTCTAATACACACACACACACACCACACCACACCTTCGCATAGCTATTGTTATGCTATTATGATAGAATTTAGCTTAGCTTAGTAAAAATGTAAAAAACTTTCAATAATTTAGATAACATTGACTTTCCAATTCAGTTGAATAATCACTTATTTTAATCAAAGTGCTTTTAAGTGAGGTTATTTATAAAGAGGAAAATAAAGCAGTACAACTGGAAGAATTCATATTAGAAGAATTTATTAGAATGTCTTTGCTTTTCTCACCTAATGATCTAAGTCACATGTTGTTTTCCAGTTTTAAACAATTTCTCAAAGAGAAGCTAGGAAGTGTTCACATATATGTAAAACACTTTACATAATTTGTCTTACATCATAAAATAGTTTCTATTATTCTTATTTTTATTATCAATATTATGATCCTATTTTCCTATACTAGGACAAATTGATATCATTGACTTATCAACAGAAGTAAACTTACAGAAGCTGCATTTGATATTCTTTCCAATTATTTTGTTTTTTAAAAGGAATGTGGATTTGGGGCCTCTATTGCATAGAGAGAAGTTTGAATAAGAGCATCTAGGACCTTTCCACGCAGATTAATTTTATAAAAGATGTCAGCATATTCACAGTATCCCTTTCCTACGTATGGCTACTTACAATGGAAATGGAGGGCAGAATCTAGTGATAATGATGTGGCATGTGAGAATTTATGGAGAGACCCCATTGCTTCCAAAGATAATGACTACTTAAGAAGATGAAGAGGGTGTACAGGTACCAATTCATTTATCTACATAAGTGATCTTGCTTCTATTCATCCATCCATCCATCTATCCAACAATCCATTAATCCATCCATCCATAACCCATTTATTATACAAGTTCTAGAGCATGAAATAGTATGAAAGAAAAAACAGATAAAGTGATTCATTTCTCACAGGTACAATCTGCCTAGAAAGTGGATATATAGTCAAAAAGATAAATATTACTAGTATCTACACTAATAAAAGAGAAAAATGCTAATTGACCATACCTCCACTCTGCCCACAGCCAATCAGGAGTGTTATGCAAATTAACCTGGCAAATATGGTGGGTAAATTTGCATATATAGGTGGCTGGTGGTTGGCAGCACCCTAAGCCACTGGGCAAAGAGGCTAGACCCAACAGAGACCTGCCATCAGGATCAAGGGTTATCAGAACAGGAAGAGTCAATATCCAAGATCACCATCACAATCCAAACTGGACAGCCAGAGCTGAGACCCATCCTCAAGATCATGGGGAGAAAAGAACATGCAGAGCCAAGAATGGCCATGGAGGTCATGAGACAAATAGAACAGGCAGAGCCGAGACCCACCATTGAGGTCACGTGGCGAATAGGACAGGCAGAACTGAGACAGACAGACCCGTCATTGCAATCACCAGTCAAACAGGACAAGCAGAGCCGAGACCCATGATTGCTATCACGGGGCAAACAAGACAAGCAGAGCAGCTCCTTAATCTCAGGTGAAGAAGGCGCTCCACTGACCAACCTGCATTAGGGACCTATTTGGGCATGGTGCAGAGTCCAGGGCCTCTAGTCTGTAGCCATGGGAAGTCTCCCTCTCCCCAGAGTTAGGCACCAGCCCAGGTCTACCCAGTGGCCTGGTCCTGACAGTAGGGGTAAGTTCCTACAGGATGGGGTTTGATCCCCACACATTAGCAGTAGGAGACCAGTGCCTTTGTTATTGCTGTATGTCTAGGTTTTAATTGGACAAATGCCCACAGGCCCCAGTGGCCAATTTAGCAAAATCTTTTAGGAGGATCTTAAATCTTTCTGTCTGGGTTTACTCAAATTACTTCAATGCTACTCACCCCTCTGTAAAGGCACAGACCAAGTGAGGACCTTAAATAAAAATCAGAGGTCCCCAGCAATGGTGGGCCTCTCTCATCACAAGACATTTAGACTGGATGGCCTTTGAGTATTTATCTAGGCACCATGATAGAGAAACACAAGCTCAAGTCATGATCTCTACCCTTAAAAAATTCACAATCTTATTAGAGGGAGTGAATGATAAAAGTGCACTAATAACATCAGAATGAAAGGCAACAATACAGAGAGGAACAGAGGCAATTGCTAGGATGATTTTCCTATAATTAGTACAAAGAGTAAATTTGCATTGGAAGTAGCTGCTTCATGAGGGCCTTCCAATTTTAAAGGAAGCTGAGTTCCACATGAATTGTGTCCTATGAGGCACAGGACAAGGGAGGCCCTAAGTGTACTATGCTTTGATATTTGAGTCATTCTTTATTGTTCAATGTAATTTATTTCTGTATGTCTCAGTTTTGTAATAGTTAAATTACTAGAATAATACATCTTGCTATAAAATATTACTAGAAGATCAAATGATCAGGTGAGATTTATTGTTATTTTCTATAAATGAACACAATCTCTGATATGCTAAAGTGATAGGTATTATAGAAATATTCAGATAGAGAGACCTAGAAGAGACCTTGATGTCTAGAGGCTTGATTACAAGTGAGGCTAACTATCACAATCCAAATTTATTGCTTAAAAAAAAGGCAGGGAGCCAACTAGAAACTGAACCAAATATAAGCCCTTGAAGGGCAAATTTAAATTGGATAAGCTTTGCTATTACAAGTGCAGGAAAAAAAATTCAGATGCAAGAATGAAAACCACATCCCATCCTCTAAGTAGCTGTTAAAGAAAAAGAATGGTATACTATGAAAATACTTAATACAGATTGTAAGGACATTTGTTCAAAGAGGACTTCCTAGAGTAGATGATATTTCAGTTATTTTTTTTTAAATGTGAAGAGGTTAGCTAGGTAAGGAAAATGTATAGAGGGTCCCGAATTGCACAAGGTGCAGGCAGGGCTGAGTGACCCTCCCTTTTGTGCACCGAGCCTCTAGTATATAATAATCTTATGTGAGACTGTGAAATGAACAAATTTAACATTGTAAGTAAATGAAATCTTTTCACAAAAAATGGAATCTAAGATAAGAATTACCAGAAGAAAATTGATAGTCTTATGTGAGGAAAATATTTCAGGAAAAATAAACATGTATATGTGTTAAGGGAAAAGATACTTAATCTGGCATACTTAAAGATTGTAGTTTTCTCTTATTTTTCTTTGTTTTTAAACAACATTTTTTTCTCCAAAGAAAGTTTTAAATGCTTTTGTGCTACTAGTGTAGCTCTTTAGATCTCTATATTCCGCTTCAATTTTTAGCATTGAAAATGAATTATTATGGTTAATGAAAATTTGGCTTTAGAGCCAGAAAATTAACCAGTGAGCATGGTAAATCTTGGCATCATATGTTGCTCCAGTTTTTGAAAGGTGAACTCATGGGCAAAGAACTGATTACCCATAAAAAGTTATGAGCATTTAGAGCTTCGTGGATACAAGGCTTGATAGTCACACAGACAAATGACTGAAACATATAAAATGTATACTTTAAAAAAATTATGACAGCACTGTGGCAAAGGCCAATTATATGCTAATTTAAAAAAGACTATGCAATCTATCAAAATATATATACATATATGTTAGAGGCTCGGTGCATTAAATTCATGCATGGGGGTGGGGGTGATCCTCAGCCCAGCCGACACCCTCTCCAATCTGGGACCCCTTGAGGGATGTCCAACTGCCTGTTTAGGCCTGATCCCAGTAAGAGCGGGCCTATACAAGCAGTTGGACATCCTTCTCACAATCCAGGACTGCTGGCTCCAAACTGCTCACCTGCTTGCCTCCCTGATTGCCCCTTACTGCTTCTGCCTGCCAGCTTGATCACCCACTAACCACTACCCTACCAGCTTAATTGATGTCTAATTGCTTCCCTGCCAGCCTGTTTGCACCCAACTTCCCTCCTTTGCCGGCCTGGTCACCCCTAACTGCTTTCCCCTGCAGGCTTGATCTTCCCTATCTGCCTACCCTTGCAGGCCTGCTCCCTCCCAACTGCCCTCCCCTGCTGGCCTGATAGCCCACAACTGTCCTCCTTTGCAGGCCTGGAACCTCCCAACAGCCCTCCCCTGCTGGCCATCTTGTGGGGTGGCCATCATGTGTCCACATGGGTACAGGATCTTTGACCACATGGGGGCAGCCTTCTTGTGTACTGGAGTGATGGTCAATCTGTGTATTACTCTTTTATTAGATAGGATAGAGGCCTGGTGCATGGGGGGGGGGGCAGCTGGTTTGCCCTGAAGGGTGTCCTGGATCAGGGTGGGGGTTCTCTTGGGGCATGGGGCAGCCTGGGAGAGGGGCCTGTGGTGGTTTGCAGGACAGCCACACCCCTCCCCCTCAAGATCCAAGCAGAGGCCCAGGGATCTGGGATTAATTTATGTTCTACAATTAAAACTGTAGCCTGGAGTGGAGCCAAGCCTTCTGCTGCTTCGTGGAGACATCCATTTCTGTTTGGGTTTATTTAAATTCTATAATTGAAACTTTGTAGCCTAGAATGAAGGCCTAGGTGCTAGAGCTGTAGACACTTGGCTTCCTCCATCACCTGGGCAACCCTAGCCTCTGCTCTCTCCAGCTCCGTAGCTGCTGCCATTTCTGTTGGAGCATATCTTCTATAATTGAAACTTTGTAGCATTGAGTGGAGGCCTAGGCTGGCAAGGGGAGGCGGAAAGCTTGGATTCCTCCATTGCCGGGGAAACCTAAGCCCCACTCCTGCTCTCAGTGGCCACAGACATCTTGGTTGGGGTTTATTTGCATAATTTGCTCCTGATGGGCATGCCTGTGGGCATGGCCTGATCAGAGGTACAGTCAATTTGCATATTACTCTTTTATTAGATAGCATATATATATATATATATATATATATATATATATATATATATATATGAAATCTTGGAAGATTTGATGCAGATCATTTCTAAATTATAGTGAAACTGAATTTTAAATTAGAGTATTTAAAAATAAATTATTGGTGCTGTTCCTATCACAAATTTTGCATTTCCTGAGAACATGACATATGAAAAATGAAAACAGATGATATTTAGCATTGAAATGCTAGTTTATGTTCTGATTTATAATAGGATTTTAAAATAAATGTTTATTAGTAGAAATTTTTATTTAATGCTACCTTTTTATTCTTAAAATTTTAAAGCAACAAAATAAAATGAAACTATTAATTTATGAACTTCTTGGTTTAATAAAAACATTCAGGAAATTAAAATATATAATTAAATTTTATTGAAATGTATGAGACCAATCTATTGTGATGATTAGGATACAAGCAATAAATGCAGGCTATTCTCGTGGTACCTTGCATAGATGTGCCTTGCTTTTAACCTTTGGAAAGATGCAGCAATGCATAAATCACAACAACATTTTGAAGGTTAAAGTAAAAAATATTCAAGCCTTAAAGGATTGGATGATATCAAATTGCCTTTTGGTCTCCAAAGCTTTAGACTTACTATAAGCTAAAGCTTACAAAAGAGTAAATCATTTAACCTAAATATAATTGATAGTTTTTATAAACATAGATTAATTTGAAGTGATATATAACTTAATGAGGATTACTTTCTTTGTGAAATGTATTGATCTCAATGTTGGAAAATATCAGAAATATACACTCTTTGTCTAACATGGTCAGACTTTAGGTTGTTTTCAATCAATATTCTTATATTAAAATATAATCCTACCTTCTAATTTTACAATATTGTCAGGTATGAAGAAAGAGTCTATTTAGTGGCTTATAAGGTTCAGACAGACAATATTGGTAAGACTTATGATTTGAAAGAAAATTCAATCCAGTATAATTTTAAAATGAACAATAATCCAAAATAAAAAGTTTGAGATAAATCATAAGACATTAAGTCATCAATGTCACTATCATTGGATTTAGAAGAAACAAAAAACACACCTATACATGTAATATCAAAACATGGAAGATATGTGAATCAAAGTGAATGTGATAATGAATCATTTACTAGATAAATATGGTTTTTTGTGGGTTTGTTTTTTTGTTTTATCATTGCAAGGAGAAGTAAAGTTTCTTTACTTCTGTATTCAAACTTCCTATAGCATTTACTTAAGATTTATTTTTTATTTTTTAATTTATAAATATATTTAGAAAAGCTTTGTTAAATTTGTTGCCTTTAAACTTCACTTGCAAATACTTATGTTGTGATATTCAACATATCATTACCTCTTTACCAAAAGTGAAATAAAAAATAAAAATCTCTGTATACCTGAATAAATAACATTTAAATATGCATGCTATTATATAAATGCACTTACATCACATACTTACACACATATATATATATATATATTAATTTTTTTCTTTATTGTTCAGTTTATTAATTACATTGTTTCCCCTTTTTTATCCCCCTATATCTTCCCTCTACCCTGTACCTATCCCACCCTCAACCCTCACCTACCCTCCCCAATGTCCTCTCCCATTGTTGCAAGATTTTTTTCCACTCTCTTGCTGTACTTCCCACAACCCTTTTCTCCCCAAGAATTGTCAGTCTATTCCCTCTCTATGTCCATGTTTCTGTTATAGTCACCAGTTTATCTTGTTCATCAGCCTATCAATTCACTTGAGTTTTATGTTCATTTGTTGATAGATGTGTATTTGTTGTTCATAATTTATATTTTTACCTTTTTCTTCTTCCTCTTCTTAAAAAATATCTTTCAGCATTTCATATAATACTGGTTTGGTGGTGATGAACTCCTTTAGCTTTTTCTTATCTGCGAAGCACTTTATCTGATCCTCAATTCTGAATGATAGCTTTGCTGGATAGAGTAATCTTGGTTGTAGATTCTTGCTATTCATTATTTTGAATATTTCTTGTCACTCCCGTCTGGCCTGCATCATTTCTGTTGAGAAATCCACTGACAATCGTATGGGTGTTCGCCTGTAGGTAACCAACTGTTTTTCTCTTGCTGCTTTTAATATTCTCTTTATCTTTTGCTCTTGGCATTTTAATTATGATATGTCTTGGTGTGGTTCTCTTTAGATTCCTATATTTTGGGGTTCTGTGTACTTCTTGGGCTTTTAAGTCAGTTTCTTTCACCAGGTGTGGGAAGTTTTCAGTCACTATTTCTTCAAGTAGGTTTTCATTAACTTGCTCTCTCTCTTTTTCTGGCACCCCAATAATTCGGATGTTGGCATGCTTGAGGTTGTCCCAGAGGCCCCTTACGCTATCTTCAATTATCTGAATTCTTTTTGTTTCTTGCTTTTCCAGCTGAGTGGATTTTGCTTCTTTGTATTTCAAATCTTTGACTTGGTTCTTGTGGCTCTCTGGACTGCTTCTAGGACTTTGTGTAATATTTTTTATTTCAGTCTGTGTAAGTTTGATTTCTGGTTGGTCCTTTTTTTTTTATCCGTGAGGGTCTGGTTCGTATCCTCAGAGCTCTTGTTCATTTCCTTGAGGGGTCTCATTCATTTCCTTGTAATTCTCATTCATTTCCTTGTAATTCTCATTCATTTTCTGGTTGGTCTTGTTTATTTCCTGGTAATTCTCATTAAGTTGATCGGCCTTTTGCAGGAGCCTCTTGAAAAGCCTTATAACCGTGGTTTTGAACTCTATGTCTTGTCATCTTTTCTCCTCCATTTCTTTCACACCTGCTTTCTTTCCATGTCTCTGCATGGTGGCTGCTTTATGTGGTGGATATCCTCAAAGGGACAGTGGCTCAGCCTCCCCAGTTACCTGAAGTGGGTGCTCTTACTGCAATCCTTTATGGGTTGTATTCAGTATTTTTGAATTTAAACCCAGCTTGTTGTTGTTAGCCCTAGGAGGTTTTGGCCTCCAGGCCTATTGGCTGTGAAGGGAGACTGTGTTCAGGTTGGATGGGTGGAGTCTCTGAGCTGTGCAGGCAGCGTCAGCTTCAGCTGCGTCCTATGAGGTGCGCGCGAGCGCGGGTCTCTGTTGGATGGGGATGGCTGCAGGCACCTCCAAGAGAAAGCCGCTAGTCTCTTCCCCTTGCCAGACCACTCCGCCTTTCCCCAAATGTGCCTGCACACCAAAAGTCTAGCCCAGGATTGTAAAATAAATGGTTTCCGGAAGCAGGAGACAAGTTTCCAGGGGGCAAGTCGGGGGTTTGCGCGACCCTTTCATGGAAACTTGCAGTTCAGGAGCCTCTGCCGCGCCCCGCTTCCAGGGTGCGTCCCCCGGACCTCGGCGGACCTCGCCTGGCGCTGGAGGATCCGGGCAGTGGGACGGACCTTGCCTGGCGCTGGGGAATCCGGGCAGTGGGACCGGGGGTGTTGCTCCAGCCCCAGCCCGCGCGTGCGTGACCAGGATAGCTCCTAACCTGTTTCCATCTGAAAGGCTGCGCTCCTGCTGCTCCTGAGTCTCAGTGTCCCACCTCCACTCCAGTTAGTGGAGTTTTCATTCAGCCAGCTTTCTGGCGATTCTGGGTGCTGTCTGTTCTGCTGTTATGTTGTAGTTCCTAAATCGTTGCGCGGGGCAGAACAATAGGTGTTCACCTATGCCACCATCTTGGTGTTCTCCTCCTTACACATATATTTTTAAAAAGACAGTATTAAGACATAATCAGGGGAATCAAACTGACAATATTAGAATTCTGGTTCCCTCACTCAGTAGCTTAAGTGATACGTAGGACAAAATAGGTAAACTGCTTGCTTCAATTTCCTCATGTTTTAAATAGCAGAAATATTAGCAACTACTTCTCATTATTGTCAGAATTAATAGTACAAATCAGAAGAAAATGTATTTATATATGTATGGCAATAAATAAGGAAAAACTCAATATTTAGTAGCTATTTTAATCTATATATATAAAAGCTTAATATGCAGTGTCCCCTCAGGATTTCGACCAACCAAGAGTTTGATCACTAACTGTGATGTGTTCTGACCACCGGGGGCAGCACAGAACAAAGGAATGTCCGGGCTGGCAGTGAGCAGCTGCTAGGGACCCAAACTGGCACAAATTTCAAGCACTGGGCCTCTAGTACATAAATAAATAACTAGAAGTAAAGCTTTACTGATGACTTTCAATTCAATTAATTTTCTAAAAAGCAAAGAGCTATATAGAAAATCTAAAAAGTATTTTAAAGTTAGGAGAAGAAAGGGAATGATTATATCTTTCATTATAATACCGTGATGCCACTAAGACCCTTGCTATATATTTATAAATATTAATCTTTCTAGGATATTCATAGTAAAGATTAAAAAGAATTAGCTAATCATTAATATTCAGATCTTATGTGTAATACTAGAGGCCCAATGCATGAAGTTTGTGCACAGGGAGGGGGTGTCCTTCAGCCCAGCCTGTATACATCCTTGAGGGATGCCGACTGCCAGTTAAGGATGTCCTACCAGGCAGTCGGACATTCCTCTCATAACCCAGGACTGCTGGCTCCCATCTGCTCACCTGCCTGCCTTCCTGATTGCCCCAAATTACTTCTGCCTACCAGCCTGATTACCCCCTAACCACTACCCTGCCAGCTTGATTGATGCCTAACTGCTCCCCTGTCAGCCTATTTGCCCCTAATTATCCACCTCTGCAGGCCTAGTCACCCCTAACTGCCCTCCCCTGGAGGCCTGGTCACCCCCAACTTCCCTCCTCTGCCAGCCTGGTCACCTCTACCTGCCCTCCTCTGCAGGCTTGATCACCCCAACTACCCTCCCTTGCTGGCCTGATCCCTTCCAACTGTGCTGCCTTGTTCACCATCTTGTGGTGGCCATCTTATTTTCAAATGGGGACAGCCATCTTTAACCACATGGGGCCCTCTTGTGTATTGGAATGATTGTCAATTTGCATATTAGATAGGATAGAGGCCTGGTACATGAGTGGAGGCAAGCTGGTTTGCCCTGAATGGTGTCCTAGATCAGGATGGGGGTCCCCTTGGGGCATGGGTGACCTGGGTGAGGGCACTGTGGTGGTTTGCAGGCATACTATGCCCCCTGGTGACCCAAGTGGAGATCCTGGTATCTGGGATTTATTTATCTTCTAAGATTAAAACTTTGTAGCCTTGAGCAGAGGCCTGGGCTGGCCAGGATGCACAGGCAGCTTGGCTTCCTCTATTGCCAGGGAAACCCAAACCTCTTGTTCACTCCATGGCCACAGCCATTTTGGTTGAGTTAATTTGCATGACTCGCTCCTGATTGGCTGGTGCACATGATTGTGGGTTTATCATAGATACGGTCAAGTTGCATATTATTTTTTTATTAGATAGGGTAATATAAATTTTGAAAAACAGCCTTTTTCTGATTATTTAAATAAACTATTACATTTAAAGTGTTCATTCAAATTGGGAGCTACAAATCTCTGAACTTCATCACTCCTGATTTCAGGAAACTGTCACCAACAGTGAGATCCTTGAGGCCAAGGGTAAAGTTTGCATAATTACCAGCTTATAGATTACCTAAGCACACATAGGTGACCGATAAATGTGTGCTAAGTGAACTGAGTGGTTAATTAGAAAGCCATCAAATGTATATATAATCACTAGTATTTTCAAATATATTGCAAATGAAAGACACTGGGCAAGCTTCCAAATATTAGTTGAACCTCTCTTATGTATAATTATTCTAAGTTGAGTAATTCTGCTTCATCATTGATTTAAATAATTCTTTATGCTTTTCTCAAGCATCCTATGGCATAATTTGAATAGAGATGATACCCCATTTGAGATTGATTATTTATAGTTAAATATTTCCATAATCTTATTGCCTCTAGTAATGGCAATGCTATTCAGAACAGTTTCTGATTAACGCTAGCTCTAGAATATAATTACTGTAGTATAATCCTATGAAATAAAAGGGTAATATGCAAATTGACCCTAATGGCAGAATGACCAGTCACTATGATGTGCACTGACCACCAGGGGGTAGATGCACAACTCAGGACCTGCCCCTTGATGGTCAGTGCTCTCCTGCAGGGGGAGCTCTGCTCAGCCACAAGCTGGGCTGCCAGCTGCCAGTGCAGTGATGGTAGCAGGAGCCTTTCCTGCCTCCTCAGTAGCACTAATGATGTCCAACTTAGAGTTATACCCACTCTCTGTGGGGAGCGGACCTAAGCTGTCAGTCAGACATCCCCAGAGAGCTTCTGGGCTGCCAGAGGAATGTCTGACTTCCAGCTTAGGCCCCATCCCCCAGGGAGCAAGCATAAACCAGCCGTTGGACATCTGACGAAGGGTTCCAGATTGTGAGAGGTTGTAGGCCAGGCTGAGGGAACCCCCTCCCACTGCTGAGTGCAGGCATGCACTGGGCCTCTAGTATAATATAATTACTAGTCTGCAGTGTTCTCAACATGTGTACCAGTGGTAATAAATAGGGTGCAATACCAAAAGGTAAGATCTTTGATTATATAAAATTGTAAAATAATGGATTTAAAATGTTACATTTTTATTTCTAAGGTGTTTTCTAAATACTAATAATTTTTAATATGCAATATTAATGTCTAAAATTGATTTAAGAGCATGACATTTTACTAAATTAATATTGACTAAGAATGCATTTATTGTGAGTCTATTCATTTATTTATTTTCCAAGCATATCAAGGTGCTTCTGTTGTTGACATTTCTTGGTCTGCTGAAAATCAATAAGTTTGTCAAGTCTTTGAAACTTAAGAGAAACAAGTAAAATTTTTTTTGTGAATAATAATTTTGGGTCGTATACTTGATTTTATTATTGCATGTAATAAAAACTTATCTGTTCATATTGAAGACAAGATACAGGTTTTTCTTAAAAAAATGCAAATATATTCCACATATTTGTTTTAGAAAGTGTGCTCTGATTTAATAAGACCCTAACATTTTTATATAAGTGTAGTTATAGGTATTTCATCCTTTTTCTGGAAATATGTGCCTATAGGAATGTTAGTAGGGTGAAAATAGAAAGCCATATAACAAGAATCAATAACCACACCAGTCCTCTGGATCACATCTTATATAGCACAGTTTCTTCTCTTTCATCAATCAAGGTTAGTCTATTCTTCTGCCCAATGTCATAGGGCACCATCAATAAAAAAAAAGAAAAAGATATTTTGTTGAGCAAGAGAGTATCACAAATGACTACTCACCTAGAAAATATTTTATATTATTAGAGACACAAAAGATTCCATTGAATTTTCCTCTAACACAGGGCTTAAGGAACTAAGATTTCTAATATATATATAAAAGGAGTGAAAAATCTTAAATGTCACAAGATTTTGAGCCTCATTAACTATTATGCTTTTGACATTAGGGTCCCACTTTAAGGCCCATGGAGATCAACTCCAAAGATTATTAGTAAGACCAGTTTTTTGGTAATTGGATTAGTTTCTTTCATACTCTGTCACTTATAACTCCTGATAAATTATGCAATTTCTATTATGATTTAGTTGAAACATTTTTTACTCTCTTTGAAAGAACTTCTGGGACACTAACATCATTTCTGATTATGAATATATCCTCTGAATTTACACACTAACAAATGAAGAAGTAACCAGGGTCTTTCATGCTTTCCTAACACTGGCTTCCTTGTACACACGGTGCATTGTTTATGTCTTCTTGCTTTCACATTCTTCAATTTGGCTTTGATTTTTGCCAATTTGACCATGATGTATCTAGATGTGAATAACGTTGAATAACTCCCTCTTGAAATTTGTTGAGCTTTTTTAAGGTGTCAGGTAAGATTTTTCATCAAATATGGGAAGTTTTAGGCCATTATTTATTCAGAATTTTTTTCTGCCTCTTTTTATTTTTCTCTGTGACTCTATGCACATGTCAGTTTGTGGTGTTCTACAGGTCTATGAGGCATTGTTCAATTTTCTTCTTTAGTTTTCTTCTGCTTCTCAGATTTGATAATATGTCTATGGAGCTATCTTCATGTTTGCTGATTTTTTTTCTGCCTGATGAAATCTATTGTTGAACCACTCTACTAAATAAATAATGTGGGTATTGTAATTTTACAGCAGAATTTTACATGGTTAATATTTGTATGTTTTATCTCTTTAATGTTAAGGTCTATTTCGTGAAACATTGTTGGCATAGCTTCTTTAGACACGGTTGTCTTTAGTGTTTTGGAGATATTTATAATAGTTTACTTAAAGTTTTTGTCTTCTAGGTTAAAAACGTGAGCCTCCGAGGGTATACTTTATCTTTTTCCCCATGTGTATGTGACATACTTTCCTATTTCTTTTCATGCCTCACAATCTTTTTTGCTGAACACTGAAAAATGTAGCTAACAAAATGACCAGGGTGTCAGATCCCTCAGCTCCACTCCTCCCAACCTCTAAGGTGTATTGTCATTACTGCGTGTGTTTTTTTCACTTCTTTACTCTTTATTCTTTCTATATAGTTGTTAATTCCCCTGAACTAAATCTATAGATTCTGCATTTGCTGACGTGTGTGGCCAATGTGTTCTTCATTAGCTGGTAGTTTTGTTGTTGTTAAGTTCTTCTTTTCATCTTTAAGTCTCACTTTCTCTGAGGCACACCAAGATCAGTATACTTCAGTGTCGAATCAATGTTTATTCAGATGATTGATTTAATGACCTTACCTATAAGTTTTCCACCCTTTGCAACAGATTGGTGAGATAAGAACACCTTTAAACTTCAAGCAGTTTTGTAAGAGAGCCTTCGCTTTCCCTCCTCTTTGTGCAGTGTCTCAGTGTCAGCCTTTTGCTTTCTCATGTTTTTTCTGGGGCCATACTCAAAGCCTTACACATAGACCAAAACTTTCAGATTCCCAGGTCTATGTTGGACTTTTCCTATGTTCCCTAATATCATCTGGTTCTCTAGAATTGCCTTTTAAATTCCAGGCCAAACTCCCCAGAATGAAATCAGAGCTATAGACAGTGATTTTTATTTTATTTACTAAAGGCCTGGTGCACAAAATTAGTGCATGTTGGGGTCCCTGTGCATGGCCAGTAATCAAAGCCAATCGGGTTCCCCACCTCCCTACTCCTCCTTCCCTCGCCACTCGTGCACCGCCACCACATGTTTCCTCAACTCCCCTGCTCCTCCTTCTTCACTGCCCACATCCGCTGCCACCCACCCCTAGTTTCCCATCCCAGACCCAGTGATCAGGACCTGCCTGCTGAGGAAGATACAGGGGGAGAGACCCAGGAGGTTGGACACCACTCCGAGAGGGGAGCCAGCCCTTGGCTCCTCTGGGAAAGAGGCTGTATCTACTGCCACCCACCAGTGGTTCCCCATCCCAGCCTGGGGGCTCAGTCCCGATCAGGTTATCAGGGCCTGTGGGCTGGGGAAAGCTCCTGTGTTGAGTGTCTACCCCATGGTGGTCAATGCACATCAAAATGACCAGTTGTTCCATCGTAATGCTCGCTTAGGTTTATAGATATGTATATATACTAGAGGCCTGGTGCACGGAATTTGTGCATGGGGGGATGGTGTGTTCCTCAGCCCAGCTTGCACACTCTCCAATCTGGGACCCCTCAAGGAATGTCCAATTGCCTGTTTAGGCCCAGTCCTACCTAAACAGGCCTAAACAGGTAGTCGGACATCTTATTCACAATCCAGGACTGCTGGCTCCAAACTGCGTGCCTACCTGCCTTCCTGATAGCCCCTAACTGCTTCTGCCTGCCAGCTTGATCACCCAATAACCACTACCCTGCCAGCCTAATTAATGTCTAATGGCTCCCCTACCAGCCTGTTTGCCCCCAACTTCCTTCCTCTGCTGGCCTGGTCACTTTCCCCTGCAGGCTTGATCATCCCTATCTGCCCACCCTTGCAGGCCTGGTCCCTCCAAACTGCCCTACCCTGCTGGCCTGATCTCCCACAACTGCCCTTCTTTGCAGGCCTCAAACCTCCCAACAGCCCTCCCCTGTTGCACATCTTGTGGGGTGGCCATCTTGTGTGCACATGGGTACAGGATCTTTGACCACATGGGGGAAGCCCTCTTGTGTACTGGAGTGATGGTCAATCTGCTTACTACTCTTTTATTAGATAGAATAGAGGTCTGGTACATGGGTAAGGCCCAGCTGGTTCGCCCTGAAGGGTGTCCTGGATTAGGGTGGGGGTTCCCTTGGGATGTGGGACAGCCTGGGAGAGGGGCCTGTGGTGGTTTGCAGGCTGCCCACACCCCTGCATCTCAAGACCCAAGCAGAGGCCCAGGGATCTGGGATTAATTTATGTTCTACAATTAAAACTTTGTAGCCTGGAGTGGAGCCAAGCCTTCTGCTGCTTCGTGGAGACATCCATTTCTGTTTGGGTTTATTTAAATTCTATAATTGAAACTTTGTAGCCTAGAGTGAAGGCCTAGGTGCTAAGGCTGCAGAAGCTTGGCTTCATCCATCATCCAGGCAACCCTAGCCACTGCTCTCTCCAGCTCCGTGGCTGCTGCCATTTCTGTTGGGATATATCTTCATAATTGAAACTTTGTAGCATTGAGTGGAAGCCTAGGAAGGCAAGGGGAGATAAAAAACTTGGCTTTCTCCATTGCCGGGAAAATCCAAGCCTCCCTCCTGCTCTCGGGGGCCACAGCCATCTTGGTTGGGGTTTATTTGCTCCTGATTGGTTGGTGGGCATGGCTTTATCAGAGGTATGGTCAATTTGCTTATTACTATTTTATTAGATAGGATATAGATTTCTTCAGTAATAACCTGGAATTTGTCTCACACTATCCTGCTGATTTGAGGTCTGTGTCAAATGACATAGGTACTGCACTCTAAGAATAGAGATTTTGCAACATTCTAAAAATTTTAACAAAATATTGACTGTGCTCAGGGAAGAGTACTTTTAATAGAACTCCAAAAGAAGGCGGTGAACTCCTTCGGTTTAAAGTCTAATAGCTTTTTACTGCAATTATTCCACTGAGATAGGAGACAGGGTGAGTAGAACCAGCCCAAGTTAAAATGGCCCCACTTTCCTAACCAGATTAAATATTTTCTCTTGGATAAATGAGTTTTTGTCCATTCTGCAGCACTGATTAGTTTCCAGAGTTCTAAAAAAATAATTTTAGATATTTTATCTCTTCCTGTGTTAGTTTTGGGGTAGAACAATTTTATAATGTACTTTGCAATCCTGGAAGTCAATTGCAGCCCTGCTTCTTTAATGCCAAGGATTACTACAGCCGTCCCCCCGCACCACCTCCTTTTATTAAGTATCTCTGTATAATAATAGGTGACCAGGCCCAACCTTTCATTCCGATGTCCTTGAAGCTCATCTGTGTTCACTGTGTCCACTAAAGTCAAAGTGATTATCATGTTGTCTCCTATGGGTAGCACAACACATTTTCTCACAGGAATTTACTTTCTCAGTGACTTCAGTCTTCTCTCTTTTATACCAGTATTGATCAGTATGAACAAGTTTGTGCTGTGGTAACACCTTGAAATTTAATATAGCAGGGGCTTATTTTTATTTACATAATGACTCCATTTCAGAGAGATGTAGAGGTGTGTGTTTTATACAGACACTTGGGGTCCCAGTGCAAGGGAGATTTCCCCAGGATGGAGCTGTACCATCTGAAACTTGCAGCACCCTCATGTGCTAGGAAAAGAAGCACAGGCCAGTTTCATCACTACTTCTCCACAGTTCAGCCTAGAAGTTTTTCTTGCCAATTTCACAGCCAATTGCTTAAAATTAGGCACATGGCTTTGCTTATCTACAAGAAAATTTAGTTATTTTTGCCTTCCTTATGGCTAGAAAAAAGCACCTGCAACAGACTACACTAGTTTTAAGCTGGATGCTATTTATTGCAAAATCAGGTTTAAGCCAATTCTTATGGTCCGCTGTGGGTAATACAGCATTTTGCTCTTAAATTGTGATTTACATACTATTCACAAATAGAGGTCTGGTACATGAAATATGTGCACAAGTAGGGTCCCTAGGCATGGTTGGCAATCAGGGCCAATATGTGGGGTGACCGATGGGGTGATCAGGGGCCCCCTCTGGCACGAGCCTTGGTCTGCCTGGCACCACACACTGCCCCCCGCCACTGCCACCACTGGTCACCTCCCCCTGTGAGGCAACTGGCAGGGCAATTGTGGGTTCCCTCCTGGCACCCACCTTGGCTGGCCTGGGGCCTGCATTGAGCACCTGCACCCTGGTGGTCAGTACACATCATAGTGATTGACTGGCCATTCCACCAGTCATCCACTGTTTGACTATTTTGCATATTAGGTTTTATTATACAGAACTAGTGGCCCGGTGCATGAAATTTGTGCACCTTAAAAGGGTATTAATTAGAGGAAATAATTTAATATTGCTATTTACTCTTTCTCTATAATAGAAGTATCAGAAACTAAAGAAAATTAGTAAAATGTATATGTAAATTAGTAAAACCTTCCTCCTGTCAGAGTCTGGGGCGCACCACAGGACCAAGAGTCAAGTCTCCACTCACTCATATGTGCCTCAAAATCACATGAGACCCAGGCCCAGCTGCCCTCCCTCCCCCCACATTGGGATAGATCCAGACCCGGCCAGTCCCATCCTTGTCAAGCCCCGCAGGGCAGGGGGCACCCTCGGGTCCCCTGGCCCAGCACCAGGATGGAGGATGTGGCCTGAGGTCCCCCATCAAGTCCCACCAGGTGGGAGACACAACCTGAGATCTCCTGTCAAGCCCTGCTAGATAGAGGGCATGGCCTGAGGTCTCCCATCAAGCCTCACCAGGCAGAGGAACTCAGCCTCAGGTCCCTCGGCCCAGCACCGGGAGGGAGGCACAGCCTCAGGTCCCCCATCAATCCCCACTGGCACGGGGGTGCAGGCTCAGGTCCCCTGTGAAGCCCCACTGGGAGGAGGGGGCACAGCCTGAGATTCCCTGTCAAGCCTAGCCTGGCAGGAGGGGCACAGCCTCAGGTCCCCTGGCCTGGTGCTGGGGCAGAGGGTATGGTTTGAGGTTCCCCATCCTGAGGTCCCCTGTCAAGCCCTGCCGGGTGGAAAGAATATTCTGAGGTCTCCTAACCCAGCACTAAGATGGGAAGCGTACCTTGAGGTCCCCTATCAAGCCCTACCAGGTTGGGAGTGTGGCCTGCAGTTCCCTGTCAAGCCGCACCAGGTGGGAGACACAGCCTGAGGTCCCCCAGCCTGGAGCTGGGGCAGAGGAAGCAGCCTGAAGTACCTTAGCCCAGGACCAGGGTGGGAAGCACACCTTGAGGTTCCCTGATAATCCCTGACGGGTGGGGGTCAAGAAGGCCTGTGGTCCCCTGTCAAGCCCTGCCAGGCAGAGGGAAAGCTGGAGGTCTCCTAGCCCAGCACCAGGACAGGAAGTACACTTTGAGATCCACTGTCAAGCCCCCTGAGTGGAGGACATGGCCTCAGGTGCCCTGGCCTTGTGCCGGGGTGGGGGTCAAGGCCTGAAGTCCCCTGTCAAGTCCCTCTTTATTGGGGTAGGGAATGTTTGCCTGGGCCATTGCCACACCAGAGAGGGGCAGGTGTGGCAAAGGTTCAGGCTGTCCCACAGGCAAGGATGTCTGTGTGTATGGAATACCAAAGGACACCTGTCACACCTGAAACACAATTTGTTAAGACAATTGCAGAGTGCAGGAAAAATCACTAGATATTGTTTTTCAATATTAATTTCCTCTTTTAGAACCAAGAGGAGACAAAGCTTTTGAAAGAAAAGCATAAGGAGCATTGTAGACCCTCTGTCCAACAAAGCTACTGCTTAAGGAACGGGATTTATTAAAACGTCATTTAAAGTTCCTAAAAATATTCTGTAACATGAATAAAAAATGCAGCAAAATTTGTCATTTGTTCAGGAAAATCTATTAAGCCCTGGGAGGTGTGGCTCAGTTGGCCATAAGGCAATGGGATGACATATTCAAAGTATTGAAAGTGAGCTAAATAAATAAATAAATGTCACCCTTTAATAGTCTAACAAAATACATATTTTCTGAATATTTTAATATTCATAAAAATAAAGTAACATATTCTGAAATGCTTTTCTAATGTCAAATGAAATCTACATTTCTCAGGTAAACACTCTCATATCTAAGCAAAGAAAAGTAGACAATTTTGTGTAGTTGAGAAAACACAGTAAAGAAAACTTACTTTGAATCTAATTTATGCCATTTTTCAGCTATCTTATAATGGTTAAGAGTTACTAGTATAGAGTTACTTTAAAATGGGGATAAAAATACCTACATCACAGCATCATGATGAGAAATGACTACTGGGATATCTGTGGTACCTAGATGCTTAGTAAATTTTCGCTGTAGTAAAGAAAATTACCCTTTTTAATATATGAACTTTCTGTATGTGTATCTCATTTATTTTGTTTAAAAGCATTGCATGCATTTTGATATTTTTATATCAATATAACTCATCCAATATCTTATATTTATAAGACATTTTACTATAAGATCCCCAGACACTGCTAAGTTCTCAGTTCTAAGCCTTCAGTTGCCATTTTCACTGTAATTTTAGCAGTGTCTAAAACCGTGACTGGATGGTAGCTGATAACCATAAGTATTTTTAGTGTGGATACAAGTAAATCATAATCTCACGTTAGAGATAAAATTGGTTAAATATAGGGAATTGCTAAGAATTCAATAAAACCTAATAATTTGTATTGTTTAAATTAACAAAGAAACTTTGGAGGATTTGTGTGTTTTTTTTTTTTAATTTTGCATACTATTCCAAAGTTAATAATCCAAAGAGTTAGTCTTTCTATAGTCAAGGGGAAAACAAAGATCTCGCTATTCCGGATTGTTGCCTGGCATTGGTCAGAACAGTAGTTTGACTTTTGGCCATCATAACTTTAGCTGTACACACTCACAAAACTCAGTCTACCATATGAGTAGATTTGTGAGATTTAGAATACACTATTGTATAAAATGATAAGCAATTATCATTTTATTAAAATGAGACATTTCCCAATGGCTCACATCAATATCATTCATTAATCCATGTGTCTGCTTCTACAGATTCTCAGGAAGCTTGGGAGTTCACATATTAGTCAATAAAATGAGAAAGTAAATCTAATTTTGTCTTATTATCTAAGTTTCAACACCCAGGTAAATTTCACAAATGCTCTATTGCCAATGATTGATTGCAGTAGAATAAGATGATGTTCTGAAGTATACAAATGGAAAGATCTTTATTTCATTTATTCAGTAGATCTTGGTGATTAAATAAAATGTGTTGTTTAACTGACACAAAAATAAAAATCACTGGAATTCTATTAGATCATGACTCAGCAACAGAGTATAAAGCAGTTTAAGTTGACCATGACTTAGACCTAAATTTTTGCAGTAGCTTCAAACACTTTAACAGAAAAGTGCAAAGGAAGTACTAAACCTTTTTTGACATAACTTTTATACCTTAGGAAGGTTTTCCATCCTGGCCTCTTGCCATTGTTCTTTTTCCAGTTGGTAACCTGAGGCCCATCGCGAAGTTGTCTCCTTCCTTCCGTGCTAGAAGCACCCAGATAGCCTCCCCCCCTCCCCCCAACTTTTCACAGTGCCCTCTCCCCATGGCCTTTGCTTACAGTTGTTTCCAGTGTCAATAATAGTTCCCTCCTGCCTGCAAACTGGATTAAAGCGAGGTCGCTGGGTGCAAAGAAAGTGTTTCATGGGTCCTTCCCAGCCAAGGTGTTATTAACATGTAATATTTTCAAATTCTTTTCAAAGAGTAGCCTTAATGTTATCTTGCTGGGATATAAAATGAGAACATGTTTATGCAATCTCTGAGCACTCTTTCCTTAATTTCAGTTTCAATAACTTCAGTGACAAATCATTAAGCTCAGAGTTCTGGCATGTAAAGGGTAGATTTTAATTTAAGACTTCTTTCTTAAAAGTCCAAAGCATAAAATTGCATGGTTTTAAACTCACGGCTCAAATAAAAAATCAAGTCAGGCAAGGCAAATAGTTTTTCTGTAAAAAAGTCACATAAATAGAGAAACTCTGAATCAAGTGGAGATCTTGGCAAATATGTAAATATACTAACAAAAGTTATTTTCTTACTAAAGCCAGACTGATGATGTTCCTTGAACTTAAGAAAAGGAAACTGTATTAGAACCTAAAAATCTTAAGCTTTATAAAAATGTGTAGATAAAAAACAGAATGATCTAGGCAAATGCAGACGAAGTAACATAGGCTAAATTTTACCCAGTAATAAAAAGTGAAAAATGTAAAACCAAACAACAGTGGATTTGATAGCGTTTTTAGAAAAGTGCTGAGTAAGTCCCTGTTTGTTTACCACTGCCTGGGGAACCAAGAAACATTCCCCTCTCACTCTCCTAAGGAATCAGCGAGAGGCATGCATGTTCACTACTGGCCAGAAACAAAAACAGATCATAGGTACAGAGAACAAACTAGTGGTTGCCAGAGGAGAGGCTTTGGGATTTGGGTGGAAAAGGTGAAGGGATTAAGCAGCACAAAGGGGCACTCACAGAGCAGCCAGGAGGCCTCACTGCACAGCACAGGGAATGCAGGCAGCTCTCCTGTGGTGACTGTGCATGGCGCCAGGTGGGAGCCAGGCCCACCAGGGGATCAACTGGCAGGTTACAGGCATGTCCAATCACTACGCTACACCCCCAAAAGCAACACGACATTGAACGCCGACTGTAATTGGAAAACAAATGTTTTAATTTAAAAAAATAATCATGTATTGAGGACTTCGTCGCAAGTGTGAAAGTAAAAGACATGACAGCAATAGCCTAAAGGCTAGAAGCAGAGAAACGGCAATGTACTACTGAAAGGTTCTTACACTCTGCATAGAGTCCTATAGTGTCACATGAAGGTGGGCTAACGGTGAGGGCATGAAGCAAAAGAAAAGAAAACTCAAGACACAGACTAAAACATGGTGCTTACCAGAGGGAAAGGAGGGGAGGGAAAGGGGAAGAGGATGGAGGGGGATAAATGGTGGTGGAAGGAGACTTCACTTGGGGTGGTGGACACACAATACACTGTACAGATGATGTATTATAAAATTGTATACCTGAAACCTACATAATTATAATACTCAATGTCATTCCAATAAATTAAATAAACAATGAAGCCCTAATACAGCTAACCAACTAGATAACAAAACAAGCAGTTATGACTAACAAGTCAACAAGGACACATAATCATAAATAATACTCGACTACTCCAAAGAAGTCCAGAAAAAGAGGGAAACAGGTCAACTGGAGTGAGTAGAAAATAAACAGCAGCATGATAGAATCAAATATAACCCTTCTAAAATCATATTAAATGTTTCCTTTTGTTCTTATAATTTTGCATATGGTGACTTTTGCCATATGAAAGTTTTTGATTTTTCTGTATATTAAAATATGGAGAGAGAGACAAAGAGGAAGAGAGAGGGGGCCAGGTAGAGAGATAAATGGGGAGGTAAGAATCTGAACTAAAGCAATAACATTGGAAATAAAAAAAGAAATACTGTATTTAAGAAATAGTGCTCAGATGTGTGAGGATAATCACTTTACAAGCTATATAAATGTATATCTCAAACCAACATAGCATTGCATGTCCACTGTAAATAAAAATTAAAAATATTTATTTTCAAAAAGAGATATTTCTCAGGTAGCAATGACAAAGATTAGAAACTCCTTGCTGAAAGGGCCTGTGATATGAATAACTCCAGTACCTCACAACAAAATGGATGTTTGCAACAGATGCTCACTAAAAGCCTGCTGATTAAATAAATGCAGTTGTAGCACCAGACATGACCCAAAAGTCTATCACTTTATGGTGATGGGCATTTGGATCTCTTGCGCCTCTTAAGATGTCCAAAGCCAGGAGCCTTTATGTTGTCACTTCTGCAGTTTAATAATTGTCCAGTTGCTTTAAATTCAACCTTTGGTCTACACGTGGTTTGCTTGTTTATTGTAGTCATAACCTAATTGCATCATTGACATCTCTTTTGATGCCTTTAGCTTACCATTACCTATGAGATCCATCCATGTTGGAAGCCCAGAACTGGGAAGGGCAGAGACTTGTTCTGTCTTGCTGTCCTGGCATCTTCTGTTGTACAAGTGGAACAGTGTCTTTGCTAGATGAGGCACAAGTTTTGTGAAGCAGTGATATCAATTTGCCTTCCTACAAGTAACATATAATTTCTCCAGTAGCTCATAATATTCTTCTGTTTTAGACTTTCTGGTGGGTATAAAGGAATATTCCAAAGTGGCTTTTTTTTTTACTTTAAATATACATTTATTTTCAATTACAGTTGTTGTATAATATTATCCCAGTTTCAGGTCTCCATGCAACACTATGCCAGTTTCAGGAATACCATCCAGTGATAAGACATTACAAATTTTTGCTTTAAAGGCAGAATTTTCCTGGTAAGTTAAAAATTCATCCATATTTATTTTCTCTTGCACTTGAGTACATCAGTTAAAGTATTTCACATAGTTATAAAATTAAGCATGCATAGTATATCATGCTATGATTTATAAATTTAGAAGTATTAAACTTCCTGCTCACCCAGAAAAAAGAAGTATAAACTTCAATTCATGCTAAAATTGACACAAATTGGGTAAGGTGTAAATATTTTAATGACATCAATGATATAACTTAGAGATGAGACTCTTTATTGGTGTTTCATCAGATATTAACTGCTATGTAATGATTCTTCACCCATGTGAAAGTTTCTTATAAAAAAATACTAATCAAGGAGAACAAAGATGGTGGCATTGGTAAAACACCTATCTTGCCGTCATACACAGCAATTTTAAAACTACAACTTAACGAAAGAACAAACACCTTCCAGAATCACCAGAAAGCTGGCCGAGTGAAAATTCCACAAATAAAAGTGAAGATAAGACACTGTGACTTGGAGGAGCAGCTGAGGACAGCGTTGAAAATACACGCGGAGAGAGGTTTGAAGTGCACTCGCCAGCAAATAGGGCGGGCGGCCGAAAACCGGCCAGTTTTCTCGAACAGGGGAGACAAAGACGTCCCACTGGACTGATTCTCCAGCTCTGGGAGAATTCCAGGGAACCCACTATCATACGGGGGTAAAAACTGGACAGTGGGAGGGCACGCCGAAGCTCGGGTGCTGCAGGAATCTGCCAGCTTGTGGAGAAGGCGAGCTTGCGCGTGAACTTGGGAACAGCGCAGCTGCATGACTGAATAGAGAGTGCTCACGACTTGCTCTCTCATTCGGGAAACCGTCAGAGTGTTTTGTTTTACGACCCTGGGTGACATGTTGAGCGTGCAGACTCATTTGGGGAAAGTTTGAATTCTCCGGCAGCTGGTGGAGCTCGGCAGCGGCTCTCTCTCAGAGGTGCTGGCAGCCATTGCCCCCAGCACAGAGTCCCTGGGGCTGCATAGGGCGGAGCTAACACTGTCTGCTTGGCCCAGAGACTCCGCCCATCCAACCTGAGCACAGCTGAACTTCACAGACAATTGGCCTGGAGGTCTGCCCCACCAAGTGCTAACAACGATTAACCTGAGCTTAACTTTAGCAAGACTGTGCAACCTATATTCAACTCAGGTAAATGGGAAGGCTGACCCAGTGTCCCTTGTAGGAAGTCTACCACACAAAGCTAATTGAGCAACTCAGGGAAGCAACCACCATGCAGAGACATGGAAAGAAATCAGATGTGAAAGAAATGGAGGGAAAAAAAACTACTGGACTTGGAATTCAAAACCATGGTTATAGGGCTTCTCAAGAGGCTCCTACAAAAGGTCGAGACCTATAAGGAAATAAGCAAGACCTACAAGGAAATGAAGGAGACCCTCAAGGATATGAACGAGAACTGCAAGGAAATGATCAAGACCAACGTAGAAATGAATGAGTCCTACAAGGAAATGAATGAGACCCTCAAAGATATGAAGAAGACTCTCAAGGATATGAAAAAGTACCAACCAGAAATTAAGCATACACTGACTGAAATGAAAAATATTATACAAAGACCTAAAAGTGCTCTGGAGCACCCCAAGAACCAAGTTAAAGATTTGAAATACAAAGAGGTAAAATCCACTCAGCTGAAAAAGCAAGAAACCAAAAGAATCCAAAAAATTGAAGATAGTGTAAGGAGCCTGTAGGGCAACCTCAAGCATACCAACTTCCGAATTATAGGGGTGCCAGAAAAAGAGAGACCAAGACAATGAAAACCTATTTGAAGAAATAGTGACCAAAAACTTCCTGCACCTGGTGAAAGAAATAGACTTAAGAGTCCAAGAAGCGCACCGAACCCCAATATATAGGAACCCTAAGAGGACCACACCAAAGCACATCATAATTAAAATGCCAAGAGCAAAAGACAAAGAGAGCCGAGACCGGTTTGGCTCGGTGGATAGAGCGTTGGCCTAAAGGGTCCGGGGTTCGATTCCGGCAAGGGCATGTACCTTGGCTGCGGGCACATACCCGGTAGGGGGCGTGCAGAGGGCGGCTGATCGATGTCTCTCTCTCATCGATGTTTCTGACTTTCTATCCCTCTCCCTTCTGCTCTGTAAAAAAACCAATAAAATGTATTTTTTAAAAAAGACAAAGATGGAATATTAAAAGCAGCAAGAGAAAAACAGTTAGTTACCTATATGGGAGCACCCATACGATTGTCAGCGCATTTCTCAACAGAAACAATGCAGTCCAGACGGGAGTGGCAAGAAATATTCAAAGTGATGAATAGCAAGAATCTACAACCAAGATTACTCTATCCAGCAAAGCTATCATGCAGAATTGAAGATCAGATAAAGTGCTTCACAGATAAGAAAAAGCTAAAGGAGTTCATCACCACCAAACCAATATTATATGAAATGCTGAAAGATATTCTTTAAGAAGAGGAAGAAGAAAAAGATAAAAGTGTAAATTAGGAACACCAAATACACATCTATCAACAAATGAATCTGAAAATCAAGTGAATTAATAATCTGATGAACAGGATAAACTGGTCAATGTAACAGAATCACGGACATAGAGAGAGAATGGACTGACAACTCTTGGGGAGAAAGGGGGTGTGGGAAGTTCAGCGAGAGACTGGACAAAAATAATGCAACTATGGGAGAGGACAGTGGAGGGGGTGAGGGAAGAAGGTGGGATGGGTACCAGGTGGAGGGGAACTATAGGGGGGAAAAAAAGGAACAACGTAATTAATAAACTGAACAATAAAGATAAAATCTTAATTAAAAAAAGAAAGTAAAATAAAACAAAAATACTAATCAAGACTTTACGTCTGGTACTGTTCATTCTTAATGTGTGATGGGTATGCACCGTCATTTTAGAAGTGTCACCAATTATATTGTTCTCCTATATCCAAACTCAGTATATGACAGCAAATGAAATATCTGGCTGCCTTCCAGGAAAATAATCTATTTGAAACAGTTACATTATTTAAAAAAAAAAAACCATTAGATTTAGAATATGGCTAAATATAAGTGGTAACTTAAGACATTCTGATTTAGTTAGTTGAGACTAAGTCAGATGAATTTTGACTTACCTGGAATAATAGTTTTATTAGTCAACAGTTCCTCTCTCCTGTACTTTATAAATGGGGCAGATTCATATTTTTAAGGGCACTACTTCTTCCAGTGAACTTTAGGTTTTACCATATATTAATAATAATTTAAAGAAAACTCAATTTAATCAACTGAAATAAAATGGAAAAAATAGAAACATGTAGATTTTTCTCTGAACCATAAGTTTTGAAAAAATTCAAATTTATTTAACTTTGAAAACATTACATGAGTAATATTGGAACCATATCTGTTATGGAATGGGATGTATTTAAAGGGGAATAATTGCTGCATGGGTATGGTTTGCTGATGCCTTTGCACTCAAGTATCTTATTTCGGTTGTTTAATTCTGGCAGTCAAGTAAAAATGATGTGTTAATTTGAAACAACAGTAAGACCTGTAGAAAATATATGCATGCACAAGTAAAAACCTAGAGAATTAATTGCATAGTAAAGGCTTAAATTAAGTGTTAGATTAAATTAGCTTTGTCCAATGACTTAAATATTTTTCTTCTATATAAAAATAGATATGTAGTTAGATACCTAGACAGATCATTTGTTTTAATTAGCATCTGCAAACCTATTTTTATTTATTAATTTAACTTTCAAGAATAGAATTCTCAAATGGACAATATAAATCTGAATACATTGACTTATATGTCCCAAACACTTTAGTATTCCAAAAAAAATAATAATCACTTAATATACATCAGTGCAAACTACTTTCTTATTTAAATTTCAAAGGATATACTTTAGAGTAAACACAAATTCCTACCAAATCACACTGGCATAAATTAAGTTTATAAGAATAATAGCTTGGCCGAAAGTGTTTTGGCTCAGTGGATAGAGTGTCGGCCTTTGGAATGAAAGGTTCTAGGTTTGATTCCTTTCAAGGGCATGTACCTTGATTGCCGGCACATCCCCAGTGGGAGATGTGCAGGAGGCAGCTGGTTGATGTTTCCCTCTCATTGATGTTTCTGACTTTCTATCCCTCTCCCTTGCTCTCTGTAAAAAAATCAATAAAATATATTTGTTAAAATAAGAATAACAATGTATATCTTAAAATGTAGCAATATTTTTAAATCTTTATTTAAGAATATGAAAGACTGCAAACTCACACATCTTCTAGTAATAAATACATCAGATCATGAATCATTTCTAAGCTTTGGAATTACATCCTTTAAACTTAATTGACTGCTGTCTTGAATTTTCAGTTGATTAAAACATTTTATTTAAAATAAATAATTCCCAGAGCAATACATTTTATTTTTAAGTTTAATAATAATCAATTCCTTCAATTTATCCATTCTTCAAAAAAAGATATACTCTATTTATTGTTTTAACATATGTGCTTATTGCCTGTACTTTCTTGCATATCTATAAGTAATTTTTATCTTCCTTCTAATTGCTTAGTCTGTTCTTTAGTTATGTTCTTATTAAGTGGTCTATTACATTCATTTGATAGAAGTTTTAAATATGTTATAGCTGTTTGATTTTTGACAAAGATATGTAGTAAATCTTTTTTCTAGCCTGACCGCTGTAGCATATCTTTATTTGTTAGTGTCTTGCTTCATATATAAATTGAAAATGTTTATGTGTTCACATCTGTCAATTTTCCTTTACATTCTGTGAAGTGAATAATACACTTAGAAAGCCTGTCCTCTCATGATATAATTAACGATGATCTCTATATATTTTATCCTCATCTGTGTTTGCTTTTAATTGCTTAATACTATTACCAAATAATAAGTAGTACATAAAGCCACAAAAGTAAATGCAAACATTTTCTAAATACCGTTGTTACCCAGAATGTTGTTTTTTAAATGTAAAACAACAATGGAAATAATTTATGTCTATATTACACGAGGCTATTGAGCCCTTAAAATGGGACTAGTGTAATCAAATAACTGGGTTCTATTTGAAATATTTAGTTAATTTAATTTTAAATGCTATACAAAACTGCCATTTTTCTATTAATTATAAAAGTAAAAGGATAGATACATTTGCAGGATTAATTATACACCAATGGAATCCTTTCTAATAAAAAAGTAATATGCAAATTAACCATCACTCTGCTACACTCACAAGTCATGCCACTAGGCATGCTCACTAGCCAATCAGGAGCGAGTATGCAAATTAACCCCAACCAAGATGTCTACAGCCATGAAGAGAACAGGAAGGAGGCTTGGGTTTCCCTGGTGATGGAGGATGCCAAGCATTCCACACACCCTGGCTGGCCCAGGCCTCTGCTTAAGGCTACAAAGTTTCAATTATAAAAGATAAATAAACCCCAATAGAAATGGCTGCCACCATGAAGAGAGCAGAAGGTTTAGCTCCACTCCAGGCTACAAAGTTTCAATTATAGAAGATAAATAAATCCCAGATACTAGAGCTCCCCTTGAGTCGCTGGGGGGCCTGGCCAGCCTGAAAACCACCACAGACCTCTCGCCCAGGCCACCCTACTTCCCAAGGGAACCCCAACCCTGATACAGGACACCCTTCAGGACAAACCAGCTGGCCCCCACCCATGAACCAGGCTTCTATCGAATCTAATAAAAGAGTAATATGCAGATTGACCAGTACTCCAACATATACGATGCCTGCCCCCATGTGGTCAAAGATCCTGCCCCCGTGTGGATACAAGATGGCCACCACAAGATGGCCAGCAGGAAAAGGCAGTTGGCGACTATCAAGTCTGCAGGGGAGGGCAGTTAGGGGTGACTAGGCCTAAGGGAAGGGCAGTTAGAAGCAAACAGGCTAGCACAGGAGCAGTTAGACATCAATCAGGCTGGCAGGGGAGAGGTTAGGAGTTATCTATACATCAATCAGGCTGGCAGGCAGAAGCAGTTATGTGCAATCAGGAAAGCAGGCAGGTCAGCAGTCCTGGATTGTGATAGGGATGTCCGACTGCCCACCAGGATCAGGCCTAAATGGTAGTCAGACATCCCTCAAGGGGTCCCAGATTGGAGAGGGTGCAGGCTGGGCTGAGGGACACCACCGTCCCCTGTGCACAAATTTTGTGTACTGGGCCTCTAATTATATAATAACTGAATATTTTTAAAGATAAAAATATTTATTTCAAGGGGAGGAGGTTGACTTGCAAATGAAGGAAAGCTGAAAAGAAACATAGCATCACTAAAATTCACAACAGTATCTTTTCAAACCAATATTTTTGTTGCTAAAAAATGTTCTTTTAATTTAATTGGAGTCAGATGTTTATTTTAAAGTTAACAATTTTTATGTTTTTATCAATTTTTTTAATCTTTATTTTTGTGGAGAGAGAATAAGGCAGAGGGAGGGGGCTAAAAACATAGATGATAGAGCAACATTGATCAGAGATGCCACTTTCATGCCCCCTACTGGGGAACTAGCCTACAACGCAAGCATGTGCTTTGACTGGGAATCTAACCTGTGACCAATGGTGCATGGGACCATGCTCAACCAACTGAGCCACACCTACCAGCAAGGCTGAAAGTTATTTTTATTTTTTTTTATTTTTATTTTTATTTTATTTTTATTGTTCTGTTTATTAATTACATTGTTTCCCCTTTTTTATCCCCCTATATCTTCCCTCCACCCTGTACCTATCCCACCCTCCGCCTTCACCTCCCCCTCCCCAATGTCCTCTCCCATTGTTGCAAGATTTTTGTCCAATCTCTTGCTGTACTTCCAACAACACTTTTCTCCCCAAGAATTGTCAGTCTATTCCCTCTCTATGTCCATGTTTCTGTCATAGTCACCAGTTTATCTTGTTCATCAGCCTATCAGTTCACTTGATTTTTATGTTCATTTGTTGATAGATGTGTATTTGTTGTTCGTAATTTATGTTTTTACCTTTTTCTTCTTCCTCTTCTTAAAGAATATCTTTCAGCATTTCATATAATACTGGTTTGGTGGTGATGAACTCCTTTAGCTTTTTCTTATCTGCGAAGCACTTTATCTGATCCTCAATTCTGAATGATAGCTTTGCTGGATAGAGTAATCTTGGTTGTAGATTCTTGCTCTTCATTATTTTGAATATTTCTTGCCACTCGCGTCTGGCCTGCATCGTTTCTGTTGAGAAATCCGCTGACAATCGTATGGGTGTTCCCCTGTAGGTAACCAACTGTTTTTCTCTTGCTGCTTTTAATATTCTCTCTTTATCTTTTGCTCTTGGCATTTTAATTATGATATGTCTTGGTGTGGTCCTCTTTAGATTCCTATATTTTGGGGTTCTGTGTACTTCTTGGGCTTTTAAGTCAGTTTCTTTCACCAGGTGGGGAAAGTTTTCAGTCACTATTTCTTCAAGTAGGTTTTCATTAACTTTCTCTCTCTCTTTTTCTGGCACCCCAATAATTCGGATGTTGGCTTGCTTGAGGTTGTCCCAGAGGCCCCTTACGCTATCTTCAATTATCTGAATTCTTTTTGTTTCTTGCTTTTCCAGCTGAGTGGATTTTGCTTCTTTGTATTTCAAATCTTTGACTTGGTTCTTGTGGCCCTCTGGACTGCTTTTAGGACTTTGTGTAATATTTTTTATTTCAGTCTGTGTATGCTTGATTTCTAGTTGGTCCTTTTTTTTATCTGTGAGGGTCTGGTTCGTATCCTCAGAGGTCTTGAACATTTCCCTGAGGGTCTCATTCATTTCTTTGTAAGTATCATTCATCTCCTTGTAAATCTCATTCATTTGCTGGTTGGTCTTGTTTATTTCCTGGTTGGTCTTGTTTATTTCTTGGTAATTCTCATTAAGTTGATCAGCCTTTTGTAGGAGCCTCTTGAAAAGCCTTATAACCGTGGTTTTGAACTCTATGTCTTGTCGTCTTTTCTCCTCCATTTCTTTCACACCTGATTGCTTTCCACGTCTCTGCATGGTGGCTGCTTTATGTGGTGGCTATCCTCAAAGGGACAGTGGCTCAGTCTCCCCAGTTACCTGAGGTGGGTACTCTTACTGCAATCCTTTATGGGTTGTATTCAGTGTTTTTGAATTTAAACCCAGCTTTTTGTTGTTAGCCCTAGGAGGGTTTGACCTCCAGGCCAATTGTCTGTGAAGCTCAGCTGTGCTCAGGTTGGATGGGCGGAGTCTCCGGGCCAAGCAGACAGCGTTAGCTCCACCCTATGGAGCCCCAGGGGCTCTGTGCCGGGGGCAATGGCTGCCAGCACCTCTGAGAGAGAGCCGCTGTGGAGCTCCACCGGCTGCCGGGGAATTCAGACTGTCCCCAAATGACTTTGCATGCGCAATGTCTCACCCAGGGTCGTAAAACAAAGCAGACTGATGGTTTTCCGAATGAGAGACAAGTCACGGTGCGCTCTCTGCGCCATCACGCAGCCGAGCTGTTCGTGCGAGAGCTGCCTTCTCCACAAGCCGGCAGACCCGGCAGCACCCGAGCTTCGGCGTGCCCTCCCACTGTCCAGTTTTCACCCCGTGTGATAGTGGGTTCTCTGCACTTCGCCCAGAGCTGGAGAATCTGTCCAGTGGGACGCCCCTGTCTCCCCGTTCGAGAAAACTGGCCGGTTTTCAGCCGCCCGCCCTCTCCGCGGCGCGCACTCCAAACCTCTCTCTGCGCGCGAATCTTTCAACGCTGTCCGCCGCTGCTCTCCGGGTTACTGTGTCTTATCTTCACTTTTATTTGTGGAATTTTCACTCGGCGAGCGTTCTGGTGATTCTGGAAGGTGTTTGTTCCTTCATTAAGTTGTAGTATTAAAATTGCTGATTATGACGGCAAGATAGATGTTTCACCTTTGCCGCCATCTTAGTTCTCCTCTGAAAGTTATTTTTAAATACATATTTTAATATCAGTTAGTATCCCTTTGCTGTCTGAAATGAAGCAATGATTCTCTCATGTTTTCCATAGTTTCTCTCACCTTTCTGTTTATAATACTGCACAATATTTATATTTCACTTGCAGCCATAATTCCTTTGGCTACATAGTTTTTTATGTTTTTATTTTTGATATTTAACCAACACATATTTTTTTCACTTAAAAAGTGTAATTTATAGGCTTAACTTTATCATTAAGTATTTAAACCAGAATATTCTGTGATTATATTCATATTTGAAAATACCTTCTTATTAAAACAACCTTCTCGGTGTGTGTTATATAGTCATGTACTGCTTAGTAATGGGCATATGTTCTGAGATATGCGTCTTTAGGCAATTCTGTACTTGTGCAATCATCATAGAGTGTATGTACACAAGTCTAGATTGTATAACCTACTGCTGTAAATTTACCTGCTATACTTTATATGGCTGGCAGCAGTGACTTTGTTTATATCAGCAGCATCACAAACAAATGAGTAATAAATGCCCTGCTTGTGGGTGATATGATGTCTGTGACATCACTAGGTGATAGGCATTCTCTTAGCTCCATTAACATTGTATGGAATCACCATCGTATATATGGTCCCTTATTTAGGGATGAAAATATGACTTTAATATTTGCAGGTCAGATTTTCATCTTCCAGAATTTACACGCATAGTTTGTTTTGAGGCTTTGAATGATGCTTAAGAGATCTGAGCCTTGTCATTCCTCTGCCTTTCATTCCTGTCTCTACTAGTATGTGATCTCTACTTTCCATCCTTGGTTATCAGAATTCTCTCCAACTAATCTTCAGTTGATTATTCATGATGTTTTTTCTGTATTTTAGTTGTATTTCCAGTTTGCTCCCAGGAGAGTATCTGTGTAGCTCCCACTTACTCTGCCTCCATTTTTGAGTATCCAATAACTTTATTATAAATTGATTTTATTATGCTTTTATGCTATTTTAATTGGCCAGAACTCCATTTTACAATAGGAGAATACTAAGTATTTATATATTATAAATATTAATATTAAGTGCTAAACACATGTATACCAAGCAATTAAGAATATGTAACTGTCTTTTATAATGAACATACCTTCTTCATGCTTTCCAAATCCAAATGCCACATTTCTCCTGATTTTCCAGTAGAAAAGTTTTCAAATAGTTCCTGCCTAAAAAATTATATTTTCTGAACTGATTTCTAACTGAAAAAAATACTTTCCATTTTTTGGAATAGCTTTTTTCTTGTTCCCCCTTTTCCATTTCATGGTTTCGTTGCCTAACCCACACCAATAATTGTACTAAAATTATTCTTCATATAATAGTTCTGGGCCATCAGAAACATATTTTTTCAAAGTTAATGTGGAATAGTGGCTAATCTACTGATATATTGAAGCAGCTTTTTAAAAGTTATATTGGATTACTCTCTTACTAGTTGTTATTGCATTTTAGCTATTTGGCTATGATAAAATGAGACTAGTAAAATCTCACTTCATAAGCACTTCCATATCATTAAATATGTGGAGTCAACTTCATGCCGTATACATATTGTCTTTGTCTAACAAGTATTAATAAAATAAGTTTAGAGATTTCATTTTAATATTTCAATTCTGAAATGTGTTTTTAACAGTAAATGCAACGTAATATTGGCACATTTTTTACCTGTTTTTCATTTTGTTGGAATGTTTTCAACATTCTGATATTCTTCACTTATCCTCTGCAATTTTAGACCAATAAATTGCTTCAGTAAGTTTTATAAGATAGATTCAATGTCTACATTAGTTGAAAGATATAATGCTTCATAGAAATTCAGAGATATATTTTATTCTTCTCTATTTAATGTATACTTCATTGGAATTGAAACCAAAGAAAAACTGGTTTCTTATTATATCAGTGACAACAGTAACTGTGATAGTAGAACTGAGATTCATAAATGCATTCAGTTATTCAAGAATTGTTTTTTGTGAGACTCCCATTTTTGCAGGCACTTGGAATATTATGATATAGCAGTGAACTGATGGATAATCATCCATACATATCCTGCTATAATGAAGATCATATTTTATAAGGTGTATGTGTGTGTACACTATATACATGTACTGTGTTAGGGAATAAGTACTGTACAAAGAAAAATGAAGCAGGAAAGTGAAGAGTGAATATATGCAGAAAGGAGTTTATCTTTAAATAGGTTGTTTAGGAAAACCTCACTAAAATGCTAGGATGGCATAAAATTGAACAACATGAATAAATGAGCAATGAAAATACATGGTAGAAATTCCAACTAAGGGTAATTGCCAATTCTAAGATAATGATGTTGCTGTATGTTGGAGGAATGCCACAAAGGTTACTACATATGTCTTTGAGAAAGTAAGGGGATGAATAGTAGGCAAATCTGTAAAGGTAATGGGAGACAAGAAAAGAGAAATGGCCTAATATAATTCATGATTTAAAAGGATAGCTTTCAGCTATGACCAAAAAAGGACTAATAAAGACAAGAACAGAATGAGATGAGTGAGAAGATTATTATAATAATTCAGGCAAAAATGAAAATGATTAGATCAGCTCTCTGTGGTGATTGAGTCACTAAGGGGTGTTTTTATTCAACATACACTTTTTGAAGTTAGAGCTAACAGAATTCACTGGGAGATTAGATATGTGATTCAGAAGAAATATAGTGATGGAAGGTTATTTGGAATATACAGACTTAAATATGTAAGACTTTAATAGGAGTAGGTTTTCAATCCATGTAACTGATTAGACACTCATTTTGAATATGTTAAATTTAAGAAAATTAGGAAGCATTTAAATGGAGATTTTAGGAAGGCAATGGATAGAAACCTAGAGCTCATACATAGAAGTTTGAAATGACAATACATGATTTGTATTCATTAGCATACCAGATGTATTTCTACCCAGGAGACTGAATTGGATCACCAGGTGGCTGAATGTCAATAGAAAAGAAAAGAAATCCGAGGACTTTATCTTGGTGCACTCCAAATTGAACAGGTGATTTGGATAAAAGATGGAGAAAGAAGAGCCAGAAAGAGATCAAGAAAATTAAACAATTATGGTGTTTGGAAAGTCAAGGATATAAAGTGAGAAAGTGTTTTTAAAGAAGTGTAAAGATTTATTCAAATAGTGCTAATAGATCAATAAATTGAAGGCAAAAAAAATAACCATTGGATTTTCAAAGTGGAGATTATTCAGTCCTCATTTCCAAATGGAAAATTCCCCAAGGTAAGTCACATTTTAAGCCCAGATCCAAAGGATAAAAAAATAAATTGCATTCATGAATGGAAGGATATCAAAATTAAGATTGTAAAAAAAGTGGGGAGCATAGAGGGATAGAAAGAATTATATGGTCAATTTTATAAATTTCACAGAATCTCAAATTCTATAGATATTAAAAAGTTAATAAAATGATATTATGAACTTGAGGCTCAATATCAGTTATTAGAAATGAAAATGAAAACAGTAAGATGCCACTACTTATTTATTAGAATGATTGGAATTAAAACATTCCTAGTAAGTTGAATATAATAGAATCAGGGGCATAGAAAGGGAGTGGATTGACAATCCTTGGAGAGGAAGAGGTATGGGGGGTGCGGGAAGAGACTGGAAAAAAATCATACACCTATAGATGAGGCCTGTGGGGAGGAAGTAAGGGCAGAGGGTGGGGTGGGAACTGGGTAGAATGGAGCTATGAGGGGAAAAAAGGAACAACTGTAATAATCTGAACAATAAAGATTTTTTTTTAAGTTCCTAGTAAGTATTGGCAAGGACATAGACTAACTGTAATTCTCATACATTGCCAGTAGAAATGCAAAGTGGTACAACTACTTAGACAAATGGGTTGTCTATTTGTATCCTCATTTCTAAACCTAGTTAAATACCGTGAGGAGGAGTTGAAGATAAGCAGAGAAAAGTGAGCCTTGGTATTTCCAAGTTCATATAATTCAACAAATATTCACTGTGTTCTCATTTTAAGGAAATGTGCGGGACATACAAAGAGAACTAAGAACATTTCTTGTTCTCATGGAACTTATAATCTAGAGTAGAGAAAATTCACAAATATAATTACTATAAGATATGAATTTGTAGTTACTAGAATTGTAGCACAATAATGGTTCTAGAAGAGTATAAGAAGGGAGGAGCAGAGTAACTCCAAATTTACCTCCAAGGGAAAAATCATAAAATAAAAAGGTTTATGAAGGCCAAGAAAGGAAGGAAAGGGATGCTGAAAAGGTTACACTTCCCTTTGTTGTCCTAACTCAGGTTTTGCCTTGGGTATCAGTTTAAACATCACTTCCTGCTATTTTTTGCCTCAATAAATTTGGTTAGAAATTAGAGAGCCTGAAACCAGATAGAAAAACATTCTAAAGGTAGAATGAGGAGTTAAATTCAAGTCTTTTATGATCATTATCACACATGCTTTAAAAGGCCATAGCAATACAAATCATATCAAATGAACTATGTACTATTCATTTTACCTAGAAATATTTTTCCAGTTAAATATCCAGTGGAAAAAAAGCAAACAAGCAGGGGAAAAAAGCCTAATCCAGGGAAAAGGTCTTCTCTTTCTGAGTTAAAAAACAATGTTGATTTTGAATTCTCCAATTGTTTCAAAAATGAATGAAAAATGTAAATAGTTACATATTTGAACCATTTATTAATATAATACTAAACATAGTCAATTCTGACAAAACTGTGCTCACTGCAAACAATGATTAAATGGGCAACTCAACTTTCAACAGCTCAGCTGAGTTGCAGGCATCAATTTTTAAAGCCAGTGAATTCATAGTGTGATTGCTTCTTCCAGTTAAACAAGTCCCTGATATAAAATTATGCTCAATGTAATAACTTAAGCATTATTTAGATATGTCGGGGGCTTGGCAAGCTAATTTATAGCTTTGAAGACAAAGTGTTTACCAGAGACAATCTTTTACAACCATATCTCATTAGAGGGCAGGAAATTGAGAACCTGAGAGATTCAATTACTTTGTTTCAGAGATATAGAGATAATTAGTAATACAGCCTGCCTTAATCTTTCTTAAAGTATTTACCATAATCCTTCTCTTTTCACCGAACCTCAGGTTCAGATGTAGTTCAAATTTTATACAAACCAGCTGTTCCTCTCTGTTTCACCATGAGCCAAGTGCCTCCAGCAGTTGCACTGTGACCAGAATTTGCCTTTTCCTAGTGTGCCCACAGCCTCCAGGCCATATCTGTCCTTCTCCATAGCTAAGCTGGAAGATAAGGGTTCCCTAATACTTCTTTATCCCTCCTCTGAGGAGAAAGTGGTCTGTGATGTCACTAAAGCAATTTAAACTGAACTATTTTGCACTTGATTATTTAAAATAAACAATTGCAGTTTGCAGTTTCTCAAGAATATGTGTATAATTATATGATCTCTGAACACATAATCTGGACACTCAGTGAATATCCTATATAATAAAAGGCTAATATGCAAATTGTCCCCTGGGGTTCTTCTAGGAGTTCTACCAGCAGGCAGACCAGCCAACTGCTCATGTCCCCTCCCCATCCATGGCCAGGCTGGCCGGACCCCACCCATGCACTCAATGTGTGTGTGTGTGTGTGTGTGTGTGTGTGTGTGTAACTCAATTATGTAGAAAATGTTAACATGTAATGACCTTGCTTCTCTGAGGTGAGAGAAACTTTTTGACTTTTAAGGAGTAACCAAGACTTGGCATATCCTGGAAATGGCTACCTGTCTTCAGGATTTAGTCCCAAGCACTAGCCCACATCATGATCACTATGAGAACAGATGAAATAGTGTGTTTTGAATTCAGCTATTTAGTCTGTTAGGAAATAGAGATTTCTTTCCTTCAGGGAATAATGGCTAGTTTGTAAGTATATAAAAGTTCATGACCTGGCAGAGAAATGGAATATAAATTATTTACATTCAGGATTAAATGATAGATCTAATGGCAGAGCATTATCCTTGTTTACTCTCAACCTTGCCATCTTCTCTGAAGAAGGTATTAATTTATTTCTGCTCTTTTGACTCCTCTGATTCATGCTTCATCTTCTCTCTGGGTCTGCTTTCATAATTCTCTCTAACTTTACTGCATTCTCTATGTGAATTTTACACTCACAACTGATTGCTTAGTCACCATATATTTGGGAAGGTTTCCTTTGCATGACACAGGGATAGCATGACCCTCTTTGTCTGTGGCAGTCTTTTGATAATAAGTTGGTTTTTAGTTCCATGTAGCAAGGATAACAAGGCCATATGACTTAATCATGTCAACCTAAACATAATTATGGTGACAATAATGATAACAGCTAAACTTTATTAAGTGCCCACAATGTGCTAGCCACATTTTCAAGCAATTTGCCTATATTTTCCCCTGCAACCTTAATGCCAATTCTATGAATTTGGAACTATTACTATGCTCTCTGGGTTTAAGCAATTTGCACAAGATGACATAAATGCTAATAATACTTATTAGTATTATTAGTAATGCTAATTACAAATAAAAATAATACTTATTTTATTTTTTACTTGTAGACAAGAACATTGAATGCAGTATTATTGAGTTCTCTCCTGGGCTACACAGTACACAAAACCAATTAAACCACTGAATACTATTAAGTTAATTTATATGTGCATTATTGTTAGTACTATAGTACTCTATTGCTTATATTTACATTCCTAAATTATGTAATATCCATGTACACATAGCTGCAAGTATTCAGACCTTCTAATAGAGAAAAACAATAACAAAATTTAAAGATATAATGGCTGTTCATTGCTTCATTTTCTTGGTATCTCCATTCTTTTGTATAGGCAACAGCACCACTTCTTAGATAAAATAATCATCTACCACCTGTGTGCTTCTTGTTACATCAAAATCATATAGCCACAGTAATGGACTGGTGATCCAATCCTGGACAATTGAATGAACGACTAACACAGATATTGGCCTAAAGATGAGCAGAAACCCAACTTGAACACTTAGAACTTTTCCTTTGATGTAATACAGTGTATATGGAAATGAGGAGGAATAATTTCTCTATTTTGGAGCAAGTAGGTTGAAATGTTGCAAACTAGAGCTCTCTTTAAGCATAACTCCACAGTTTTAGTTTGGAAAGATGGCAGAAGAATGAAGAGAGAGGGAGTGGAAAGAGAGAGAGAAAAAATGAGAGTGGTAACTGTAGAGGGCCCCCTGACAAGGTACATGGGTGTTTCTTTAATTATTATAAGCGGAATCTGAGGGGACAAGGCAGATGTGTTATCAGTACTGACTCTTGACTTTGCCCAGGGGTCTTTGGGAGCAGGTATTGATATGTAAATCCAGTCTAGCACCAGGAATGAGGAAATAAGACCTGGGTCTACCCAAGGTCCTTTTATGCTAAATTTTCCAGTAAAACCCCTTTGTATTTTGGAATATAAAATAAACTTGCTGCGTGGGCTCTGGGTCCCTGTCTCTCCATGAGAGAGAAGACAGTGTCCCACCTGGCTCCCAGCTTTCTTCTGTTCTCTTGATTTCGTCAATCCCTAGTTGCCTCCATTCAGAATCGGTTTCATTTCTCTTTCCACGCTGGATGTGGAAAAGGGAGATCCCCACCATATATGGCCCCCGCACCACATCTGGCACCTCCACAGTAACCTTGAGCTTTTTCTTTTGTCTAGCATGTTTGATGTTGGTTTCTTTTAAATGCAGGGAGAATTGCAAGAATACAGAACTGAGGGTATGACAACACAAGAGCAGGTGCAGAGCTTAAATTCAAATGCCACACCGATTTACTTTCAATGTTGGTAATGACACTGTTAAGAGTTAGTCAAATATGTCATTAGTAGTTGGCAAAGATTCCCATCAGAGCCAGAAAAGAGATAATGAAAAGAAACACAAAACAGAGTTAAACATATTTAGTAAATTTTCCAGGAAAAACATAGATTATTTTGAAAATAGTATGTAAGAAAATTAGGTGACTCTATTTACATAACTCATTTTTTTAAAAATTACTTTTAAAGAAACAGAAACCCAATTTACTTCTTTACAGTGTGTTTTGGTAAATTAAATTATCTGTATTTTTAGTTTATTCTTTTTTATAAACTTCTGTTTAGTTATTTACTTTTAATTGAAGTTTGCCACCAAGACATAGGTAGAAATCCAACCATACTATTACATAGGCTAAATTATTACCTTTCAGTAAACCTCTATAAAGAGGAAAGTTTTCTCTGTAGTGTAGAAAATAAGATAATGCATTGGAAATCAAGAAAATGAGTCTTATTCTGCTTTACCAAATTACCCTGTAAGGTATTTTATGTTTTGTAATTTCATTGTTTTTAATAATGCAATAAATAATGCAAACAAAGAGTGAAGAATCATTTGTTAATTCATTCATTCTTTCATTTAGACATTGTTTGATTCAGTGAACAACAAATTCCTAAACAGAACTCTAAAAAAAAAAAAAAAAAAAAAACACACACAAAAACACGCACACACACACACACACACTATTATAAAGAAAGCATAAATAATGCACACTAATTAGTTAACTAATACATGTACTGCCAAGACAACCCACATGCACCCCGCTCAGGGATTTGAGAAGCATGAATACAAATAATGTAATGTGTAATATCCCTTTCTGTGCCTCAATGAAGCAATTCAAGTATTCTTTATCCCCCTCAAGCTATCATTTTACCACAAAGAACAATCTTATCTAATTAGTGTTCATTTACTATCTCAAAGTCAATAACTATCCATGGAACTGTGATTAAAGGAGTCCCTAGATTCATTTCCTGAGAACATGATCAATGAATACAAAGATGGGAATTTGAGAATTCCTCTTTCTTGTAAACAAAACTTTATCATATATACTCATCTATCAAAGCTTGTATCCCTAAACCATAGAGAGATTAAAAGTTTATTGTCTAAAATTGATTTGGTCTGCTTTGAAAATTTAATCTCAATCATCTTCTAATTTCATTTTACAAATACTTAGTTTTGTAACTTTTTTAAAAAAGAAATCAGGCTTTGGCATGCTAAGTTCCCAGTAGTACTTTTCAGTGGTATCAATGACTGCTATAGAATAGAATAGAATACTTTAGGCCTTGTCCTTTAAATGAAAATAAACAGTATCTTTTTGTTTTTATTGTTAACCCTTTTTCTTAGAAAGAAGGAAATGGATTTTGTTGCAAAAATCATACTTACAAATTCTGTCTGAATCTGAAATTGGTCAATTCCAACTGATAATCTTGATCCCAAACTTGCTGTAGCCCATAGTGTTTTATTTCATAAATATTCTGCTCTTTTATTTTAGAAGATCTAGAGATAAATCATTGATTACCAAGGTCAGTAGCTTGAAACATTGAAAACAGTCATGTAGCCAAGACCGGTTTGGCTCAGTGGATAGAGCGTCGGACTGCGGACTGCGAGGTCCCGGGTTCGATTCCGGCAAGGGCATGTACCTTGGCTGCGGGCACATCCCCAGTAGGGGGCGTGCAAGAGGCAGCTGATCGATGTCTCTCTCTCATCGATGTTTCTGACTTTCTATCCCTCTCCCTTCCGCTCTGTAAAAAATCAATAAAATATATTTAAAAAAAAAAAAAAAAAAAGAAAACAGTCATGTAGATATCATTTACACAGACTTTCCATCAAATGAACCATTCACTAATGTGTTTGCTTTGAAATGTGTTTCACATTTACTCCCATGCCCAAGGGTTTGTCATAAATCCATTTTTACTCATGAAAATTTAGGCTACCACTCTGTTTTCTTGGCATTAATATCAATCAATACTGCCAGTTCTTGATTGCCTATGTTAATGAAGTGTAATATTAATGGAGATATTTCAAAACAGTGGCAAAATGTTATATATATTGCTTTGGAAGTCTGTTCCCCGAATGTTTCTCTTATGGAATCTACTTTACCAGGTTAATTTATAAATTATAAAATAGTGTATATAATTTATTAAATAGTGTATATAAATTATAAAAACTTTATAATTTTTAAACATGTAGCACAAAAGAAAGAGGAAGTCATTTAGAGAGCTGACCTTCTGGACCTTTTTGAAAGGTTGGTTGTTATCTCTGAGATCTAGGAATAAAGTCATAGTCTAAGCATGAATTGCCCTCCCACACAACCCATATTTCCTTAAATAACAAAATGACACACATAATTCCTTGCTAAAAAAGTACTATTTTTATTTTAGTGAAAGTTGACATTCTCAACAGGTCTACAATTAGAACGGAATATATAAATGATGTTTGAGTGTCACTAATTGTGTATTTATAATGTTTATAAAATAGAATGCTCTTTTCACCCAATGGTTGCCTGCACATAAATTATTGGAATATACCCATGATATAAATCTGGGAACCTAGTGTGCTGTCACAACCATAGTTTTGGTCTACCAGGCCTGAGACGTGACACAATTATTCAGTTAATTCAACCCTGAGGGTTATTCTTTACAAGTTGGCATATCTCCATTACATACCTTGTCGGAACTATTTGAAATATATATTTCATCATGCTATTAAGCATTTGAATTCATTGGTATACTGACACAAGATGTAAAATATCAAGGTATTTAAAGTTATTTTTCCTTAAAATAATACTATATGTAGAATATTTGGTATTTCTTTGCACTTAGTTGACCTGCAAGTAATTCAGAGTCATAAGGTTTGAGGATTTAAGTGACTAAAAATTATACTATAGGGCAGTGGTCGGCAAACCACGACTCAAGAGCCACATGCGGCTCTTTGGCCCCTTGTGTGTGGCTTGTCCACAAAATACCACAGTCTAGGCTAGTCTCTTTTGAAGAAGTGGCCTTAGAAGAAGTTCAAGTTTTAAAAATTTAGCTCTCAAAAAAAAAAATTCAATTGTTGTACTGTTGATATTTGGCTCTGTTGACTAATGAGTTTGCCAACCACTACTCTAGGGTATCCAAGATGGCTGCCCATGGGACTGCAGGCTGCTAGATAGCGTGAGAGTGAGAGAACGAAAGTGTAAGGTTCTATGCCGCTGTGAGAGAAACTGCAAACAGGGAGTCTGAATAAGTGAGCGAATTAATCAGGCTTTATTGGGGGTCTCTGGGCGGGTTCACAAGCTCGGGGAGAATGGAGCCGGGGAAGCCCCGGCCTGTGACTGGGGCCAGGGGAAGGGAAAAGAGGGGACCCAGCCGGAACTCCTCCCGGACTGCCTGGGAGAACAGTCCGGGAGAAAAGGTGCCATGTGGCGCACTGAGACACATTTTAAGCCTGAACAGGCAGGGGTTGGGCCCGGGGCAGAATGGGAAGGGGTGGGACACAGGGCACTCTGGTATGTGATTGATTGGTGGCTCAATGTCTCTGTCAATTACATCATAACTCTGCCCACCAGTTGGGGGGGTACCTATCAGAAAGGAGAGTGCATGGATGTGCAGGGAGTAGTGGTATTTGTGAGTGAGGGACAGCTATACTTCAAGGAACTATTGGGGACTGGCAGACCAACACCCCCTCCCCCTATGGAGCAGCCTCTACTGCAGCTGAAATTTCTCCAAGAGCGGTCTGCTCTGCCTGCGTCATCTTGAAGGGGAGATGGCTGTGATCAGAACCCCAGCCTTACCTTCAACTAAGGAGATCTCAGATGCTTCCTGGGACCTTACAACCACAATGCCCAGGGACCAGTTACCTCAGCTGCAAATCCACGAACATGGGAACTCCAACCTTGCCCTACCACGGGCACCTGGAGGTCTGCTCATGGGGAGACAAATGGCTTGAATTTCAGGGAGGAGCCCTGCACCTTCTCACAGAGCAGAAGAAACACCTGAATCAAAGAGTACCCACCAGGAACTGCCAAATTAAACACAGCTGGCATTGCCTAAAGAAAGGTGAGGTTTAGGATTAGGGTTGGAGGAAAAAATGCGCACAGTGGGAACTAGAGCCTCAGAGAAAGACTGCCCCCATAAAGTTCGAGGCCCTTGGGTTTAGTGTAGCCCTTTAAAGTGGAAGGGGGTCCACAGGGCTGCTGGCAGAAGGGGAGTCTTGATATTAACCCACAATGGACTGGATCCAGAATGGCAGCCTAAAGTACTGTACTAGCTGCACAGAGTTACACACAGAGTCACCCACAAAATTCCTCACAGAATTGCACACAGAGCTAGATAGAGAGGACTTTCAGCCCCTGATATTAAGACAGAAACACTGCCACCCAGGAACTGCAACAGAAATTGACTCTGGTGAGTAAATACAACTAAAGACAGTCTGAGAACCAAAGAGAGCAGAGAGATCCCACTACTCGAAAATAGGGTTATGGGTTATGACACAGAGGAGCAGTGGATCAAAGGGAACTTCAATATTGTGCTGACTATCTCCAAGGAAAAAGATGTGCCGAGCAGAACAGTGGAAAAAGTGAATGACCTTCACTATTTCACAATTTTATTTTTTATCTTTTACTTAAAACTATTTTTTCTCTCATTCAATTTTACCTTATATTTATTATTTATTTTAGTTAATAGAATTAATACTATTATTTTAACCTGTAAAAAAATTTTTATTTTATTATTTTTAATCTTTATTGTTCAGTTTATTAATTACATTATTTCCCCTTTTTCCCCCTTATTGCTCCCCTCCACCCATTACCCATCCCACCTTCCACCCTCACCTCCCCCCCATTGTCCTCTCCCATAGGTGCATGATTTTTGTCCACTCTCTTGTTGTACCCCCCACACCCCTTTTCTCCTCATGAATTGTCAGTCCATTTCCTCTGCCAATTATTCTGTTATATTCACCAGTTTATCCTGTTCATCAGATTTTTAATTCACTTGCTTTTTAGATTCATTTGTTGATAGATGTGTATTTGTTGTTCATAATTTTTATTTTTACCTTTTTCTTCTTCCTCTTCTTAAAGAATATCTTTCAGCATTTCATATAATAATGGTTTGGTGCTGATGAACTCCTTTAGCTTTTTCTTATCTACAAAGCACTTTATCTGACCTTCAATTCTGAATGATAGCTTTGCTGGGTAGAGTAATCTTGGTTGTAGATTCTTGCTATTCATCATTTTGAATATTTCTTGCCACTCCCGTCTGGCCTGCATCGTTTCTGTTGAGAAATCTGCTGACAATCATATGGGTGCTCCCTTATAGGTAACTAACTATTTTTCTCTTGCTACTTTTAATATTCTCTCTTTGTTTTTTGCTCTTGGCATTTTAATTATGATATATCTTGGTGTGGTCCTCTTTGGATTCCTATAGTTTGGGGTTCTGTGTGCTTGTTGGACTTTTAGGTTAATTTCTTTCACCAGGTGGGGAAAGTTTTCAGTCATTATTTCTTCAAGTAGGTTTTCATTATCTCACTCTCTCTCTTTTTCTGGCACCCCTATAATTCGGATGTTAGTATGCTTGAGGTTGTGCCAGAGGCTCCTTTCACTATCTTCAAATTTTTGGATTCTTTTGGCTTCTTGCTTTTCTTGCTGAGTAGATTTTGCCTCTTTGTATTTCAAATCTTTGACTTGGTTCTTGCGGTCCTCTAGATTGCTTTTAGGTCTGTGTATCATATTTTTTTTCCTTATTTTATTTTATTTTGGGATTCATGTTATACATGCTATTTTGATTTTTCCCTTTAGCATTATTTTACTCTCAATTTTTTCTTTATGCCAACACTTTCTTCAAAAATTTCCCCTTTTTTTATCCTTACCCTATTCCTGTTTTCGTTTTTCCCTACCTGTTCTTTTTACTCCCTGTTAAAAATTGATCTTACTCATATACTAATTTCCTCTTCCCTGCTTCAAACCCATACACACTTTTCTTTTATCTTTCTTCACTAACCAAATTCTTTATCTTTTTTTGCCTTTTTCTTTCTTTTTGTCTTATTGTTTGTTTGATTATTGGTTACTTTTTATTGTTTGTTTTGTTTCTGTTTTTCCTCACTTGTTCTCTACTTCTAATGGCTTAACTAATTCCAATCACCATCTCAGGCCTATCTACTCTCTATCCTCCCTTTGCAATAGTAAACAAATACATAGATAGATTAAAGAAGGAGAAAATGCATATATATATACACTTAGTAGCCAGATAATTATGATCTCTGAACGCATAATAATCTGGCCACTCAGTATGTGTGTGTGTGTGTGTGTGTGTGTGTGTGTGTGTGTGTGTGTATTAGAGACCTAGTACATGAATTGGTGCATGGGTAGGGCTAGGGGGATGGGACATGGGTGGTTGGCCAGCTTGCCTACTGGCCAAACTTCTGGTCAAGGGAACAATTGGCATATTAGCTTTTTATTATATTGTATATACACTGAGTGAACAGATTATTATGCATGCAGTAATCATAATAATCTAGCCAATTATTTTATATATATATTTATATATATATTATACTTTTGTATCTAGTTTTTTTTTACTTTTCTTCTAATACACCCATTCTCTTTTGACCTCCTCTATACAAAATTGTGCCTATTTCCCCATTCATTCAATTCCTTGACCTTACCTCCTGAAAATAAGCTCTGCCTATTCAGATTCATCTGGGTGTTTGCTGTTTGGAGGTTTGTTCTTTGCATTTTTTTTGGATTAGTTGTTCCTTGTGAATTATATTTATCTCTGGATGTTTGTTATTTGCATTGTTTGGATTAGTTGTTGTTTTATTGAAGTTTTCTCCCCATATTCATATCATTCCCCTTCTTCTTCTCTGTTACATTTTTTCCTTTTCTCAATATCATTTTTGTACCCTTTTCTATTCCCTAATTTTCTTTTCTCTGGTGGTCACTGTCACTTAGGGATATTAGTATTGTGAATAAATTTGTTTTGGGTGCCCTGTGCATTGTGTCTTATTGTGTTGTATTTTGTGCCTTTAAATCGATGCAAGAGAGAGAGAGAGCTACATAACCAGAAACCCTGATAGGATGGATCATGGGAAATCAATGAAAACAGCCTGAATATAAAAGAAAAGGAAAATTCACCAGAAAAGAAAGTAAATGAAATGGAGGCAAGCAATATGACAGAGAAATAATTCAGAGCAATGGTCATAAGGTAGCTGAAAAGAATGAAAGACAAATTCAACAATATGTGTAAGAACCAAAAGGAAATGAAGAAGTACCAAGAAGTAATGAAAAATGACATCACTGCAATAAAGAACTCAATAGAAAGCATCAAGAGTATATTAGAAGAATCAGAGGACCACATCAGTGAGCTCAAAGACAAGGTAGGAAAAATATACAAGCAGAGTAGCATCTAGAAAAAAACTTAAAAAAAAAAAACACAGTAGGACAGACTAAGGGAACTTTGGAATAATGTGAAATGAAACAACATCCACATAATAAGGATGCCAGAAGGAGAGGAAACTGAGCAAGGATTAAAAAACTTGTTTGAAGAAATAATGACAGAAAACGTCCCTGATATAGGGAAGAAAATAACTCACACAAGTCCAAGAAATTCACAGAGTTCCAAACAAGATGAACACCAAAAGATCAACACCAAGACACATTATAAATTAAGTTGGAAATCACCAGTGACAAAGCAAGAATCTTAAAGGCTGCCAAAGAGAGATAGAAAGTTATCTGCAAAGGATCTCCCATCAGACGAATGAATGATTTCTCAAAAGAACCACATAAGGCCAGAAGGGAATGGAAGAAAATATACAATATTAGGCAAAGCAAGGGTCTGAATCCAAGAATACTGTACCCAGCAAGGCTATCAATAAAATTAAGGGTAAAATCAGGAGATTCACAGACAAAAAAAATGACTAAGGAAGTTTATTACCACCAAACCAGCAATGCAAGAAATGCTAACAGGTCTGCTATAAAAAGAAGAAATAGATAGGGAAGAAGGAACACAGGGATAAAGAATAAAAATGATGACAAATAGTTATTAATAATAACTTTAAATGTAAATGGATTAAATGCCCCAATCAAAAGACATTGGGTAGCTGAGTAGATAATAAAAACATGACCAATATATATGCGGTCTACCAGAAACCCACCTTAGAACAAAGGACTCACCCACACTGATGATGAGGGGATGGAAAAAAGGTATTTCAGGCCAATGGAATGGGGAAAAAAAAAACTGGGGTAGCAATACTTATATCCAACAAATTAGACCTCAAAGCGAAGGCCAAAACAAGTGATAAGGAAGGCCACTTCATAATACTAAAGGAATCAATTTAACAAGAACACATAACTCTGGTAAACATATATACACCCAATAGAGGAGCACCAAAATACGTTTAAAAAAAACACAAAAACTTCTGGATGATATTAAGGGAGAGATTGACAGCAACACAATCATAGTAGGGGACTTTAATACCCCACTAACACCACTGGACAAATCCTCTAAAAAAAAAAATCAGCAAAGAAATAGCAATCCTATATAACTCACTAGATCAGTTGGAATTAATTGACATATTCAGAACATTTCAACCCAAAGCCACAGACTATATATTCTTCATGAAGTGCACATGGGTCATTTTCAAAGACAGACCACACATCGGGGCACAGGCAAAGTCTCTTCAAATTTAAGAAGATAGAAATCATATCAAGCATGTTCTCAGATCACAATGGCATAAAACTAGAAATCAACTACAATAAAAAAAATCAAACACCTGGAGGTTAAATAGCTTGCTTTTAAATAATGATTGGGTTACCAAAGAGATCAAAGAAGAAATAAAAAAAAATTATGGCAACAAATGACAATGAAAACACAACAATCCAAAATCTATGGGACACAGTGAAAGCAGTCTTGAGAGGGAAGTTTATAGCTCTGCAGGCCTATTTCCAAAAAGAAGAAAAGATGGTAATAAATTATCTAACACTACAACTCAAAGAGTTAGAAAGAGAGCAACCCAAAAAGCCCAGTATAAGCAGAAGGAAGAAAATAATAAAGATCAGAGTGGAGATAAATATCATAGAGACAAAAAAATACAAAATATCAATAAAACCAAGAGCTGGTTCTTTGAAAGGTTAAACAAGATTGATAAACATCTATCCAAGCTCACCAAGAAGTAAAGAGAGAGGACCCAAATAAACTAAGTCAGAAATGAAAGAAGCAAAGTAACAACTGATCCCACAGAAATACAAAGGATTATGAAAAAATACTATGAGCAACTCTATTCCAACAAAATGGACAACATAGATGAAATGGACATATTCGTGGAAAAATACAAGCCCCCAAAACTCAATCAAGAAGAATAAAAATACTAGAATAGGACAATAACTACCAAAGAAATTAAAATAGCAATCAAAAATCATCCAGCAAACAAAATCATGGTCTGGATGGCTTTACAGGGAGTTCTACCAATCATTCAAAGAACTAAAACCTATCCTCCTCGGACTATTCAAAAATATTCAAGAGAAAGGCACACTTCCAAGCTCTTTCTATGAAGCCAGCATTATTTCCAAAACCAGAGAAAGACACCAAAAAATAAAAATAAATAAAAATAAAAGAGAGAGAGAACTACAGGCCAATATCCTTGATGAACATAAATGCTAAAATGCTCAACAACATTCTAGCAAATCAAATTCAGCATTACATTAGAAAGATCATACACCATGAACAAGTGGAATGTATTCTGGGGATGCAAGGATAGTGCGATATCTGCAATTCAATAAATGTGATACAACACATTTTTAAAAATGAGAGACAAAATCATGTAATTATATAAATCAGTGCAGAAAAAGCATTTCACAAAATCCAACATCCTTTCTTGATAAAAATTCTCAGCAAAGTGGGAATAGAGGGTTCATACCTCAACATAATCTATAGCAAACATCATACTCAAAGGGCAAAAACTAAACTCATTTCCCCTAAGAATGGGAACAAGATAGGGATACCCACTTTCACCACTCCTGTTCAATATAGTACTAAAGTTGCTAGCCATAGCAATCAGACAAGGAGAAGAACTAAAAGGCATCCAAATTGGAAAAGTAGAAGTAAAACTGTCCTTATTTGCAGATGACATGATAATATACATAGAGAACCCTAAAGACTCCATGAAAAAACTATTGGACCTAAGAAGTGAATTTAGTAAAGCAGCAGGAATCAAAATTAAAACCCAGAAATCTATGGTCTTTCTATACACTAATAATGAATACACAAAAAGAAAAGTGAAAAAAAAAAAACAATCCTATTTACCATTGCACCAAAAAATTTAAGATACTTAGGAATAAACTTCATGAAGGACATAAAAGATCTGTATTTGGAAAACTACAGGACATTGAAAAAAAGAGATAGAGGAAGACATGAACAAATTAAAGAATACACTATGTTCATGGATTGGTAGACTCAACATCATTAAAATATCTATATTACCCAAAGCAACCTATAAACTCAATGCAATTCCCATTAAAATACCAATAGCATACTTCAAAGACCTGGAGGGATCACAATACCAGATATCAAGCTATACTACAAAGCCATTGTTCTAAAAACTGCCTGGTACTGACACCAGAATAGACATATAGATCAGTGGAAAAGAACAGAGAACCAGAAATTGACACAAGCCAGTGTGCTTAATTAATATTTTACAAAGGAGACAAGAACATACAATGGAGACAAAACAGTCTCTTCAATAAGTGGTCTTGGGAAAACTGAACAGACACTTACAAAAACTGAAATTAGACCACCAAATTACACCATACACAAAAATACACTCAAAATGGATAAAGGACTTAAACGTAAGATGGGAAACTATAAATATCTTAGAAGAAACCATAGTCACCAAAATAGCAGATATTTGTCATAGCAATATCTTTAATGATACAGCTCCTAGGACAATGGAAACTAAAGAATAAATAACCAAATGAGACAATATCAAAATAAAAAGCTTCTGCACAGCAAAAGAAACTATCAACAAAACAACAAGAAAGCCCACTGCATGGGAGAACATATTTGCCAGTGTTATCTCCAATAAGGTTTTAATCTCCAACATTTATAGGGAACGCATACAACTTAACAAAGTTAAAAAATCCAATCAAAAAATGGGCAAAGACCTAAATGAACATGCTGAAATGTCCTTTTGAAAGAGGACATTCAGAAAGCCAAGAGACATATGGAAACATGCTCAAAGTCACTAATCATTCAAGAGATACAAATCAAAACAAGAATGAGATACCATCTTACACCTGTCAGAATGGCTATCATCAACAAATCAACAAACAAGTGCTGAAGAGGATGCAGAGAAAAAGGAACCCTCATCCACTGCTGGTGGGAATGCAAACTAGTGCAGCCAGTATGGAAAACAGCATGACATTTCCTCAAAAAATTAAAAATGGAACTCCCATTTGACCCAGTAATTCCACTTCTAGGAATATATACCAAGAAATCAGAAATACCAATCAGAAAGGATATATGCATCCCTATGTTCATAGCAGCACAATTTACAATAGCTCAGATTTAGAAACAGCTTAAGTGCCCATCAGCAGATAAGTGGATTAAAAATCTGTGGTACATCTACACAATAGAATACTATGCTGCGGTAAAAAAAAAAAATGAGTTCTTACTATCTGCAATAGCATGGATGGAATTGGAGAGCATTATGCTAAGTGAAATAAGACAATCAATGAAAAAAATACCACATGATCTCATTCATTTATGGATAGTAAAGAACATTATAAACTTATGAACAAAAATAGATACAGAGGCAGAATCGCATCGAACAGACTGTCAAATTATAATGGGAAGGCTGGGGAGATTTCGCGGGGAGAGGTAAAAGATCAACTGAAGGACTTGTATGCATGCATATAAGCATAACCAATGGACACAAGAGACTCATGGGTAGGGCAGGCTGAGAGAACATCAATGGAGAAAAAAAAAGGAGACATATGTACTACTCTTTGTAATACTTTAAGCAATAAAATAAAATTTAAAAAAATAAAATTATACTATAAGCTATTAATGTATAAATTAGTATAATTATTATGGACAACTTAAAAACTATGCTTTTTATATTTTTAATCTTTAAATAGTGATCATCTTAAGCAGAAAAAAATACATAAGGGAAGATTTACCTACTAAAATGTTCAAAACAGCATTGTTTATGCCCTGGTGTAGCTCAGTTGGTTGTGTCACCCCATTTACTGGGAGGTCACAGGTTTGATTTCCAGTAAGGGCACATGCCTGGGTTATGGGCTGCATCCCCGATAGGAGTCATGTAGGAGTCAGACAATGGGTATTTTTCTCCCTCTCCCTAAAAATCAATTAAAAATCTTTTAAAAAATTGTTTAAAATATCAAAATTTTAGAGGAAAAAGTTAATGTTCAACAAAAAATGGTGGATTACATAATTTATAGTTCAAGGAATTATTTAACTATAAAATAATTCAATCATAATATATATATTATGATACAAAACTATTTTGATATTTAATAATTGACTAATTGTTCAAATATAACTTTGAAAAGAGTATATATTTACAGACTATTTTTACATATAAATATAAACAAAATGGTCAGGTATGTAATGAGTGATAATTTCTAGATGATGTTTCCTTATAGTCGTCTAACATTTGTATAATGAAGATTTATTATTTTTACACAACGGAATCACACCCTTTTTGCATTTATAAAAAACCTACTCATTGTACTTAACTTATCCATTAAATATGGTCCAGTTGTCACCCATTTATCATTATAGTAATAGTTATATGAGCAACACATATCCTGAGACCTGGAGTGTGTGAGGTAATTATTTAAAGGAAAGACAATAAGGGCTGTTATGAATAAGGGGATATATTATGTGGAAGGCCAACGAGATATTAAGAAGCATGGCTCTTTTGGCAGTTGGAAGAAAGTCATACAACTGCTGAGTATAAAATAAAAGACAAGTTATGGGAGCCCTTACAAAGTGACAGAATATACAGAGACAACATTAGTGAATTGAAATTTTACTCCAAAAGAAAGCTAAGACCTCTAAAAGTTTTTTTAATAAGTACAAAAGTAGGTTGCATCAATTTTTTGCTCTCTCACACAAATTCTAACAGAGGCATGTTGTCTTATGCTAAGGATTAACCTTCAGAGAAAATATAAAATGAATCCTGACTCAGGCCTTTACTCATTTCTTCATTTGATAGTGTAGTGACAGAGAGGTAATTTCTGGTGTAGCTCAGTGTTTGAGCATCAACTTATGAACCAGGAGGTTATGGTTCAATTCCCTATCAGGGCACATGCCCAGGTTGTGGGCTGGCTCTCCACTCGGGGACATGCAGGAAGTAGCTGATCAATGATTTTCTCTCACCATTGATGTTTCTATCTCTTTCTTCCTCTCTCTTCCTCTCTGAAAATCAACAAAAGTATACTTTTAAAAGAAATATGCTCCCCTAAGTTCAGAGCTATTTACAATAGCCAAGATCTGGAAATAGCTCAAGTGTCCATCAGCAGATGAGAGAATGAAAAAAACTGTGTCACTTTCATACAATGGAATACTACTACTCCACTGTAAGAAAGAAGGAAATCTTACCCTTTGTACCAGAATGGGTAGACCTGGAAATCATTGTGCTAAATTAAGGAAGCCAGCCAGAGAAAAACAAGTACCATCTAATTGTACTTATATGTGGAATCTCATGAACAAAATGTAGAACAAGAAAAATAGAGCCAGAATCATAGCAGCTTGACAGCTATCATGAATGAGGGATGTTTGAAGGCATAGAGAAATGGAGTAAAAAAGAAAAAAGGAAAAAAAAAACCCTCATGAACATGGATAATAGTGTGGGTCTGTGGGAAGCGGTAAGGGAAGAGTGAGGAGCATACAAGGGAATAAATGGTGATGAATGGAGATGTGTGAGCCACGTCCCATGTGGTTCAGGGTTTGAGATCTGGATAAAGGGCCATGTGCAAATGACAGAGATGAGACAAGAAATAATAATTTGGAAATATTGGGGACCAAGGGAAAGTCCAACACAAAGGGAAGGACTTCACTGGCGCCCATGCCTGGCCAAACTTTTATTCAATTTTGGATACACATCCAGCCTTAGGCAGGCAGGCAATTCCGATAATAGACAGACTATCTGAAAGGTCAGTAAATATTAGTAAAGATCTACTCTGAGACTACTTGGTCAGGAAATTGCTTAGCTACCACTGTCTGGACTAAACAATAGGTGCATAGCTCTGGCCCCTGCCAGGGCTCAAGGTTCACCAGCATTCTGGGCTCCTTGTTTACACTTCTCTGACAGTGAAGACAATGGGTAGCTCCCAACATCAAGACTGAAACTTGTAGTTAACATACAATACAGTGTCACCCCAATAAATTCAATAGAAAGGAAAAGAAAAAGTAGTTTACATTTCTTCACATAAACCACTGACCTAGCACTCTAATGAGGAATCAAAAAAGAATAAGAATGAAGTGAGAGTAGGAACTCTAGGGGTTAAATGATTATCAAAGTAAAGCTAGACCCTAGACTTTGAGGTTCTAATGCAATGGCAGGTTAGCTTTAATAAATTTTAAAATTTGCATTTGTGCAGAGAGCATTTTTGAATAAAATAGATTATGATTAATTTTTAAACATGCTAAAATATATATCTAAAACTTAAAAATGCAATTCTAACTACAAATGAAAAACTACAATGAAAATTAACATTATGAAATTAATAACAGTTAAAATATATATCAAAATGTGTAAGAGGTAGATTAAACTTTTATTTAAAAAGAAACAAACTTTCTTTAAGAAACAAGAAAGCTATTGAATTCAAACTTTTAAGTAAGGCATTAATTAAAGGAAAGTATATGAGGTAAAAAGAGTAGAAAGGATATGCCAAAGAATAAGATAATTAATCTAAAGAAAAGCAAACAAAGTTAACAAAACCAAAAGTCAGTCTCTTAAATACTTCATAATATGAACATATATATCTGAGGATTCATCAAAATAAAAAATAAGAAATAAAATAGTATATATTAAATATAATTAAAACAATAATATTAATGAAAAAGAAAACAAACCACAGAGCTTAAAAAAACAACAAAACAAAAGGATATTATGGGAGATTTGGGCTCTTTTAAGTTTTTCAAAAAAACATTTATTATCTGGGAAAATATAAATCCCTAAAAAATACCTCAAGATATTAAAAACATGAAATGCCTTTATTCATTAAAGTAAAATTATGAGCAGTTGAAATTTTTCTATAAAAAAATACTAGCTTCAACTGCTTCACAGTCAAATTAAAAAAATATGCATGAAAAAGCTGTCTTTTACACAAAATCATAATCAATAAAAATAAAGAATAGAATATCCTTAAAATATAGTCTTTATAATAAATATATACATGTCACACAATGTTGAAAGGATAAACTAATTTTCTCTACCATAGTCAAAACAATTTCAAAGATGTCCACAATCCAAACTTTGGCATTGTCAGTAGGAGAGAAATAAACGTTTGGAAATGAAAAAAAAAAATACTATGATTTTCAAATGCAGTAATTCCAAAACAATTCAAGACACATCATAAGTTTAATTTTTCTTTCCTAATTTTTATACATTTTTATTGCATTTTCTTACTAAGACTTCCAACTCTAAAATGCTGTCTAGAAATGTTGATAGTGGCTATCACTATCTCATTGTTGGTCTCATAGGAAAAACTTTCAAAATTCTGTCTTGAAGCACAATGTTTGCTTTAGAATTTATTTAATATATCTTTTATCAGATAATATATTCCCATTCCTTTTTATTGTATTATGGTTTTATTTTTAATATATTGTTATTGAATTTTATCAAATAATACTTCTGCAAATTTTAAGTTTCTTATAAGATGTTCATCTTCATATTGCTAATATTATGAACCAAATCTGTTTCACTTTTTTGTTTCCTTTTCTTTTTGTGGGTTTATTTTTTTTTAGTGAAAATAGGGAAGTTTAATTTTACTGAATAGGGAAGTAAATTGTTTTACTTTTTGTTGGAATCCTTTTTACGTCCCACGTGTCCAGGATTCCCATGTCAGGGTTCAGCATCTGGAGAAGGCCGCACACAAATGAATAGAGACTGGAAAAGCATCCATTTTGAGAATCGTGGGGGCCAGGTGTGAGTCCACCTCCAGAGGGAGGACACCACCAGCTCTGGCTTTCCTATTCGTTTTTATTAGGGCTAAGTGATACATCCAGGTCCTTTAGGTCAGGAAATTCCAACAATGAAATCAACCAGCAAAAATTAACATAAGACTAAAATTGTGGAAGCTTTTTCAATTACCAATGTGTCACCTAAATAATATGATAGTTCATACTTAATATAAGACTAAAGAGGGGCAGCTAATGTCTTACCTAAGCAGTGAGTAAATAGTTCATACTTAACATAAGGCAAAAGAATGCATCTGCTTTAGCTACCATTGTCTCACCTAAGCAGTGAATAAACAGATCCATTAAGGTTTGACCAGGCTTCTTGTTTGTTCTATTTACATCTCTATTGGTGAGGTAATGACTGGGTTCCTGCAATTTTTAAACTGCTTTTTATTACATAGTAAACTTGAAGATTTTATCCTTTAGACTCCTTTTTTATTTTATTTTAATTTTCTTTTTTAAAATCTTTATTGTTGAAAGTATTATATATGCCCTCTTTCCTCCCCCGCTGACTCCTTCTAGCCCACTCCTGCCCTCTACCACAGGCCTTCACCACCCTACTGTTTGTGACTGTGGATGGTGCATACATGCATACAAGTTCTTTGGTTGATCTCTTCCCATCCACCCTTGTTCCCCTGCCTTACCTCTGAGATTCTGCTGTCTGTCCCAACCTTCTATGTTTCTGGATCTATTTTGTTCATAAGTTTATTTTGTTCATTAGATTCCACATATTAGTGAGATCATGTGATATTTGTCTTTCTCTAACTGGCTTATTTCACTTAGCATAGTTATTCTGGAAAAAAGGAATGTACACATGTCACTGGAAACTTGCAAAGAAAAGTTCATTAAAGTATTCTCCATAATTGCCAAAATGGTAGGAAATAATTCATCACCAATCAAAAGTACAATGGAAAAACACAATTTTGTTTCCATAAAGCAGTGGAATGTATATAGAAATGAAGAAATTTCCAAATCATTAAGCAAAACAAGAAAATCACTATGTATACTATTTTATTTTTATAGTCATAATGGGGGGTAATATTAACTAAGTAGGTAGTGAAATTATGAAGAAATGTATTAGAATTAGCAAAATATTAATGGCAATAATTATCTTTGGGAAAGTAGTATAGATAATGTGTTGGGCTTACTGGTAATATGCTATCAATTGAACTGGGTATCTAAGTGTTTCATTATGTCTTTTAACTATTTGTACACATTTATAGACTTCTAAATTAACTCTGTGATATAATAAAAGACTTTAAAATAATAAATGTGTGAATATATAGCTGACTAAATTATAGTGAAATTTTCTTTATACTAGAAAAACAGACTGTAGAAAACTAACATTTTAAAAATAGATTTATCACCTATAAAATAACCTACTCATACATGTTCTTTGACATTTTATTACTGATTTTCATTGTATGTTATTCATTTTTAACTTGCTTTTGTTGATCTTGTTCACCAATTTTAGGCTCATGATGGAGAAGATCCTGTCCACTTTATTCAAGAAAGTGTGCCATGCCTGCCTGTAGGATACTGCAGGGTTAACAGCATTTGCTCATATATATCTTAAACTAGTGAATTGGGCTAATACATAAAAATTGTGAAATGTAAGTGGAGAAGTTATAATTATTGTCAATTGGCCCTCCTCATATTGACCCTTACACCTCATTATTTAGGGATACTTAATTTCTTTCTAATCAAGGACACATAATATGAATAAATTACACTGCATCTTTAGCTAGAAAATAAACAACAATAACAATATTGAAAATATTACAGGAATAAACTGGAAAGTATAAGCTTATTTATTTCACTGACTTTTTGCAGCTGCATTTCAGAGTTCTCTTTGAATTATAGCCCAATTTAAAGGAGACATTAGCTTTCTGCAATGTCTGCAAAAATGTCTTTCTGCCATAAAACATTAAAACATCCCACTTTCTCCTGGGGGGAATATTATTTCTCAATTTGTTATTGCAATAACGGAGACCATTGCTGTGAGTGATAATCTCAGAAGAGGGAATAAAATTACCAATACTTTTTTTTGTGTGTAATGATAAATGCCTTGCCAGTAGACTGATTTTATCCCTTTTCACAGAGGCATCAACTTATTTATCTGCTGAGCTTTTTTTTTGTTTGTTAATCCTCACCCCAGAATATTTTTTTCCATTGAGTTTTAGAGAAAGTGGAAAGGAGGTAGGAGTGGAAAAGAGAGAGAGAAACAGTCATGTGTGAGGAGAGACACATCCATAGGTTGCTTTCCCACACACTCCCTGACCAGAGCCAGGGATCAAACCTGTAACCCAGGTATGTACCTAATTATCATCAATTGGGTATCAAACCCCTAAATCTTCCACTGTAACTGCTGAGCCAAAACTGGCTAAGGCTCTCTGCTTAACTTTGTCAGAAATATTCAGATGGTATCTGAGCATATACTATAATTTCAGTTTAGAACTTAAATGAAAAACTCAGATCTTTATTTTGTTCTGCTAATAATTAAACAGCAACAATCCAATTTCAGAAAGGTTACCTCATAATGCCTCCTTTAGTTTTGCATTGGGGTTTCTTTATTCTCTCTCATTAGTTCTGAAAAGGAGGAACAACTGCCTGGCAAAGTTTCCATCCTCCCTTTCCTCATTAAAGCTACTGTGAATTTGCTACTATGGCTTTGAACTGCGAAAAGTGTTAAAGCTACTTGCAGCTGCCATATTAGCATCAATATTGGTAAGAATGACGTCAAACATATATACATTTACCGACATTATGCTAATTATGCACTTCCTGAATAAACTAAAGAGATGGTGTTATGTGAGGACTTATACAAATATCACAAGGCGATGTCCACAAATTGTACCCCATCTTCAGGAAAGGCTTCTTAAATTACACAATGCAGAGAGAGAGAGAGATCACCAGAGTTAATACTGTTACATGCCCAGTAGTATCCCAGTTGCCTTTACACCAGGAGACAGATAATGGGTCTCTTATCAACTAGTATCGGATACATCCTCTTCCCATTACTGGTCCTCTTGCTTGAGTTGACACAACATGTACGTTTTCAAGCATTATTTTACGAGACACCAAGGGAAACATTGGCATGTTTCTAAGCAAAGTAGACTCTTTCTGACTCTTCGAAGAAAAACTTTAAATGAGGCTGAGAGAGTTATAAAAAGGTCTTTAAGACTCCAGGCACCCACTGAGCTGTTTGAGAATCTAAGAAAAGAATGAAGGGGATTCAGTGACAACTCAGCATCTTGCAGGGTTTTTAATTCTTGGCCCACCTAAATAAATGTTACTCCCAGTACTGTGCAGGAATCTGACAACAAAAAAAGCCAAAGGCTAATAAGAAGACTAAAGCAAATTTTACCCTGAGAGCTTCTATGGCACCAACATAGAACCTTGTGGAAAAACAGGTAGTGGAATAGAGGTCATATGTAACAGGTCAGAGCTGAGATTTTGCATAAGAGAATTGTCACTAAATTTGAGCATTAATGGTTACATGATCTCTTTGTACCCACAGATTACTTTAGTCTAAGGAAATTTGTGTTGCACTTATTATTTATGACCATATTCATATCCAAAAATATAACTTCAGGCTATAGAATAATTAATTAGATTTAATTTTTATGAAAGTTAAAATACACTGTTTCTTTGTAAGTAATGCAAATTGATCATGTAATTCAAATATTGGAGATTAGGAGAATTTAGGCATATTTTGCCACACTCAAACATTTTATTTTATTTTACACATTTTGAAAATTCTAGAAAATTTCATGCACACAAGAAACAGGACAGAAAATATTTTAACAACATGTATGCACTCACTGACAAAATTTTGCAAATGTTTATTTGAATATTTACTTATATCTATTTTTAAAGAATAAAAATAGAAATTCAGTTAAAATATATACAACCTTTCTTTCCATCATTTCTCCCCAGAGTTAACTATTATCTTAAAGTTAGTTAACTGCTTCATTATTTGTCTTTTTGTACTCTCCACATTACTTTGCTTGAACATGATATACAGCATTGCCACATGTTTTTAAACTCTTTCTAGAGGATATATACATTTACCTTTGTGCTTTTGTGTCTGAAGGAATTTTCTGTCTGAGGAAGTGTTCCACACGTGCTTTTTAACTTGTTTTTGTTTGTTTGTTTGTTTTGTTCATTTGTTTTGTTTTTTGTTTTTTTTTAATCTGAGGGTATTTTCTGTCTTTGAAAAAGAACTTAAGTCATCCGTAGCAGGTCAGAAGTGCTGATGAGTTTATAGCCCTGGAGTTTGCTGGAAATATGAGGCTAATAATCCAACCATGATGTCATAGTCATTATTGCTCAGAAGGAGAATAAGTAGTAAATTTATTTTAAAATATTAACAACATAAGGTGCAGAAGGACCTGAGCCACAGCAAAATTCACAAAAGGGGTTTGAGGACAGTACAGGAGCCCATAAGGGAGAGTGAGGTGTGGAGTGGAACCCTGCCCTCAGGACCAAGGTTCTAAATGACGCTCAGTTCCATCTTCCTGCTATCTCCCATTTGCTCTTTTTTTAAAAAAATAAACCTTTATTGTTCAGATTATTACAGATGTTCCTCTCCCTGTACCCCCCCCCAAAAAAAACTCCCCTCCACCAAGCATGTGTTGATTCTATTATATCCACATCTGGAGGGTGTCTGGGGAAAATGAGCAGGAAGTGGCTACAGCAGTAATCCAGCCTTTGATACACCTTGTATCAGTTTCTTCCTTTCACATTTCCCACTCTTCTTCCTGTGCTTATGATATAAACACATGTGCTGATGTCACTTAACCCAAAACCGAATTTTCTGCCTTTGGGGTACCTCAGACTAAGACAAGTGGTCTATAATGCACTAGTTGCACCAATTCTCCTTTTATGTCTAGCCATTTGCTTTCATGACCCTGGCACATACACAGCGGCCACGCTGAGTCCTTTGGCATTCCAGAACAGTCCAGATGCTAATTTACATCTCCATGCTGTCATTACCCCTTGCCTGGGATGCCCTTGCCACATGCCTTTGAGGTCCTACTTCTCCTTCAAGATTCTACTTCACCTTATTCTTAAAGCTGGATTTTCTGCCCCCATTTTTCATAATACTTTGCCAATTATAGGACTTACAATAGTGTTTTGCTAGATGTGCTATCACGCCATTACACCCCTGTGCTCATCCATAAGCTGCAAATTCCTTGATTGCATGAGCTGTGACTTCATGCTGCTAATTCTGTATAGTTATTGTAAATGTCGTGTCAATATCTGTGTAATAGATCAATAAAAATCTAATTAGATTAAGTACCTATCCTAAACATATTTTTATAATTTTGTAGGCTAGATTTAAATTATTAAATAGAAAAGAAGATTTAATTGCAGTTTTTAAGTTGCGATCCTGGTAGACTGAAAAAGTATTCACAGTTGTTTACCTTTCCCTGACAGCTGTGCCCTTGCTTTGGCCTCCCCATGTAGAGAGCAGTCTCTCCCACCCCTAGATTGTGGATTTTAGCTATGAGATCTGTTTTTGGACCAAGGTATGTACATGAAAATGAGCCAGTTATGAATCAAGGCTGTAAGGGCACTCTGAAATGCTGTTTTTGTGTGTGTGTGTTTTCTGTGTGTACATGAGTGTGCCTCTGACATCACCATGGGAACAACTTCCCTTCCCAGAGAAGGGAAACTCTGGCTGTGAGCAGGTTGTCAGAATTCACCTCCAGTAGAAAATCTGAAAAGCAACTTTATCATGTAAAAATCTTTATCTAAAAACATGGCAGGATAAAATAATGAATTCATTGTTATTACCACTTCCCTGGTTTTACTATTTTAGCCAATTTACTTGATTGAATAAATTATCTGTAGGTTCAAATCAGTACCAGCCGGCTCATGTTTTCACACACTGCCTCTAAAAAGATGATCATGACTCCTTCAGCAAAGGAGTTAAAATCAAAAATAGTAATATTCAAAAAGCTCAAAATATTAGAGGAGAGAAGTAGCAATTATTTGCCATTGATTTGCTGTTATAGGTTTATCACATAACCAGCTGCATTACATTCACATAATTTAGACATGCCTCTGGCACTGGAAAACTAATTATACTCTTTTTTATGCTTAATAAATCCCATAAATCATAATGTTTAGTTTTGTAGCACAATATTTTACCTTGTATATGATTGAGAGAAATGTAGCTTTTCTGGTAACAAAGGAACATAACAGAACAATTATGAGTAAATTAAAAGTCACTGGTCTATACATTCATATTACCATTAGATCATTTTATTGTTTTAATTACTTGAGGTTCATGTTTAAATCCTTGCCTCTTTCTCTCCAGGTACAATTTTTTGGTTTTTTTTGTGTGTGTGTTTTTTTTTATTTTTTATTTTCAATTAAAGCTATAATGCAACCACAATTCAAAAGTGTAACCATAGCAACACAACACAGTTATACCCATTTCAAACCAAATAATTCCATTAAAGTTGGTTTCTTTGTCTCATTCCTGCATTTTAACATGAGGCAAACAAAGGCCTTTCAAACATAGTTGTGGGAGAATGTAGCCAACCACGTAAAATTCTATCTGAAGGAAGCTGAGTGTATGGTTTGCTTCTATTTGGCTTTCATTTAGGTTTGAAAGGTAGAATCAAAATGAGCTATTGAGGGGTTTTAGAATATTTTTATTGGGAATCTGGAAATATTTCTATTCTGTTACATCTTCTTTTAAATTTTTAAATTTAAATTCTTTATTTTTTAAAGTATGTCTTTCCATATGTCTTTACATATGTCTCTTTTTCCCCCCATTGACCTCTCCATGGCCATGCTCACCCCAGAACATGCCCTCACCCCCTAGTGTCTGTGTCCATTGGTTATGCTTATATGAATGTATACAAATCCTTTGGTTGATTTCTTACCTCCTCCAACCCTTGCTCCTTTCCCTACCTTTTCTCTGAAGTCTGAGGTTCTGCTCAATGCTTCTCTGTCTCTGTATCTATATTTGTTCATCAGTTTATGTTGTTCATTATATCCCACAAATGAGTGAGATCATGTGATATTTATCTTTCCCCAACTGACTTATTTTGCTTAACATAATGCTCTACAGGTCCATCCATGTTGAGGCAAATGGTAAGAGTTCTTTTTTCTTTTTTTTTTTTACAGCAGCATAGTATTCTATTGTATAGATGTACCATTGCTTTTTTTAATCCACTTATCTGTTGATGGGCACTTAGGCTGTATCCAAATCTGAGCTATTGTAAATTATGCTGCTATGAACATAGGGGTGCATCTTTCTGATTGGCATTTCTGATTTCTTGGCATATATTCCTAGACGTGGGATTACTAGGTCAAATGGCACTTCCATTTTTAACTTTTTGAGAAATGCCATACTGTTTTCCACAGTGGCTGCACCAGTCTGCATTGCCACCAGCAATGCATGAGGGTTACTTTTTTCTGCATCCTTGCCAGCTCTTGTCATTTGTTGATTTGTTGATGATAGCCATTATGACAGGTGTGAGGTGGTACCTCATTGTTGTTTCGATTTGCATCTCTTGGATGATTAGTGACTTTGAGCATGTCTTCATATGTCTCTGGGCCTTCTGTATGTCTTCTTTTGAAAAGTGTCTATTTAGGTCCTTTGCTGACTTTTTGATTGGATTGTTTATATTCCTTTTGTTCAATTGTATAAGTTCTCTATAAATTTTGGAGATTAAACCCTTATAGGAGATAACATTGGCAAATATGTTCTCCCATGCAGTGGGCTTTCTTGTTGTTTTGTTGATTGTTTCTTTCTCTGTGCAGAAGCTTTTATTTTGATATATTATTGTGCATATTTACTCCTTCAGAAAATATTTGTCAATATACTTAGAGAAAAATGTTTTATTGCTGAAAGATACACTTTTTAGGGCCATAGTTTCTCAGGGTTGAAGAACATATAAAAGGTTATGTCATAAGACATTCTTTCAGTTGTCTGTGTCTGTGGTCAGCAGATTTCACAGCCTAAAGATCCAATCTAGAATGCCATCTTTTTGGTAAAGTCTTATAGCAACACAGCCAGGCCTGTTTATTTGCATACTGTCTCTGGCTGTATTCACACTCTAATGGCAAAGGGGAATAGTTGCAATGGATCTTGGATGTCCTGAAAAGTCTGAAATATTTACTATCTGCCCTTTCATAAGGCATGCTTACTGAATCCTGTGCTATTCAATAATGTGTAATATTAACGCTTACTGTGTAGTGAAATTGTACACAGTGCAATACATGCAATGACAAAATGGGATCTTTAGAGATTTTGAGTGGTTGCCTAAAATTATATAGTTATCTAAAGACAATTTTAGTATTCAAATGATATTGTGCAATTCTGAATTCAGTAATGTTTCTCTATTACAAGAATGTGAGACCTACCTTTGTAAGCTCTGCAAAGTGCACATCATTTAAAAATAACCCAGCTGGCATGGCTCAGTGGTTGAATGTCAACCTATGAACCAGGAAGTCATGATTTGATTCCTGGTCAGGGCACATGCCCAGGTTGCAAGCTCGATCCCCAGTGTGGGGCATGCAGGAGGCAGCCAATAGGTGATTCTCTCTCATTATTGATTTTTCTAGCTCTCTCTCCCTCTCCATTCCTCTCTGAAATCAATAAAATATACTTTAAAAATAAAAATAAAAAATAAATAAAAATAGGGAACTTGTTCCTCCAAACTAATGTTTCAAATTTTTCTCTCATCTCTTGACTTGGAATTATTGAAAACTCCGATGCAATGTCAACCATACAGACTTCACCTATGCATTTAATGACATCACAGATATATTTAAACTGCAGATAAAGAGGATCTGTCAGATTGTCACTGCTTGTTCTTATTCTAACAAGATAACTTTTAAGCCTTCTCAACTACAGTCTTACAGACTCAGATACTGGTTTATAATTTACTGTGATCATTAACCTTTGTTATTGTTTTCTTTTCTTGTTTATATAGGCATACTCCTTATTAAGTACCTGCTTGTTTGTTTACAGAATGTAGGTCTCACTTTGAATGCCCATCTGCATCACCACCTCCTGAACTGAGATTCAATAATTTAACGGAACTGACTTATTTTCAGGACTAAATAATTGAGTTAATAAAATATGGAGCAATTTACTAACTTCCCTTTTGGAATGACACAACAATTATACATGAACATGGTGATCATTTGGTGAGTCCATCCTACTGCTACTTTAAAAGAATCAGCTATCAGCTTATCTGTTCCATACCCTATGTAGGCAGAAATCACAGCCCCTATCAGCAAGAAGCTGTTACTGAAGACAGACTATCCCCCTTATCAACCCTAAAAAATTTTAGGAATGGAGGTCTCTGAACAGGGAAGGAGACAGACCAGTAAGCTAAGACAAGCTGAATAGGGAAACAGACAGATAAACAGCAATTTGCAGCCATAATTGTTTGCTTTTCTCTTCAATCAGAGGGTAAATTATTTAAATCACCCTACTCAGGGAGAGAGAGAGAGCAGAAATCCAATTAGTGTTATTTCCCAAATACATCCAAATGAAGTTAAGAGAATTAATTTCATTTTGGTACATATCTTATTGAAACCCTAACACCTCCCCTAAGTGCCCAGCCTGTAAAACCCCTCAAAAAACAAAGGTCACAGTGCATGCTGTGCTCACCTTCCCAGGAGATGGCTCTGCCCTCTTCTTTCTTCCTTCAGAGGCAGCATCTCCTAAGGGTCCCCATCAGGATTGAAAGGAGGGCAATGGGCAGTAGCAGTTCATCCTGGGCAAACCCCCTGAACCTGTCCCCAAGGCCGACTTTTCTCTGACTTCTTAGTGAGCCAGAGCGAAAAAGCTCGGGCCCATTTCCCCAGCCCTTGCATGGCTTACTGTCCCCACCTTTAATAAACATCCTCTAAAAATAAAAAATAAGGCACTTATATAAAAAGCTCACTAGCTGCTTTAAAAAATGGAGATTTACACTTGTATATAGGTTATTGTCATATTTTATTAAGTATATTTCAGAGATTGGATCATTTTGACTTTGTGTTAATCTTTATCGTGGTAATTGTTATCATGTTCTTATTTGACAATAGTGGCTAAAGGGATCTCTCCCTCAATACCTTAGTGTCAAAACTTCTTAACTACCACCTTCTATCCTTGGCCTATTATTATCAGGATTCAAACAATCTATTGTCACTCATGGAGGCTTACTTGTAAAATGGCAAAATTATAGATTTTTGTCTAGACTCTTATTTTGCCACTTCTTCAAATTTATTCCTCAAAAAAACAGATCTTTGTCTATCAAAATTCATATTTCTTTTTATTCAAAAGTTTACTTTAAGACACATTGTAAATTATCCTTGTACTTATTGAAACAAATATGCACTGAGTGGCCAGATTATTATGATCTCTGCACACATAATAATTTGATTACTTAGTGTGTGTGTGTGTGTATAATTTTAGAGATATATATTAGAGTCCTGGTGGATGAATTTGTGCGTGGGTGGGGTCCAGTCAGCCTGGCCAAGGGGAAGGGACATGGGTGGTTGGCCAGCCTGCCTGCTGGTTGAACTCCTGGTCAAAAGGACAATTTGCATATTAGTCTTTTATTATATAGGATATATACTGAGCGGCCAGATTATTATGCGTTCAGAAATTATAATAATCTGGCCACTCAGTGTATTTTCTTTTATAATAGGGAAAAACATTTTACCTAAATAGAACAAAATAATTAATCTTGGCATATCATGCATTTAAAAGCAATAATTAGCTTTTTTCAAAGTTATATCTATAGCATGCATTATGAAATCAAAAGAGCAAGATACATAGTGTGAGTGGTTCTCTTCTGTCCCTTTCTATTCAATATGATTATTTGTCTTCTTTTTAGTTAAATTGCATGGACATAAACCCGGTGTCTAAGACAGAAAACCAGTCTTCTTTCCTCTTTCTTATCCCATGCTTATAACTGGCCAGAAAGTTTGGTGAATCTTGTCTCCAGAATAACTCTCAAGCTCTGTTCTCTTTGCCTCATTCCAGCTGTCACAACTCTCTTAAGCTCTATGGCTCTTTGCTGAACTTCTGACCCCCATACAATAAACTCCTGACACCTCTCCTAAGAAGTAGTATTTCCTTCAAGTTTTCAATGAATTCTCTCCACTGCCTTTAACAGTATTTCTAGAGACATTTGATTATGTCAGTCTCCTCTTTCAACCCCTTGAATGATCTCATTGCTCCCATGAAGAAATGCCTAACTTGATACCACAGAGTGTCATTTCTTCCATAACCTGGCAACAGCTGTCTTCTTCAGCAGGGGTCAGATGTCTCTAAGTTAACAAAATGAACCTAGTAGAGACATCCCCTGTTTCATTTGGACAGCTGCTCCTCAGCTTCAGCCAGTCTTGTCATCTGAGGGTCTGTTTTCAGTCTCTCCCTTTATCTCTGCACATTGTTAAATATGCAAAGTCAACTTAATGTCACTTTCCTTTCATAGCTATGTCTGGCCAACCCTTTCTATATCTCCTACCCAAGTTTACATTTAATGTTGCTTCATCTATGTTCAGAATACTCCATCTATATTCATGTAATATCTTTATCACATGTATTCTAGTTTTCATTTGACATGTCTGTCTTTCTCCTTCAAATATGATCTCCATGAGGGTAGGGAGTATAACATTTATTTTGTATAATTCTCAAGGTTGAGATCCTTCACAAATTAGAAAGTATCAAAAAGTAAGACTATGAACACAATGCTTCATAGACAGAAAAGTGTGTGGTTAATTCAGTCTTAAAATCTAGGGGAAGGTATTATGCTAATTAAAATAAGCCAGTCAGAGAAAGACACACATCACAGAATATCACTCATTTGTGGAATCTAATGAACAAAATAAACTTTTGAACAAAATAGGTCCAGAGACATAGAAGCATGGAACAGACTGATGAATCTCAGAGGCAAAGGAGGAGGGAGAACTGGAAGATATTAACCAAAGAACTTATATGCATACCCATGGACACAGAAAACAGTGCTGTGAAGACTTGATGGAGTGGGTGGTGAGGGGGAATCCATGGGGGGAAAAGGGAGTATCTGTAATATTTTCAATAATAAAGATAAGTTTTAAAAATATTTAGGGAAATGGTAAATGCTTCACTGAGGAGTCAGTTTTTTGTTTTTTTTTTTTCAAATTAATCTTAAAGACCAAAAAGGAATCTCCAAATAAAAGGGTGAAGAGTGAAAGTCAGAGAAATGGATTTTACGCTCAGGAAGCAGCATCTGCACCCTCATATAGAAGGTGGCCATTGTTAGAAATTAAAGGCTGATAACAATGAAAAATTGCTTTGGATGAGAAAAGGTTGGGATGTCAGGGACTCACACTGTATACTGAGCTCACAGTGATAGGCATACTCTCAGTGGAAATGTATGGTCTCGGGATATAATTTCATGAGATGTGGGAAGTCAGGGATATTTTTGTGTAGAATATTAAAATGGTTTATCTTAAATCTATAACTAGAAAAAATAGTTCTGTCAGCTATGTACCAAATCGCTTGGAAGACCAACTAGATGGAGAGAGGATACACTTGAGGTTGCTGGAAATACACAAGCTAGAGAGGATGAAACACTGAGTTTGAAGAGATGTCTACAGAGCTTGCAGTTTGTGAACTCTGCTGTCTTGACAAAGCGGACAAAAATTTCCCAGACTTCTTTTCTGGCTGGAAGGCTCACTGATCCACCCACACGCTCACTTGCTAGTCTTCAACTCTCTTCTGGGAGAAAAAACCCACACCTCAAACCTTCAGTCCATAGTAGGGACTCCCAATCATATTTATCCTCCAAGCTCTTCTGCAGCTAGCGGTCCAGCAGCGCATGCCTTTCAGAGGAAGGTCTCTGTTCATCTTTGTTTAGTACTAGGCTATGAGCATCTTGGGGAATGTGCCTGGGTTGTATTGCAGGATCTCTTTTTAACAAAAGCATTGTAGTGACAGTAGACTTTCACTGAATTAATACAGAAAAGGACTAACAAAGTACTTGTTAAATATGAGCTACCACATAGTTAATACAACTGAAATTATTACTTTCTTTTCTATCTTTCCAGCTTTGTTTGACTGCCTTTGTACTATTTTGCCTCAATAATTTGAGAGTATGCTTTTTTAATGATTAAGTATACAAAATGAATTGTTAAATTTTATTTAATAAAACACATATTGTGTGTTAAGTGCTACATCCTCAAAAAATGGATGTAGATACAGCCATGAAATTTTAATTAAATTTTCTCTCATAAAAGCTGTCTAAAAATTGTTCTGTGTAATGAGGTTGCATTATAGAAAGCTCACACTGAAATATGCTGACAATTTTCAGGCAATTGATGTATAATGATAAACAAAATAAAATTTCATAAGATAACTAATTCCTTTATTATTGAATTAAAGTTATGGAAAATTTTACATTTTGAATATGGTTAACAGTATGTCATATTCTACATATATTAGCTTATATTCTTTTCAAATATATATATATATATATATATATATTTTTTTTACAGAGAGGAAGAGAGAGGGATAAAGAGTTAGAAACATCAATGAGAGAAACATCAATCAGCTGCCTCCTGCACACACGTTACTGGGGATGTGCCCCCAAACAAGGTATATGCCCTTGACCGGAATTGAACCTGAGACCTTTCAGTCTGCAGTCCGACGCTCTATCCACCGAGCCAAACCAGTTAGGACAGCTTATATTCTTTATTATTTTAAAATATGAAATATTTTCATTTATTTCTGATCTAAAAATGATTAACTTTATTAACTTTATCTACTTAAAAGGAATGGTTGTGTCAATTATGAATAAACTTTTGGTTTGCATTAAAATTTATTGTCTATGAATCTATTCTAGTAAGAGTGGAATGAACACCATTTCTAATATATTACTGTTTCATATATCACTCATTGCTACCCAATTAAAGACCTATTCACATCAATTTAATAATATATATGATCTCCTAATAATTTAAAAATGCTTATTATAGAACACATAACTATACTAAACTGTAGATAATGAAATTACAAAGCACCCTCTGTTTTGTAGAACAAATTCTTATTTTAGAAAATTTGTCATTATATAACAAAAGATGTGGAAATAAATAGGTTGATCATAGAAGATTTTTAGGGCATTGTATGAAAATGCTCTGTATGATAGTATAATGATGGATGCATGGCATTATACGGTTGCCCAAACCCTCATAGAATGTACACCAACAGTGAACTCTACTGTGAATTATGAATGTGGGTCATTGTAATGCATTGTCATGGTTAAAAGAAAAAAGTGCCATTCTTACGAGTGATATTGATATTGGGGAGGTTATGACTCTGTGAAGGACTGGGGTATATGGGAAATTTCTGTACTTCCCTCTTAAGTTTGTCATAAACCTAAAACCACTCTAAAAATACATAGTTCTAGAGCTTATAATAATATTTCTTGTCTTCTCATCCACCCAGAATAACCTTGTAGTCACTGGGACTTGGATTTATGTGGTGATACTGAAAGATTAAAAAAGAAATAACAAACACAAGAAAACCAACAAAATATGTCCTCTGTGTAGGAGAGATTGAGAGTTTTAAAAAAGAGAAGGAACATAAAATACTGTTTTAATATTTAAACCAAAACAGAGGAAAACTTCAATTCAAAATCACACAGTGAAAGGTGTTCAACACAATGGCTTTGTTTTTCTCAGTGTCTTTATTGATTTCATTAGGCAGCCTTGTTGGCTTCAGAACAAGATAAAAATCCAACCACGTTTCCTGCCTCCATCACAACAGCTCTGATCTGCATCTCCACAACTCTCACCCGACTACAGTAAGCGAGTCTACCTGCTCTTCCTACTGAGCAGGTACATCACAGTGTGATACTTGTTAACCGGATTATGCTGCTTCTGTGTCAAAATCCATGAGTCTCTGTTTCTCTCAAACTAGGAGCCACATTTTTAGTGACCTCTGAGACCCTATCCCCACAGCACAGCCCCATCTTCCTAACCTCTTCTCCTACTCTTTCCTCCTTGCTTCAGCCCAATTGGCCAGCAGACTTCTATTATAGGTAAGACCACTAAGAATGCTCTGACGCCTGTTTTTGTTCTGACACTTTTGTTGGCCTGGGATGCTATTTTTATAGAAAGCCTTATGTTTAAACCCTTGCTGCCTTCAAGTCTGCACAAATGTTACCTTCCCAACTACAGGATTAATAGGGAGATCTTTATCCCTCATTAGCCTTCCCAACCACCATTATTCTGTTTAACTTACTTTCTTTTCCATTTAGTTAACTTAAGCAGTTAATATACTAAATTATCCATGTTATATTTCTTATGTCCTCAATGTACTGTAACCTCCATAATGATAATGATATAAGTTCACTATATTCAATATTGAGAAGCACAGAATCTAAAACATTTTTAACACATAGAGGGTGTACTGTAAGTATTCCTCAAGTCACCTAGTAGATAAAGAATAACTCAAGTCTTTAGATTTAAAAAAATGTTGAGCAAAATAAAATAAATAAAAGGAAGATTCATGGATTGTAGTGAAATCAAATAAATCTATGGCTAAACAGTCTAAAAAGCTTACTAATAGAGAAAAGTTCTGCATAAAAATAATTGTGGTTCCAGATTTCTCTTTAACAATCTGAATTTTTAGGAAAGAATCAAAGTATGTTCTCAATGTTCTAAGTCAAATGCTTTTGAACTAGATTTCTATATGACAGTGAACAATTATGTCTGAGTGCAGAGTAATACATTTTTAAGTTTCCTAGGCATTGGTAAGTTTTTTTTTTTCCCTCACAAAGCTTTTTGAAAAGAGTTTAATCAAATGTTTACATGAACCTGAAATAATAGAATAATTAATAATTCTGATTCAGAAAATAAGAAGTTACAATTAGAACACAATACAATAAAATCCAATGATGAGAGGGAAGCAGTGAATCTACAAACCAGTGGATCAAATTAGTGTGAGAAAGAAGAGAACTTCAATAGATGCTATCTATTAAAAAAGCAATATGCAAATTTACCATACCTCCACTACACCCACAAGCCATGCCTACAAGCCAATCAAGAGGGACTATGCAAATAAACTCAACAAAGATGGCTGTGGCCACAGAGAGCAGGAAGGAGGCTTGGGTTTTCCCAATGATGGAGGAAGCCAAGCTTTCCACCTGCCCTTGCCAGCCCAAGCTTCCACTCAGTGCTACAAACTTTCAATGATAGAAGATAAATAAATTCCAACAAATATGATGCAGCCACAGAGCTGATCCAGAGATGGAGGAAGCCAAGCTTTCTGCCTGCCCTGGCCAGCCCATTTCTCTGCTTTAGGCTATTAAGTTTCAATGTTAGAAGTTAAATAAATTCCAACAGAAATAGCTGCCTCCAAGAAGTGAGCAGAAAGCTTATCTCCACTCCAGGCTACAAAGTTTCAATTGTAGAACATAAATTAATCTCAGATACCAGGGCCTCCACTTGGGTCGCTGAAGGGTATGGCTGGCCTGCAAACCATTATAGGATTCTCACCCAGGCTACCCTATGCCCCAAGGGAACCCCCACCCTGATCTGGGACACCCTTCAGGGCAAACTAGATGGTTCCCACCCATGCATCAGGCCTCTATCCTATATAATAAATTAGTAATATGCAGATTGACCATCACTCCAATACACAAGATGGCTGCCCACATGTGGTAAAAAATCCTTCCCCCATGTGGACACAAGATGGCCACCACAAGATGACCAGCAGGGGAGGGCATTTGAGAGGGACCATGCCTGCAAGGGAGGGCAGTTAGGGGTGATCAATCCTGCAGGGGAGGGCAGTTAGGTGTGACCAGGCCAGCAGAGGAGGGAAGTTAGGGTGTGATCAGGGCTTGCAGGGAAGGGCAGTTTGGGGGGCTCAGGCCTGCTGGAGAGAGCAATTGGTGGAGACCTGACCTGCAAGAAAGGGCAGTTAGGGGTGACCAGGCTGGCAAAGGAGCAGTTAGGCATCAATGAGACTGGCAGGGGAGTGGTTAGGAGGTGATTAGGATGGCAGGCAGAAGAGGTTAGAGGCAATCAGGAAGGCAGGCAGGTGAGTAGTTGGGAGCCAGCAGTTCGGGATTGTGAGAGGGATGTCCAACTGCCCATTTAAGATGATAATTATTTCATCCTTTATAGTAGTGTGGAGTTAGTATATTTGTGTAAAGATAATGATTCAATAAGACAATGTTTAAATATATATTTTAGGGAAACCATTAGGACAAAAAAATAAAATAATGCAAAATGGGAAATGGAGGAGCAGATTTATCAGATGATGTTAACTCACTGAACAGCTCTCTTCTAATGTGGGGTTAACAGAATGGATATGTTTTACAAATTGAGCACAGGAGTAAAAAATATAAAGTTATTATAGTAATTACCAGAAAAAATTAAAAATAGAAATAGTTAAAATGAAATATATGTATAGAATATAAATAATATATTAATTCAATTATGTTAATTTCTGGTTTGTGGGATTTCAGATCATCTCATTGATTTAAAAGTTATTCATATATTTTTATGTTTTTTACATTTTATAGCCAGGTAAAAATGTTAAAATCATTAAGTTGAAATGTAATTTGATGTCTCAAGGGTAGAAGCCATGGTACACACAAGTTTTATATATGCCAAAGAAAGAGAAACGTCTAATGCTAAAAAGCAGTGATATTGACCAGGAGCAAACAAGAGAGGCTTCCAAAGAATATGAAAATTCATGTGTGCTTTAAAGAAAGAAAGGAGTTTCATTTTTTGAGATAGAAAAGAATATTAAAAGCATATTATAAAATAACATTTTAAAAGCAGAATTCACAATGTGGTGTATGGATACCAGTTAATTAATTACTAGGTTACTCAGTTAATTTTTTTCCTTATATAGAATTTAATTTTAATTGCTGCCAGGGAAAGATATTAAGGTAATATGCCCAGCCAAACAAACAAACAAACAAACAAAAAAACAGGAAGACCACAGTGAGTTAACATTGCATATCAAAATGAGTATACTACTGGCTAACATCCTATATAATAAAACCCTAATATGCAAATCAACCGAACAGCAGAACAACCAACAGAAAGATGGGTCACTATGATGTGCACTGACCATTAGGGGGCAGACACTAAATACCAGAGCTGCTCCCTGGTGGTCAGTGCACGCCCAAAGGGGAAGTACTGTTCAGCCAGAAGCCAGGCTCATGGCTGGCAAGTGCAGTGGCAGTGGCAGGAGCCTCTCCCATCTCCAAATCAGTGCTAAGGAGCAGGGAGCCAAGTCATAAGGAGTATCAAGCAGGTGGGCAGTAAAAAGTGAGGGGTCCCAAACTGCAAGAGGGATGTCTGACTGCTGGCTTAGTCCAGATCTCTGGAGATCAGGACCAAGCCAGCAAGCGGACATCTCCCGAGGGGTCCCAGACTGTGAGAGGGTTTAAGCTGCTCAGAAGGTCTTCCTCCTCCAGTGCACAAATTTTATGCACCAGGCCTCTAGTAGTATAAATATTAGCCACATTTAAATAAATCTGTCCTTACCAACTGTTGATATAGAGTAAATAAACTCTCAACCTCTTTAGAAAACAGACTTTGAAAATAAAGTTAGACCATATTTTTAAATAGTTGTTTCCTGAAAAGGCATGCAATTTGTTCTTTCCTAATAACCATGAATAGGAATTATTGCATTTCTATTTTATTAGTAGTGTTTCATATTCCAATTACACACAAATTAATTATGCTTTTGTATTTTAATATTTATGCATATATACAGCATAGTTTGTATAAAATATCTGTGTATGACTTTGTTTATTTTAAAAACTTAAAAATAAAGAATCAAAACAAAGTATTCTAGCTTTTGCCAAATGTGAATAATCTGTAACTTTAGATTTCAAAAATAGCATTTATTGAGTAATCTTAAAATCAATTAGCTTTGACTAGTGAATTAAAGGTTACATAGCAAAGTGATTTATTCAGTCTCAAAAGAATGGAAAGGGCTATGCCCTTAATGTACTAGAGAACCCTATTCTACAGAGGCTCAAATCTGCATCTAACCCAGCTGTTTCAACATCTGTTTGCCTGTTCTCTGGGGAAGAATAAATCTTAAATAAAAGGCAATTAATAGAAAAACATGTGCAAAAAGCAAATCAGTAGAATCAAGAGAAATCCTCTTTTCTGAGAGTTGTAATAGATTTATTGATTTGTCTTTGTTTATTTAAACTGTTCTCCACTGTTTCAAGATATATGAATATATCACATTTTCTTCATGGTTCTATAACACATATTAATTTGTAAATATTTTACTTAACTCAAACTTTACCTTAGTGATAATTTATAAAGCATTCATAACATTTGTAAAAGAGCATAACCAATGAATGAAAGACACTGGGGTGGGGAGGAGGGCAGGTGGGGACATGTGCTGGGGGTAAGGGAGGCTGTGGGGAGGATAATGGGGGGGAAAGAAAACATATGTACTACTATTAAATATAAGTTATACTGCAAAAATAATAAAACATTAATTAAAAAAAGAAACTGGAATATTAAGCACAAGCAAGATAAATTGTGTGCTATGGTAATATAATTGATATTCATGAATAAGCTAACACATTTAGTGGCAAAAATATCAGTAGTTATAGTTATCCCAAATAATGTTGAATCTGAGTTAGTGTCAATAGTTTCAAATAAAAAATAAATTTATTTTCTCAATATATATAGTCATGTGCAAACAATAAAACAATAAAAGGAAGAGGAAAGAAGAAAGAAATTTTGCTTTCATAGACTAGCGATCATGGATTTATTCTTTTTTATACATTTTTAATTAATTTTGCATTCAGTATAATTTTTTATTATTTTCAGGTATATAACATAGTGGTTAGACAATTATGTAACTTACAAAGTGTTTTTTCCTCTGATATTTCCAGTATCCAACTAATACCATGCAATCATTACAATATTATTGATTATATTTCCTAAACTGTACTTTACATCCGCATGATTATTTTGTAACTACAAATATGTACTTCTCATTCCTTCACCTTTTTCACCCAGTCACCCAAACCCCCTCACTTGTGACAACTGTCAGTCTGTTCTCTGTATCTAGGAATCGGTTTCTATTTTGTTTTTCATTTATATTGTTCCTTAGATTTCACATGTAAGTGAAATTATGTGCTATTTATTTGCTTTTTTCTTTCTGACTTATTTCACTTAGCATAATATCCTCAATGTCCATCCATGCTGTAACAAATGGTAAGATTTCTTTTTTTTAATGGCTTTTTTTATTCATTCTAGAGGCTCAATGCATGAAATTCATGCACAGGGTGGGGGTTGTTTCCCTCATTCCTCAGCCCAGCCTTCACCATCTCCAATCTGGGATCCTTCTCACAATCCAGGACTGTTGGCTCCCAACCACTAACCTTCCTGCCAGCCTGATCAGCCTCTAACCACTCCTCCATCAGCCCAATCGACACCTGCTGGCCTCAGTCACTTTTAACTGCCCTCCCCTGCAGGTATTATCACCCTCAACTGCCCTCTTTTCCAGGCATGCTTCCTCCCAACTGCCCTCTCTTACTGACTTGATCACCCACAACTGCTCTCCTTTGCCAGCCATCTTGTGGTGGCCATCTTTGACCACATGGGAGCAACCATCTTGTGTGTTGACATGATGGTCAATTTGCATATTACCTCTTTATTATATAGGGCTAGTAGCCCAGTGCACGTATTTGAGAACATTGAAAGGAAATTAATTAGAAGAAATATTTTAATATTGCTGTTCCCCCTTTCACTATAATAGAAGTGTTAGGTCAATCACTTAGCCTTTTAATCATGCCAGCAAGAGTTTTATATGTATCACAATACAGAAGTCAACATTTATTTTTAAATTGCAAATGCATGTCATATGTATCAGGCAGATGATAGATAGATAGATAGATAGATAGATAGATAGAGATAGATTTTTTTATCTCTTATTTGTTTATTTTTTCTCTTCAAGAAGACCTTTTACCATCCTATCTAATAAAAGAGTGACATGCAAATGTGACTGTACCTTGGCTCCTGATTGGCTATGCTACCAGCCAATCAGGAGCGGGGGACGTGACTGGGGCGTGGCCATGGCTTGCCTGGACACAAGTGAACACTTCCCTTCATGAATGCTTCGCTTCACGCTGGTGCCTCAAGTGCTTCACGCCAATGCCAGCTGGGAATGCTTTGCTTCATGCTGGCGGGGCGGGGAATGAGGCAGGGACCACGGTTCTGCACAGGGTGTTTTTAAGGGCCTAGTGAGCCAGCGGGAGAGACTCAGTCCTTGAGGCGTCCTTGGTGTGGGGAGGGCTGGGCCAGGACACCACCATACTTTCAAAGAAAGCTGTTTCCCACTTAAATATCCTCTGATGAGTATCTTGAAAAAAGAAATATTCAGCCATTGTCACACCTTGAAAAGTTAAGGTAATTCCTTAATATCACCTAATATCCACTGTACATTCAACTTTCTTTGTTTCAAAGATGCCTTTTACCTTTGGTTTGCCCCCTCTGGAGGCTACCCAAGGTCTTATTTCAGCCCTGATGTTGGGCTGCTTCCCCCAACCATAAGTTCCCAATGCACTTCCAGCTAGAGTTAAAGGAGTCTTCCTCTCTTTTTAAGGCATCACCATATCCAGTGCCTGCCAGGGTCCTGGGAAAGCACTACTCCTTAGGTCCAGGGTGCTGGGAGCTGAAGCAGAGAGGCTGTGAGGCCCAGCTCACCCAGGATGCTGGCCCCCATCACCCCCTCCCAATTATCCTGGCCCAGCCTACCCTACACATACCTGTTCATGGAGAGCATGAGGTGGTCGTGGCAGCTGTATGGGAGGCCAGCGGGGGGCGTGGCCACAGCACGAGGGAAGGGAGGCCTACACCCTCCCCCAATCCAGAGGGGCTTGACAGGGAACCTCAAGGTGTGCTTCCTGCCCTGGTACTTGGCTAGGGTACCTCAGGCAGCTCCCCCAACCTCAGCTCCAGGCTGGGGGACCTTAGGCTGTGCCTCCCACCTGGTGCAGCTTGACAGGGAACTATAGGCCACACTCCCAACCTGGCAGGGCTTGACAGGGCACCTCATGGTGTGCTTCCCATCCTGTTGCTGGGTTAGGGGACCTCAGTTTGTTCTCTCCACCTGGCAGGGCTTGACAGGGGACTTCAGGTTGTGTCCCCACCTGGCAGGGCTTGACAGGGGACCTCAAGCCGCACCCTCACCCAGGCACCAGGCTGGGGGACCTCAGACCATACCCTCTGCCCCAGCATCAGGCCAGGGGTCCTGAGGCTGTGCCCCTCCTGCCTGGCTGGGCTTGACAGGGGACCTCAGGCTGTGCCCCATACCCAGTGGGGTTTGACGGGATCTCAGGTTGTGTCTCCCACCTGGTGGAACTTGATGGGGTACCTCAGGCCATGCCCCCATTCTGGTGCTGGGCCAGGGGACCTGAGGACACACCCTGCTCTAGGTGGCTTGACAAGAGTGGGACTGGCGGGGTCTGGATCTACCCCAATGCGGGGGTAGGGGAGTGTGGCTGGGTCTGGGTCTCACATGATTTTGAGGCACATGTGAGTGAGTGGGAACTTGACTCTGGGCCCCATGGTGTGCCCCAGACTGTGACAGGCGGAAGGTTTTCATATACATTTTACTAATTTTCTTTATTCTCTGATACTTCTATTATAGAGAAAGAGCAAGTAGCAATATTAAATTATTTCCTCCAATTAATACCCCTTTAATGTGCACGAATTTTATGCACCGGGCCACTAATTTCTTATAATACTGGTTTGGTGGCAATAATCTCCTTTAGCTTTCTATTATCTCTGAAGCTCTTTATCTTTTGATTCTAAATGATAACTTTGCTGACTAGAGTAATCTTGGTTGTAAGTCCTTGCTTTTCTTTTTTTTTTTTTTCTTGCTTTTCATCACTTTGAATATTTTGTGCAAAGTTTCTGTTAAGATATCAACTGACATTTGTATGGATGCTTCAATGTCAGTAACTAACTGTTTTTCTCTTGCTGCTTTTAAGATTCTCTTTTTGTCTTTAACCTTTGGTATTTTAATTATGATGTGTCTTGTTGTGGGCCTCTTTGGGTTCATCTTGTTTGGTATTTTCCGTACTTCCTGGACTTGTATGTTTATTTCCTTCACCAGGTTAGGGAAGTTTTCCATCACTATTTTTTAAATAGGTTTCAATTTTTTGCTTTCTTTCTTTATCTTCCTGAACTCTCATGATATGAAAGTTGGTACACTTGAAGTTGTTCCAGAGCTCCTTAGACTATCTTCATTTTGGGGGATTCTCTTTTCTTTTCGTTGTTCTGATTGATTCTGTTCTGCTTTCTTATCTTCCAAATAACTGATTTAATCTTCTGCTTCATCTACTCTACTGTTGATTCCTTGTAGTTTATTCTTCATTTCAGTCAGTATATTCTTTATTTCTGACTTGTTCTTTTATATGGTTTACAAGTTCTTTTATTTTTCTTTCCTAATTGAGATTTTATTGTTTGTTTTGAGGATTGGTACACAGACATTTCAATTTGTATACAATTCTTAACATATGTGCCAAAAATGTAAAGTCATGTAGTTGTGATTCTTTTCTAAACAGTTATCCCATTGACTTTCCAGCTTAAAATTTAGAAGCTAACTTTCCTTAATAGAGTATCAATTACCAATATCTTCAAATGTTGATACACTGTTACATCAAAGTCCAACTAATTCACAATTTAGTATCATATATACCACATAATCAAATTTTCAATCTTTCACACCACATTGACAAAGTTTCTAGGAAAACTGGGCTACCACACCAAAGATGTCACAGATACATAAAATTCTGACAGGGAGAGCCAAGATCAAAGAGTGTTGTTTCTTTAGGAAACAATTCTACCACAAACATGTTAATAGAAGTAATTTAAAATGTTTAAGGCCTAGTAAACACATGACTGACTCCAAATTGGCATTTAGTATTCTTTGAATTATCCTGATAATAAAAACCTAATATGCTAAGTGACTGGTCAACTCATCGGCCATTCAACCAATCAAAGCTAATTATAACAACCATAATATGCTAATGATATACTAAGGCCACTCAATGCTCACTGTAATGTACACTGAACACCAGGGGGCAAACAGTGGAATAGTCGACCAGTTATTATGACATGCACTGACCACCAGGGAGCAGACACTCTGACTGGTTTGTTAGTTTGCTCCTGGAGTCCAGCAGATCAGGACTGAGCGGGATGGGCCAGACACATCTGGGAGCTCTCCCACAGTCCCTCCTCAGCTGACCAACCTCTTGTGTCCCTCCCCAGCTCCTATTGTGCACCAGTGGGGTCCCTTGGCCTTGCTGGAACCCTCTCACAATCCAGGACCCCTCAGGGGATGTTGGATAGCTGGTTTTGGCCTGATCCCACATTAAGTTTTATGAGCATTCTTATATCCAATATTTTGAATTCTGTATCTGGTTATTTGCTTGACTCCAAATCATTTAGTTCTTTTTCTGAATATTTCTTCTTTTCTTTCACTTAGAATCTATTTCTTTGTCTCCTCATTTTGGCTGCTACCCTGTGCTTGTTTATATATATTAGATAGAGCTACTATGTTATCCAGATCTGGTAAGGTGGCCTTCTGCATTACATGTCCTTTAGAACACAATGGCACAGCCTCCTAAGTCACCTGAGCTGGGCACTCCCATGTGGATTATGTGCACTGTCTTGTTGCAGTTCAGCCTAGGTAGCTATTGGCATGTCAGTAGGAGGGTTTGATCTACTGGCTGATGGACTGCAAGGATCTGCTATGACTATAGGATAGAAAATACTATTCAGAGGCTGATCCTATGAAGCATGACTTGCTTCGGTAGCACTTTGCTCCCCACCAAGTCAGTCCTTTGTGTGTCACTTGTGGAGGTAATAGGATTGTAATATGCCATAGTCTGACTGTGTGTGCTGGCTATGGGGTCTCCGTGGAGGTTTAAGATCAGCCACTGCCTAAACCTGGGGCCACCTGGCACTATCTACAGAGCAATCTTCAGATGGCTGCTACTTGTGCTGTGGTTAGAGGTGCCCAGGAGAGGCCAAGCTGTGAACCCAGGCTGCCTTCCACTAGTGATACGAGGTATGGGGATGCTTAGCAAAAGTACATAGAGGCCTGATGCTATTTGTTTGAGAAATTTTAGGAAACTCTGAGGCATAAGCCAAAAACGGTTGCTTTGTATAGTAAAGTCATTGGTAATGGCGTGGTGGTTTGGGAAGATAGGTGGTGCAGGGCCTCAGGGAATCACTAGGCAGGGCTAGAGTGTCACCCAGATTGATGGAGCTGCAGATATGGCATGCACCTGAGGGCCATGTGGGGAGGACTCAGCAAAGGAACAATGGCCTATGCCAGCACTCCTGTCTGGGAGAAAACTGCCCCTCCAGCCTTCACCCTGAAGCCAGACAATTCAGTCCCTTCCCCCCACATCCAAGGCTTCTTTCAAGTTGCTGCCTCAGAGCAAGTGAGTTTGAGTAAGTATGTGTGGGCTTTTAAGAGAAACTCAGCCACAATCCCAGCAGATTTTGATGATCAGAAGTGGGGACTTCTCTTCTTGGCAATGAAATTTTGGGTTGGGAGGTTCTGATGTGGGGCTTACATTGCTCACTCTTGAGGGTGACCTCCACTGCTGAGGTATTCCTTCAATTTTTAACCGCCACATGTGAGTGTGAGACCAACCCATTTTGGTCTCTGCACATTTTACCAGTCTCCATGTGGCTTTTTCTTTAATTTCCTAGTTGTAGGACTTCTGTCCCACTAGATTTCAGGCAGTTCTGAATGTGATTGTTCTGTAATTTAGATGTACTTGTGGGAGGTCCCGAGTACAGTTTTTACCTATGCCACCACCTCAGCCAGAATTCTGCATGGATTTCATTCTTGAATTTACTATTAACACACAGAACAATTTTTATTTTCTTTATACATGCAAATTTCTGGTAATCCTATATTGCTTATCTTTAAAATCAACTATTACAAATTGGTTTTTAAATATGCACTGAAACTTGATGTAATATTTAATATACACTCAACAAGGTATAATTATAATAAAAAAACTTGATTACCATTAAATCAATTATTAAACTACACAATCAACCTAAAGTTTGTCTTAATGACAAGGACTTATGCAGCTTGATAGCTTAAAAATTACCCTGTAATTTGAAATGCATGAAATAAGAATTCTTAGCAGTTTAAAACATATCATTGGGTCACTGTATCCAACTTAGCCCATTTATACTTTTCGATATTTAAGACAATGTACTATCTTTGGACACCTTATAAAGCCAATGCAAGTGTCTGAATATATTCTATTGGCCTAAAATCACTACACATCTAGTTTACTACTTTTCAGCAATAAGGATATGACTGATGTAAAGTAAGTTCTGCAAATTTTTAGTTTTCTGTGGCTTCCTGGACCATTAAAGTGATCTATGTATAGATAGAATAATAGGCCAATTCTCTCTGATCAATGGCAAAAACCTCAGCATGTTACATAATAAAAAACAGTTCATAGTCTTCTTACAGCATATTTATATTAAATTAATATTCATTAGCTTCTGAATTCTTGACACCTAGAAAAAGTCAATGAAAAAGTCAGTTGCAAATAAATGCCATTATGTTCTTATTAGCATAATCACATTCACTAATGCAAAAAAAAAAGATGTTGAGAAATATGCTAGGTTTTAACCATTCTCTGGATATTATACAGATAAACAGCCTGGATTTTTATCCTGAGAAATAAGTTATTTGTGCAAATAAGGTATAGCTTCTAACCATAAATAGGCAATAAATGTCCTGAGAAAATGTGAATGCATACTCATTCTTGTTTAGTCTAGCAGAAACTCACCACTCATGTTTCCTAAAGGGACTTCTAGTCGGACTTCTAGTCAGTAATGATGAAGACAAAAATTATAATATTAATTTTATGTGCATCTGTGTTAACTCTACCCTGATATTTAGCTCAACTTTTATTTAGGTGATCTGAGTAAATGAAATAAATTTTAATCAACACATTAAATACTTTATATGCATACACATATAATGTATGTGTGTATATATATTTATATCTAGTACATATGTGTTTTCTAAGATGATCCTCCCATATGTGCAAACTCCTACATGAGCAGAATTAGAAACTATGAGAAAGTTTCAATAAATAATGTAAGCATTTATGAGATTTCAACTTTTCTATGAAATGTTAAAACAGAAAGATACTGATTGAAATATTACCTCCTAAAATTTCTTCATATCTCAGTTGAGGAAGAGATTTTTTATGAAGCAAAATATATGATTGTCAGTAATTGCTGAGCCTTAAGACTCTTAAGTAAAATTTTTGGTCTTTATATAACTTTTCTGATGCTCCTCCTCATCAAATATAGTAACAATGTTGTTAGACTTTTGTTAAGATGTGACAATTAGCCCTAGCCAGTTTTGCTCAGTGGATAGAGCATTGGCATGAGGATTGAAGAGTCCCAGGTTCAATTCCAGTCAAGGGCATATACCTCACTTACAAGCCCCCGGCCTTAGTTAGGGTTGTGCAGAAGGCAACAAATCAATGTCTCTCTCACATGGTGTTTCTCTCTGTCTCTTTGTCTCTCTTCCACTCTCTCTAAAAATCAATGGAAAAGATATACTTGAGTGAGGATTTAAAAAAAAAGATTTGACAATTGAAGAATAATATGTATTTAAAGGCTGAAACTGGTTTGGCTCAGTGGATAGAGCGTCAACGTGCGGACTGAAAGGTCCCTGGTTCAATCCCGGTCAAGGGCATGTACCTTGGTTGTGGGCACATCCCCAATAGGGGGTGTGCAGGAGGCAGCTGATCGATGTTTCTCTCTCATCTATGTTTCTGACTTTCTATCTCTCTCAATTCCTCTCTGTAAAAAATCAATAAAATATATTTTAAAAACATATGTATATAATGATTAGGACATTGCCTGGCTCATGGAAGACATGAGACATCACACAATAAATATTATTACTATTGTTAATATAACAATAATTATTACTCTAAGTACTAGAACTAGTAGTATGTTCATAGCTACATTTTATTAGATTTAATGTGTTGTAATAAAGAGTCTGACCTCCTTTTAGATTTTTACCTTTTGACCCCTTTTAAAGGCTCTCGTGCCTTTTCACGGTAAGGCCGCCTGATAAGAAAGTCCCCACATACCTCCAATGCATGAGATATTTCCTCCCTCCAACCTCCTTTTAACTGTGACGGCCCAACTCATTCTCTCTGTTTGCCCAAACAAGCCCAAACCTGCTTTTCCCTGACCAACCCTTCCCAAGGCAGTTATTGTGTGAGTAGTAAAATTTCTTTCAAATTTTCTTGGTGTGTGGAATGCCATAAAACTTGATATCTGAACAAATTTTCAGGCGTCATTCCATTGTGTGTCCATGGGGTGACCATGAAGGTGACAGCTTTAAGCTACGGACACCCCTTTAAGATTGTTCTTCTGTGGCTCCTGGCTTGCTCTGTGCATAGCATGTGGAGGACATAGCTGCTGGCTGATAAGTTTTCAGTTTGAGCTATGAGGCACTGCACAGCACTTGTGGAGTCCTGTTGAGTCTCTTTACAATTTTGCTAACTTAAACCAGAAGTTCTAATGTTTAGTATTTAAGAACATGAGTACAGGATTGGGGCTCAGGGGGGTCTCCTCAAAGTAGCCCTAGGACATACCTCTCAACTCAGAGCTTTCTTGTGTAAAATCTAATGACTTGTGTGTCTATGACTGATGCTAGGCTCAGTCAGTGTAAAGACACTTTCTAGGTTAGATTGGCTGTGTGTCTTGGCCAGCCAGGCACTGGCCTCCATTCCATAGTGGGCTCAGGGATAAGACTATTATACCCTGTGCAATATATGAGTCCATCCACAAGGTTAGTCATGGAGAAGCAGAGCATTGGAGGGAGGGAGGAAAGAGAAAGGAATAGAAATGGAGAAAGAGCCGAGACTGGTTTGGCTCAGTGGATAGAGCGTCGGACTGCGGACTGAAGGGTCCCGGGTTAGATTCCGGCAAGGGCATGTACCTTGGCTGCGGGCACATCCCCAGTAGGGGACGTGCAAGAGGCAGCTGATCGATGTCTCTCTCTCATCGATGTTTCTAACTTTCTATCCCTCTCCCTTCTGCTCTGTAAAAAATCAATAAAATATATTTAAAAAAATGGAGAAAGAGCTAGTGCTTTCCAACATCCAGTATGACACTACATAGATGACATGCTCCTGCAAAGAATTCACTAGACACTCTCACACAGACACACTCATCATTGCACTTATAGAGCGGGGATGGGCTACTGCCCTACATATGGTTCAGGGACTACCATCTCTGATGTTATTAAAAGGTAACTCCTGAGTTATCAGCACTAATCACTATGAAGTAGGCATAACACCTATTAGCTTTCTTTAGCTTATGGAAGCAATAAATTTCTCTTTTACATCTATTTCCAAGGCCTATTTATTTGGTCACCCCAAGTCATCTCATTGAACAGGGGCCTTTACAACTGAAGGCCTTAGAGTCAGTACAGATGTTCATACTGCAGACATACCTTTTCGTTTCTCCTAAGGTCTCTTCTATGGAGTTAAATGTGATTGGCTACCGCCTATGTCTCTTGGAATCTCTGGACAATTCCTGAGGCTAAAAGTTGCTTCTCCTGCAAAAGGCTGCTTGCTTTGGTCCTGCATCACGCGATATTGGAACAACTGCTGCTAGCTACATTAACAGACCTTCTCAGAATTGCAGATTTCACAGGACTTGAACCTGTAACACTCTTCAGCCAGCTGTTCATTACAATACTTGAGGCTCCATGCATGAAAATGCATGCAAGAGTAGGCCTTCCTCCCCCTGGCTGCCAGCACCAGCTTCCCTCCAGCACCCAGGACCTGGGCTTCCCTTCTCCAGCCACTGGCAGGACCCAGGACCCGGGATAGCTTCCCTCTGATCCAAGGACATCTGGAGTGACATCTGGAAGACGTAAAGTCTAATGACCATATTACCCTTTCATTATTATAGATTATTATTATAGATGGGTTGTGGTAACAGCATCCCCCAAGTTCTGCACAGCCTCTGAGGCTTCCTTGATGAAATGGAGATTTCACCTACAGGACAGAGCCACATGGAAGTTCTTTGGAATCAACTGAGTTCACAACATATGGACTTATATACTAAAAGGGCAAAAGTATCAGGATCACACATGACAGAGCTCACTTGGGAACTGCTGCTTTACATCTATGAACTCAAACATCCTTGATCAAGGATGCAATCCAAGATTCAGCACAATAGGCCAAACTTCAGGCAGTCATATTGGCATCACAGGATGCCCTAGCCAATCATTGTCCCAATTATATATCTTCACAGACTCCTGGGCCAATGTCTAATGACAACAAAGCAATTCCTCACTCAAAACCACCCCTTGTGTGGCAAAGAACATTGGAAATTCTGAGACTCAAAAATAGTAAAGATTCCAATTAAGTTCACATCTGTCACATCAAGGCTCAATTTATTGCTAGAGCGTCTACGCCAATTCTTTGTTCAAGATTTTATCCCCCAAAGTTTATTGGTTTTATTGTCCTTCTGAACTCACTTATTACTTTGCTTTAGATTTACCCCCTTATTCTGTCGTGTGCTATCTGCATTTGAGGCTGAGTGTATTCTCTTGAGTTCCTGCCCCGAAGCCAGCCACATCAGTCATGTTCCACCAAATTGTGAGGCACTGGCGCTGCCTTCGAAAGCCACAATAGTATACATAATAAATTTGATGCCATTCAAGAATTATTCTAAAATAATATCGAGTATGTGATTCAATCCACTCTCAAAGATCTAAATGAAGATCAGTACTCTCTGACACTTATGGTGGCTCTTGGACAGCTAAACCTTGGAAATAAGAATACTAAAATTATGGGGGTTTTATCGATTGGAGACATGGAATTTTAATGCACTAATCTGGTTGCCTGTGGATTAAACAACAAAGGCAACATTGCTCATGTGATCGACCAAATGAACCAACAGGTTAAAGTCAATAATTACAGAACTCGGATATTTGACCAAATAAACACAGTGAACATTCGCAGACATCTTCTCCTGGCTCCCTCCACGATCTAGGGGATTGTATGCCCATGCTCTTCCAAGGTCCTCTCATTTTCATCATAGGTGCTTGCATAGGCATACGCTTCTCAAATATATACTTACATTAGTTCAATTAAGTGAGTAAAACCACATGTCAGTCATCCATCAAACATCAGGAGGTGAGATATATTAAAGAATCAACTTTATTATTGATATTTGCCAACTGAGTCCCATTTGTACCTCACTCTCCTTTTTTCCTTTGCCTTATATCTGGACAGGCTTAAAATAAAGCACCAATGCAACCACCTCCTTTGTTGGTACAGACACTCTGTACTTCCCACAGTTGGGAGTATTTCTCCAGTCCCATCTCTTTACCACTATAAAGGCCCAATGAACACCCTCTGCTTTGTTCAAGCCAGTCCAGACCTGCTAGCTCTTGCCTATCCACAGGTCTTTGTCTATGTGCACAGGTCCCTCGTGTTAGTAATAAACTCTGCAATTATTTTGGTATGCACAGTGTCTAAAAGCTTTGCATCTGAACCAATTTTCAGGTGGTGCCCATCTGAATTCTGCTGATTACAAAACATAGGTTCATCAGACTTGGAGAAAGTATTTCGTACTATCCAATGCAACCATCACTCTAAAGTAGCAATTCTCAAAGAGTAGTTCATATAACATAGATTTTTAGAACATTTTTCAAGTAAAATAAGTAAAGTCAAATACCTTTAGCAAACACAGAGGCAAACATAATTAAACATGTTTCATAAATGCAGGTCTTTTCATTGCAGGCTTTAATAATTCTATGTAATTTATAAATTGCTGTGACAAGCGTATATAGTACAGAATTTCACAAATGTATTTTTTTCCATAAAATTGGGATTGATATTCAACTAAGACCTGCTAACACCTTAGGGTGATTATGGATATGTCTATTTTGATTACTAGTGGCCATGCTATACCAAATGTATGTTTGTGTATGTGTATTTAGAAATGTATATATATATGTGTGTGTACATATATATGTACACATTTATACAATATATAAAAGAGTAATACATATAAAACATATGATCTTATCTAATAAAGAGGGAATATTCTAATTGACTCTCATGCCATATCAGAGATGGTGGCACCACAGCCAATAAGGAAGGGATATGCTAATTGACTGCCATGCCCTCAAAGATGGCAGCACCCAGTCCCCTCAGTCCTGCCAGGGCAACAGGCGCACAGCAAAGCCAGGCCCGCCCCTGCCGCACGCCTGCCTTTGGAGTCCCCAGTCCTCTCAACGCCTCAGCTTCCCAGGGCCAGCTTGAGGCATAGGCAAGCCTTGGATAGTGGCTGTCTAGCTACCCAGGGCCATCAAAGGTCAGGTAATCAGGGCCAGCTGAGGCTTGCACTGCCAGCAGTGATAGCAGCAGAGGTGTGATGGGGGTGCCACCTTCCCCTGATTGCCAAGTCACCTCCTGCCCCTGAGGGCTCCTAGACTGTGAGAGAGGCAGCCCAGGCTGAGGGATCCCCCTCCAGGGCATGAATTTTCATTCACTAGGCCTCTGGTATGCAATATAATCATACACATGTGTATATATAAACACACAGGTGATATATGTAATACATATGTATGAATATAACATTTAACACACACACACATATCCTATCTAATAAAAGAGTAATATGCAAATTGACCATACCTCTGATCAAGCCACGCCCACAAGCCAATCAGGAGCAGATAAACCCCAACCAAGATGGCTGTGGCCACTGAGACCAGGAGGGAGGCTTGGGTTTCCCCAGCAACGGAGGAAGCCAAGCTTTCCACCTGCCGTTGCCAGCCTAGGTCTCCACACAATGCTACAAAGTTTCAATTATAGAAGATATATCCCCACAGAAATGGCGGCAGCCACGGAGCTGGAGAGAGCAGAGGCTAGGGTTGCCCGGGCGATGGAGGAAGCGAAGCTTCTGCAGCCCAAGTGTCTAGGCCTCCACTCTATGCTACAAAGTTTCAATTATAGAATTTAAATAAACCCAAACAGAAATGGCTGTCTCCACTGAGTGAGCAGAAGGCTTGGCTCGGCTCTAGGCTACAAAATTTCAATTGTAGAACATAAATTAATCCCAGATCCCAAGGCCTCCACTTGGGTTGCTGAGGGGCACGCTGGCCTGCAAACCACCATAGGCCTCTGGCCCAGGCCACCCCACACCCCAAAGGAACCCCCTCCCTGATCCAGGACATCCTTCAGGGCAAACCAGCTGACCCCCACCCATGCACCAAGCCTCTATCCTATCTAATAAAAGAATAATACACAGATTGACCATCATTCCAACACACATGAGGGCTGCACCCATGTGGTCAAAGATATTGCCTCCATGTAGACACAAGATGGCCACCACAAGATGGCCATCAGGGGAGGGCCATTGGAGTTCCAGGCCTGCAAGGGAGGGCAGTTGTGGGCAATCAGGCCAGCAGGAGAGGGAAGTTGGAAGGTAAGGCAGTTAGGGGTGATCAAGCCTGCACGGAGGGCAGTTAGGAGTGAGCAGGCTGGCAGAGGAGAGAAGTTGTGGGCAAACAGGCTGGCAGGGGACCAGTTAAATATCAATCAGGCTGGCAGGGTATTGGTCAGGGGGTGATCTGGCTGGCAGGCAGAAGCAGGTAGGGGTAATCAGGGAGGCAGGCAGGTGAGCAGTTTGGAGCCAGCAATCCTGGATTGTGAGAAGGATGTCCAACTACCCTTTTAGGTCCGATCCTACTGGGATCGGGCCTAAAAGGGCAGTTGGACATCCATCAAGGAGTCCCAGATTGGAGAGGGTACAAGCTTGGCTGAGGGACATCCCCCACCTCCTGTGCACAAATTTTGTTCACCAGGCCTCTAATCATATATATATATATATATATATATATATATATATCCCTTTCATGGAACTCTATTCAATGAAAAATGGTCTAAACTAAATTTTCAAACACATTTAAAAAAAATACTGGTCTTGATGATTATCCATCCTGTGCATTAATATTTTTCTCCAACACAAAAGTCTTCAGTTTTCCAAATATTATATTTACTTTGAATTGAAATTGTCCATTTGGCATCTTGTGATTACTTTCACATTTTTAGTATTGCATAATGTATGTCTTTTTTTAACAGTTTATTTTCTGAGTCTGTAGCTAGGACTTTCCACCAGCCTAAATGACACATAATCCTAGATAATCACTGTTCAAGATGGTAATGAACAGTCTGTTTTTAATGACTTAAAGCTCTCTACTATATTAGAGATCTTGAGAGATTTCAAAAATCTCAACCTTTAATAGTATGAATATATCTTATACACTTTTTTCCTTCTCGTAATACCATAATGTCTTGTCCAAAGACACGTTGAAATGCAGAAACACTTCAGATTGCTAAATAGTATTTGCTATACATCCTTCCTAAACCACAACTTCATTTTTTTTTTCATTTTACCTTTCTCCTGATGGGTGCTAGAGTCCCAGTAAGGATTAATGTCTCCTGTGCATATTACCACATTAATTTGAAAATTTGAAAGTTTAAGGCACCCAAATGTCATGCATCCAATTAACCGAAAATGTCAGTTCTGAATTTTTAATTCCATAATTTAAGATTATATTTCTATTTATTTTCAGAAACATTATATGTATATACAAAATTTACATTTCCTGGCACTTCTAGGACATTAGAAAGTCGTCAAATGTTAACATTCTTGCTGTTACATTTCATATTTGTAATGAGATTTTACAACCTTAAAAGAGTCTGCAGAAAAGTTATCACCCAATGTAAGCAACATTCTAAGTTAACAATATCAAAAGATTGTCCTAAATAAACCAGTTTGCAATAGTTTAGCAGAAAAAAAAGACATGAGTTCTTTGTTAAAATGTATCAATTGAAATTTTTATTTCTAACTGTGTTTTTCAAATCTTTCCCATTTTCCTTTTTCATCAAAAATCAGCCTTCCTTTTTAAAAAATATGTTTTTATTGACTTCAGAGAGGAAGGGGGTGGAGGGAGATAGAAACATCAATGATGAGAGAGAATCACTGATCAGCTGCCTCCTGCAGGCTTCATCCTAGGAATTGAGGCTGCAACCAGGGCATGTGCCCTGACCAGGAATCAAACCATGATCTTCTGGTTCATAGGGCAATGCTCAACCACTGAGCAACACCGGGCAGGGAAACATCAGTCTTTCAATTGTCCTCATTATATTTCACCCTTTTAACTTTTCCTGTCACCTAGATCTTAAAGTTCTGTCTATCAGTTTCTCCATCCTAAAATCAGTGAGAAGCAACAAGAAAATATTTCCCTTCAGTTTTCAATTCACTTGCTTGCCAGACTCCCTAAAGGGTAATCTTCTATAGATAGATGCATGCACTTTTTTTGTTTGTTTGTTTCAAATTGATTTAGTTGTTCCCTGTAATCTGGCTTGCAATTTCAGCACTTTCTAAGAGTCCCTGTGCTGAATTGCTTCTGTCAGCTGATTGCTCCCTTCAACATCCTCCTTTGGATTCTAGGGAGAAGCCTGAAGTGCCATTTCCCGGAATTTTGTCCCTTAGATTCAGACACCAGGAGGCATTTCATTAAATATGGGCAAGTGGAGAGAAATAAGAGCCAATATTCTGTGATGGCAAATTCAGACAGTTTAGAACATCAGCAACAGCTTCCCTTGACTTTGAACTCCTACTGAGAAACACCTGGTGCAGCGAGGCCATTGAAATCACATTTACTGTGAACAGACAGCTCAGAAAATCCACAGCAACTTCTGAATTCTGGAAGCTTTCCTGAGAGTCATTCACCTTGATGCTGTAGACAGCTAGCTGCCTTCATTGGCTTCAGAACCTGGAGGTACTCACAATTTGATATTTCTTGGATTCTATGATTATTTTCTCTTTTAAACCATCCAGAGTTGTGAAACTCTAATGTTATTTATTAAACCATTTTTACTTAAATTATCATTATTTTTTGTGACCAAATTCTCACAGTTACCAGTAGTCTCCTAATTGTGACATAAAATAGACTTCCTAGGCTGCATCTTTTCCCCCTACTTTTCGCAGGATTTGACATCATTGACAAGATCATATTCTTAAAGTTGCCCCCCCCAACACACACACACATCTTTTATTCCATTACTATTGATCATTTACCTCTGACACACTGTTCTCAAGGGTAGGGTCAGTAAAGTGTCTATCTATACCATCTGTAGAACACTCGGTGCTTCTAGCTCCTTTCCTTTTTCTCTATCATGAAGTGGGGTTTTACTAGCAATTTATGTTAAACCCTCTTTTCAAATGTCTCAATTGGATTATCTTATACAAGACTTAATAATGTATTTTTTTAAAATTCCAGCCAGTGTGTATCAGTGATTGAAGATACACCTAAGGACCGGGAGGGAGGTCAGGGTTCAGTTCCCGGTCAGGGCATGTGCCATGGCTGCAGGCTCAATCTCCAGTTGGTGGGGTATAGGAGGCAGCTAAGCAATCCTTTTCTCTCATCATTGAGGTTTCTATCTATCTCTTCCTCTCTGAAATATATATATATGTATAGAAACATGGGCTTTGAACAGAAATGAGTATAGAGTCTGCCTATTTCTTTTGTAATTACATGATGTTAAATAAATTGCAGCATGAATGGGGGGGTGGGGAGGTAATGGGGGAATAAGGACACCTGTAATACCTTAATTTATTGCAATTAATTAATAAATTGCACCATATTTTGTTAAAAATGGAAATAGCATTAATTTATTCACCTCATACTCTTACATGATTAAATAAAAATGTTATATTAGTAGTGAATTGTTTAGCATGTAATGATTTTTAATAAAACATGCCTCATATATAACAGCATTAAAATAACCTTTTTAGTATTTTCTAGATATAGTTTTGAAATCTTCCAAAAGTCTTTCCATACCTTTTGCTTTACCATTTATAAAGGATGTGGCACACATATGTGCTGAAGGCTCTAACCGTACACTTAAAGTTAGGGTTGAACAACATTCACAATGCGCTAAAGTAACTGTTCCTAGTTTGCTGTAAAATATAAAATCAAACTTTGAAATATCATGTTTTTTACTCTATCAATTTATAAATTTAGCAAAAGCCATAAAAAAGCAGTTGCTGCTTTTTTCATGAATCTCATAAAACACACTAAAGCTTTCTCTTACAATCAAAGAATTTCTAAATTGGACTTGGTACTTTGCTAACTAGTGATACTTTTTTGAAAGCTATATTATTGATATGAGAATAATATTGACCAATCTGATTACTTAGTCATAAAGTTTCAGTTCTGAAAAATAATGACAAATGTGCATCCACCAACCAAATTTGCATTATAAGGATATCCCAACCATTTTAAATTATTTATCATACTCATTACACTTTAAAGATTAAAATAAATTATTATTCTAGTGACACATTTATTTCATTATATTAAGGTTATTCATTAAGTTTATTTCAAAATCAAAAGCATACAAATATTCTTCTTAAGATGAATAATGTTGCAACATTAAGCCTCCATCATCAGTACCTTTGTCACTTATGTAATAGACTATTAAACTTGAAAGCTAATGTTATAATGGAGTAAGATAATGACACAACAGATGCATAAATGAAACCTGAGATAAATAACTGATAAAATTATAGAAAATTGCTATTGAATCAACATTTGTTGTATAATATTTTCAGTGTACATCTGTGCTAGCAGGATTTTTAAAATGAAGGTTAATTAAGTCTGTTTGAGAGTCTTATGCCTGTTCATTAACCAAATACTAGTATTGTCAGGTAAAAGAAATATTTTCTAGGACATGGAGATCATAAGAGTCTAGTGTATACCATGGAGTGGCTGACAATTAATGACCCACAAATATTTCATCTTCTCTTCACATGTTCCAACATTTCCTCCTTCAAATTGGGGCCACATGACTAGATTTGTCAGTGAATAGAGAGAAGACATAACATGCATCACTTTTGTTTTGAGACACTTAAAAGCAATTAATGCCCCTCCATCACTCTCTTTTCTTGCTATAGTAAATGTGGAATCCTTACATTTAGGATAAAAGATAAAATGGTGTAGGGAGTGTGGATGCTGAACGACTCCATACAGAGGAGTCCCTGCTGTCTTTGGGAGCATATGAAAGTAATTTTTATTGCTTAGGTAACTGATGTAGTTTTGCATTTTGTGGTTATCTGTCCAAATTGTTCTGTAGTACATATGTAGTAATTAAAATGAAGAAAAAATGTTTTCTGATAATCTAGGCCATAGCCAGGGAATGTATGGAAACTTGTTCTTATGTTCTTAAGGTGCTACAATTAGTCAGAAACAAAAAATAGTCAGACTATTAACATTCATTAGCATTTGTTAGCTAAATACGGTGTTCTTGTGTTTGATTTGATATAAAGAACAAAAAATTCTCTCAACTCAATGTTCTCACAGAAATGTTGCCTCCCTTATCCACAGGAAATACATTCCAAGACCTTTTCCCTAAATAAAACACTTCATGTTTCTCTTTGAGATGTCTCAATGCCAGTATCACTGGTCTTGTGTTATTTATTAAAATAGCGATTGCTTGAATACAAGCACTAGGATACCATGACAGTGGATCAACTGGCTACTAAATGAGTAAGGAGCAGGAAACCTGCACAACATGAATACCCTGGACAAAGAGATGATTCAAGTCCAAGGTGGGATGGAGCAGGTCAGCATGAGATTTCATCACATTATTCAGGATGTGGTGAAACTTTAAACTTATGAAGTATTTGTTTCTGGAATTTTCCATTTAATATTTTCAGACTACAGGTAATTAAAACTGCAAAAAGCAAAACCTTGGGTAAGGGTTAACTGCTGTAGAAATCCCCAAATACCCTAAAATCAGTTTTCAATTCCTATAAAAGTAGCAGATAATTGTAGATTAAACTTCTCTACCAACATTCCTAAGTACAATGTGGATTTCTTAATGACAGAAAAGAATTAAAAAATATTACATGTACAATATACCTTATGTGTGTTTAAGCAAAGGAAATAGAAGTTGCCTTCTGAAAGGTCACTCTTCATAGTGATATTTGCAACAGCCATTTGTTACTATAAAAATAAGATTTCCTCAATAATAGGCACCATTATTGCCATGGTCACCAATAAGACTATTTTCTATTTAAAAGTGTAGTCTTTTTTAATATATAATTTTATTGACTTCAGAGAGGAAAGGAGAGAGAGAGAGAGAGAGAGAGAGAGAGAGAGAGAGAGATCAATGATGAGAATCATGGATCGGCTGCCTCCTGTATGCCCTCCTACTGGGGATCAAGCCCACAACCTGGGCATGTGCTCTTGATCAGAATCAAACCTGGGACCCTCCAATCTGCAGGCTTATGCTCTATTCACTGAGCAAAACCAGTTAGGGCTAAAAGTGTAGTCTTGAAGGGCTCAGAAAATTATATATATATACACATACACAGTTAAGGTAATAAAAACAGACCCAGACCTGCTGAGACCTTGCCCTGAACAGGACAAAGCAGCATTTCCTATTTTTCTTTTGTTTCTCTTTTCCCATCACATTACCAATCATTTTGAATACAGATAATACCTGGGGCACTTTACAATGTATATTCAGAGGAAAAAAATAAAACAAGAATTAAACACTTGAAACAAACTTTGAGGAATTTAAATTCATATAAATCTGAGAGTTAATTTGACAATCGACAAATGTTGAAAATTATTGTCCTGTAGGCTTTTCCACTCTGATACTCTGTACCAATGCAATCCAGCTTTCCCCCACCAAAGGGTAGAACTCTTCTCTAATTCCACTAAAGCTGAACAGGAAGACAATCAGCTGTTCCATTGCTTCATCTTAAAACATTGGTTAGACTGAATTTTCCTGAAAACTGTTATCCCAGAAGAAAAACAACAAAGCAAAGAGACAGGGCTCATACAACTGGTTGCAAAGTGCAGATTTGGTTCTTAGAGTACCTTTGCCTCTGACCCTGAGCCTCTTTACCATTTCCCCTTCTGTTTGCACTTCCATGTCCTGTTTACAAGAAGGTGAATCTCAATACCTGCAGCCATGTTGCGAGTGTTCTCTTTCTGGAGACAGAACCTGGCTCTCTAGGCATCTCACTCTGGAGTCAATGCTGGGAAGGAGCCGGGGCTTTCCTCAGACCTTACACCTCAGATTGACTGTTTTGTTTGAGGGACAGGGTTTCATGTGTTTTATTTTGTATTTGAGAAATATGCAAAATAACATATTGAATTGTTTCAGACTTTAGGAAAGACACATTTTCTCTTTAAATTTCTGGACCCTTTAAAAACAGAAAATATAAATAAATTATTAAAAATATGCATCAGAACTGTTACCTGAGTTACCACTCAATACTGTTTAAAAAGACTTATAGGGGGAAATAGAAATAATTAAAAACAAAAGTCAAATGACCAATACTAAGAAAATAAAAATTTATGTTTTTGGAAAACCAAAGAAAAATAAAATAAAATAAAATGATGGCAAAATCTTATTTAACAGTGGAAAATTAAAATACATAAAAAATAAAGTGTTGAAGGTGATTATAATAAAAACTTGAAATACAAATTCAAAGAAGTACTGACCTGGCCTGTGGTCCTCAGTGGTTAGAGCATCAGCCCACACATCTAAGGGTCATAGGCTAGATTCCCAGCCAAGGGCGGGTACTGGGGTTGCAGATTCAATCCCAGCCCTTGTCAGGCCTCAGAAAGCAACCAATTGATATGTCTCTCTTACATCAATGGATTCTCCCCTCCCTTCCAACTCTCCCTCCCTCCTACTCTTTCTTAAAAAATGAATGGAAAAAAATATACTTGAGTGAGGGTTAACAAAAAAAGTACTAAATAAATGAAGATATACTGTTTTTACATGGGGAATTACATTATTGGCTGTTCAATCCCGATGTATCTACAAAATTGCAAAGATCCAAAAACAATTTTGAAGTTTATAAATAATTATACTATTATCTGAAAAAAAATTTAATTGAAAATTGCCAGGAATATTTTTAAAATGAAGAGCACTTAATGGGAAAAAATTGATCCTCAAATGTAAAATGCATTATAATATCATTTTAACTTAACAACATAGTTCTGGTTCAGAAATAGTTCAAGTAACCAATCAAGTAAATATAAGAATATTCTAACTGATAGGCATTGCATATGTTGCATTGCATTTTAAATAAAGGATATTTTATAAAAATGCATATTTCATATAGAAGATATGGTGTTACTGACAGTATGAATTAGAAAGTCACTCTTATATATATACTGTGTAACTAATTACATTAGCCATCCAGCAAAATAAAAAATAAAATCAAACCAACCAAAAAAATTCAACTGGACATTTATATGAAATATTAAATACTTTCTCTCTTCATTACTATTATGTTCCTTGGAACTCTATTAATAATTTAGATTTGGTAACTTCTTCACAGATATAATCTCTCTTGGGAGACTAGTAAATAAAACTAACTGTTTAATGAGTAAGTCAGTATTGGAGACAAAAGTTACAACTGATGACTTGAAAACATAATGATGTTATTTCTGCAATCCATCTTATTCAATAAAAAATGTGTGATGAATCTGGACATATAATATTAATAATCCTTTAGGACTTACAGTAGGTAAAGTGTGTTACAAAGCAAGTGCCTTTGTATAATGAAGATAATTATTGCTATCTTACAAGCTAGTCATTTTGATTACATGTCATAAGGTATGAACATGTCTGATAGAATACCTTACAAAGAAGCATCCATGACAATTAGACAATGCACATGTAAGCTTGATAACTGAGATAACATTATGGCCACCTATGTTGTTCCTGTTATTATTTTAAATTTGTAAGTGGGAAAAATTAGTCTTTCTGGGATTTAGTATTTCCCAAGTTTATATATCTCATAATGCACAAAGCCAGAATTGTCGCTGGCAATTCTAAATGCCAGTCCAGTTTAGTCCTCTAGTATTTTTCATTCTAATAACCTAAATAACCAAATGAAGATAGAACATTTCAATATTAATACAGTTTTATCTTTACCTTGATATTACAACATTGCTTAAACATACATCACATTCACAAACTAAAGAGAAGCATAGGTTCTAGTTATTTTATTCTGCTCTTAAAAATACAACTTAGGCCTCTTGTGCTTCATTATACTTTTGTTAGCATATAGTTTTTGTTTACTTCTCATCTGTCTCTTTCTCAGGGAAGTGATATAGCTTTTAGCATTGTTATGATATTAGAGTCCTCCTCCCTCTCTATGTATATTGTACTTTCATATAAATGGAAAGCAGCTCTCAATAAAATAAATGTAAATAACACCACACACACAAAGTAATATTGATCTGTTAGTCATTCATCAAAAACCAACTTGTCTGGCTGATGACATTTTTGGTATAAGGTCCTTAATAATTTCTAACAAACATGCAGAAATAGTGCATAATAAAGAGGCACGAAAGCATGTGATTGAGTAGGTATTTATCTCTTCATTCAATTTATGTATTGAACTTTTTCTTGAACTTGTCAGGTGCTCTGACCACGTGTGGGAGATGCAAAGAAACCGATGAGAACCCTGCATTAGGAAACTCAGGCACAGGAAGAGCTCTAATTCTGCCTCCAAATAGTAAAATTAAATAACCATTTATTTTATAAAAATCATGAAAGTAAAATAGGAACAACTAAGTCTTATTGTCTCTAACTTAATTTAATCAAATGACAAAAGCAATGTTAATTGGAAAACAATTAATCTCCCTTTGGTATAAATTGACATGAGTTCAGCCTGAATCCCACAATGTGAATTTGTCCTGCACTAGCCAACAGAGATTTATGTTAGGTATTTTTAGGAGGTGTGTTCTGTTACTAAAAAACTCTTTATATCTTAAACTAAGTTTAGGCCATCATCATCTTGCTGATTGGTGGGTAGTAACCTAGATAGAACATATAGCACCGATTCAAAACTTAAATTACAAGTAAATTGGCTTTTTAAACTACAGTTTGATTGTGTTCAAAGTATATGTTCAGAATACAATAAGACCTCAAATATGTTAATATCAGTTTTTAAGGCTTTACAAAATGAATATTTAATTTACCATAGCATTAAGTTACATTTTTCTTAATTAAAATGGTATTCCTATGTAGTTTTAGAACCAACTTTGCACTTTTATTTACTTATATGTTTTGCATTTTATTTTGAACTTAATCCACATGATTATTTTTATAACTGGCAATTTGTACTTCTTAATTCTTTCCTCCTTTTTGGACCATCCACTTAACCACGTTCTCATCTGTCAACCATCAGTTTATTCTCTGTGTTATTGAGTATCTTTTTTTTCTTTTTGTCCACATATTTTGTTTTTTTACATCCCACCTGTAAGTGAAATTCTATAATTAGTCTTTTTCTGACTGGCTTATTTTACATAGTATAATGCCTCCTAGGTCCATCCATGTTGTTGCAAGTGGCAAGAAGGATTTATAAACTGGTGCGGAGACTATGAGAAAGCAGTATGGAAGCGCCTAAAAAAAATTAAAACTGCAATTCCACTTCTGAGTATTTATCCAAATTAATCCCAAAATGTATGCACGCCTATGCTCAATGCAGCGTCATTTACAATGATCAAGGTATGTAAGCATCCAAAGTGTCCTTTGATAACCAAGTAGATAGAGAAGATATGGTACATATAAACAATTAGATAGTACTACTTTAAAATATTAATTCTTTATCAACAAGTTTACAAATGAAGCAGAATAAATATGTTTGGGTACATCTGTCTTTTCCAGTGTTTATTTGGATTGTCAAATATGAGACAATGTTACTTTGTATCAGTGAGAAAAGAAACTATTCATGTTACCATAATCTAAATTTTTATTTTTGCTAGATATCAACATATAAAAATAAAATATTTAGAATTTTTTGAAGAGAAAAGTGTTGATATAATAATTTTTCTTTAAATGAATTACTGGTATTTTATATATATATGGTCTTAATTTCCATGTGGTTGCCATGCAATAGAAATATCTTCCACTGAATACCAACATTTTATTTCCTAGTGATTTATAAATATTTTAAAAGTGTTTTTATTACCAAGAAAATTAATAGAATTAATCTTATTGTAATGGAGTCTTGCTTAACATTATTTCATTATTTAATCAATGAGTTTAATAATGTTAATTTCACGTAATCAATAATTATTTATTCATTTCATTGTTCATGATTCTTTTCTTCTTTATGATAAAAAAAAATCAACCCAAACTGGTTTAAACAATAATGAGATATTAAAAATTTTGAAGAAATAGTTTCATGTTCAGTTTGGCATTTTCATTTGGGTTAAAACAGAGGCTCAAGTAACAAGATAAAATGAATCTCCCTATACACCTTCTGCTTCAGAATTCCTCTGAATGGATTCGTTGTCTTGCCAGCCTCTCAACCCAACACCCCTCCTGGACATATACTTCTGTGGTTAGCTGTTCCAAAGGAAATAAAGATTTTCTGTCTCTTTGATTCCTTTTATTCAGTCTATTTCATTTGACTTGGTTTAACCAATTTTCTCTTAACCAATGCAATTGAATGGAGGTTTTTAAATCTCTGAATATCTGTGAATGGCCAAAAAAGTTACTTACTCACTTTTGCAGCTGTATGGTAGAGTCAATCTTACTCAAAACTCTTGAATCACAAATGATATTAGATTATACTTTTATCTGCATTTGGCAAATAGATGTAGCATTAATATGTACTGATATATATATATATATATATATATATATACTATATATATAATGCTTCATAAATGAGAAAGACATGAAGGTGTGGTAGTAACAAGAGCAAATTAGATTACCAGAAGAAGGAATGTCTGTTTGATAGGCACAAAATGTTCTCTAGACTAATAATTAATATTTTCACCACATATAACCATCTAAATGAAGTTTATGAACAGTATGATTTTGCAGGAATGGGGTAGTGGTACCTAAGTTTTCTGGCTTATTTGTGCCAAATAGTCTGGATTTAGAGTTCTCTTTCCACCATTACAGTTTTTACTTCAGATTAATTTCTCTGATCATTATATATGGGATCTTTCTCCCCAACTTCCTAAAGCTAAAGCTGAAATCAAATCATCACTTATTAAATGGGGAAGTGATAAGCAAAGATAAGCTGGCAGAGATTTAATAGATTTTAATATTAAAGAAATATTAAATGAAGAACCAGGGAGGAAGCCAGGGCTAGAAGCACCATCTGAGCTATTGAGTGGTTGGGAAGTACAGGGAAAAAAAGTGCCATCATTTGAAAAAGTTTTTCATGACATTCCATGCTATTTCTTCATTAACTTTATTATTTTGTTATTAATCTATCATACCAATATTACTTTATACACATTTTCAAAGTCCGCCACCCTGTGGAAAGATTTTATGTACCATAGTTGCTAATTCTTGCTCCACTCCCAAGTGTTCTCCAAAATACCCAAACGAACTAAATTGCTTGCTCCCATCTTTAAAAACTTTAAAAAAAAATCAAATTTGAAGATTGACAGGTTGTTTTTAGATTTGATGCATATGATCTCTACCACATAATGAAATAAATTAAATTCTCAAACTCAATAAAACACTAAGATTATTTCCTATCTTAGAATTGATAGCAAATAATATGGATAGGTGATAATTAGTCTGATCATTCTCTAGACTACCATGTATACTCATTATTTAAAGGGTGATGGCCTGAGCCAGTTTGGTTCAGTGGATAGAGTGTTGGCGTGTGGACCAAAAGGCTCTGGGTTTGATTCCAGTCAAGGGAATGTACCTTGTTTGCATGCTCCTCCCTCGCCAGGGCCCTGATTAGGGCTTATGCAGAAGGCAAACAATTGAAGTGTTTTTCTCACATGGATGTTTCTCTCTGGTTTCCCTCTCTCTTCCACTTTCCTTAAAATCAATGGAAAAAATTCTCAAGTGAGGATTAATTTTTTAAAAAAAAGGGGGTGCCAGATAATTGCCTTATTCATTATTTTTTGTTTAGATGTATCACAACAGTATTCTACATTCAAAGAAGGCAGACACAACTTTTCTTCCCTGTAAAGAAAGAATGTGTCTATATTGGGAAGTGATTAAATGAGATTTTTATTTCTGTCATTTCAATAATGCCTCTATTTTATGTTTTTCTCACAACTACTAAAATACAGAGAAAAAAATCAATGCATCTTTTATGACTTAATGAATTTCATAGAATTGAGATGTTCAGATTATATTCTCCAGAAATCTAGGCCTCTGGGCAATAACCAAAGGTAGATTGGACTTCTGCCTTAGTTAAACATTAAAGATATTAAGTGCTTTTCATTTGTACTCATTTTGTTTCTGTCCTGGACACCTGGACAAACTGCTGTTAGAGGATAGAAGAAATCAGCAGAAGAGCAGCCTCATTTAATGTGCCTACTTACGCAGATCACAAGGTACTATTGACGGGGCAAAAGTTTTCATAGTCTTCGTGATGTCAACAAGATGAAGCAACCTAAATATTAATTACTCACATTTCAGAAAAACCAAGTTAGAGAAATACCAAGTGTTTATTCCTATGTGTCCAGGCTCATTTTTTCCTGAAAACGTAAGGCAGCCTTTGAAACAATGAGACTAACCAAGCTCCTCCGAGGGCATTTTCTTAATTTTTGTTTTCAATTAAAGTTGACACACAACATCATATTAGTTTCTGGTGTATGAAATAGTGATTAGACTTTTATATACTTTATGAAGTCATCCCCCTGCTATATTTAGGACTCATCTAGCCAATATAATTTCTACAAATTATTGACTACATTCCATATGCTATATTTCACATGCTTTTTACCTTTTGTACCCATCTTCCACAACCCTGCTGAAATATTTTCACAAAAATACATTAATTGACATCTTAAATTTTTGTAGTCAGTCTGTCTGAATTCTAGGCTCACTTCACAATATAGTTCCAAGAACTATGGTTTTTTCTCTCCTGTCCACAATCAGCAAGTTCGTATTTAGTCTACTGACATGGAATGCCTTACATAATATCTACTTGAGTCACATAATTTACTTTATATCAAATGAGGTATCATGGTAGGCACATGTCTATTGGGTCCTCTGATGCTACCACAGCATGCATCAGACCCAAGGTTTCCAGGCCTGATAGCATGAGAGAATGCTAAATTAAAACGATGCTGCTGATTCACCAGCTTGGAGATCAAGTGCTTCAAAGGGAGAGCACCATCCTTTCTAAAGTTTAGAATGCTCTTTTTCTACAGAGCAGAAACCATTAGATGACACTGTGTTTCCCAATTAGTATAATACATGATTTTTAAAACTAAGGAGTTGGAATCAAGAAGAAAAGTATGATTAGTCACATTCACCAACAATCTAAATGACCTATTTAGAGAACACAATCCTTCCATCTCTGTGTATACAGGCCCTGTGTGTCTGGAGGTCCTTAAAGGCACACCACGAGACCCACTGTGTTTGAAACTGTAATTTCCTGAGAGCCACTTTGGGCTTCTCCGGCCAGTTGCAAACCCAGAAAGCAGTTACTATACCTTCAGGGCTACTTGACCCAGATCATCATGGGAGACATGGCTGCTTCTGCATAATAAGGACAGGAAAGAATATGTTCAGCCTTATTTAATTCACTGAGACGTATTTTTAGTGGCTCATTCCCGGATTTAACTGCATATTGGCAAGAAAACTAAACCATTGCCTATTAAGGGCATGACAATAAAAGCCTTGTGAGAGAAATCTAGAAGAGATGACAGAGGGGAAAGATAACACCAAAATCAACTGGAACAAAATCAACTGGTATATAGTTGATCCTACTAACTGTTAGAATTTCTCCTAAATTGTAACCAACTAAAGGTAGCGGCTGATGTTTACAACAAACATAGCTATTGGTATAGGGACTAGGAAAGGTTAAAAGTAATCCAACTCTTATATTACAAATATAGATAGGATGAAGGGAGAGAGATGGACTTTATGAGTTTTCAAATGCATTTAGTAAGTACACATTTTAGAAAAATTAACACTCAATTACATGTTTTAAAAATATTTATTTTCATATTAGTGAAAGTACAAAAATAACTTTAATAAAGGAGATTAAGACAATGTGCCATGAGAACTTAATTTCAGGGAAAGCCTGATGAATTTCAAAGAACAGTACATCTGGCAAGATAAAATGTAAAAATGAGTGCATTTAGAAACATGATTGAGATGCATGAAAAACATAGGTATTTCTTTAAATGGGATAATCCAAGTCTCTGGTTATGTAAATCGTTACAATTTGTAACACCTGAGGAAAGTGAATAAATGTTAAAAACAGTTCTCTCAGAAACGCTCCCCCCTGCGGGGAATAGAGTGTGTATCAAAAGGCTGTGTTTTCTCACGTTTACAAGGGCTGCAGGCAGGAAAAGAGAAACAGTCACAGAAGCAGTAACAGTCATCGCTTACATATCTTATCACATTTTCTCAACAACATAATCTGATTTTGGGACATACACAGGGCAGACTTGGGGAGCATGATGGTAGAGAGATTCTATCTTAACACTTTAAATTTAGCATTTCCAAAGTATTTCCAGATTTGTCTTCTGAGAGTCTGGATTCTGGTGTTCACAAGGTTTTCGTTAGGTTGATTTTTTTGTTTCTTTCCTTTAATCGGTAAGAAGCTGGAAGTAGAGATGTACTTGTGTTTCAGAAGAGTTCTGAGAATAAAGAGAAACACTGTTATGTTTCCTGGCACAGGAGTGTCAGCCAAACTGTTAGGAAGATTCAGAAAGCTATTATTATTTTATGGCTGCCATTTTGTTTAATGTCCATCTTTGTTGCACAAATGGAATTCTTTATTGATGCTATTAACAATAATTTTAATGAGAAAGAATATGTCTCCTAGTGGCTCTATGTAACCAAACTGTGAATAAACCTAAGTTCCTCCATTTTATTCTTTCTTAGAAGAATTTCAGGATGAGTTGTTGAAATAAGGAGATAGAAGAACCAAGGATGCTTTTTTCTAGAAGGCCATGAATTGGCTTGATAATAGATACTCTCATTGCCAGTTGCTTCTGGGGATTAATCAAGTAAGGATGATTCTAGACCAGAAAGCAATACTTGTAAGACCAACTAGTTTTCACTGAGGAAGTAATGGACTTTTGGATAACTGCTGATTATACACTTTTTACAAGTTCACGATATTTTTTAGTTTCAGCTTGCAAATTTTGAAAGTTATTATTTGCATTCTTATAGGTATAATGTCAAGCATATCCTAATCCATTTACTCTGGTTGATTCCTTTGCTTGAGAGGTTCTTTTCCTAGACACTCACATGACTGATCTCTTGTCATTCAAGTCTTAGGTGAATATCTACTACTCAGGAAGATTTCTCTATCCCACAAGATCTATCCCAAGATCTCCCTCCCATAGAGATTTTTAACTATATGTGCACACTAGAATAAACTGGGAAACAGAAAAAAATTGCTATTAGGATTTCATGAGACTAATCCGACCTAATAAAGACAGACTATGCTGATTGACCATCACTCCATCACAAAGATGGTGTGGAACCCACAGCTGAGGTCAAGTTCCCTTAAGGAACCTTAATGAGCAATCAGCAGGGACCAGAGGCTATGTGCTCCCCCTCCCCTGTGAGGCTTGACAGGGGACCCTAGTCTGCACCCCCCACCCCTCACCCTGCAGGGCTTGACAGGGGACCTCAAGGTGCACTTCCCTTCCTGGTGCTGGGCTAAGGGACCTCAGGCTGCTCCCCCTGCCCAGTGAGGCTTGACAAGGGACCTCAGTCCATGCGCCCTGCACCAGCACTGGGCCAGGGGACCTGAGGCTGTGTCCCCTGCCTGGCTAGGCTTGACAGGGGACTGCAAGGTGCATGCCTAGTGCTGGGTTGGGGAAACTCAGGCTGTGCCCTGCCCAGCAGAACTTAATGGAAGATCTGAGGCTGCAGCCCCCTCCTGGTGCTGGGCCAGGGGACCTGAGGCTGCACACCCCCACACCTGGCGTGGCTTAATGGGGACCTCAGACCACGACCCCACCCAGTGGGGCTTGACAGGAGATTTCAGGCAGTGTCCCCCACCAGGTGGAGCTTGATGAAGAACCTCAAGGAACGCCCCTCCCCCTAGTTTAGGCTGGGGAACCTCAGGCCATGCCCCCCACCCTAGTACAGGGCCAGGGGATGTGAGGCTATGCCCCCTGCCTGGCAGAGCTTGACAAGGGTGGGACTGGATCTAACCAATGGGGGGTGAAGGGTGGCCGGGTCTGAATCTCACATGATTTCGAGGTGCATATGGGTGGGTGGGGGCTTGATTCTGGGTCCTGTGGTGAGCCCCAGACTCTGGCAGGAGGAAGGTTTTCATATACAATTTACTAATTTTCTTTCATCTCTGATACTTCTATTATAGAGAAAGAACAAATAGCAATATTCAATTATTTCCTCTAATTAATCCCCTTTTAATGTGCACAAATTTCATTCACTGGGTCACTAGTTAAATTATAAGCTGCTAAGAAAGTATAGATGTCTGTTCTTTTCAGAACTTTTTTAGGAGCTAACTTCTGTTTCTAGACTAGATAAAACAATGTGGGGTATATTTATTCTCCTGTCTGAAACAACCAAAATAAAACAAAATATATGGAATAACCATTTTCAAGATAGTGAACATGAAACAATGAAAGAGAGTAATCCTACAGAGAAATGTGAAAAAAGTTTACTGCCCCAAATTAAAGTCCTGAGGGAGTTTCTAAGCCATGCATCAGAGCGGGCACTCCAGCAGTCTTCATGAACTGGAGAGATAAGTCCAGATGATCACAATTATTAAGGGGGCAGAGTAACAGAAAGGGGAAAACTGCACAGAGGGAAAAAAACAACCATAGAAATCTGCAGATGGCCTTACTTGATAATTCAGTAGAGTTTAGAACACTACTAAAATGTGAGAGCGCTATACAAGCTCTGAGAAAGAATTATGTTTCCCCAAGGAACGAAAGGAAGAGTATTCAGTGCTCATTTATTATTAAGAATGATGGCTCTTGCTACCAGCCATACTAAAAATACTCATATCCACAGGTAGAGTAGTGCTTCAGTGGTGGGACAAAGCTATCAATAGATCAGAGGTTCCCAAATGGCTGTGGTAAGGGATTCCAAATTATGGACTTGAGGGATCAATTTGCAATGACTGAAGGCATTTTTGGTTGTTACACCTGGGGAGGTGTCCTGGTATTGAGTAAGTAGAGCACAAAGATGATGGTAAATATGCAATGATAGAAAGGAGAGTGAGTCTTCCACAGAAAGGATCATTCATTCCAAAATGTTAATAGTGCTAAGGATTAGAAACCTTGCCCTCATCACATCTCTTGTACCCTAAACTGTCATTAAAACAAAACCCAAAATGATTAGACTGTTTTGAAGAAACTTGATTCTATCTGTGAATAAAGTCCAAGAATATTTATAGATATGAAAACATTCAGTACACAAGGTAAGGCATCCAATTGTAAAAATAATAAGCATGACAGAAGTAGAAAAATGCAGTCCATAGTCAGGAGAAAATTTAATCAGTCAAAACACAACTGAAATTAACACAAAAGTTAAAATCAGCAAAAAAAATATGAAGAAAGGTATAACTTGTTAAGATGTAGAGGCAAAGAAGACATTAAAATACAAAAACCAACCTATTTATAGATATAAAAATTACAAGTGAGATGAATTAATAGCAGATTAGACTTTGCAAAAGAAATAAAATAGTGAACTTGAAAAAAAATGCGGTAGGAACTATCTGAAAGTGAATCATTTGAGATAAAAATGAAGGACTGACTGAACAAACAAGGCACAGAATATCACCAATAAACAGTGGAACATTAAGAAAGGCCTATACAAATGATTATAATTTTCAAGAGAGAGAAAAAAGAACAGAATTGGAAACATGGGCATAATATATGTAAAAGAATAAATGACTTAATATTTTATAAACTTTGTTTTTTATAATAATTTTAGATTTATAGAAAAATTGAGCATGTAATATATATATATATATAGCTCCATCTTGCACACAGTTTCCCCTATTATTAACCTTTTGCATTACAATGAAACATTTGTTACAATTAATGAACCAATATTGGTGCATTATTACTAGGTTCACATTTTATTCAGATTTCCTTAGTTTTTAACTGATGTCCTTATTTTAGTTTCAGAATCCTATTCAGGATTCCATGTTTCATTTGTCATGTTTCCTTAGGCTCCTCTTGACTGTGCAGTTTTTCAAACTGTCCTTACTTTTGTTGACCTTTACATGCCATACATGAATTCTACAAGTTAGACCTTTATAAAAGACCAAAGGCCTGGTGCATGAAATCTGTGCATGGGGGTGTGTCATTCAGACCAGCCTGCACCCTCTCCAATATGGAACCCCTGGAGAGATGTCCAACTGCCTGTTTAGGCCTGATCCTACCAAATCAAGCCTAAATGGGCAGTCAGACAACCCTCTCACAATCCAGGACTGCTGGCTCCCAACTGCTTGCCTGCCTGCCTTCCTGATTGCCCCTAATCACTGCTGGCTGCCAGGCTGATCACCCCCTAATCACTCCCCTGACACCTGATTGATACCTAACATCTCCCCTGCCAGCTCATTTATCCCTAACTGTCCTCTGCTACAGGCCTGATCACCCTAACTGTCCTCCCCTGTAGGCCTTATCACCCCTAACTATTCTCCTCTGCAGGCCTGGTCCCCCCAAAATGCTTGGTTCCCCCACAACTACCCTTCCCTGCAGGCCCAGTCACCTCCAATTCTCTCCTATGCTGGCCTAGTCACCCCTAACTGCCCTCCTTGCAGGCTTGATTGCCCCTAACTGCCCTCCCTTGCAGGCCTGGTCCCTCCCAACTGCCCTTCCCTGCTGGCCATGTTGTGGTGGTCATCTTGTGTCCACATGAGGGCAGCCATCTTGTACGTTGGATTGATGGACAATTTGCATATTACTCTTTGATTAGATAGGATAGAGGCCTGGTGCATGGGTGTGGACTGGCTGGTTTGCCCTGAAGGGTGTCCTGGATCAGGGTGGGGTTCCTATGGGGCATGGGGCAGCCTGGACAAGAGGCTTGTGGTGGTTTGCTGGCTGGCCACGATTCCTGGCAACCCAAGCAGAGGCCCTGGTATCTGGAATTAATTTATGTTCTACAATTGAAACTTTGCAGCCTTGAGCAGAGCCAAGCCTCCTGCTTCCTCCATGGCTGTAGCCATTTCTCCTGGGATTTATTTACCTTTTATAATTGAAACTTTGGAGCCTTGTGTGGATGCCAAGGGAAGCCAGGGCTGCCAAAACTTTACTTCTTCCATTGCTGAGGGCAACTCAAGTTTCCTGCTCTCTCCATCTCTGTGCCTGTAGCCATTTGGGGGGAAATTTATTTATCTTCTATAATTGAAACTTTGTAGTCTTGAGTGCAGGCAGAAAGCTTGGCTTCCTCCATTGTTGGGGAAACCCCAAGCCTCTTTCTCTCTCCGTGTCTGCAGCCAACTTGGTTGGGTTAATTTGCATACTTACTTCTGATTGGCTGGTAGGCGTGGCTTTTGTGTGTGTCAGAGTGATGGTTATTTTGCATATTACTCTTTTATTAGATAGGATACTAGTGATCTGGTAATAGAAATTCGTGCATGGGGGAGAAGGGGGGTCCCTCAGCTCAACCTGTACCCTCTCCATTATGGGACTGCTCAGGGGATGTCAGACTGCCAGTTTTGGCCCAACAGATCAGGCCTAAATCAGCTTTTGGACATCCCTCTCATAATTAGGACCACTTGCTCTTAACCACTCACCTGCCTGCCTGTCTCATTGCCCCTAAATGCCTCTGCCTCTGCCCCACCACAATAGCTTTGTCTGGAAGGTCTTCCGGAAAGTCTCCTGGTCCAATTAGCATATTACTCTTTTATTAGTATACATAAGTGGATTCCACCTGTACTATGGAGCATAGCCTACAGGAGGTTGGGTGCTTTGTTTAATATTGAAGATGATGAATAAGATGTTAAGATTCTGCCTTAGAGCTTACAGATTACTAAAGAAGATGGAAAACCAGCAAACTTTTGAAAAGTGCTCTGAAAGAAATAAAGATTAGATTGCTATGATTGGGAAAACAAGAAAGAAGTTAGTTTTAATAGAAGGGACAGAGATAGTCTCTCTAAATATTTTTCTATATTGGATAAAAACTAGGACATAAAGATATGAAACCCTCAACAAAACCAAACACAAGAAACATGAAAAAAATACATAATGAAATTCTCTAAAACCAATGACAAAAACATTTTCTAGTTATAGAAAAAGACACATTTTGTGCTTGCAAACTAATAATCATATGATGGTAGAATTTTTTTCAGGACTTGAAAGTGAGAATATAGTGGAATAGCATCTTTAAAGTATTGGACAAAAATAAATAATAACCTGAAAGCCTGTAATTATATTTCTAAAATAATTATTTTTGCAGATAAAATAGATATTATTTGAGTCAAACAAATGACAGAATTTATCAGCAGAGTTGAATTATAAGAAAAAGATGCAGCAAGTCTTTTAGAAAAGAAAATAATTCTACAAAGGTAAATTGTACCTTCAGTAACTGTCACTACACTTCATAAATAAATTGATATTCAATAAATGATGGAGCCAAAAACAGTTGGCCTGCAGACTGAAAGATCCCATGTTCAATTCTGCTCAAGGGCATGTACCTTGGTTGTGGGCACATTCCCAGTGGAGGGTGTGCAGGAGGCAACTGATAGGTCTTTCTCATTGATGTTCCTTACTTTCTATCCCTTTCCCTTCCTCTCTATAAAAAATCAATAAAATATATTTTAAAAAAGGAAAAAAAACGCTGGTCTGTTTGATGAAAACCTCAGAGGGAAAACAGGGCGGGGAGAGAAGGGGAGATAAGAGAACAACCAAATGATTTGTATGCATGCATACAAGCATAACTAATAATGGACACAGACAGTAGGGGGTGATGGCATGTGCTGGGTGTGGGAGTGGCCGGGGAGAGGTCATTGAGGGAAAAGGGAGACATATATAATACTTTAAAGAATAAAGAATTTAAATTTTAAAAAATAATGGATTTTATTAATTATGATCAAGTGATTAAAAAGTAATTAAATAAATAATTTAGCAAGATATCATTAACATAATGAGGTAAACAAGAGAGATTCAGTTCTCACATCTAATTCAGTTTGATTTATCCATCTGAAATAATTTTAAACATTTAAAAAAATATCTGTGAGTGGCACTGATTTCTTGAGACAGGGATTAAAGAGCAGCTCTTAGAGGGAGGCTTATCATCATAGAATTCCACTTAGAATGTTTGAAATAAAAGCCTTTTATAATTAATAAAAGTTCTTTTTGGATATTAAATCATTTTCCCATTACTTCAAGTAAAGAAATTCAGTCTTGATTTTGCCTAAAGTAACAGAGAGTAACCATGTCCCTCTTTTTTGAAAAAGGCTTTGAACATTTAAGAAAATGTAAAGTAGATCTTTCAATTGTAATGAAAAAATATACATCATTTTCAAATATTAGTAATTCACCAATAAAAGCATCTATAAGAGTGGAAACTTTTGAGTTTTTCTCTTGAGTTATTAATAGCATTTACAAAATTACATGTCATCAAATATAAAAACAATAATAATGTCAATTTTCTCTTCTAAGGAAAGTCACAATAGAAGTTTCTCCTTCATATATCTCTTATAGAGAGAACCCAGACTTCCCCCTGGCATTCACTTTTCCTTGATTCAGTAAACATTGACTTTAAGTGTATTCTTGGAGATATTTGTTTCATGTTTATCAACATCTTCGAAATATTGAAAACAATAATGGGGTTCTATATCCAAATAAGACGACATTTAAAATGAAAATAAAGCAAAAGCATATGCACTCAAAAGAAATATTTTTTCCTTCTGAACTCCATCAATGTAAGAAATGAAAAGTAATTTTATATAAAACTAGAGGCCCGATGCATGAAGATTCATGCAAGAATAGGCCTTCCCTCTCCTGGCTGCCGGCACCACCTTTGCTCCGGCCCAGAACCACTTTCCACCTTCACTCTGTCCTGGAACTACCTTTTGCCACTCACCTTGTCACATCAATTTTCATATCCCCTCCTTATTGGCTGTGGGTGCTGCCATCTTTGTCAAGAAGATATGGTTAATTTGCATATTCCATCTTTATTGGATAGGATGAAAGAATAGGAATAGAGTTTTTAAAGTAAAAGTAGAACAAAATCAGAATATTTATACTATTCTAGAAGCCTGGTGCACAAACTGTCTCCAATCTGGGACCCCTTGGGGAATGTCCAACTGCTGTATTAGGCCAAACTTATGTGGGATAGAGCCTAAACCGGCAGTTGGATATCCCTCTCACAATTCAGGACTGCTGGCTCCTAACCACTACCCTACTTGCCTGTCTGATTGCCCTTAACCGCTTCTTTCTGCCAGCATGATCACCCCCTAATTGCTCCCTTGCTGACCTGATTGATTCCTAACTGCTCTCCTCCCAGCCTGATTGCCTCCAACTGCCTCCTCCCCACTGCTGGCCTGGTCCACGCAACTGCCCTACCCTGCCATCCATCTTGTGACGATGTGGGGGTGGCCATCTTGTGGTGTGAGGGCATGAGGGTCAATTTGCATATTACCTCTTTATTATATAGGATAATCTCAAGACTCATAAGAGCAAAAATTTATATATATAATTTCAGAGAGGAAGGGAAAGGGATAGAGAAACATCAATGTTGAGAGAGAATCATTGATCAGTTGCCTCCTGCACACCCCCTGACGGGCATGTGTCTTTGGCCAGAATCAGAGAAAAAGGGAGAGGGGGAGAGAGATAGAAACATCAATGATAGGAGTCACTGATCAGCTGCCTCCCACAGGCTCCCTACTGTGGAATGAGCCCACAACCCAGGCATGTGTCCCTGACCAGAATCAAACCTGCTACCCTTCAGGCCACAGGCTGACACTCTTTCCATTAAGCCAAACCAGCCAGGGCCATGTGTTTTCTTTAAGTTCTGCTTGGTTGTAAGGGTCCCCAAATCTATACTAATAAAAGGGTAATATGCTAATTAGAGTGGTTGCCTTACAGACATCCTTCCAGACAAAGCCACAATGGCTGCAAAGGCTGAGGCTCAAGCAGCCATGGGAACCTGTAAAGGGTTGAGGCTAAGGCTAGCTAGCAGTGGCAGCAACAGGGGGGTAATGGGGATGGTGCCCCCAGAGGGAGGCCACACTGGGGGCCAAGAAACAGACAATTTGGGTGATCAGGCTGACAGGGGAGGGCAGTTGGGAGATATTGGGCCAGCAGGGTACGGTACTTGGGGATGATCAGGCCTGCAGGGGAGGGCAAGGTAGAGTCAATCAGGCTGGCAGGCAGAGGGGTTAGTGTCAATCAGCCAGGCAGGCAGGCGAGTGGCTAGGAGCTAGCAGTTCCAGAGTGCGAGAGGGGTCCCAGATTGGAGAAGATGCAGACTGAGCCTGAGGGGCTCCCCAGTGCAAATTATGTGCACTGGGCCTCTAGTAATTTCATATCTTACTAGAGGCCCAATCCACAAAATTCATGCAAGAGCTTGGCTCTCGCAGCCCTGGATTCATCTGGAAGGTCATCCAGAAGGACAGCTGGTCTAATTAACAGCATATTATGCTTTTATTATTATAGATATCATGTGAAAACCAAAACCTAGTAGTTTTTCAAATTTATATTAATGTATCTAATCTAATGTTTAATTTTTAAAAATTGTATATGCATAAATTCTGCCCAGAAGTAAATTTATATCAACTAGCAGTATTTGCATTTTAAAAATTATTAAATTAATAAAGGTCAATTAAAAATTCCACTCTGTAGGAGATATTTATCTATGAATCAGCATTGCATCTTATCCTACAATTATCTCAGTACAATTCTGTTAGTTATATTGTTACCAAAGGTCTTTTCATTTTAGGAATAATTGGGTTAATTAAATAGGCAAGTCATGTCTTATAACCTAGTCCTTTAATTGTATCTAACATCATTAAATTTTGCTATTTCCACTGCACTATATTTTTAAAGGATATTTTCTCCAACTCTTTTTTTTTAGTAGAAACCATTTCTGTTCTGCAAGCTCAAAGGATGCCTGCACTACACCTGAGCACTGCAGTTATTTGGTTGAGCCCTTTTCATGGATGTTTTATGTTGTCAGTTCTGACTGTCTCTGTCCGAATTTATCTTTCCCTCCTGTCTTTAATCTTGAAATCCTAACTGTCATATCACTTGTTGGAAGTTAAGTGTGTCATATTGAAACAGGAATTTTAGGGGAATATGGGCAGGATGAGAGAATTTTTAGAATTGGGGTCCATAGGAAAAACAGCGCTACAAACGGGGAGAAGGTACATTTTCAGAAGATAAGGAAGCAGCAACAGGTATATTTCCAGAACATAAGGAAGCCAAGTGCAGTTACATTTCCATAAGACAAGGGAGAAGCGACATTTACATTTTCATAACATAAGGGAACTGGGAGTAGCCAAGAGGTCTATAGTTATAAAATCAAGAAGGAGGAAGAAAGCCCAGAAGGAATAGGAAGACAGTGAGGAAGGAGGGCCTCAGGAGTTACTATAGTAACCAATTTAAAAGGGAATATTGACAAATCAGAGGGGATGTCAGGACACATAAACTGCAGCCTTTATAAACCATGGAAATAGGAAGATAGGCCCCTTCCCCACTCCCCACATGGGAATCTATACTTGTTCTTCAATAAATCTCCACTTTTGCTTTACCACCTTCTGTCCCTACACTCATTCTTTAACTTTGATAGACAAAGAATCCAGGATCCAGTCTAAAAATTCTGTATTAGTATGATTGTACAATTCCTCTTTTTTTTTTAACCTGTGCATTTATATTTATTTCCAAATTTTGGCTAACTTTGTAACTATTTTCAGAACTAAATAGATCCTTTTTTTCATTTGTTTATGGGATCTATAAAAATACATGCTCAAAATAGGTAAACTGGGAGTTATATTTATATAAAATATGTTATTTATAATTACATGTAAAACTGTAATTATCAAGTACTATTTTGATTAGTACATTAGTCATTTAATTCCTAATTAGGATTGACTTTTTAAATTTTATTTATGTGATTACATGAAAAGCTTGCTTCATTAATTTCCCTGTTTTAGATGCTATATTGAAGTATCAATCTTACTCTTTCTAGGTAATTTAATATTGTTAAATCAGTAATATTTTAAGTATTTTGCATCAGGTCATCAACTATCTGAGTAAATTTATTTGGAATATAGCTATGCAAAATAAATGTTTGATAGAGTAGAAATAGAATAAGTACATTTTAAAACAATATAGACACTATTAAAATTGATTAGTGTTTACTTTGGAGAAAATAAAACAGAAAAATAACCTGTTTTTGATGGAAATTAAAGATGCTGTTTATATTAGTTTTCTTGACTGTGAAATGAATTTCAACTAACTTAGTGGCTTATGTGGCGGAGAAGGGGGTTTGGGGAGTGGGGAGAGGCCACATGCAAACCTGCCAAGCTCAGGGAAGGCCTGCATGGCGGTTTTGCAAATTCAAAGACCTAAAGTAACCAAAAAGGATGGTCTGAAATTAAAACTTTAAAAGTAGTTTATAGTGTATAGTCACGTCCTAGACCATTATCCTCCCTGATAAAGGTCAATCTTTACCTTAACTGAACCTATTGGTTTTTTGTATCTATGATAACATCCTTGAAATGTCAGGGTAACTTGTAACTTCCCTTCTTCCAGATCCCTCAGGACACAACCAAATAGATCTGGGCACTAGGACAGAGACTATAAATTCTCTTCATTGTTATCGTCATCATGTTAATTGCTCACTGTTAACTATCTTATACCCACCTAAATAAAAGAAGTGCATGTATGTAATTTTACTTGTCATCCAATCCCAGAGGTCCCCTTCACCCCCAGCTTTGCCCTCTCCCGCCTCCCTAATCTATTATCAATGAATTTTATATAATCCACTTTCAATAGATGGATTTACACATATGTTGATATATGTGTGATTTGATATGTATGCTATTTTGTTGTATTGACAACAATCATTAAAACTTCATGTAAAGAGAACACCAATATGGCAGCATAGGTGAAAACCTATTGTTCTGCCCGGCGCAGCGATTTAGGAACTACAACATAACAGCAGAACAGAAAGCACCCAGAATCGCCAGAAATCTGGCTGAATGAAAACTCCACTAACTGGAGTGGAGGTGGGACACTGAAACTCAGGAGAGGCGGGAGCGCAGCCTCTCAGATGGAAACAGGTTAGGAGCCGTCCTGGTAGCGCGCGCGGGGGCTGGGGCTGGAGCAACACCCCCGGTCCCACTGTCCAGATTCCCCAGTGCCAGGCAAGGTCCATCCCACTGCCCGGATTCCCCAGCGCCAGGCGGGGTCCGCCGAGGTCCGGGGATGCACCCTGGAAGCGGGGCGCGGCAGAGGCTCCTGAACTGTGAGTTTTCGTGAAAGGGTCGGGCAAACCCGCAACTTGCCCCCTGGAAACTTGTCTCCTGTTTCCGGAAACCATTTATTTTACAATCCTGGGCTAGACTTTTGGTATGCAGGCACATATGGGGAAAGGTGGAGTGGTCTGGCAAGGAGAAGAGACTAGCAGCTTTCTCTTGGAGGTGTCTGCAGCCATCCCCATCCAAGAGAGACCCGCGTGCGCGAGCACCACATAGAACGCAGCTGATGCTGACACTGCCTGCACAGCTCAGAGACTCCGCCCATCCAACCTGAACACAGTCTCCATTCACAGCCAATTGGCCTGGAAGTCAAACCCTCCTAGGGCTAACAACAACAAGCTGGGTTTAAATTAAAAAATACTGAATACAACCCATAAAGGATTGCAGTAAGAGCACCCACCTCAGGTAACTGGGGAGGCTGAGCCACTGTCCCTTTGAGAATATCCACCACATAAAGCAGCCACCATGCAGAGACATGGAAAGAAAGCAGGAGTGAAAGAAATGGAGGAGAAAAGACAACAAGACATAGAGTTCAAAACCATGGTTATAAGGCTTTTCAAGAGGCTCCTACAAAAGGCTGATCAACTTAATGAGAATTACCAGGAAATAAACAAGACCAACCAGGAAATGAATGAGAATCACAAGGAAAAAAATGAGAATTACAAGGAAATGAATGAGACCCACAAGGAAATGAACAAGGCCTCTGAGGATACAAACCAGACCCTCATGGATAAAAAAAAGGACCAACTAGAAATCAAGCTTACACAGACTGAAATAAAAAATATTACACAAAGTCCTAAAAGCAGTCCAGAGGGCCACAAGAACCAAGTCAAAGATTTGAAATACAAAGAACCAAAATCCACTCAGCTGGAAAAGCAAGAAACAAAAAGAATTCAGATAATTGAAGATAGCATAAGGGGCCTCTGGGACAACCTCAAGTATGCCAACATCCGAATTATTGGGGTGCCAGAAAAAGAGAGAGAGCAAGTTAATGAAAACCTACTTGAAGAAATAGTGACTGAAAACTTCCCCCACCTGGTGAAAGAAACTGACTTAAAGGCCCAAGAAGTACACAGAACCCCAAAATATAGGAATATAAAGAGGACCACACCAAGACATATCATAATTAAAATGCCAAGAGCAAAAGATAAAGAGAGAATATTAAAAGCAGCAAGAGAAAAACAGTTGGTTACCTGCAGGGGAGCACCCACACAATTGTTAGCGGATTTCTCAACAGAAACGATGCAGGCCAGACACAAGTGGCAAGAAATATTCAAAATATTGAATAGCAAGAATCTACAACCAAGATTACTCTATCCAGCAAAGCTATCATTCAGAATTGAGGATCAGATAAAGTGCTTCGCAGATAAGAAAAAGCTAAAGGAGTTCATCACCACCAAATCAGTATTATATGAAATGCTGAAAGATATTCTTTAAGAAGAGGAAGAAGAAAAAGGTAAAAATATAAATTATGAACAACAAATACACATCTATCAACAAATGAACATAAAAATCAAGTGAATTGATAGGCTGTTGAACAGGATAGACTGGTGAATATAACAGAGACATGGACATTGAGAGGGAATGGACTGACAATTCTTGGGGAGAAAAGGGTTGTGGGAAGTACAGCAAGAGATTGGACAAAAATCTTGCAACAATGGGAGAGGACATTGGGGAGGGGGAGGTGAGGGTGGAGGGTGGGATAGGTACAGGGTGGAGGGGAGATATAGGGGTATAAAAAAGGGGAAACAATGTAATTAATAAACTGAACAATAAAGAAAAAAATTAAAAATAAATAAAAGTAAAACTTCATGTCAAATTTTCTGAAAGTGTTAACATCATAGATATTTCAACGTTTAAAAGTGTCAAATTTTATGCCAAAAAAGAGCATTTGAGGGACGTTATAATTCATTACTTTAGTGTGAAGAAAAGTGCTGCTGACTCTGGGAAGCTTATGGTGAACATGCTCCATCTCAAGATACATGTGAACGCTGGTTTAAATCCTTTAAAAGTGACGCTTTCTAAGTGAAAGTCAGGTCAACTGAAAAAATCTGAAGACGAATAATTACAAGCATTATTAGATGAAGATGCATTTCAAACACAAAAACAACTTGCAGAAAGATTCAATGTTGCTCAATTTCTGGATGTTTACAAGCAATGGGAAAGATTTTGAAGGAAGGAAAATGAGTGCCACATCAACTGAACAAAAGACAAATGGAAAACCAAAAAGTCATCAATAAAATGTTGCTTCAACAGCATGAAAGGTCTTTTTTTTTCATCAAATTGTGACTGGTGATGAAAAGTGGATTTATTTTGAGACTCCCAAATGCACAAAAGCATTGGTTGATCCAGGTCAACCATCACTATCGACTGCACATTGTCATCCAGGGCTGAATTCTCATCATTGGCTTGACTGGGGAATGATCTACTTCTAAATTCTCTCAGGTTGCTAGTAGAATTAATTTTCTTGCAGTCATGTGACTCATGATGGCTTGCTTCAAAATCAACACTTGAGAGATTCTATCAAGATGGGTGCTACACTCTTATGTAGTTACATATACATATTAAGTACATGTCATCACTTTAGCTGCATTCCATTCATTGGAAACAAATCACAAATTTCATCCACACTCAAGAGAGCTGGATCACACAAATATGTGAATACTGTTAGGTTTGATCGAGCAGTTGAATTGATACCTCTCCTCCTGGATCTGGTTTTGCAGGTCATTTCAGTATGGACATTCCCTTTTATCACATTTCACTTATGGCAACCACATTCCATTCTCTCCCCTCCTAGTTTTCATAAAGAAATCTCCAGAAAAAAGCCCGCCAAAAGTCCTTTAAAAGCTGTTGACTCCTGTCATTGGGTGCTGGAGCCAGCTAGGCTCAGCCACCTGGTGTTTGGATGATCAAATAAATTTACAATCTCTTACCACTTTGATTCCTCCTTAGGTGAGCTAACAAATACTGTTGTAATGTATCCCCAATCTTACAATGGGCACCTCAAAAAGTCAAATTATGGAGTCATTTATTAAAAGCTGGAGGCATAAGAGGTCTAGAGCAAAAGCGCTCCAGACTTCGCAGCCCCGGACAACTCAACACAACTGGCTTATATTGGTAGACTATCTCAAAAGTATTAATTACATCTTTGGATCTGGAATGAAGAACTTGTTTCATGAAAGGCATTTTTACAGAAGCAAAAATTGAGCAAGTTAGTATCTAAGAATCACTAAATCAACAGAAACACATTATCTGGGACCACCTGGGCAATTTAGAATGATTGTGTTATCCAGATTTTGGGATCACTGAGTCAACAGGAATGCACTATCAGTAGCTACTAGGGGCAATTTAGGATAATTGTGTTCTCCTGATTCCAGGACCACTGAGTCAACTGAAACTCAGTTATCTGTAGCTACTGAGATAATTTTGAATAATTGAGCTGCCTTGGTTCTCAGAAGAATGTGCTTCAGTAACTAGTGAGATCACAATCAATGGGACATTCAAACCGCCAGCAAGGGACTATTGGGATAGCATATATAAGTTCCAGAAAATCAAAATAACTTCTATTGTTTTAGCAAACAAGTAAGTACAGAACCCAAACAGCAATTTCTACCTGAAATGGTTGCTATCATACTTCACTACCAGTAGATAGGGAATGTGGAAGCCTCTTTAAAATCTATCTGCCACTGTGGTTATTGTATTTGTGTTAACAGTGTGAGAAAACATTCTGATGTCATTAGCAAGGCCCCTGAAGATCAGATAATTTTGTAAGAGTCCTGGTAATCATTCAAAAGTTAATGGTTTTTGAGCCCTGAAATAGCTTAGTTCAATGCTAGTGAGATTTCTCCATCAATTTGCTGAATATACTTGAACAACTTTGAGCAGGTCAGTATCCTTGAGTGAGAAAGCTAACCTGTAATGGAGGGCAAAAGAGCCAGACTGATGCGGTCTTTCTAGAAATTACTAGGGCTAGTAAATCAACAGAAATGAAAAAAAAGAAAAAGAAAAAAAAGGAGAATTAGAGGAGAAATAAATAAGGGGAGATAAATGGTGATAGAAGGAGACTTGACTTGGGGTAATAAACGTACAATGTCACAGACACAGATTATGTATTATAGAATTGTACCCCTGAATTATATATAATTCTATTAACCAGTGCCATTCCAATGAATTCAATTAAAAATAAATGCCCAAAAGAGAAACAGTCAATGTTGGGAATATTATTAATACGGAATTTTTGGACTGGAACACGCAGTGTTCCCCTATGCAGAATGGCTTCCCCGGATTCTTTGTCCGTCAGAGTCAAATAACGAAACATGGATGGAAGCCAGTATAGCAAAGGTGGAAATTTATTGAAGAACGAGTACAGATTCCCACATGGAGAGGGGAAAGAGTTCCACTGAGTTCCTCTTTCCCAGTTTATAAAAGTTAAAGTTTTTGTGGCATGATACCTCCTCTGATTGACCACTATTCCCCTTTGATTTGGCCAGTATAGCAACTCCTGAGCTCAAAGGTCAAAACTCACTTGGGGCCTGTGAGGCCCTCCTTTATTTTGTAAGTATAGACCTTTGGCTACTCTCCTTTCCCTTGTATTATGGAAATTCAACTTCTGCTGGCTCTCTGCTTCCTTGTCTTATGGAAATGTAACTTTTGTGGCTCTATAGCCCTGTGTCTCTTCCATGGACCTGCTTAATTTTAAAAATTCCCGAAACCTGTCTTTTTCACTCCTAAAAATTCTTCTTTCACGATGGCAGCAAGTGAATTAATTTTCTTCAGCTTTTCCTGGGAAGAAAATAGAGGATATAGCAATTATACCCCTGCATGAAATCCACAAATATTGAAATGGTTTCCCAGACATGTTTCTCTCTGAGAATATCTAGTCTAAAGAGCCCCTGGGCCTACTGTAATATCAGCCAGAATGTAAATACATTTGTAATAGCAATGGAGCCACAATTTTACATTTATTTTATTTTATTTTTACCCATCTGCCTATCGAAACAAGTGGATGAAGAATAGAATAAAACATCTTCTATTTTTGACTTGCTTATTTTACAAAGACCTGGGGGGTGAAGAGGTTGAAGCCCTACGCAAAGAAGTATAAAAGAAAAATCATAGAATCAACTGATCTTTCCTGGACTGGTCGCAGGCATAAAGCTGTGGTTCCTGGCCCAGTTACACTTTAAAACTACAATGTCCAGGATCAGCAATATCTTGCAACCCTATAGCTGTATTCCTAACAACATCACATGAGAAGGAAGGAGACTTTGAATATGCAGCAAAAATGGATATAAGCAGTTTGGGAGAAAAATTGAAATTATGGATCCTCTCAAGAATAAGCTTTGGTACTAGAAAAGCAGATGCATCCATACTGCTATTATTATATTCATAAACTTTTACTTGTATGGCCATCCTTTAAATATTTCTCAGTTTTAGTTTTGAATATTGATCACATTGAAAGATAGTGCCCATATGCACAAAAGCTCTTAGGTTTTTCAATAATCTCTAAAATTGTGGCAGAGTGATAATGAAGTATGGTAGCAACCATCTCAGGTAGAAACTGCTGTTTGGGTTATGTACTTATTTGTTTGCTAAAACAATATAAGTTATTTTAATTTTCTGGAACTTATGTATGCTATCCCAATAGTCCATTGCTGGTGGTTTGATTTTCACTGGTCATTGAAGCACATTCTCCTGAGAACCACGGCAGCTCAACTATTCGAAATTATCTCAGTAGCTACAGATAACTGAGTTTTCAGTTGGCTCAGAAGTCCTGAAATCAGGAGAACACAATTATCCTAAATTGCCCCTAGTAGCTACTGATAGTGCATTCCTGTTGACTCAGTGATCCCAAAATCTGGATAACACAATCATTCTAAATTGCCCAGGTGGTCCCAGATAATGTGTTTCTGTTGATTTAGTGATTCTTAGATACTAACTTGCTCAATTTTTGCTTCTGTAAAAATGCTTTTTGCAAAGCAGGTTCCTATTCCAGACCCAAAGATGTAATCAATATTTTTGTGATATTCTGCCAATATAAGCCAGTTGTGTTGAGCTGTTTGGAGATGCGATGTTTGAAGAGCATTAGCCACTCGTATGCCCCCGGTATCTAATAAATGACTCCGTAATTCTACTTTTTGAGGTGTCCTATGTAAAATAGGGGTACATCTCAACATTAAGAACAAAAGTCTTGAGAAATGCTGATTGAAGATACCAATTTATTTACAGCAATTTGTTGAGTAGTTCTAAGTATTATAAGTTCTTTATGCTATTTTTAAACATATTTATGTACATATGTTATTATTGATTTATAACCATGATTATCATATACATTTATCATGCAAACAAAAATACTTTTGAATGTATCCTATTATATAACTCTCCACAGATATAGGATATTAGACATAAAAATATACTCTCACAGTTTATACCAGTGTCTAATCTCACTGTGAGGTTTAACAAACATTTGCTGTCTTTAGAGAAACTGATAAGCATATCTTTTATAATTATGAAATTTGTTTTATGTCTTCACATGTTCAATTTAAAAGTGTTTCACAATGGTTGAAAAGAACATATATATTCTGTGTTATAGTCAGTGCTCCACAAATGCCAATTAGATCAGATGTGTTATTTGTACTTCACAAAATATTCTACACACAGACTATTGCTTGTTTGACCTTTGCCTCCTTAATCTATATTTTTAAGAGTAACATGCAAATAATTCTGAAGCAGGAAGTTTTGGGGAACATAGGCAGGCTTAGGGATTTTTTAGAATTAAGGTCCATGAAAAAAAACTCAAGGCCACAGACTGGGAGAAGGTACATTTCCACAACACATGGAAGCTAGGTGCAGTTACATCTCCATAAGACAAGTAAGCAGCAACAGGTATGTTTCCATAAGACAAGGGAACTGGAAGTAGCCAAGAAAGGCCATATTTACAAAATAAAGAGAAGGAGGCCCTTCATTCAGAAGTAGAAGAAGAAAGCCCAAAGGGAATAGGAAAACAATAAGTAAGGAAGGTTGGGGGGAGAGAACCTCACAAGCACCAGGTGAGGTTTGACCTTTGAGCCCAGGAGTTACTATAGTAACCAGTCTAAGGGAATAGTGACCAATCAGAGGGGATATCAAGGTACCAGGATCTGCAGCCTTTATAAGCCATTGGGAAGAGGAATTCAGGGGGATGCTTCTCCCCCTCCTACATGGAAGTAAGTTCTATGGGACTCTTCCCTCTCCCAACATGGGAGTCTATATTTGTTTTTCAATAAATCTCTACCTTTGCTATAGCACTTTCTGTCAGTGGATTCATTATTTGATTCAGGTGGACAAAGAATCCAGGTACCAGTCCAAAAATTCGATATCAATTCTGTCCATTTTAGCTTTGTTTTATAAGTATTTATTTTGCCTCTCTAACTCTAAAAAATTATCTTAACCATAAAGTGTTATTATTAATATTACTATAGACATTACAAATTTATTTTGTTTTTATTTTATATGTGTTTTCATTTTATTTTTCTATTATGCTAATATTTTCTCTTCTGAACTATGGATGGTTATGTAAAATTTCTTACTAGAGATTCACTTGACTATCAAAAAACACCTGTAATTAAAGATGTTACAAACCAAGTGATCAGACCTCAAAAACTCTGCTGTTTCTTCTTTTTAATGACAAGTTTAACTTTTTAGTGTCTCTGCAGACATCTTTAATTTATTTCTCTCATAGTGCACATTAATTTTAAATTATGGTATTGCCTCTAACTTTAGAATAGATTTGACCACTTCTTACTATATTGCTACACTACTCCAAACTACCATTCTATCTCCTCTAGATTATTCTTTTAATTTATTTATTAAGAACACATTTCACTGAAATCATATATACCAGCAAAAACCTGCAAAAATCTTGAGTTTGTACATTTTCAGATCACAAACTTTTCACTGTGAGCATCCAGAGGCCCCCTTCCTCTCCCCTCCAGTCACTGTGCACCCAAATTTAACAATTACTCAAAGTCTATCACAAAGATTAATTTCATTTGTTTAGAAAACTTAAAAATGGGATATACTTTATGTAGTGATTTAAGTCTCACATCTGTTGTTCAACATAAGGTTTGTGAGATCCTTATGTTAACATGTGGAGCAATAGTGTCTTTTTTTTTTTTTAATCCTGACCCCAGGGTAGTTTTCCATTGATTTTTAGAGAGAGTGGGAGAGGGAAAGACAGAAAGAAATATCAACGTGAGAGAAGTACACGGATTTTTGCCTTCTGCGGGGCCTGGAGGAGCCTGCAACTGAAGTACATGCCCTTGACCGAAATTGAACCCAGGGCTTTTTAGTACAAAGACCAATACCCTTCTATCCACTGGGCTAAACTGGCTAGGGTGCAATAGTGTCTTAATCTTCATTGCTCTATGTAGTTTTACATGTATAGATAAACCATGGTTAATTTATTAATTTTACTGTTCATGGACAACCGTATTGTTTCTAGTTTGAGGCAAATAAAATCGCAATGGGCATTCTTAATCGTAAAGTTTGATACACATATACAAGTATTTATGTTGCGTATGTACCCAGGAGTGGAATTGTCCAGCAATAAAACTAATTTGTGTATTGTGATCCACAAAACAGAGGCTGTCACAAATCTAAACCTACATAAGCCTGCCAAGGGATGTGCCTGTCAAGGAAACCTAGTATACACCAATCACAATCCTCCAACTCAGCTTTAGCTTGCCCTAGAAAATAGGATCTATGAGCCTTAACGAAATCCACAACCTCCCAGTGGTTAGCAAACTCATTAGTCAACAGACCCAAATATCAACAGTACAAGGATTGAAATGTCTTCTGAGAGCCAAAAACTGACTTCTGTGTATGGGCCACAAAATTTCAATCACACTGTACCTGCGCACTTGCACCTGATATTTTGTGGAAGAGCCACACTCAAACAGCCAAAGAGTCGCATGTGGCTCACGACCTGCGATTTGCCAACCACTGTCCTAGCCAGTCAAGCCCTTTGTTCTCTTTCTGCCTCTTCTAAAGATCTACAAAACTCACTCTTGCCCAAATCCTTCAGGAGGAAGGCTTCTCTGCTTGCTAGACGCTGTTCTCTCCTAATTTATGGGTTGTTCTCCTTTGAACAAGGGCCATCAAACTCATTACTACGTTGCTTTAGTTTTGTCATTTGACAATTTTAGCAACAAGATGAAAACCAAAAACACCTGTTAGAGACTCAGGACTGCTTCTAGAGGTGGTGATGATGCCCATAGAGCCCTTTCGGTTCACTGGCTCTCCAAACCCTCTCCGGGAGAGCTGGTAAGCTTCTCTCCGATCTGGCTGCGCTTATTTCCCATTTTCAGCTCTTCAGTCTGTTCGCTCTAAGCCTCCAGGTTGGAAAATCGAGATGAGAGTGAGAAATTGAAGATTTTTCTCAGTGAGACCTAGTGTGATATAGTATGGGGGTTTGTGGCCCACCTCATCTATAAGGAGGGGTCCTGGGATCTCACAGAAACAGTAAGTCTGGTTCAATTAAGGAGGGTTATTTCAATAAGAGAAGATAAAGGATACCTTTCCATCTAAACAAAACAAAAACAGGATTGCAGCCATGAGGGGAGTCACAAAGCTCTGGCTTTGACTTGGTCAAGATAAGGTCTGTGGACTCACCAACCAACCAATAACCTATCAAGTGCTGGGTAAAGTCCAAAACTTTCCTGTTGATCTACAAGGTCGGTCAGTTTCTTTGGTAGTTACTCTCACCTGGTTTAACTGGTTTGTTAGTCTGGCTTAATTACATGGCCAGGAAAGCATAAAAATCCCTACTGGGAATAGTAGTATCTGTATTGAGCTCTTCAAAAATAAATATTCATCACATATGTTTTGGGAGTTTAATTTTATATGCAATGCCTCATATATGAATAATAAGGTTTTAAAAGCACACCGTCTTATTTATTTTATTGAATTTTTTGATGTGACATTGGTTAAAACAATTGCACGGATTTCAGTCATACAATTCTATAATACATCATCTGTATATTTTATGTATGCATGTTGCTAGATCTCATGTGATCACTAGAGATAAAGAAATTCTCTCTTATAAATTTCATTTTCTTTATTTTACTTTATTTTTACTGAAAAAGAATTTTTATAATGCCTTGAATCCATTTCATGCTTTGAAAAAAATCTGAGTTTCATCATCTTATCATTTGAAAATTTATGTTTTCCAATTGGTTTTTTAAAATGATTCATATGGTTTAAATATGCTAAAATGTGATCTTAAAACATTTTTACAAAATTAAGCAATACTCTGAATGAATTTTTAAATTGTCCAGATTACATTTTATTGTAATCTCTTTATTGTAAAAAACAAATGTCAGTTCCTTAAATATGGCAATTAGATTGCAAAACTTGTACAAATTTAAAATATTTTAAATAGTCTTACCACAAGAATGAGGATGCTCTAAGCTTTCTTTAATTATACATTTGTACTATTTCTTTTATAGATCTAGAAATTAATGATTACAGGCTCCCACTATAATTTAGCTTCACACATTTGATATTTGCTCTTCTTTCTGAGTCTCATGAACAGGTCAGACAATGAGCAACCCTCATTCTAATCTCAAAGAAACAGGTGCTTTTTCAGTGTCTACTTCAAGTACAATCCTTTGAAGTCTTTACAAACACTTTCTAAGGACTGAACTTCAGATCAAAATATTAAAGGTGAAAAATAAAAGTAAAGAAGCCCCATTTTCCTCATATTTTGTGAAAAAGTATTGCTTATTTGAAGCCTAAATGTCTCCCCGCTCCCCACTTTTTTTTCTTTTATGTTTGTACAGATCAATTTAGGACCTGTTTGTTTATGTTTTTTTCTTAACCAGGATATGCTTTATGCTAGGGATACAAAAGTGTAGAAGAGGTGATTGTTAGTGTCACTCTTCAAGGGTATGTTGATTACTGTTTGAGAGGTTATATGTAGTCATGGTTAAACATTGTCTTGTGAAAAGGCAAAACCCGGTTTGAATCAAATTTTTATCTTGAATTTATTATTACCTGTGGTACTTTAAACATTTACATATTGGAGCATCAATCTTCTCTATTTCAAAATGTGATAATAAAACCTTTTTTATGCTGTTGAGGTTCTCACTAAGTTCATGGAACATCCTTATAACCAGTGTTTTGAACTCTGCATCTAGTAAATTGCTTGCCTCCATTTTATTTAGTTCTCTTTCTGGAGTTTTGTTCTGTTCTTTTATTTGACACATGTTTTTTGTCTCCTCATTTTGTCATCCTCCATATGTTTGCTTAATGTATTAGGTAGAGCTGCTATGTCTCCCAGGCTTGGTAAAGTGACCTAATGTAGTAGGTGTCCTGTAGGGTGCAGAAGCACAGCCTCCCCAATCACATTAGCTGATCATTTGAGGTGTGTTCCCTGTGTGAGCTGTATACACCCTCCGCTGTAGTTGATCCTTGATTAAGGTTGGCATGTCAAAGGGATGGATTTACTATCAGGACATCAGCTTCAAGGACTGGCTGTGACCACCTGTGACAATACTGGAGGATTAGCTGTGAAGGGGCCCAAACCCAGAGCAGGATTTACTTCAGGGAGGCTCTGCTCTGTTTTCCTAGTCTGTTTCTTGAGTGTGGTACTTGTTATAATAGTTGGGTAGTGATGACTCAATGTGGTCTAAAGCTGTACACTGGTTGTGCTGGCTCTGGGGACTCCCAGAGGTTTAGGGCAAGGTCAACCAGGGTTTGTGTGCTGCCTGAAGCCAGCTGGTATGAGCTACAAAGAGATCTGCAGATGACTACTACTTTTGCTGGGCTAGAAGGTACCCAAGTGAGGCCAAGCTGTGAATCAAGGTTGGCTGCTGCTAGTGCCAGGGATGGGACTACTTAGGAAGAGGTATGGGCATGCTGTGGTCAGATGCTCGTTGTTTTTGGCTTAAGAAAAATCCAAAGCATTAGCCAATGGAAGTCATTTCATTTAGAAAAGCCACTGGCAATAGTGTGGGTAAGTTGGGTAGGGTCTCAGAGAATCACCAGCACAAGGTAATCAGTGCGAGCCAGGTTGATAGAGTCTCAGACATGGAGCGTGCCTACCTGCTGGCTCTGTGGAGGGGAGGGCTAATCAAATAAACAATGGCCTCTACCAGCATTTCTCTCTGGGCAAGAGCTGCTTTCTCTTCCCTCCCCTGCCACCCTCAGCTATCACCCTGATAACAGACAATTCAGTTTTTCCTTATATGTATGTCTATTTGCCTTTCAAGATGCTGCACTGAGCACAGAGGGAGTGAGTCTGAGTGGGCCATTCAGGTAGAATTCCTGGGAGTCCAGCAGCCTTCTCTCTCACTCAGCTAACATCCCTGTTGGTTTTAACAACCAGAAGTTATAGGAACTTATATTCCTAGGCCTGGGGCATAATATTTTCTCTGAAATTAGCAACTTAATTCAATTTATTACGTAGGATGAATTTTTTAAACATTAATCTTTTATTTGACTAGTATCAGTAGTCCCACTACTCAAAGATATTCACCATTAACATTCTGGTAAAATTTTGAGTTTTTTTAAAAATTAAGTTTATAGGGGTGATATCACTTAATAGGATCATATAGGTTTCAAGTGTACATTTCTATGATACAAGATCTGTATATTGTACTGTGTGCCCATCACCCAAAATCAAACCATCATTCATCTGACAAAATAAGAGGTGATGCTGGCAAACAACATCTCCAACAAAAGGTTAATACAAAAAAATATGGAACTCAAACAACTCAACACCAAACAAACAATCCAATTTATAAGTGGACATACAAGTGGTCAACAGATACGTGAAAAGAGGTTCAACTTTGTATTAGGGAAATGCAAATCAAAATTACAATAAGATACCACCTTGCATCAGTTAGAATGGCTATTATCAACAATACAAGTAATAACAAATGCTGAAGAGGTTGTGGAGAAAAGGGAAACTTCATTCCCTGTTGGTGGGGATATAGTACAGCCACTCTGAAAAACAGTCTGGCAATTACTCAAAAATTCAGAATAGAGTTACTACAAGACCTCTCAATCCTTCCCTTGAGTATCTACCCAAAAAACTTGAAAACATGTATTTGCAAAGATAAATGCACTCTTATGTTCATTGCAGCATTAGTAATAGTGGCCAATACATGGAGACAACCAAAGTGTCCTTTGATAGATGACTAGATAAAGAAAATAAGGAACATATATATAATGGAATATTACTCAGTCATAAGAAAAGATGAAATACTGCCATTTGCACTAAGAATGGACCTTGAGAGTATAATCAAAATAAGTCAGTCATAAAAACCTAACAACCATATGATTTCATTCATACAACATATAAATCTGAAATTAATGAACATAGACAGCAGTGTGGTGAATACCAGAGGGAAGAGTTAAGGGTGAGTGGTGGAGGGGTCCTAATATATAGTGTAGGATGAATTTTTATATGTCTTTTATTGGATGCCTAGGGTTGAGGTAACAAGAAAGATAAAAGTTAGAAAAGACTCCCCCAAAAATGAACTGTTTTAGGCACAATGGGGATATTTATAATAACATTACCAGAATATAGATGAAAATATTGGTCTGTTTCTCAGGATAGATTGGGTCATATATATTAAATTTGAGCAAAAGATAAGTGAATCAAGAGTAGAACCTTACTCCTGGCTGGAGTGGCTCAGTTGGGTGGGCATTGTTCTGTGCACCAAAAAGTTGTTTGTTCACTTCCTGGTCAGGGCACATGCCTGGGTTGCGGGCTTGATACCTGGTGGCATGTAGGAGGGAGCCTATCAATGTTCAGCTCTCACATTGATGTTCCTCTCTCCCTCTCCCTTTCTCTCTATTTAAAATCAATAAAAAATCTTTGAAAGAAAAGAGTAGAATCCCAGAGAGAATGAAAATTTTAAAAAGTTGGTTAGAGATAGTAATTAAGGATAGAGGATATAGATGGTTAGAGAAAGAAGGGAAAGGGATGGTGATAGTGGTTTTATGGATGTGAAAAGAAGAAAATGTTTCTTAACATTAATAAAAAGCTTATGCTCTCATCTACTTTATGGCAGATAGAAGTTAATTTCTTCCAACTCTTAAAAATTTTACATCTAATAATGTGTCAATTGGAGGATGGGAACTATACATGTCTTTCCCAAGTGACAAAGAAGGTGTAGATCTCCTACTTCTTGCTGAGTGCAGGAGGCCCTATTAGCTTGTCAGCATTTACTTCACAGTATTTATTGAGTTTTACAATGGCCAATTAACAAAAGTTAAGTAACGTTCAGAGGTCTAGGACAAATTAGTAAGCATGACAAATTTTAGTATTCTGTCATATTCAACTGTAGCTTGTTGCTTAGTAATTGACATTACTTGCATTCCAAATAAAAAAATTGAATTTTTGTCATAAATAACTGCCTACCCAGGATCTCCTTCCTTCCTCTGACCATAGGCTGAAAAGGAGAAGGTTAGGTAAGATCAGAGAATTTCTTGGGATGTAAAATGAAAGAGAGGAAAGCATGGTCTCTTGTATTATCAAAGCAGCAACTGTGTATCCCATCCAGAAGGAAGAAGTCAACCTTATCAGCAAAGGAAGAAGCATAAGTTAATTGAAACACTAAAGAACTAACACAGTTTTGAGAAATGATGCTTGAAAAATTGAAAGATGGAAATTTCATCAGTGGGCATACAATGCAATACATATATCATGAATAATTGAAATGTACACTCAGCCAAAACCATTTTGCTCAGTGGGTAAAGCACTGGCCTGCAGACTGAAGGGTCCCAGGTTCAATTCCTGTCAAGGGCGTGTACCTTGGTTGTGGGTGCATCCCCAGTAGGGCATGTGCAGGAGGCAGCTGATCAATGTTTCTCTCTCACTGATGTTTTTGACTTTCTATCCCTCTCCCTTCCTCTCTATAAAAAATCAATTAAATATAATTTTTAAAAGAAAAAGAAATGTATACTTAAAACCTATATAATGTTATTAATCTGTCACCCAAATAAATTTAATTAAAATAGATATTAAAAATTGTCTTCATGATTACAGCCATTTATCTATAATTCATATACCAGAAAATCCTCAAACTATAAAGTTTCTTCATAGTTTAGTTATTTAATATGAATGAACGTCACTCTGTTTATACATGTAGTTAATCCATTTAGGGTTCATGTTCATATGTTTTGCTACAAAAATATTGTGATGGATTTTGTGTAGCTGTTCCTGAGATCACTGTGAGGTGCATATATGGCACATATTCCTTTTCAAAATATAAAACAATCCAAATGGTGAAAAATATTATATGTCTCTAAGTTGTGTTTGCTTATTTGTTTTAGTTTTGTTTGTGCATTTTCTTTTTTTTAATATATTTTATTGATTTTTTTGCAGTATAAGTTATGTTTAATAGTAGTACATATGTTTTCCTTCCCCTGCATTATCCTCCCCCCAAACTCCCTACCCCCCAGCACATGTCCCCACCTGCTTCCCCCCTGCCCCAGTGTCTTTCATTCATTGGTTATGCTCATATGCATGCATACAAGTCCTTCGGTTGATCTCCCCCAGCATCTGCCTCCCATCCACCCCAGCCTTCCCCCTGTAGCTTGGCAGCCTGTTCAATGCCTTCCTGCCTTTATATCAATCATTCCCCCTGTTTCTTTTCTTCAAAAATATCTTGCCTCTGCATATTAGAAATAAATGTATAAGAACAAAAAATGTTTGAATCTCAGTTTCAGTGTCCAACTGTTCTGAGTCCCAGTTTCAATGTCAAATAGTTCTTTATGTGTACATGTCAGCAATGGTATCCAGATGGTGGACACATCGTGGCAATGCAAGATCCATCCTCTCTGGTTTGGTCCTGGGCCGCCTGCAGACATGCACAGTGGCCGACTGCTAGCATGGCAAGGTGTCGCAAGTGTCCCCCATCTTTGGACCGTCTTCGTGACTAGAACAGACCCACATGGTCTTGGAGTTGTTCTCTGAAAACATTCAAACGCATTCTCAACCAAAAGTTAACAAAGGGATCCTCTCTGAAAAATAGACTTGGGATTCTTTTTATTTTTGCCTAAATGATTTTCCTTTGGCTTATTTTGACACCATGTGTGTTTTTTCATGGGTGTCCTGCTGTTGGCTTTACAAATGGAAGTTACTTTTCTGGAGTTGGAATTTTCTAGATGTATTTTACTTACAGGATATTTTTCCTTACATATTACCCCTCTGCCCCCCCCCCCTTTAATTAATGGGGGCATTTGGAAATTTTGTATTGCAGTCTTGGTAATTTTAAATTTTAATTTTTGCACATAAATAAGACTGCTTTAGGTTCTTTGGATGTTAGGCAATTTTACAGTGAGATGAACTACTAATAGATATTTTAGTTAATGTTTTAGGAAAAGCTTTTTGTCCAGTACACTTAGATTTTCTGGAGTATTCACTTATTTCACTTGGCCAATTTAAATTAACCTGAAAATTTGATTACTATTTTACTATCAATTTTAATACTCAAGCAGAAATCTTAGTTTACCCTGTAAATACTAGTGGGAAGGGATATTTGCATTTTTGAGTAGATCCTGAGCATTCCTGGTAATAGACTGCATTTAGATATAGAGCAGCTATTGCTGGCCAAGTCTCTGTCTGCAACCTGGGTCCGATCTGAGTTGTGCATGGGAGGCGAAGCAGCCGTGGGGGCAGGAGACCTCCCTCAGGGGGGTGAGAATTCAAGCCCCTGCAAGGTTTGTGGGTGAGGGTCTGTGCCCCACCTCTGTTGACCTTTTAGTTCTCTCCTGTTGGCCCCTCTGTGAATATGCCTGTCTTAAGTTGTTCCTTCCCTGAGGAATCTTACCTGTCTCTGGCTAACCAGCCATTCTCCAGCACCAAACAGGGTGATGTGAGGTTCAGTTCTGTCTCCTTTGTAGTCTATGCCCCCATGGCCTCCACATCCAGCACCTGCCTTGGGGTCCCCTTGCCTGCTGGCGAGGTCCCAGTACTGATCACATATCTCAGGGGACCCATGATCTCACTCATTTGAGGAATATAATGAATGACATAGACTGATGAACAAGAATGGATCCAGAGACTGAGAAAAGTCCATCAGAATGTCAAACCTCAGGGTAAGTGGCAGGTGGTGGGAGTAAGGGGGAAAGTCAATATATTTGAACTCTTGAACTAAGGTAAGTAATTTGTGTTTTTACATCCCTGACAAAGTTTATATAAAGTTATAAAAAAAATTGGCAGCTAGTTTTAGATTGAATTGACATGGCCTAGAGCTTTTCATCTCCTATGGACACCAGTCCTTAGGCTAGGCCCTCCTTAACCTCCCATGACACCATAATACCCTTACATGATATTATTCTACAATGTCATTATAATTTTTGATATTTGACAACAGCATATTCTACAATAATCCCAAATAAACTTATAAACTAATTCTTTGAATGTTGGGCAGCAATTTAAAAAAGGATAGGAAAGGAATTAACCCCTTTCAGAAGGAGTTAAGGCACTGTGCATTTTCTATATATATAAAAAGCCAGCAACCGGAATGCCATAATGACTGAATAACTGGTTGCTATGCTGGTCACTGCAGCCAGTGAACTGGTCTGATAGGGAGTAGGACCAGCCAGCCAATCTCCCTTGGCCCCGCCCCCTGGCTGCAGGGGAGGGGCTATGGGTTGTGGGCCAGCCAACTTCCCAGGGCACCTCTCCTGGTCACTGACTCCCAATCTGCCCCTCCAACCCTTTCCGGGGTAGGGCTGGCTGGCCCACTACTCATAGCCCCTCCCCACAGCCAACCCCACCCTCAATCAGCCTGCCTAACTCCAATTGAGGGCAGGGCCCACCAGACAATTGCCCACACTCCTTCCCTCTAGCTGGCCTGGCCCTGATCAAGCCTCAATTGTGGCAGGCCAGAAGGTCAACCACCCAATGTTTCCTCCTCCCAACAGGCCTGGCCTGTATCCTCCCCAATTGGGGCCAGGCCAGCCAGACCCCACTTATGCATGATTTTGTGCACTGGACCTCTAGTTTTATATAATAATGTTGTTTCCCTGTAGTAAGTTAGAAAAATCCAAAGTATCTATAAATCTAGTGTTTTCAGATTTACCAAATAAAATACAGAACTAACTTATAATAATTTAATTTCAAATAAATAGCAGATTTGATTTTAGCACAAATATGTCCCATGTAATATTTGGAGCATACTTGTAATGAAATATGTTTGTTATTTATCTAAAATTAAAATTTATCTGGAGTCTGGTACTTTATCTGTGGAACCTCAACCCATAATATAAATATAAAATTGTTTTTAATACACAGTATTTTTTACCATTAATGTTTTTTCATTAGTGAATATGTAGGAGTCAATAATACTTTAAAACCCTTCTTTTTCAAAGTTTTTACTTGTAAAAATATCACTGTTAATTATGCTTTGTCAAATGATCATTTTCTTCTGGTCTTTCACCATCTCAAAGATACAAAAAGCATATTCAAATTTATAATTTATTGACCCTACATTGTGTTAAGAAACAGTAATATAGTGTCAACAATTTGATCATGTTTTATAAGAAATGGTGATGTTGGTACCACATTTAAACTTAAATGATATAATTATTAAAGCGGAAGTCTTGGATTGTTGTTGTCATGGACTTTTTAAAAAGTGTATTGCTAAAAAAAGTAACACAGAAACACACTTTATAGGGTTATTTCAGACATAATAAAACTAAAGGTGGACTGCAAAGTAGATCAATGCAAATCTTGCTTTAAATATTTTTTAAATTGACTTTTAGAGAGTCAGAGAAAGTCAGAGAAAGGGGGGGAGAGAGAGACAGAGAGAGAGAGAGAGAGAGAGAGAGAGAGAGAGAGAGAGAGCATCAATGTGACTGTGAAGCATTGATTGACAGCCTCCTGCACACCTCCTATCAGGAATCTAGCCTGCAACCCTGGCATGTGCCCTTCCTGGGAATGAAACCAGCAATCTTTTGGTGCACTGGATGTCACTCGAACAACCGAGCCACACCAGCCAAGGCAGTCAATGTAAACCTTATAATGATCTTCTATTGCTTCAACCACATTGTCGGTACTTTATCATAAGGCCTTTCTTACTGTATCTAGTTTAAACTCTTTAAAGGCATGGATGTTATTATACAATATCTTTTTTTGAAATCACACATATATACATTTACTTTTAATTGTTTTTGTAAGGACAGAAAACAGGCCTTTTCTTTGCAGTGGCCTTCCACATATTATGAGAAGCACTTGATAATTAAAACCCAAGATGGTTGGTTCCTCTGATTAAAACAGCTCTTCTGCTCAAACTGGGGGATAAGATAACCTACTTTCAATGTGACATTCTGTATCCACTTCCTCCCTGCTATTTTACCACTCAGGAATAATCCCCAACAAGGAATCTCTAGTTAGGGGAAAGTTCCTTTCCCCTCCCTCTTCAAACAAGCCTCTTTTGATCTTTTCATAATTTTTGTTTTAAATGTGTTTTACAGGTTTGAGGAAAGTATTAATAAAATACCTCCTTAGGGCAGTGGTCAGCAAACTCATTAGTCAACAGAGCCAAATATCAACAGTACAATGTTTGAAATTTATTTTGAGAGCCAAATTTTTTAAACTTAAACTTCTTCTAACACCACTTCTTCAAAATAGACTTGCCCAGGCCATGGTGTTTTGTGGCAGAGCCACACTCAAGGGGCCAAAGAGCCACATGTGGTGCTTGAGCCACGGTTTGCCAAGGGCCCTGATGGTGAACCTATGACACACCTGTCAGCACTGACATGCTTAGCCATTTTCGATGACATGCAGCCGCATGCAGTCACATAGAGAGAAGTATGGGGCCACATCCTGAGAAGGACATTTCATCCTTGGCTACTGCACCTAACATTTGCTGTAGGGTAGTGTAGACACTCTGTGCCGGATGTCTATAGGCCAAAACAATAGAACTCTGGCACAGAGTGTCAAGTTCAGGGACTTCCAGTTAGGCTGATAGGGGATCGTTGACCTCACTTCCAGTTGGGGGAGCAGGGAGCAGCAGAATACCACAGGGGACATCTCTGGGGCCCTGTGATCGCCATTACCAGCAACCACATAACCACAGCAACCACATAACCACAGCAACCATCATCCAATCTACTGTTCTGGGGTGTTCTTGATTTCTAATTGATCATTACTGAGATAAGTGAGGGGGAGTCTGGGAGAGGCGAGGGCCTGTGCTATGGGTGCCATTTCCCGCCATTAGAAATAGCGGCAGCCATCTTAATTTATATAAGGACTGTCATTTTGCAAAATAGTGCAGACTCCATTTCACCACTATTACTGTTGTGCATCCTTATTAACCCCTATTTTTGCTTATGAACCCTGCCCTTTCCTAAAAGACAGTTACATGTGCCATCTTCTGGTCAATTAGGCTAATTAATCTCTAATTGCCTGAAGGGCTAACAGGCTATCTATAATTCTATCTTCTGTCACTGCCCCCCTGATGGAGAACCCAAAAAATAAAAAAAAACAAAGTTAAGTAAAGGAAGTGGTAGTACCAGTAGCCAACCCTTTCAAGAGACATGGACCGAGATGTATGACATTATAGAAAAAAAAGGGCAGATCATTTTGCGTTCTATGTACTGAAATGGTAGTAAGCAGAATGTGCAATATAAATAGACATTTTTAAACTAATAATTCTCAGCTCTTGAAAAAAAAGTGAGGATGAAAGTAAGGAATACATTTCCAGGCAGCTACACCTTTATAAGAGGCAATCTAATTCCATCCTTAAATTTATAAAAGGCTCCACAAATTTAACATCTGCAAGTTTGAGCATGGCTCATTCCATAGCTCAGCATGGAAAAGCACTCAGTGAGGGAAAATTTATTAAAGATACTCTCCTAAGATGTGCACCAGTTCTATTTCACAATATGCAGAATAAAGATGCAATTATTAAGAGGTTATCTGAGTTACTACTCAGTAGAAATATCATAAAAGACCAAACAATGAGACTGAACACAAACATACAACATCAATTAAAGACAGACATAAATAATTGTAAGTATTTTTCATTCTCTCTTGATGAAACTACTGATGTTACATCACATGGTCAGTTGGCCATTATTGCTCAATAACTGATGAACTCACAATGAGAGAAGAGTTGATAAAGTTATTATCAGTGCCAACAAGTACATAAGGAAGCGAAATATGTAAGGTTGTTATAGAAACATTCCGTGATCTAAGCATTGATATCGTGAAAGTTGTGTCAGTGACAACAGATGGGGCACCAAACATGGTGGGGGAAAAAATCAGATTTGTCAAATTGTTTATGGAAGCTATTGTACATCTGATTGTGCCTTTTCATTGTATTATCCATTAGGAAGTTTTATGTGCCAAGGCAGGATTCACCAATTTAAATGATTTAATGTCAGTTGTTACAAAAATAGTTAATTTAATACCTGCTTGTCCTCTTCACAAGTGAGAATTTTTCACGCTTTTACTGGAGGTTGATTCCACCTATAGTGGACTGCTGATGTACCATAATGTAAGATGGCTGAGATGAGTTAAAGTTCTTGAGCACTTTGTGGAGTGCTTTGACGAAATTAAGGCATTTCTTGAGGATAAGGATCTGGGAAACTTTTCTCAGCTCAATGATGATAAGTGGGTAAACACTTTGATATTTTTTACAGATCTCTCTGTTCATATTAATGAACTGAACTTAAAGTTACAAGGCTTTGGTAAAAGTATTGATATTTGTTTGTATACATAAAAGCTTTTGAAAGTAAACTTAAAATTTTCAAGCGAGATGTAGAAACGAAAACTTATAAGTATTTTCCTTGAGTAATAAAATATTTTGAGAAGGCCAGTGCAGCTATACAAAATGAAATGGAACCCTTGCATATAAAGTACCAGCATGGTTTAGACTCATTACTTGACCAGTTCAGTGATGGATTTAATCAATTTAGAAGCCTAGAACAGACCATAAAAATAATTAAGTATCCTGATGTAGGAGTCTACAGTAGTTTGGAATTAAACGGTTTTCAATGGATGCAAATTGATGATTTGGAGATGCAACTTGCAGAATTTCAAGACAGCATCTGGGCTCGAGTGTTTGTGGACTTGAGGTCAAAGCTTGAGAATCTGGAATGGTGTCTCTTGGAGAATCAAGAAGAGTGCCACTCCGAACAGGAATTTGGATGCCTGGAACCGATTACCAGACACCTTTAGCACCCTGAAAAATATAGCAATGGCTTTACAAACAATTTTTCCCTCCACGTACTTTTGTGAGACCTTATTCTCAGTGTTAAATCATATCAAAACCAACAAAAGAAACAGATTGACAGATGAAGTTAGTAGCTCTTGCTTGGGCTTGAAGTGTACAAAATACCAACCTTCAATTGAAGATTTAGCCAATGAAATTCAGCAACAAAAAAATCACTAATAGGCAGGTTAGTTAAAGGATTACCCCTCCCCATTACTTATCTTAGTTCATGGCACCCCACACAAGTTAAATAATATCAAGACCAACAGAAGAAACTGATAAAGAAGTCACTAAGCAAGTAAGTTAAATAATTAATTTTTGGTTTATTAAATAGTTATATATTACAATTATACATTTTTGTTATTTAAACTATAAATATTGCAAAATTATCTTTTTTTTAAGTGACACATCACCCAAGTTATGCTCAGTTTTTTGGTGAATTTTGACACACCAAGCTCAAAAGTTTGCCCTCACTGCCTTAGGGCATTTGCTGGACTATATCCTGGAACGCAAACAAACTTTTCAAGACAACCTCCTCCCATCCCCATATATCTGTTCAACTTCAACACAATCCCACTTCCTTCCTCATTGCTCAGCAACAACCACTGCTTAAAAGAGCAGGACCCTCTTTCTTTCTTGACCTTCATTGAGTAGCAATTTTTGGCCCTTACCTTGCTTGGAAATTAAAAGAAATTTTCTCTCTGCATATATTTTTCTTTTTTTAGTTGTGAATTCTTTCACAGCCTGCATCATTGGACAAACCCTAAAAATGTGCAAATTAAATGAGTTATTATACACATAAAAACAGTTTGGGATAGACTAAGATCTCATCATTTATTGGACTGAGTTCTATTCAACTTGACACACACACACACACGCACACACACAGACACACACACACACACACACACACTCACACACACACACACACGCACACACACACACACACTCACACACACACACACACACATACACAGGATTACTGTAGCTACACAACTGATGAAATAAGTTTATTCAATACATATAACAGAAACATTAGAATTTCTTCTCTCTTGTCTGACTTTTTTGCAATGAAGGCCAGAAATATAGATTTTGATTGTATTTCTATCGAGAGAGAAGCATTTTCCTATGCTTGACAGAAATATTGTTTCAAGACTATTGTTGATGATAATTCAAAGATGCATTTTCATTTACTTACATAAGAAAACATTTTTTTAGTTTAATGAATCTATATTGTAGCAATGGCAAGATTTCATTATTGTTATGTATGAGTGATGTTCCATTAAATACACGCACCACATCTTCCTTTTCCATCTATTAATGCACAGTTACATTGTTTCCATATGTTGGTTATCTATATAATCTATATAATAAAAGCCTAAGAGACCATTTTGACCTGTCTCTGTGATACACACTGACCACCAGGGGGTAGGCACTCAATGCAGGAATTTTCCCCTGGGGGTCAGTGTGCTCCCACAGGGGATGGCTGCTCAGCCAGCAGCAGACCTCACTGCTGAGTTGCTGGTGAGCACAGCAGGGGTGGCAGGAGCCTCTCCTGCCCCTGCAGCAGTGCTAAGAGCAGGGAGCCGAGGGGTAAAGAGCAGGGAGCAGGTGGGTAGTAAAGAGTAAGGGTCCCAGACTGTGAGAGGGTGCAGTCTGGACTGAGGGGACCCCCCCAACAATGCTCCAGTGCACGATTTTTGTGCATCAGGCCTCTAGTTGTAAATAATATTGCAACAACATAGGAGTGTCTGTATCACTTCAAGTTAGTGTTTTCATTTTTTTAGGTAAATGCCCAGATGTGGAATTGCTGGAATATGTGTTAGTTCTACTTTTAATTTTTTTGAGGAACATCCATACTGTTTTCTCTAGTATATCTTCCTTGATATTCCCACCAACAATGTACAAAGGTACCTTTTCTCCACATCCTCTCCAACACTTGTCTTTTTCGTTTGCTTGTTTATATTAGCCATTATGACCGATGTGAATTGATACCTCATTGTTCTTTGACTTGTATTGCCTGGATGATAGGCAATTAGTGATGTTGTGTACCTTTCATGTTCCTGTTGGCCATCTAAATGTCTTCTTTAGGAAACTATACAAGTCATCTCTCTATTATTTAATTTTTTTTATATTAGGTTGTGTCAGTTTTTTATATATCTTGGATTCTAACACCTTATCAAACATATGATTTTCAAATATCTTCTTCCATTCAGTAGGTTGTCTTTTTATTTTGTCAGAGTCATAGATATGGGAAACAAACTTGGGGTTGCCAATGGAGAAACAGTTATGAAGGACGTGCAAAATAGGTATAGAGCATTAAGAGGTACACATTTCCAATTTTAAAATAAGTAACTCATTGAGATATAATGTAAACCCTAGGGAAGATAGTCAATAATATTAAAATAGCTTTGTATGATGACAGATGGTAAATAGATACTCATGACGATCATTTTGTCATGTGTATACATATTGACTCACTATGATGAATACTGGAAAGTAGTAAGATATTGTGTGTCTATTTTTTTTAAAGCTTACTTCAGACACAACTATATGATAAATATCTGTTTTTCAGAGTTGCACTATCTATAGCTATTGATAAAACCTCCATAGGCATGCGCTGGCTGGTGTGACTTAGTTGTTTGGAGCATCATCATAACAAAAAGCAGATGGGTTCGATTCTAGGTCAGGACACATACCTTGGTCAGGATATGTGTAGAAGGCAAATAATTGATGTTTTTCCTCCTTCTCTCTCTCTAAAAATCAATTACAAATATTAAGAAAAAGAAAACCATCATAGGCAAATTTTAGAAGTATAATACATATAAGAATAAGAAAGAGTAAGATTTATGCATGATTGCTGTATTATTAAAGTTTTTTTTTGTAAGAATAGTATTAGTATCACCAAATTACCTGTTTTTCAGCTAGGCTTGATTCTGTTTTAACTGAGGAGGATTAATATGAATAGTAACAGAATAAAAAATATATTGATTATTTACATATTTACTCTTTTCTTCACTTTTGATTTCCTAAAAGAAGTCCTAGTTTCTCCTGTCTTGTTTTAAGTAGTTAAAATGACATGATAGGAAACTTTATCTAAAGTCATAAAAGATTATTGGAATTATGGAATATCATATGTGAGATGTACTTGGGAAAACTCCTTGAGAATGTTCAAAAAAACATTGAATGATGTCAACATTGAAAGAGCCTGGACTTATAAATCATGTATATGTTACTAAAAACTGTGAGTACATTTTGCCTGAATACTCTGATACAATTTATAGTTGAAAATAACACTTTGTTCTTTATGAACACCAGGAAGACATGCAACTTTAATAACACTTTTGGTGATGAATTATTATGGTAATCATTTTGTAATCTATACAAACATTGAATCATTATGTTGTACACCTGAAACTAATGTTATCTGTCAGTTATTTCTCACCTAAAATAATCTTTGATATTTTTTAAGGAAGACCCATGAGACTGAGTTATTTACTTCTGATTATTTAGAATATCTGAATTTTGTTTTCATAAAAGTCATGTACTTTAGCATTCAAATTGACATATTTCAAAATGTAAATTTTAATATCTTTATTAAACAATATGGTAATGAGATTTGCTAACATTTTGTTTTAGCCTCTGTGGTATTGTGTACTATGCAATAAGGAGAAATAGCCCTACACATTAGAGAGAGATTTCAAGAGAGATTCCTGGGGTCATTATGACATCTGTGTCCACACATGGGTTGAATTACATAAATATACCCATTTTTATTTCAAAATGGACTCATCTGAAGCAGTCAAAATACTGTACATATCTGAAGGCTTAGAACCATTATTCAACATTTAAAAAACAAACGTAAAAACTTTATTCAAGTGTTATGGCAAACCCCCTGAATATTAAAACCTAGGTCATGTTTCCTTTTCTTTTAATGCACGTAGTAGAGAATTACAACTGACTTTACCTCTTTAGCTGTGATCAAGTGCTGGTACCATAAGAACTATCTCTCTGAGTAGAATGTCTCTAAGTATTGTAGAAGGGTGCTTTGGGATAGCTTCATTATTTCACTCGGGTTTTTATAGAGTAGAGAGATGGAGAGATAAGTGTTAAGAAAATGAAAAACAGTTACTATCTTCTGCCAAACAAAGCTGTTTTGTTGTTATTGTTTAGGTTTTGCACCACTGAAACTTGAGATTTGCAGAATTCATTACATTTCGCTCTCAGTGTACGTTAGCAAAAAATTCCAGCCTATCTATAAAAAACTAAAGTTTTTTCCTTCTCCTTTATTATATTACTTTTGTCCTACTTTCTTTGTTTTGGGTAAATTATTTCTTGGTCTTCTCTCATCATGGTTTTATTATAATCTTCCTGAAATTAATATTATAATAAGGACTATAGATATAAGCATAAACAAAACATACATTTGTAGGTGTGAATGTACATAAGTATAAAACTGTATATATTCAGTTAAAATATGTCATTCAGCTCCTACTTTTATAAAACAATTTTCACATTTTCTTCTGTTAATGTATTCAATTTTAATAAACCTACATTTTAGTTCAAGGGCTTGTTAAGAGCAGGTGCTAAAGAAAATCTAGATGAAGTAGAAAAAGTGAGAATAAAGTATGAGTGCAGAAAAATGAGTGGTAAACATATTTTAATAATTTGATTCATCCCTACCCCCACCTGATCCCTACAGGAAGGGAAACACATCATATTAAGTGTTTAATAATGACATTGCTCTCTCAGTTCCATGACATTAGAAACTTAGAGCTGGTTACACTGTGAGGAAAAAAAACTGCTTGTATTTTTACCATCTTCCATGAATGGTTAACTCTATCCTTCTGAGAAATGTTAACAAAATAGCATCTATTCTGCTTACTTCCTGCTTTTGGGAAAAGGTCAGCTTATCTAGAAATATCATTTCCTACTTAGCATCTAATATCCTCCTTCATAAGGATCCTATTAAAAATTTCAATTTAATGAGAAAAAGGGATGATTGAAAATATAATAGAGACAAATAATGAAGCATCATCAACATATGTGTGCACACACAAACATAGAAATCACTTTAGATTTATACGTTAATTTTCAAATATGAATATATTATAGTAATTTCCATTGATATGTGATTTGAGCAGCAAAAATATCATACTGTCGGTGCATAATTAATACAAGGTAATAAGAGGCTTTTAAAAATATTTTCTTACTACATTCCATTGTATATATGTACATCCCTTTCACAGAGAAATGAGCTGCAAAGAGTAAAAAAAGAATTAGAATATTTGGATGAGTATTTGTAATTCAAAATATGGCTCTCAATGTCAATACCTGACCACATTGTATTTAAATGTCCCTAAAAACATTATCAAAAATCATAAGATGAATAGTAAAGTTATATAATGTACTCTTACTTATATAATTTATGATATGTGGTAAAGCCTGGCTTAAAGGAATATTTGTGTGAAATAGTTATGTATTCTGGAATTCTCTAAATCTTATACTTCTAAGTTATTACAAAGGGATTTTATTTACTTTAGAGGCTAATTTTGAGTTAGGCTTACTGTTTTGTAAAAAAGTCTTTGATAAACTGACATATGTTGATAAATATTTAAAGATATTTATAGCTATTGATTTTTTTACGTCCTACTTATTTTATTTATTAAATTTATTGGAGTTACATTGGTTAATAAGATTACATAGGTTTCCAATGCACAATTCTATGATTCATCATCTGTATATTGCATTGTATACTCACTACCGGAAGTCAAATCATCTTTTGTCATCATATATATTTACCCTCTTTATCCTTTACTATTTCCCAATCTGCTTCTCTCTAGTAATGACCATACTGTTATCTGTGTTTATGAGACACAACTAATGTTTTTTAAAAGTTTGTTTTTGTTTATTTAATTTTTCTATATGCTAAGAATCCCTATATAATAAAACCCTAATATGCAAATGACTGAACGGTGGAATGAGTGGTCACTGTGACAAGCACTGACCACCAGGGGGCAGATATTCAATGTAGGAGCTGCCCCATGGTGGTCAGTGTGCTCCCACAGGGGAAGCTCCACTCATCCAGAAGCTGGGCTCATCATAGCTGGTGAGTGCAGTCACAGTGGCAAGAGCATCTCTGGCTCTGCAGCAGCTCTAAGGACCCCTTTGGGGATGTCTGACTGCCTGCTTAGGCCTGCTACTCGCAGGGGACTCCTAGTGCACAAATGTCATGTACTGGGCCTCTAGTTTTTCTATAATCATTAGAAGTTTTGTGTGTGTGTGTGTGTGTGTGTGTGTTCTTTATCCATTGTGGATTAGGCATATGTGATCACTTAAAGATATGTGAGTATGTCATAATTGTCTCTTTACAGTGAAATTCCACTACAGTGTTTTCATTTAAAAGGAATGCTAGTATATAAGCACTGTACTTTTAACTCAGAGAGCCTCAGTTGGAATCATGGAGTTGTATGGGGAGAGAAAAAGAGGGAAAATAAATATCAATATCAGCTTGGCGCCTATCCTTTAAGATTTCCCCCCACCCCAGACATGCTAAATCTAAATACCCTTGTATATGAATATTTAATGAGGGTTGATTGAGATGTGGGACTTTATTGTCATGGTTTACAATGAGGATCAGCAACCTTTTTCTATGAAGGACCCATAGTAAATATTTTAGTCTGTGGGACATATGGTCTCTGTTGTTACTCAACTCTATTGTAGCACAAAAACCATTCATAGACAATACATGAATGAATGAAAAGTATGGCCATGTTTTGGGACCATGTTTTACTTATCCTTCCTCTCTTCAGCTAACAGTTCTTGATTCCTGGTATGAGTTTAAGCAAAATGGTATAGATTGACTTGAATGCAATGAAATTGTACTAAATTGGAATCCAAAATGTGTCACATATAGATAAACTATTGGAATAACCTTATTTTTCAAATATAGAAATGGAAACCAAAAAAGTAAATTTTTTACATTCAACTCCTGTGTGAGAGCAACTGATTTGCAAAAAAAAAAAAAAAATATATATATATATATATATATATATATATATATATATATATATAATTTCTCCTTGGTATATTTTATTCTTCACAGAATTATCACAATATCCAGACAAAATATTTTAATTTACCAAAAGTACTTGACATGTTTGCTTAAAGGATGCCTCCATTTCATTGGATATTATTAACTACATAATTCTAAATTTCTCTGAGTATACCAGATATTGGGGAAGTGAATTTGAAATTAAATGTGAAGGAATATGCTTAATTGAAAAGACATGGAAAATAAATTACTAAATTTAACTATTTTAATATTCTCTTTAATAATTACACTAAAAATAGTAAAATTTTAAAAACTACTAAATATGTGTATAGATAATTAACTCATGTATTTATTTGTTGGTAGTTATTTAGCAAACATATATTACATCTATTATAATTTAGGTCTTGTGAAATACCAGGGATATAATGGTGAGTAAAAGAGGCAATAGGTCCTTTCTCTTATAGAGTTAATAGTCCACTGGTAGAAAAAAATGATACAAAGTTACCTTTAGCACTTGTGTGTTTACAACTTTGATAAGCATTTACATGAATGTTTGATAATAGTATAGGTTTCAATCCTATCTAATAAAAGAGTAATATGCAAAACTGACCATATCTCCCCTACACCCACAAACCATGCTCACCAAAAAATCAGAATGAGTATGCAAATTAACCCAGCCAAGATGGCAGTTAATTTGCATATCTGGGCACAGAAGATGCAGAAGGAAGCCAAGCACAGCAAAAGGGAGCAAAGCTGTGGAAAAGTAAGTAAGCGGGGCTGGGGGAAGGGAGGGATGCAGGGAGGCTGTGGAGAAGGAAGGGAAGCAGGAGGTGCGGGGGAGAAGGTAGGGTTTGAGGCAGAGGAGATGGGAGAGAGGGAGGCAGCAGAGAAGAGAGCAAGGCAGTGGAGAAGGGAATGAGCAAGGCAGCAGAGACCGGAGGGAGTGAGGCAGCAGAAAGTAAAAAATGAATGTCAATAGGACTTCAGGCAGAGGTGTCAATCGGACTTCAGGCGAAGGAGCAAGGAAGTGGAGAAGGGAGGGAGCAAGGCAGCAGAGATGGGAGCAAGGCAGCAGAGATAGGAGAAAATGAGGCAGTGGAGAAGGGAGGGAGCTTTGCTCAGGCCATAGGAAACCCTATTCTTGCAGGAATCTTCCTACAATGGGTCTCTGGTTTATAATATTGGACATCAAATAATTTAAAATAATAAAATAGTGTGTACATTAACATATGAATATGAACCTTATACAGTGATTAAAACAAGGATGCAATATGTAGGATTCAATGTATAACATATTGAAGCATATAATATTATAATAATATAAAAAATAAGCATTTGTATTTCAAAAGACAAAATTTTAAAAATCTTTTGATTTATTTATATATCTATCAGACTATATTTCTTTCTACTTGGATAAGTTTTGGCAGTAGAGAACCATATGATTTATGCTTTCATATTTACTTATTATAGTCTCAAGATATACATTCTAAATCTGGAAATGTTCAAATTTGTCCTATTATGTATTCATTCTGCACTGGAGTCCTCTTTAGGTGCTTAGCAATTTATTTCCAGCTTTTTAAAAAAATATTTTTCCTGAAAACTTTTATATTTCATGCATTTATCAGATGCAATGCAGTCTTTTCTATTTCTTTTCTTTTTTCTTTTTCAAATCCAACAAGTTAAGCTCCAGAACTTACACTCATTTATATTTAGCTTTTAATACTAGGTTTAATCTTTTTATATATTTTTAAATATATTTCACATACCTAAAACTCACCCCTTTTTCTGTTAAATTTATTAGGGTGACATAAAATTACATAGATTTTAACTGTATAGTTTTATAATATGTACTCTACATATTGCATTGTATATCCACCACCAAAGTCAAATCTTCTTCTATCACAACATATTTGACCACATTCACCTTTTACTACTCCCCACCCCCCTGATAAACACCAAACTGTTGTCTGTGTCTATCATTTATTCACAAAAAATATTTGTATCCATATATTCATTGCAGCATTACTCATGGTGTCCAAGACAAAGTGTTCTTCAGTAGATGATTGACTAAAATGTGGTACATATATACAATAGAATATTACTCTGCCATAAGAAAAGATGAAATACTGACATTTGCAACAACATGGATGGATCTTGAGAATATCATGTTAATTGATATAAGTCAGATTAAAAAAAGAACCAGATATTTCACTCCTCTGGAATGGATGAGAAAAAAGTAGGTTTAAAGTTGTAAGTATATGAAACACAAAGTTTGTTTTTGTATTATTATTAATTCTTGTATTATTTATTTGTATTACAACTATAAACGCACTTTTACCCACCCCTGTAAAATTGAGAGCAACAAATGAACAAACAAAAAGAGCATTTTCTATCTAAAATATCTGTAATTCTATTCATTAGCTTTTCTATTTATATTTTATGTGCTTATATAATCTCTTAATATCATTTAACTTCTACAAAATGCATCATACGAGAAAAACTTTTACAAAGGAAGCTCATTAGCTATTTTGAACACAAACATTTTTAATATAAAAACACTGTTAAGATTTTAAAATCTTCCAGTAATAAGTGTTTCCAGGATTTAAATATCTTGATTTGGAATTACACATTGAAAACAATATAATAAGTTAAAATCTATTAAGTTCTTGTCCCTTAAGTTTTAGAAATTATTTTAAGACAGATACCTGCCATTTAATGATTTTAATTTTTAGCTTTTGTATTACATAGAATTATGCACATTAAATACTCATTTAAACAATTATTAATTTTGTGCTTATACACAACTATGTCTATCTATTCTCCTTCAGATTTCTGCTTTGTGGTTGCCCCAGTTTCAATTTCACAAGGTCACATACCCGCCTCTGTGACTTAAGACATAATGGGCAGCAATATGCAGATGTAATGGCAAAGGGCATGTGATAGCTCTGTCTCCAGAAGCACCCAGTAAGCGGCTTGCAGTTAATGCTCTGGTGATGTGCAATAGCAAACCACAAGGACAGTTTTTGCACCAGATGTCCATAGTTTGTTCAGAGGCCACAGTCTCTTCAAGGAAAGAGTTCGTGAGGGGCATGGATGGGAGTCTCTGTCATCCTACAGGCTTTAGTTTTAGCGGTAACATTCTAACTGGGCAAACTTAAGAATACCAGCATAGATGGGTTTTAGAAAGGGCCAATGGGGGAAAAAGTATCTGTAATACTTTCAACAATGAAGATAAATTAAAAAAAAAAAAAGAATAATTCCAGAACACAAAATGGCTGGGCCTTTTGTGGGTATTGAGAAGGTAAATAATTGTTTCTTGAAAGTGTAAGAGATATTTTTTCCATCTGGTAACAGAAGAAGGCACTGAGATTCAAAGCACCAGAAGGACGACACAATGTGAGACTTGAGGATGGAAAGAACGACACGCAGAAACCAACGAGTGGCCTCCAGGAGCCAGATGAAACCCCAGATAACATCCAGCCAGGAAACTGGGGGAGATATAATGTCTGCTCTGTAGCTGCACAGAACTCAAGTCTATCAATAACCTGAGTGAAACTCACAGTATTTTCCTACAGTGAGTTTCCTACTCCATAAAGTCACCTGGCCAAGACTTTTATTTCAGCCTTGTGAAACACTTAACAGAGAGCCCCGTCATCCTATATATATACTTCTAACCTATAGAAACATGAGATAATAATTGGAAGCTGTTTTAGCTGTTCAGTTTTGGGTACTTTGTTATACGGTGATAGAAAACTAATATAAGTGGCCCATATATGTTGAGCATGCTTTTATTTTGTAAACATGTTTTCCATTCTAGCAATAGAATTACTAGGTTACTGAATAGGACTATGCTTAACTTCATCAGACAATGTTTCCAAAGTGATTTTATTATTTTATTATTTTACACTTCCACTATAAATGTGACAGTATTTTATCCTTGACAAAATTTGAATTTTATCATTTTAGTTTTAGCCATCTGGCTGTTAAGAAAAATTATCTTATTTTGTCTTTATTTGGAATTTTCCCAGTTACTAATAATGTTGAACATCTTATGATGTGTTATTGGCTATATATCCTTTTGTAAATATATATTCAAAATATTCTGTCCATTTTTATTTGAATTGTGTATCCTATATTGATTTATTTAATATACTTATACTTTATAAATTCCAAAAAAAAAATTTCATGGTCATATATATGATTAACATGCAGCTTTTATTTTTATTTGCTCAATAATGTTTTTTAAAAACAAAAGTTTTAATTTTTTTCTTTTATTTTTTGTGGGTTTTGTGTGTGTGTGTGTGTGTGTGTGTCGTGTCTACAAAATTGTACCCCCCTTCTATTTCTCACAAAAATATTATTTGAGAGGAATTTATAATAATCATTTGGTGGACATATGTCATATCCTTTTGAACTTCAAAGAATTTCAATTTCACAAGGTCACATTTTTAACAAAATTATACTTGGTATATAAGATGTTATCATTTATCATCTTTAAGTGATCAGTGTATTATTTCAATTAGTTATTTTCACATTTCTAATTAAGTGTAACCTTTTCAGGATAGAAAGTTATTAATGAGATATTTTTGAATCCTACTAAACTCAAATTAGCTTGCAAAAAACTTAATTTCAAGGTCACAGTAATATGCCAATACAAATGCAAGAAACTTTAATTTTCCTTGTTATCAGCATCCTTATTTTATTACAAAGCATTGGATAATGAGTTTTAATTTTTTTTTTCAGCTTTACTTTTATCATTCTCACTGTAACTTACCTCAAACCACAGTAGTTATCCAATTTATGACCTTCACCCCATTAAAAGAAGAGTTAGCACTGCCAGTATGGAGTAAACTAACAATAACTACTTAAAATTAACCCAAGTTACTATCCTACATATCATATTTATGGACATATTTTCAGGACCACTGGGTTATAGGTTTAAACTCTGAATACACCTTAAAACATTTCAACTTGCATTGCATAGTCTGTATTACCTTGCCTTAGCCATTTTTGGTAGGGGAGACCAAAGTTTTTGCTTCAGGCTATTTTACCTTTGCTTGAGGTATTCTAACTACTCTATTATGTGTGTAATTGTTTTCACTGCAGTTAATTCATGGCATTAAACCATTGACCTCCTCCTCCTCCTTCTCCTCCTCCTCTTCCTTCTCCTCTTTTTCCTCCTCTTCCTCCTTCTCCTCCTTCCTTTGGTCTTCCTCTCTTTTTCTGCTTCCTCTACTTTTAAATGAGCATTTTATATGATTCTAGTTCCTCTCCTCAATTAGTATATCAATTACATATTGAGTGCATATTTGCTCATCTAAATCTGTGTTCTAGTAAAGCAGCAAAATCAAATGTGTGTGTTTATGTGCATATATTAATCAGTCCATCTGCTTAGCTGTCATTTTGAGCAGCCGAGGCATGTCTCATCTTGATTAGTTTCTCTTGCACCTTTAATTCAATCAGTCCTTCACCTATTGACTCTAAAGCATATAAATTCTTGTGGTGTTTGTGTGTGCATTTGCTTGTTGGAGTGTTTATTGTCTATTTGTTTTTTTTTTCTTCAGGTTTAAACTATAGCCTTCTTTTCTTCACTCACCAGCAGCCTGTAAAGCTGAAAATTTTCAGTGCTGTAAATCCACTTTCAAATTGCCTATTTGTTGTAGATCTTTGGTGGCATATATACATTTATGCTGACAGCATTAGTTTCTTAGCAGACATTTTTGAGCCCTCGCTGGTAAGATCCTACACAGGTGGAACTTGTGGCTAACTCACCCCCTCATCGACAAGGAAATACTAAGACCATGTTACCCAATTCTATGGAAGGAAGAAAGGGAGTGAGGGAGTGAGGGAGTGAGGGAAGGAGGGTAGGAAGGGAGGGAGGGAAGGAGGGAGGGAGGGAGGGAGGGAGGGAGGTAAACATTTAACCCAAAGTATATATTATAGTTTCTAATACTATCTCACCAGCACCATAATAGCAGATAAGCATAAAGGCCTTAGAAAATGGGTCAAGAAGAGCACCCTGAAGAAAATTGTGGTATATTTTAAAAAATGAAAAAAAAAATTACATCATTATAAGAACACTAACTGTATTCACCAAAAGAAATATAGGAAGAGTTACCAGTTACAAAAATTCAAGGAATTAATACATAGTAGTTCTAGCCAGCATAGTCATACCTCCTTCCATGTTGGTTAATATCCTTGGCACAGGAATTAGGAGGACAGTTATGGAAATTATAATACCATTGTATGTTAATTTTCCCCCAAAAAAGGTAAAATAAACTTTAAAAAAATATTTTAGTTGATGAATGGGGAGTTCAGTGTTTGCCTGTTTTGCCTTCAGTATATTTATGGATAATTTATGTAACCTTGATGGATTGGTAGTTCATATTACTTACTTAGATCAAGGACAACAGACTTTCACAAAATTGGACATTGGTATTTCTTGAATGTTACATGACCCTGCTTCTCTACCCTCAGAATTCGCACATAGAAATCCTGATTCTTCTGGGAAAACAAATAGCACTAAGGTTCATCATAACTTGAAGTGTAAAGTGGCAGACCTTGATTGGTGTTAAGTGAATATATATAAAACCCTGGAAAAACTGTGTAGAGACAAATATGTTTGACTTTTGTAATTATTATATTACAAGTACTGACAAGTGTCCTGGAAGCTTCATATTAAAAATTACTTCCTGTGGGACCTTCTCATGCTCATCCTCAGCCATCACTGTGGAAAAGGCAATGACCTGCCACTAATCAGAGTTAATAGAGATACTTAATGAGTGCTCCTGGGTCAAAGGGCAACAGAGACACAAATTTATAAGGCTGAGGCTCATTAACTACAACCTTATAGAAATTTAGTAGATCTGACTCAGCAAATCTTAGTTAGCTCTATTAAAATGGAGGTTGATAACAATCTCTGGGTTCTAGTCTTATCAGGACCAGTTCCCTGGTTCCATAGATATTCTGTGTTAATGGCCTGGTTTTTTACTCCTCTGTGTATAGATGCACTTTGTCAGGAATTTTTAGAGTCCTGTTTCTGACTTAACCATGTGGCTATTTTTGCCTAAAGGGATAATTGCAAATGTGGTGCGAAAGAAACTTGAAAGTTTTTTCATAGCTTCATCTGCTCTTCCAGAACTTTTCCAAGTCTAAGAGGTGGTGATGTCCATTACCTCTGTTTTCCCAGATGACAGCCAACCAAGAAGTAACTATGCGAGTGATCCTAAACATGACTGGGAAATGCTACCCAGCCAACCCTGGGTAAATTGTCTCTCTGCAGCTTTATTATCTAAACAAAAGAATAGCATTTTAAGACACTGAAACCAGAGGCTTCTTTTGCTACATCATGTTCAAAAATTACTTCTTAATTGTAATGTTGACCAATGTGCAGCAGACTGTTCACAGTTAACCTGAAGGGGGAGACATTTAGAATTATGGAGATTGTGGTGAATGCAGTATTTTATACTACTCTCTGCTTTTCAGGTTTTCCCTAGAAAACTGTATTTATATCTGCACTTCTGCGACATACCCCTCTACTTGAGGTATACTTATATCCTTCCATTCCACAGTATTTGATTATATATATGTGTGTATGTCTGAAAGAGAGAGAAAGAATGAAAGAGATTATAAATATAGCCAATGAAATTTATTAAAAAAATAGGCCAATAACAGAATTCCAGGGGCTAATCAACCTTAGATTCATTTATAATATCAACACCCAGGAAAATTTCATTATTGTTTCATTTTATGCCTATTTTATGAAAGAATGAATATAGGTAAATTAAGGACAAACTTTATTTTTATTAATCTTTGTTTTAAAATGCTTATCAATTTAAGACCATGTATTAAGTGGCTACCATGTCCTAAGCATTGTAGAAGATACTGCATTCAAATGAAATTGTGTATATAATTTTATAACAGAGTTTGTTTATCATTATTTCATTTTATGCATATATTACTTCAAGTTATTATTATCTATGCATGAACATATCATGGCTTATTTACCCAAATATTAACTATGGGTCATTTATTTATATATTACTTATTTATATACTCAATTCATTTAAATAGAAAATAAAAACATGCCTATACGTTAAGCTATTAATCTGTTTTGGTAGGACAAAGGACTTTGCTACTGGTAGTTCTGACAAGGATGGTCACTGTCAGTGTTAGATCTCAGGGGCATGAGTTAGTTCAGTGTGTTTGTTCAAAACAGCCGGGATTGACTTTCAGCTGAAACAACTGGGAAGCATTTGGAGGCAATGTAGTCGAGTCAAGAATGGTCCCAAGACAAAAGGGGTCAAACACCGCTTCGTAACATTAGAACCTTAAGGGAGTAAAGCTGGTGTTAAAATGAAGAATGTTGCACTAAATATTCCAAGCAGGCATTTAGTGACCTTTTCTATCTCTACATTAATCAGAATCAGGTTTCAAGCATGCACATACTCACCAGAGAAAACAAAGCCAATATGCTCAAGTCCTTCCTTTTCCCTATGAATTCTGTCTAAAATTCAATTAGGCTGCTTTCCATTTCTGTCTTGGAGACTGTTTAGTTGATAGATTTAATCTAAGGTTGTGGTGATTGTTTATAGCATTAACACTCACATGGAGACTCCTGGATGTGATTTTAATCTTGAACTAAGAGAGTTAATACTTATGGCGTTTCATGTACAAGGGAAGCAGATACAAAATATATCACCCATGAAATATTTACTGGCACTTAACACTGGTTTGCCTACATGATGCAGAATGATTTGATTGACATTATAGTCAATTTAATCCCAAAATAGCTGTCAGCTGTTTAATGTTTCTGCTCATTCATGAAACCATTTCCCTGTGGCATTTATAGCAAATAGTGTTCATGTGCTTTTAGGTCCTATAACCACTGAAAAGATTGCAATAGGATTTTGGTAATCAGTGGTTAACTAAAGCTGTTACAGATAGTTTAGATATACTTTGCTTACATTGGGACATTAAAATTCCCCATTTCATCTGTATTTTCACTTAAAATGGATTAAAGAAAAAGCTAATGGCATATTTCTGATACTTTACTCTTGTTGACATTACAAATTCTGCTGACAGTTTGACAGTAATCCTCTTTAGCATGAATGATTCCAGGAATTGCTTGGAACTGTAATAAATTGCAGCAAAACTTTAAATTACAACATTCACTTAAAATCTTTGTTTTTCTAGATGAGCAGGCACACTTTAAAAATGAAAATTAATGTGCTAGAGCCTGAGGAAAAAATAAAATAAAAGGTAAGGAGAGCCCATAATATTTTGAAAAAGAACAAGGACAGCCATATGAATTAACAAGGTAGAGATTTATGGTGAAACATTAAACTTGGCAGGTAAATAGACTACCTGGAATCTATAATGGTCAAAGGCAGCAATGGTAGGAACCAATTCAAGACTGAAGGTCTTAGTAACTGAATTATTGAATCTAAATCAATTCTGAAAATATCAACGCATCATACTGTGAAATTACTTTTCAAAAGTTATTAGTGGCAAGTTTCCCTGTACTAAAATTTAAAAATAACTTCCAGAAAAGGAAAATGAAGAATTTTTTCCAAGCTTCACCCCTGGCCTAAAACCAATCTGGAAATCATAATAGGGTTAAGGACCATTGAAACTAAACACAAATAATACGTTGCAATGTTCCAAAATGTTGCAGAGTAGTAAAAACTATTAAACTATATTTGATTACCTTTAATTGGACCGGCAAGATACAGCTGCCAGTACAATTTCATTGAATTAAATTGAAGAACCTAAGCCTAATTTCCAAGCTAGATCTATTGGGAATCTCAGAAATCCCAATTATACCATATTTATTATATCACTGTAATTGGGTAGTTTTACATATCAACTTGTCTGGGCTGAAGAATATCCTAATTAACTCCTAAAACATTATTGGGGTGTGTCTGGAAAGGTGTTTAAGAAGAAATTAGAGATTAAAATTTCAATCAGTGAACAGAATAAAGAACATAGTCCTTAGAGGGGGGGAGTGGGCAATGGGAAGATAAGGACATACATATAATACCTTAATAAAAAAAAAAGTACATAGTCCTTACCTATGTGGGTGGGCATCATCCAGTCCATTGGGGGACTCAATAGAACAATAGGGAGGGAAGGGGTCAATTTTTTCCTTCTACTTGAACTGATACACTCATCTTCTCCTCTCCTCAATCAGCACTCCTGGTCCTCAGCCCTGAGAATGGCTGGAACTATACCAGCTCTCTGGGTCTCTAGCTTACAGACTCAGATTGTTGCATTTATCCTCCATAAAGGCATCAGTCGATTCCTCATAATAAATCTTTTCTACATGGCTATGTAATCTATTGATTTGTTTCTTTGGAGAACCCTGACTGATATAATATAATCACATACTTTATTCAGAATATGATGCACAATGATCACCCTAAGTGACAATTTCTTGTCTTTTTGTTGTTCTTATTGTTAATCTTCACCCAAGGATACTTTTTTCCCATAGATTTTTAGAGAGAGTGAAAGGATGGGGGAGAGACAGAAAGAGACATTAATGTGAGAGAGACACATGGGTTGGTTGCCTCACTTACCCAGATCAGGGCCAGGGTTAAGACTGCAATTGAGGTACATGCTCTGGACCAGAATTGAACCCAGGACTCTTCAGTCTGAGGGCTGATGCTCTAATACTGAGAAAACAGCTAGAGCTTGTCTTCTTTTTTAATTATAGCCTCATAATGAAAACTTAATCTTATCATTAACCCCCACCATTATCCCAACTTGACCATTTATAAGACCTTTGTATTTCATACCACGGAACTTACATATTGCAATCTACTTTTTTGTTTGTAGTCACATTTTTTTACTATAAAACACATGGATTCAATATATTTGGCTCCACAGTTGTTGATTCACCAAAATTTCAAGCTACCTTCAAGGAGAGTATCACTTTTCTCAACTCTTTTAGAAGTTGAGTGAAATCATTTATCAATAGTATACCAAATAAGGGTCCAGTTAACTCTTGGATCTTAATTGACCTTCACTATTCCTCCCAAGTATTTCTATTGGAAATTTTTTGTAATAATTGTACTGAATTCTGAGAGAGAGAGAGAGAGAGAGAGAGAGAGAGAGAGAGAGAGAGAGAGAAGAGAGATTAATAATTTTTTCACCTTTCATTTAAAAAAATTTATAATTTTGTTGGATTTTTTCTGTTTTAAGTACTTTTTCTTTGTTTAAAACTGTTAACACATCATTTTCAATATTTAAGTCATAATATTTACTTACCTGGGTAGTTCTATATATTTTTTTTATATTTTAAGGCTTAAAATACTGCCCCAAACCTTACATTTTTCTATCTACTTTTTATTACATCTATGCAATGATACCTATCTCCAATGAATGGTGCCACCTTTTAAGCCTTTTCAGGATTTCTCTTCATCAAACAAAGTAGTTCAAATACAATATTCTTAATAAAATTATTTTATATAAAATTAAAATTAATTTAAGGTAACTGAATTTAATTAAAGGTAACTCAAGCAAAATAACAGCATTCAATTGTTTTTATTACTAGTGTATACAGATTGCTCTTATATTAAACTAGAAGCCTCGTGTACACTCTACAATCTGGGATCCCCTTGGGATGTCAGACTGCCATTTAGGCCCAATCACAGTAGGATTAGGCCTGAACGGGCAGACGGACATCCCTCTCACAATTCAGAACTGCTGGCTCCCAACTGCTCACTTGCCTGCCTTCCTGATTGCCCCTAACCACTTCTATCTGCCAGCCTGATCACCCCCCTAACCACTCCCCTGCCAGCCTGATTGATGCTTAACTGCTCCCCTGCCAACCTGTTTGCCCCTAACTGCCCTCCCCTACAGGTCTGATCACCCTTAACTGCCCTTCCCTGTAGGCCTGGTCCCCTGCAACTGCTATCCCCTGATGCTCTAATCACCCACAATTGCCCTTCCTTGAAGGTCTGGTCCCTCCCAACTACTCTCCCCTGCTGGCCACCTTGTGGTGGCCACCTTGTGTCCACATGGGGGCAGGATCTTTGACCACACTGGGTCAGCCATCTTGTGTTTTGGAGTGATGGTCAATTTGCATATTACTCTTTTATTAGATAGGATAGAGGCCTTGTGCATGGGTGGGTGCCAGCTGGTTTGCCCTGAAAGGTGTCCCAGATCAGGGTGGGGATTCTCTTGGGATATCAGAGGGGCCTGTGGTGATTTTCAGGTTGGCTATGCCCCCCAGCAACCCAAGCAGAGTCCCTGGTATCTGAAATTCAGTTATCTTCTATAATTGAAACTTTGTATCGTAGAGCAGAGCCAAGCCTTCTGCTCGCTCCATGGCTGCAGCCATTTCTGCAGGGATTTATTTATCTTCTATAATTGAAACTTTGTAGCCTTAAGTGGAGGCCAAGGCAGGCCCGGGCAGGGGAAAGCTTGGTTTCCTCCATTACCAGGGAAGCCCAATCCTCCTGCTTGCTCTTTGGCTGCAGCAATCTTGTTTGGGTTAATTTGCCTACTCACTCCTGATTGACTGGTGGGCTTGGCTTGTGGGTGTAGCAGAGTGATGGTCAATTTGCATTATTCTTTTTATTATATAGGATTTGGCTCATGCTGCCATTCTTTTGATATATAGGTTAAATATAAAATTAAATGAAACAAAATTAAAAATACTTTCTAATTTATTAAAGGCTTTAATAGTAAGTATACCACTGTATAAGAATCTGAAAACTATTTACAATTTCTAATAACAGTAATTAAATATAATATTTTCCCCCAACAAAATAAAAGAAAGCACAGAATGATTTAAAGATAGATATTATATTATCCCTAGTAAATTATCTAATAACTAAGGACTTTGGTTTCAACTAAGATTTTTTAAAAATATGTTTTTATCGATTTTCAAGAGAGGAAGAGAAATGGAGAGAGAGAAACATCAATGTGAGAGAAACATTGATAGGCTGCCTCCTGCATGCCCCCACTAAGGATGGAGCACCACAACCTGGGCATGTGCCCTAAGTGGGAATTCAAATGGTGACATTTAGGTGACTGGGATGATTCTAACCAACTGAGCCACACCAACTAGAGATACTTGTGAAATATTAGCTAAAATGTAAGTCCTAACAGTGGAAAAACATCAATCATTTCACTCTTTTTGTTAAAAATGGCAATACCAAAATACTGTAAATATAGAATTAAAAAATAGAAGATATTCAAAATTCTAACAAGCAGGTTAACAATGTATTATAAATCCTAATGTTTGCAAACTTTGTTTTTATAGTACACTAGAGGCCTGGTACATGAAATTCGTGTATAGGGGGGTGTCCTTCAAGCCAGCCTGCAATGACACCAGTGTCCCCCACATCCCATGTGTCCTCTGGCCAGAGGTTCACCCACCCTCCCTCTCTCTGAGGTCTGGGGCGAGCAGAATGCTGGCGCTCATGGCTGGGACGACACAGCCAGCATCCGGCACTCCAGCCTCTATGGGCACTGCTATCTTTGTGACGAAGTGATGATTAATTTGCATATTATCCTTTTATTAGATAGAATGTTTGATTTTCTATAAATCCAATATTTATTTAAAAACAAATTCATGAAACTGAAAATGATTCATTTATTAAAATTGATCTGATATGAAGAAATAATAAACTTGTCAAATTGTGTGTGTGTTTTTGTGAGAGAGAGAGAGAGACTTACATCTGTAACATCTGGTTATTTTCAGTGAGCAGAAAAAGAAATTCCTTTTCAATGTGCATTCTACAAAACCGATATCTAGCTTGTTTTTCTGTAGGCTATAAATTAATCAAATCAGTATTCAACTGAAACCTTCACCTAGCTCAGAAATGGAAAATAAATTCACATACTTTAAAAAATTTAATTGTATTAAGAAATCAGTCCCTATGTATTCAGGGATTAGCATGTAAATTATCTATAAAGATAATTATTTTAATAACCTAGAAAGCAGTAAAACAATCCAAATAAATGATGATGTATTATTACATGTGATATATATTAATATCTACATAGATATTATACATAGAAATATCTACATATTTACATATAAAAATATATATTTATAGTTATATTTATATAGAAGCTTATTTTTATAATACTGATACTTTTTAAATAGCATTAAAATATTATATAACAAAACTGTAAAATAATAATTTACCAAATATTTTATATGTTACACTCAGTTTCTACCAAAAAAATTGTGTGTAAATGGGTAATAAAAAATAAGGAGACAAAAGGAAAAAATATTGCCTCTTCCTCCAAAGGGAAAAGTAGCTCATTTGGATAGTGTATCATCCTAATACTCCAAGGTTGTGTGTTTGATACCAGTCAGGGTACATAAAAGAGTCAACACTAACTGCATAAATAATTGGAACTACAAAATTCAATGTTTTTAATCTCTCCCCCTACTCTCCCTTTCTCTCTCTCTCAAATAAAAATAAAAATAAAAAAATAAATAAACAAACATTGCTTCTAGTATAGTAATATATGCATATGCTAAGTAGCATGGTGGTATTATTTAGTTTGTTTATATGGTTGAAAGAAATATATTTCTAGCAAACATATTTGTAATATTATTTTAATAAAAATATCAATTGTAAATGCTAAGTACAGTTTTTAATTGTGAATAGTGATATTATTAATTTTTTAAAATATATTTTATTGTTTTTTTACAGAGAGGAAAGGAAAGGGATAGAGTTAGAAACATTGATGAGAGAGAAACATCAATCAGTTGCCTCCTGCCTGCCTCCTACTGGGGATGTGCCCGCAAACAGGGTACATGCCCTTGACCAGAATCGAACCTGGCCCCTTCAATCCACGGCCGATGCTCTATCCACTGAGCCAAACTGGCTAGGGCAAGATATTATTGATTTTATCAACCATGAAAATAAATCCTCCAAAATAATTTTTTGTATATTTTTTAAGGTGATAGTCAACATAATGTCTAATTCCTGAAGCAAAAGAAAATAAAAAATATATATGTATATAATATAACTATTTATTTTGTATATATTCATATATGCTTTAAAGGTTGTCAAATAATATGTTATATGTCTAAGCATATTTATATAATTTATATATTTTAAAAGATTTACAATTTTTAGAATGGGCAATATAAATTTTTTAAATGATTTTAGAGAGGGGCGGGGAGAGAAAAATAACAACTTGTTTTTCCACCAATTTATCCAATCATTGGTTGATTCTTGAATGTGGCCTGACCAGGAACAAATCTACAACCTTGGCATATTTGAATGACACTCTAAATGGCCAGGGGAAGATATATACAATTTTTAACAACATAATTAGTCTGTTGAACATAAAATCTAGTGCAAAAGAGGCTGTATTTTATAAGATTATTAAATTTAATGAGTAGCTATCAAAAACAAGAAGTGCTACACCAAAAATGTAATAGTAAAAAAATGCATTTTAGCCAAAACCAGTTTGGCTCAGTGGATAGAGCATCGGCCTATGGACTGAAGGGTCCCAGGTTCATTCCGGTCAAGGGCATGTACCTTGGTTGCGGGCACATCCTCAGTGGGGAGTGTGCAGGAGGTGGCTAATCAATGTTTCTCTCTCATTGATGTTTCTGACTTTCTATCCCTCTCCCTTCCTCTCTGTAAAAAAAAATCAATAAAATATATTTTAAAAATGCATTTTAAAATATCTTGACATGGAATTCTAAAACAACATGGGGACCAAAGATACATTCTAAAGGCCTGGAATTTGATAACTTCCCAAAATACAATCATGCTAAAAATATATCAATTCCCTTTAATTTTGTTTATAATTTTTTTACAGTTGTCAAAAATGTTAAATACCAACAGAAAAATCCTGCTCAGTGTTATCTTTCTAAAAAGAGGTGAATGTGGCCCAGTTCAATTCCAAAATCCTCCATTTCCTAGCTCCTACTTCTGGAAAAAACCTTCATCTTTTGAAACCCATTTTTCTCAGCTCATAAAAAAAAAGTACAGATAATAACATATTCTTTGTAGAGCTTTATGAAGTTAATTAATGTATATAAGATACTTACTGCATGGCAGCACTAAATTAACTAATTGTACCTATTGCTAACTTCACTTAATGCTGTTCTTTGTTACATTTGCACACATGTATCCCACATTTTATTTCAGAGATAAAATGCAACAGTTTTTAATTATTCAGAATTCTGGACTAATGAAAAATGCTATGTCTGTTAGAGTCTATCTTGTTATAGATAAATTGAAAAACAGTTGAATCATGATATAAGTTTTCTAGTGGCTCATCAATTAATAAGCAAATTAATCAATCTAAAAAATTACTTTAATGCAAAATGAAAACAAGAACTGAACTTGATCTGTGCTATATAATATCATGAGTTCCACCAGGAATTTAATTTCTATACCACAATTTGTGCATACTTTTGTAGTTTGTAGCAATACTTTTGTGATATCAAATATGTTTATATCAACACTAGAGGCCCAGTGCATGAAATTCGTGCATGGGGGGGGGTGTGTCCCTCAGCCCAGGCTGCACCTTTCCAATCTGGAACTCCTGGAGGGGTGTCTGACTGCCTGCTCAGGCCTGATCCCTCTCACAGTCCAGGACTGCTGCCTGCCTACCATCCTGATCACCCCCTAACCACTCCCCTGGCAGCCTGATTGATGTCTAACTGCTCCCCTCCCAAGCCTGGTCACCCCTAACTGCACTCCCCTGCAGGCCTGGTCACCCCTACCTGCCCTCTCCTGTAGGCCTGCATCTCTCCCAACTGCCCTCCTCTGCTGGCCTCGTCATCCCTAACTGACCTCCTCTGTAGGCTTTTAAAAAATATTTTATTGATTTAGTTTTTACAGAGAGGAAAGGAGAGGATATACAGAGTTAGAACCATCAATGAGAGAGAAACATCAACCAGCTGCCTCCTGTACACCCCCTGCTGGGGATGTGCCCACAACCAAGGTACATGCCCTTGACTGGACTCAAACCCTGGACCTTTTAGTCTGCAGGCTGATGCTCTATCCACTGAGTCAAACCTCTTAGGCCTCTCCTGCAGGCTTGATCACCCCCAACTGCCCTCCCTTGCAGGCCTGGTCCCTCCCAATTGTCCTCCCTTGCTAGCCTTATCATCTACAACTATCCTCCCTTGAAGGACTGTACCCTCCCAACTGCCCTCCCCTACTGGCCATCTTGTGGTGGCCATCTTGTGTCCACATGGGGGCAGGATCTTTGACCACATAGAGGCAGCCCTCTTGTGTGTTGGAGTGATGGTCAATCTGCTTATTACTTTTTTATTAGACAGTGGGGTGGGGGCCAGCTAGTTTGCCCTGAAGGGTGTCCCAGATCAGGGTGGGGGTTCCCTTGGGTGAGGGGCAGCCTAGGCAAGGGACCTGTGGTGGTTTGCAGGCCTCCCATGCTCCCTGGCAACCCAAGCAAAGGCCCTGGTACCTCGGATTTATTTATCTTCTATAACTGAAACTTTGTAGCTTTAAGCAGAGCCAAGCCTCCTGCTTGCTCTGTGGCGGCAGCAATTTTTGTTGGGATTTATTTATGTTCTATAATTGAAACTTTGTAGTTGTGAGTGGAGGTGGCCAAGGCAGGCCAGGGCAGGGGAAAGTCTGACTTCTTCCATCACTGGGGGCACGTCAAGCCTCCTGCTCTCTCCAGCTCTGAAGCTGCTCAAATTTTTGTTGGGATTTATTTATCTTCTATAATTGAAACTTTGTAGCCTTGAGTTACAAAGGGCAGCAGAAATCTTGGCTTCCTTTATTGCTCTTGCTCTCTCCTTGGCTGCAGCCATCTCGGTTGGGTTAATTTGCATACTTGCTCCTGATTGGTTTGTGGGCATGGCTTGTGGGTGCAGTGGAGTGATGGTTAATTTGCATATTACTATTTTATTGTATAGGATTGTATAAACATATAAAGCAAAATATACATACAATCAATTGCCTATATAGAATGCTTAATATGTACCAGGTCCTATTCTAAATTCTTCACCCATGTCAACTGCTATACTTTTCCCTACAATTCAATAAGTTATGTACTAGGTGTACTGGTTAATAATGCAAAATTTTTTTCAATAGATGGAGTTACACATATGTTGATACATATGCAATTTGATATGTATGCTCTTTTGTTGTATTGACAACAAACTTCAAATCTTCATATGTCACATTTTTTGAAGGTGTTAATATCATAGATATTTTTACACTGAAAAATGTCAAATTTCGTGCCAAAATAAAGAGCATTTGCGGGAAGTTTTAATTCATTATTTTGAAGAAAAGTGCTGCTGAGGGTTATCATATACTTCAGGAAACTTATGGTGAACATGCTCCATCTCAAGATACTTGTGAACCCTGGTTTAAATGCTTTAAAAGTGATGATTTTCATGTGAAAGACAAAGAATTTCCAGGTCAATTTGAACCATGCTTTGATCATAAAACAGCTAGAAGACACAGCAAAGTAATTTTACGTCATGATAATGCACCATCACACACTTCAAGACACGTTAAAAGATCTTCCCTGGGAAGTATTAACCCACCTGCCATATTCAGCAGACCTGCTCCTTCAGATTACCACTTGTTCTGATCTATGGCACATGCACTTTCAGAACAGAACTTCAAAACATATGAAGTGGAAAATTGGGTTTCTGAAAGGTTTGCCTCCAAATAAAAATACTTCTATTGGGACAGTATCCACAATTACCTAAAAGATGGGGGAAATATGTAGCTAGCATAGGACATTACTTTGAATAAGCACTTTTGATGTTTCTCTTGAAATTATCATGTTTTCTTTGATTACAAAATCTGTATTATTAACCATTACACATAGAATATTAGCATGCCTGTTTTATAGATGGGGAAATTAAGTTAAAAAGAGTCTAAGTGAAATGTCTTGGCTATTTCAAATAATGATGATATTGACATTATTGTAAACTAGAGATCCAGTGCACAAATTGATGCATATGTCGGGTCTGGCCAGTGGCAGCAGGTTGGCCAGCCAGCATACCCCAATCAGGGCCCAATCAGGGCTGGGCTGGCTAGGGAAAGGGGCTGAAGACTATTGAATGGTGGGCCCCACCCCTGATTGGGGTGATGGAGGGGCCATAGGTGATTAGCCAGTTGACTCTGCCCCTGATCAGAGTGGAAGGCCGATATGAGGTGGGGCCAGGTGGGGGGAGGGGCTGCAGGAGATTGGTGGGCCAGCCTGCCCCCTATTTGTGTATGGGGGTGGTCAGGGGTAGAGCTAGCCAGGGGGAGGGCCTTGGAGCTGATCAGGTTTGTGGGGGCCTATTGGAGGCATGGCTGGCCAGGAGGAGGGGCTGAAAGAGGTTGGCCGGCTAGCTTCACCCTCTATTGAGGAGGGAGGCTGTGATCAGGGGCAGGCCGGCCCAGGGGAGGCTGGGGGCCTATCATGGTGGGACTGGTTGATTGTGAGTGGGGCTGGTGGAGGTGAGGGGAATGGGAGGAGCTTTTGGCCAGCCTCCCTGATCTTGATTGGGGAGGGAAAGTCCAATCAGGGCAGGCCAGCATGGGGGAAGGGCTGCAAGATTGGCCATCCAGCCCCACTCCCTGATTGGCTGGTTTCCTGGCCACAGTGGGCTTCATAGTGACTGGTTGTTATGGCCATTATGGTCACTGGCTTTTTATATCCTATCTAATAAAAAGGGATTATGCTAATTGCTGCCACACCCTCAAAGATGATGGCATCCAGTCCCCTCAGCCCTGCCAGGGCAGCAGGCATGTGGCATGGCCGGACCCACCCCCAGGCAGGCCAGGCTGCTCCACACACCTGCCTCAGGAATCTCCCAGTCCCCACAGCCCCCTAGCTGTTAGTGATGTAAACATTAAGAACTCCCATCATTTAAAAGAATATGGGTGGACTTGAAAGGATTAAGTGAGAAAAGTAGGCAGTGAAAGGCAAATACAGTATAATCTTGCTTATAAATGCATTCTGGGAAAAAAAAAAAAAAAACTTCATAGAAAAAGAGATTTGACTTGGGCTTCCCAGAGACAGAAGGTCAGGGGGAGGCAGACAAAAGGTACAAACTTCTAGTTATAAGACAAATAATTGCCAGGGATATAACACACAACATGATGACTATAATTAATGCTGCTGCATGATCTATAGGGAAGTTGTTTGAAGAGTTCATCTTGAGAGGTCTCATACAAGGAGATTTTTGTCCCCCTCCTTCCCTTATTTGATCTATAGGAGAAGATAAATGTCAGCTCAACTTCTTACGATAATGATTTCACAATATATGTAAATCCAAAAGCCAAGCTGTGTGCCTTAAACTTATACAGCGATGCATGCCAATCAGTTCTGAATGAAAATGGGAGGAAAAGGAGGAAGTTCACATAGTGACACATATAGTCTCACACCAGGGTCCGTACTCTTAACCTTACATGTATTGCCTCTCCCAGAAGCTAAACGCTAACTCCTCAAAGTCGTCTTACAGGGGTTATTCTGCACTTTCTTCTCCTCTTCTCCCTTCTTCCAATTTGTTTTAATCCCTCAGGCTTCAATTAAGGTGATGTCTACTAAGTTGGCATTCAAGTATTCTTATTTAATTAAATGTTAACTGGAAAAGCAGATAGAGCTATAAAATTAAATAGAATCATTAATGAATATATTTGAAAAGTAATTTAATAACTCTGCTCCTTTTCTAGTAACTATACATGATAATGTCCTTAATTCTCTATATGTTTTATTAGGGAGCAAAACCTAACAAACAGGGAAATTGAATGAGGGTTTTACACCAAACATTCCATGCAATTTTGCAATGATGAGAAAATAATTTGCACTTACCATGCTTTTATTTCCCTAACTACCATGCCTCAAATCCATTTTTAGTAATATATAGTTCCATATATATATTAGGCATAATTAAATTATGTCCTAACATAATTGTATTGTATGTCCTAACATTTAAATTTACACTATAGCTTACTGCCGCGTAATGAGTGTGTTTTTAGAGTTATAAGTACTGGGATAAATATTCACTGTGCCATTTATTAACTGTGTGATCGTGGGTGAATTTCAGCCTCTCTGAGCCTCAATTTTCTAAGCTGCAATATTCAGATAATATGCATTAAATGTATGGAATTGTTGAATATAGTGTATCAGAAAGTGCTTTGTAAACTTTAAAGTATGCAAACATTTATTAGCATCTTATAATGTCCTGAAGGCTATGCTGGGAATTATCTAATGAGTAATACAGATTTCATAGTAAGTAATATTTTATTTATAGAGTAACCTTTCATTACAAGTTACAGAACTCCACGTTTCAGTATGTTGTACAATATTATACACTCTGAATAGATGATGTATCTTTTGAATGGAATCAGAAGAATAAGAGTAATAGCCTGTGTAGTGTGACTCAGTTTAGTTCCATGCTTCAGGAGGGTGCCAATTGGATTCCTGGTCAGAACGCATGTTAATTGTGGGTTTGATCCCCAGTAGGGAGCAGGGTGGAGGCAGCCAATAGAAGTTCCTCTCTCATTGATATTTCTCCCTCTCGCTCTCTTCCTTTCTGAAATCAATAAAATATTAAAAATATACGTATATGAGTAATATATGTGTTATTAATACTAATAACCCATATGTGCAAAATACCTTGCAAGATATTGCACTTATTTTTATTTAAAAAGTGATACTCTTGCCCTATCTGGTTTGGCTCAATAGATAGAGCATCGGCCTGTGGACTGAAGGATCCTGAGTTCTAGACTGGTCAAGGACAGGAAGCAGCCAATCAATGATTCTCTCACATCTTTGATGTTACTCTCTCTCTCTCCCTTCCTTTCTGAAATTAATAAAAAATACATTTAAAAAAAGTGCTTCTCTTAAAATTATAATCCCAAAAAATCTTATTCACTTAATTAGGAAGTAGTTTATAAAGATAGTTATAAGAAATGAACTAAACCCAAATATTGAAAATAACATCTGTGTGAGAGTTAATAAATTTATAAAATCAATAGGAAATTTATCATAAATCAAAAATATTATATTTTTGTATATACAAGCAAGTTTCAAGACATCTTATAATAAATTCTTATTATAATGTCCACTATAAATATACACAATAAATATTACCAACTTAAATATATGTTGTCTTGCCGAGACCGGTTTGGCTCAGTGGATAGAACGTCGGACTGCGGACTGAAGGGTCCTGGGTTCGATTCCAGTCAAGGGCATGTACCTTGGCTGTGGGCGCATCCCTAGTTGGGGGCATGCAAGAGGCAGCTGATCGATGTCTCTCTCATCGATGTTTCTGACTTTCTGTCCCTCTCCCTTCCGCTCTGTAAAAAATCAATAAAACATATTAATATATACATATATATATATATACATATATATATATATATATATATAGTCTTTACAATTGTTTTGGAAAGCCTCCAGTACACTACAGATTTTTTATTTAATATTTATATTTTCATTGTGACACGTGATAATAATAATAAGGCATCAGTAGGAAAACTAGTGTTAGGAAGACCCAGAGCCCTGGAGAAAAAGATGGAGCGTTCCTGGGCACCAGTGATGCAATCTCTTCTGTGGGGATGCTTGTCTGATAAATCTGTAGAAGAAATTGTTGTCTCAATATTTATATCTCTATTTCTCTGTATCTAATTTAACAACTCATTTAACATGCTTGTAATTCCTGATATGGTATTAGAAATCTGTTTCATAATTATGCCTCAGTTCTTACCTGACATTTAAATTCCTGGCCATTAATATAGTACTGGTTTGCTAAGGTTGTAATTTGAAACTTAATTCCTATTTACTAAATTTAACCAATTCCCAATTGCATTTTATGATAATAAAATACTGATTTTCATTTGATCAAAGTATAAAATGACGGTAAATTGTCTCTGATGACGATGAAAAGTATCAATGCAGAATTTCCCCTGAAAACAAGCCCTTGCCTAGAACACATTTTGTTAGATACCTGCAACCCAGGATCTTCTTTATAAGCCATAGGCATTTCATTGATATAAGAAACCCAAAATAGCATTACCTTCTTGACCCATAAGCCAATGATAAGAGTGTCCTGGCTGTGATGACATCATCCACATTTCATATCTGAACTTTGAAGGACAAGAATAGGACAAATGCTATACTAGGAAGCTTCCCTATTTAACTTCTTCCCTATTGCTTAACATTAGTGTTATACCATAAAAAATAACACCAAACCCCCTTCCAAAATAGTATTTCATGCCATCTAATATTGCTGCAAAATATTGTTAAAAATTCGTTATCTATAAAATAGTTTTTAAAAGTATATTTAACTCAATTTATATCGGAATACATTTTCTGAAGATCAACTTCACACAACCCTCCAGGTGCTACCTCAGAAATTAAAAATGTTTACACTAATTTGAAAGAATATATGCATCACTATTTTTATTCCACTTTTATTTACAAGGTCCAAGATTTCAATCCGTCAGTGGATAAGTGTATAAAAATGCTGATACATACAAAATGGAATGCAACTCCACCATAAGAAAGAAAATCTTTACCTTTTGCAACAGCATGAATGGACCTAAGGGTATCATAATAGGTGAAATAAGGTAGTCAGAGAATGACAAATGCTATACAATTTCATTTACATGTGGAATATATTGAGCAAAATAAGCAAACAAAACAGACTCATAGATACAGAGAATGGACTGACATGGATCAGGGTGTTGGAGGAACAGGTGAAAAGAATAAGGGATTACACAGTAAAAATTGGAAGTTGCAGAATAGCCATAGAGATGCAGAGTGCAGCATGGGAAATCTATATATATAAAAGCCTATGAAATCAAATGGCCGGTCAACCAGTCACTATGATTAACACTAATCACCAGGGAGAAGACACTCAATACACTGGCCCCTGGTGGTCAGTGTATTCCCATAGCCAACCCCCATGGCAAGCCAACCTCCCACAGTCCCTCTCCCTCATCGGCCAGCCCTGATTGGCCCTGATTGCTGGCCAGACCAAAGGACCCCACCTCTGCATGAATTCATGCACCAGGTCTGTACTATTACCTAATAATAGACAAATATGTAAATTGACTGTACCTCTGCTATGCCACCAGCCAATCAGGAGTGATATGCAAATTAACCCAGCCAAGATGGTGGGTAAATTTGCATACACAGGCAGGGCAGGAATTGCCAGGGCCTTCCCAAGGGGTCCCGGTCCATTGGGGGCCTTAGGAGGCATGGCGGACAGCATCAACTCTCAATTGTGGGGTACCGGGCCATCGGGGGCCCGGGGAGGTGGGAAAGGCAGGTCCTGATTCCTTTGGGAGACAAAATTCAGAAGGAAATTTTTCTTCAGTTGGCCAAAATAGCTGTTAATAGTCTCATAAAGATGCCTTTATTTTTCTTAGGATTAGGGTATTTTGAGTTTAGGTCTTATTGATACTCAGGCTTTGTCATAAATCATTCCTAATTTAAATGGTTCAATTTCTATTTAGAAGAATAAGTTATGAGCATGCAGATAGAAGGAAAAGGTGGAATATTTTCCATCTTGAATTATTTGCTATTTCACCCTCCTTCTTTCTTTGTCTTCTTAATTAATTGTCCTTCCTTTCTTCCTTTCTTCCTTCATTTCTTCCTTCCTTTCTTCCTTCCTTCCTTCCTTCCTTCCTTCCTTCCTTCCTTCCTTCCTTCCTTCTTTCCTTCCTTCCTTCCTTCCTTCTTTCTCTCTCTCTCAACTATATATTGTAATCTATAATAATAGAAGAGTAATATTCAAATAAACCAAACAGTCGAACGGTGGAACAACTGTCTGGATGACCTTCTGAATGAAGTTGGGGCTGTGAGGGTAGCCAAGGCAGACAGGTTTGTGAAGGCCTACTCATGCACAAAGTTTATGCATCATGCCTCTAGTTTTATTATAAAACATGTTCAGACGGAGAACTAAGATGGCGGCAAAGGTAGAACACCTATCTTGCCGTCATAATCAGCAATTTTAATACTACAACTTAACGAAAGAACAAACACCTTCCAGAATCACCAGAAAGCTCGCCGAGTGAAAATTCCACAAATAAAAGTGAAGATAAGACACTGTGACTCGGAGAGGCGGCGGCGAACAGCTTTGAAAGATTCGCACGGAGAAAGGTTTGGAGTGCGCGCCGCGGAGGGGGCGGGCGGCTGAAAACCGGCCAGTATTCTCGAACAGGGAGACAAAGGCGTCCCACTGGACTGATTCTCCAGCTCTGGGCGAAGTCCAGAGAACCCACTATCACACGGGGTGAAAACTGGACAGTGGGAGGGCACGCCGAAGCTCGGGTGCTGCCGGGTCTTCCGGCTTGTGGAGAAGGCAGCTTGCGCCAACAGCTCAGCTGCGTGACGGCGCAGAGAGCACTCTGCGACTTGCCTCTCATTCGGAAAACCATCAGTCTGCTTTGTTTTACGATCCTGGGTGAGACATTGCGCATGCAGACTCATTTTGGGAAAGTCTGAATTCCCCGGCAACCAGCAGCCTGTGGAGCTCCGCAGCGGCTCTTTCTCAGAGGGGTTGGCAGCCATTGCCCCCGGCACAGAGTCCCTGGGGCTGCATAGGGCGGAGCTAACGCTGTCTGCTTGGCCCGGAGACTCTGCCCACCCAACCTGAGCACAGCTGAGCTTCACAGACAATTGGCCTGGAGGTCAACCCTCCTAGTGCTAACAACGATTAACTGAGCTTAACTTCAGCAAGACTGTGCAGCCCATATCCACCTCAGGTAACCAGGGAGGCTGAGCCACTATCCCTAGTAGGAAGTCTACCACACAAAGCTAATTGACCAACTCAGGGAAGCAGCCACCATGCAGCAACATGGAAAGAAATCAGATGTGAAAGAAATGGAGGGAAAAAAACGACCGGACATGGAATTCAGAACCACGGTTATAGGGTTTTTGAAGAGGCTCCAACAAAAGATCGAGGCCTATAAGGAAATAAGCAAGACCACAAAAGAAATGAATGAGGCCTACAAGAAAATGAACAACACCCTCAAGGATATAAATGAGAGCTGCAAAGAAATGATCAAGACCAACGTGGAAATGATCAAGACCAACGTGGAAATGAATGAGTTCTACAAGGAAATGAAAGAAACCCTCAAGGATATAAAGCAGACTCTCAAGGATATGAAAAAGGAGCAACCAGAAATTAAGCATACACTGACTGAAACAAAAAATATTATTCAAAGACCTAAAAGTGCCCTGGAGCACCCCAAGAACCAAGTTAAAGATTTGAAATACAAAGAGGTAAAATCCACTCAGCTGAAAAAGCAAGAAACCAAAAGAATCCAAAAAATTGAAGATAGTGTAAGGGGCCTCTGGGACAACCTCAAGCATACCAACATCCGAATTATAGGGGTGCCAGAAAAAGCGAGAGGCCAAGACAATGAAAACCTATTTGAAGAAATAGTGACTGAAAACTTCCCACACCTGGTGAAAGAAATTGACTTAGGAGTCCAAGAAGTACACTGAACCCCAATATATCGGAACCCAAAGAGGACCACACTGAGGCACATCATAATTAAAATGCCAAGAGCAAAAGACAAAGAGAGAATATTAAAAGCAGCAAGAGAGAAACAGTTGGTTACCTATAAGGGAGCACCCATATGATTGTCAGTGGATTTCTCAACAGAAACAATGCAGGCCAGACGGGAGTGGCAAGAAATATTCAAAGTGATGAACAGCAAGAATCTACAACCAAGATTACTCTATCCAGCAAAGATATCATTCAGAATTGAAGGTCAGATGAAGTGCTTTGCAGATAAGAAAAAGCTAAAGGAGTTCATCACCACCAAACCAACATTATATGAAATGCTGAAAGATATTCTTTAAGAAGAGGAAGAAGAAAAAGGTAAAGATGAAAATTATGAACAACAAATGCACATCTATCAACAAATGAACATAAAAATCAAGTGAATTGATAGGCTGTTGAACAGGATAGACTGGTGAATATAACAGAGACATGGACATAGAGAGGGAATGGACTGACAATTCTTGGGGAGAAAAGGGTTGTGGGAAGTGCAGCAAGAGACTGGACAAAAATCTAGCAACAATGGGAGAGGACAGATGGGGAGGTGAGGGTGGAGGGTGGGATAGGTAAAGGGTGGAGGGGAGCTATAGGGGGATAAAAAGGGGAAACAATGTAATTAATAAACTGAACAATAAAGATTAAAAAAATAAATAAATAAAAAGTCTACTTTACAACTTATTGATCAACACTTTCCTGGCTTTTCTTTATTAAGAAATAAAGCACTCAAATAAAATTTCAGTAATAAATAACTGAAACTATCCAATATTAATCTAATCCCTATGCATTCTTTTCTACCTTTGAAATAAAAAATTGAAAAGTAAAAAAAAAAAAAACCTGTTCACATATACTGTATTAGTTTGAAAATGAAATTAGCCTATGTCAACCTAAATTTTTCCTTGCAAGTCAATACTGAGAGCTGTTGTGCAATATCACCACTTAAGTTTTGCATATACAAAAACTTGTCTTCCACAGAATCAACATCAAATTTGAGTATTACTAAACAGAGGAGAATGCAAAAACCATAAGGAAGCCTGATTTTGACTATTCAAGTAAAAGACCACTTTAGCCCATAAGTTTATGGTGTATTAAGCAGCTCACAATTGCTTATCTAGTCCCAGGGTTATCTCTGTGATGATAGAGAAAGATGGGATCTAGTTCAGGGTTGGAAGTTGGTAGGAGAAATTTTACATTTTGGAGAATTACTTTCCTAATTGGGACAGTGTGGAAAGAAAATGAGGTATAAGGGTGGAGAGTTAAAAATTCCCTAAACAGTTAATATTTCACTTGATTATAAATAGATGTAGGTTTATAAAGACTTCGTATGGTCCACATAAAAAGAAAAAAGGAAAGGAACAGTATGAAGAGAGAGGCATGTTAGCAAAACACCTCTTAGATCACAAAAGGTGAATGTGATTTTGAAAAATTCAGTGATGATATATACTATATATAGATATAAGAGTGGCAAGAACTGTGACTTAGGGAAAAGCTATATTCAAGAGTTTAGTTTTTATTATGAAGACAATTAGAAATGCCTGGGAGACTTAAACCATCACCTAGTTCTTATGATCAGTAAGCATTTAATAAAAGATTAATTTTTGAATAGATTACTATACTATAAATGCTCTTCCATAACCACAAATTCTCCTGCTTACCTAGTACAGTGTAGGTATGTTGCTATTAAATAAGACATGTGTTGGATATATTTCCCATAGGCATACATGTAGTAAATGTGGTTATCTGTATAAAGTTAAGAGGTCTAGCTGCTGTTACTAACTCAACATTGTATAACTAGAGGTCTGGAGCATGAAATTTATGCATGGAGAAAGGAGGGGTAGTCCCTCAGCCCAGCCTGTACCCTCCTCAATCTGGGACTCTTCTAGGGATGTCTGACTGCCTTTTTAGGCCAGATTCTAAAAGGGCAGTCAGACATCCCTCTCACAATCCAGGACTGCTGGCTCCCAGCCGTGTACCTGCCTACCTTTCTGATTGCCCCCTGCCAGCCTGATTGTTGCCTAAGTTCTCCCCTGCCAGCCTATTTGCACCTAACTGCCCTCCCTTGCAGACCTGGTCCCTCCCAACTGCCCTCCCAGCTGACCATCTTGTGTCTACATGGGGACAGCCATATTTGACCACAGGGGGCAACCATCTTGTGTGTTGGAGTGGTGAAAGGTCAATCTGCATATTACTCTTTTTTTAGATAGGATAGAGGCCTGGTGCATAGGTGGGGGCCAGCTGGTTTGCCCTGAAGGGTGTCCTGGAGCAGAGTGGGGGTTCCCTTAGAGGATGGGGTTGCCTGGTGAGGGGCCTGTGATGGTTTGCAGGCTGGCCATGCCCCCATTCCCCCCCTCCCCAGCGACCCAAGTGGAGTCTGTTGTTTATTTTCTTCTACAATTGAAACTTTGTAGCCTGGAGCAGAGCCAAGCCTCCTGCTCGATCTGTGACTGCTGCCATTTCTGTTAGGATTCTATAATTGAAAGTTTGTAGCTTTAAGTGGAGGCCTGAGTGGGCAAAAGCAGGCAGAAATCTTGGCTTCCTCCATTGCCAGGGAAACCCAAACCTCTCTTCTACTCTCTGTGGCCATAGCCATCTTGATTGGGTTTATTTGCATATTCACTCCTGATTGGCTTGTGGGTGTGGCAGAGTTATGGTCAATTTGCATATTACTCTTTTATTAGATAGGATGGACAAAAAGATGTCATGACTAATTAAATATAGATAATTGATTTTCTGTCATGAGTCACATTACAGAGGATTTAATTAGATATCGTAAATCCATTATCACTTTGCTGTTACAAAGTAGAGTGTTTTGCTTTTGTAACTTGCCTATCTTTTACTTTAACTAATAAGGTGATTGATTGTATGACACGGCAAAACATTTGAATGGCTGCATATAACAGAAATCCGGAACTTAAAGCAATGAAGTTCACTACTGTATCAAAAAGATTTAATTGTTTACATCTTCCCATTTTTATTTCTCTATTCAATGCCTTTAACAAATTCAAAGTATTGAGACATTATAGGTAATTGCCTAAAGATAGCAGAGATTTTAGCAATAAATTTAACTTTTAAATTATTTCTAAGCTTTTACAAAATACAGAAAGAAAAGGAAACACATTATTGTATTTTACAGAAGGATTAAACTACACATGTTACTTAAAATAAGAATAGATATATTCTACATAGTTTAAATAGATATATTTTCCAATGGCATATATTATATGAAATGTTCTGTATAAAGTCAAAAGGTCTAATGACTGTTTCTGACTTCACCTGTTCAAAATTGCTCATTTTTAAAGGCAATAGAGGTGTGGAAGGAAATGTTGGAGTTGTTTGATTGGATTTTTCTTCCTGATTACTTAGAATTATAAGAGAAAATTCTGTGGTTGTTATCTCCCATATAGTGTTGATTTAGCATGTAGTATTTTTTAAAATGTATCTTTATTGCTTGAAAGTAATACAGATGTTCCCTTTTTTCTCCCATTAACCCCTTCTAGCCCACTCCCACTCCTCACCCCAGGCCTTCACTACTCTATTGTCTGTGCCCATGCGTTATGCATATATGCAAACAAGTTCTTTGGTTAATCTCTTCCCACCTACCTATCAATCCACCCCCACCTTTCCTCTGAGATTTTAAAATTTTCTTTTATTTGAAAATGGGACATAGCTATGGCTAAGATACATTAACAATGAAAGATCAGTAATGTAGCTGCCATTAGTTCAATTTTTGCTAAAATGATACATATTTAAGCTCTTTGCATGCCCCCAAACACAGCAATACAAAAGGATTTAATAGCCTATCCTATATAATAAAAGGGTAATATGCAAATTGATCATAATAGCAGAAGACCAGGAACAAATGGTCACTATGACATGCACCGATCACCAAGGGGCAGATGCTCAACACAGGAGCTATCCCCTGGTGGTCAGCTCTGCTCAGCCACATGGCAGCACTAAGGAGAGCTAAAGATGTCCAACTGTCAGACATCCCCTGAGGGATCCTGGGCTGCCAGAGGAATGTATAACTTTCAGCTTAGGCCCACTCCCTGGGGGATCAGGCCTAGGCCGGCAGGTAAACACCCTCCAAGGGGACCTGAACTGCAAGAGGGGCACAGACCAGGCTGAGCGGGGCACAGACCAGGCTGAGGGACTGCCCCTAAGTTCATGAATTTGCATGCACTGGGCCTTTAGTATGTGTGTGTGTGTGTGTGTGTGTGTGTGTGTGTGTGTGTGTGTGTGTATATATATATATATAAAATCCTACTATGCAAATAGACTGAACAGCAGAACAAGCAAACAACCAGTCGCTATGACAAGCACTGACCACCAGGGGGTACATGCAGAACATGGTGGGCATTGACAGCAGGCAGCAGAGCATGGAACATGGCAGGCATCGGCTATGGCGGGATGGTGGAGCAGGTGAGCAGGGGCGCCAGACGAAGGTGGGGCACCAATCCCTGTCATCGGGGAGAGCCTCTGGTGGTTACTGAAAATTATTTGCTCCTGCACACCATAGTCCCCTGCTGCCGGCGCTAGAGCCCCAGTCGCACCCGCTGCTGGCTCCCAGCGCTAGCCCGGATTATTTGGCACTATTAGCAGATGCAAACAGCGGCTGCCAGCCCGATCACCACTGGGAGCTTTTCCACCTCCCCATGCTCCTCAAGGGCGGTCCGGGTGCCAGCCCCAATCGTTCTTCACAGTCAGCGGGTGCTAGCAGGGTGGGTGCTAGCAGCGCTGGCACCATCAGCACATGGGAGCAGCAGGAGCAGTGGTGGTGAGAGCCAGGCTGTGGGCACACAGGGGACCAAGTGTTGAGGATGGGCCAATACCTGCCCCTGTATCCATGCAGCCTTGAGGCCCACAGTTCCTTTCAAAGTGCAGAAATTCCTGACTGGGCTCCTAGTAACATAAAAAAATGCAATTCTAAATGAAGAAAATGTTGCAGAATATTGACTAAAATTAATGTCCTAAAATGACATCAAATGAAAGCAGTCTTGTCTTATTTTATACAGTAACATTATAGTTTTGAAATAAAAAAAAAAAGATATGGGGAAGAAAAGGCTGCAGGGGACTCAATACTTGTGCAGTGAAGAAAAGGCTGCGGGGGACTCAATACTTGTGCAGTGCTTAATAGGCCCAACACTTGGGTCAGTGCTTAGGATTGTCATCTTGAAATCTTAATGAGATCTGGACCAGGTATCCGCATTCTCATTTTACACTAGGTACCACAAAGTATGTGCAGGTCATGTTCTTGTGTTCACTGAATTAGATTTTCTCTCCAGTTACAGGAGGCCTTTGAGGATGGAGTGGACCCTATAAGTAGCTAGAGATACATCTCACTCTAGTATGTACACAACTTTACTTGGATTAATAGATTGTAAATGAGTTAAATATATTATGATATTTTTTCATGGTATTAAGCTGTATACCTTCTTGATCCCCATGACCTCTGTGTAGAGAGGAATAAAAAATTATGAAAACTTATATAGCTTGTGTTTAAATTATTTTATTTATTTATTTTTAATCTTTATCATTCAGTTTATTAATTGCATTGTTCCCTTTTTTTTGCACCATATAGTTCCCCTCCACCTGATACCCATCCCACCCTCCACCCTCACCCCCTCCACTGTCCTCTCCCATAGTTGCATGATTTTTGTCCAGTCTCTTGCTGCACTTTCCACACCCCCTTTCTCCCCAAGAATTGTCAGTCCATTCCCTCTCTATGTCCGTGATTCTGTTACATTCACCAGTTTATCCTGTTGATCAGCTTATTCATTTACTTGATTTTCAGATTCATTTGTTGATAGATGTGTATTTCTTGTTCCTAATTTACACTTTTATCTTTTTCTTCTTCCTCTTCTTAAAGATTATCTTTCAGCAATTCATATAATATTGGTTTGGTGGTAATGAACCCCTTTAGCTTTTTCTTATCTGCAAAGCACTTTATCTGGCCTTCAATTCTGCATGATAGCTTTGCTGGGTAGAGTAATCTTGGTTGTAGGTTCATGCTGTTCATCACTTTGAATATTTCTTGCCACTCCGGTCTGGCCTACATCGTTTCTGTTGAGAAATCCGCTGACAATTGTATGGGTTTTCCCTTATAGGTAACCATCTGTTTTTCTCTTGCTGCTTTTAATATTCTCTCTTTGTCTTTTGCTCTTGGCATTTTAATTATGATGTGCCTTGGTGTGTTCCTCTTAGGGTTCCTATATTTTGGAGTTCGGTGCACTTCTTCGACTCCTAAGTCAATTTCTTTCACCAGGTGTGGGAAGTTTTCGGTCACTATTTCTTCAAATAGGTTTTCATTGTCTTGCTCTCTCTCTTTTTCTGGCACCCCATAATTCGGATATTGGTATGCTTGAGGTTGTCCCAGAGGCCCCTTACACTATCCTCAATTTTTTGAATTCTTTTGGTTTCTTGCTTTTTCAGCTGAGTCGATTTTACCTCTTTGTATTTCAAACCTTTAACTTGGTTCTTGGGGTGCTCCAGAGCACTTTTAGGTCTTTGTATAATATTTTTTTTTATTTCAGTCAGTGTATGCTTAATTTCTGGTTGGTCCTTTTTCATATCCTTGAGAATCTCCTTCATATCCTTGAGGGTCTCCTTCATTTCCTTGTAGGACTCATTCATTTCCACGTGGCTCTTGATCATTTCCTTGCAGGGTCTCATTCATTTCCTTGTAGGATTCATTCATTTCCTTGTCGGTCTTGCTTATTTCCTTATAGGTCTCGACCTTTTATAGGAGCCTCTTGAGGAGCCCTATAACTGTGGTTTTGAATTCCATGTCCAGTCGTGTTTTTTTCCTCCATTTCTTTCACATCTGATTCCTTTCCATGTCTCTGCATGGTGTCTGCTTCCCTGAGTTGGTAAATTAGCTTTGTTTGGTAGACTTCCTACAAGGGACAGTGGGTCAGCCTCCCCAGTTACCTGAGGTGGATATGGGTTGCACAGTCTTGCTGAAGTTAAGCTCAGGTTAATCATTGTTAGCACTTGGAGGGGTTGACCTCCAGGTCAATTGTCTGTGAAGTTCAGCTGTGCGCAGTTTAGATGGGCAGAGTCTCTGGGCCAAGCAGACAGCATTAGCTCCGCCCTATGTGGCCCCAGGGAGTCTGTGTCGGTGGCAATGGCCACCAGCATCTCTGAGAGAGAGAGCCACTGCCAAGCTCCATTGGCTGCCGGGGAATTCAGACTCTCCCAAAATGGGTCTGCACACCCATTGTCTCACCCAGGGTCGTAAAACAAAGCAGTCTGACAGTTTTCCAAATGAGAGAGCGAGTCGCGAGCACTCTCTATGCAGTTACACAGCTGTGCTGTTCCCAAGTTCACTCGCAAGCTCGCCTTCTCCACAAGCTGGCAGAACCGGCAGCACCCAAGCTTCAGAGTGCCCTCCCACTGTCCAGTTTTCAGTATGATTTAAATGAAGATCCTTAATCTAAACTTCTTTGTTAGATATTATTTCTGCTTGATATTTTTTAAAAAAAATATTTGAATCATAAATTTAATAATAAGCATCTTAGATAACAAATACTCTCTAGGTGAAATTATCTAATAAAAGGGCAATATGCAAATTAACCATCACTCAGCTACACCCACAAGCCATGGCCACCAGCCAATCAGGAGTGAATGTGCAAATTAACCCAACAAACATGCCTGTGGCCATGGTGTAAGCAGGATGCTTGGGTTTCTATGGCAATGGAGGAAGCCAAGCTTTCCACACATTCTGGCGGGCCCAGGCCTCCACTTAAGGTTATAAAGTTTCAATTATAGAAGATAAATAAACTTTTAAAAAATGGCGGCAGCCACTGAGCTGGAGAGAGCAGGAGGCTTGGGTTGCCCCCAGCAATGGAGGAAGCCAAGCTCCCATAGCTCTGGCCTGCTTTGGCTTCTACTCAAGGCTACAAAGTTTCAATTGTAGAAGATAAATAAATCCCAGATACCAGGGCCTTAGCTTGGATCATTGGGGGGCATGGCCAGCCTGCAAACCACCACAGGCCCCTTGCCCAGGCCACCCCACAACACCAAGGGAAACTCCATCCTGATCCAGGACACCCTTCAGGGCAAACCAGCTGTCCCTCACCCATGCACCAGGCCTCTATCCCTCCTAATGAAGGAATGATATACAAATTGACTATCACTCCAACACACAAGATGGCTGCCCCCATGGGGACACAAGAAGGCCACCACAAGATGGCCAGCAGGGGAGGGGATTTGGGAGAGACCAGGCCTGCAAAGGTGAGCAGTTGTGGATTATAAGGTCAGCAGGGGAGTGCAATTAGGAAGGACCCAGGCCTGCAGAAGAGGGCAGTTGGGGGGGACCATACCGACAGAGGAGGGAAGTTGGGAGTGACCGGACTGGCATGAAAGGGCAGTTGCGGGGGCAAGCTTTCAGGGGAGGGAAATTAGGGGTAACCAGGCCTGTAGGGGAGGGCAGTTAGGGGTGACCAAGCATGAAGGGGAAGGCAGTTAGGGGAAAACAGGCTGACAGGGGATCAGTTAGACATCAATCAGGCTGGCAGAGGAGTGTTTAGAGGGTGATCTGGTTGGCAGGCAGAAGTGGTTAGGGGCAATTAGGAAATCAGGCAGGTATGCAACTGGGAGCCAGCAGTCCTGCTCTGTGAGAGGGATGTCCGACTGCCTACGTAGGGCCAATCAAAGTAGGATCAGCCTAAACAGGCAGTAGGACATCCCCTGTTCCCATATTGGAGAGGGTGCAAGATGGGCTGAGGGTTAACCACCCCCCGTGCACAAATTTCATGCACCAGGCCTCTAGTATGTCTATAATTCATATGTCTGGAGAAGGAGTATGGTTTATATAGCTACTTAACAATCTAAATGTTATTAAATCTATGGTTAAACTATGGGTTCAAATGGATTCATCATTTCAATGCAGTTACAGTTTTAAAAGGCATAAAAATAATCTCTTTCAATTTGCAAATTTGATTTGTTTAGTAAAAATAAATATTTGAAACCTATTTTATACCTCCTGAGAATCAGAATTGCTCTATTGTGGTACCAATATTGTTAGTGTCTCTTATTTGTTCACATTTTCTATATAAAAATAGATTCAAACATGTTTATAAACATGTACAAAAATAATTATACATCTTAATGAATTTTCAGTAAATGAATGCACATAGAGAGAAAAAGAGTACTATAATTTACACAGAGGACTTCTTTTATCGCCTTGTAGTCATTAACCCATCTGTCCTCACATCTAATAACGTAGATCCATTAGCTTGACACATGTAATTGAAAGCATATAACTGGATTCCATCATTTAATATTTTATTTATGATAATTCATCTGCATTGTCAGTATTGGCAATAGTTCATTCCATTTTTGTTGCTCAATAGTACTCCATTGTATCAATATAAAATTTGCTTATCCATAATATGTTAGAAAATAATTTAATTATCCCACTTAGGATTGATATTCATAGATCTGTGTATACTCTCCTCCCACATTAATGAACAAATTAAAGATCATTTAAACTGCACTTACTTACAATGGAGAGAATTGTACTTTGGAGATATTTATCATAACAAGCTTATTTTCATGGAGCTTGTTTTCCTTTTTAATTATTTTAAGACCAGAATTGCCAGAGTAACATAGTACTTTAATAATTACCTAGATTTTTTAGCACCATATCTAAAATACTTATTTATATAATGAGGATTTTGGAACTTTCCACAATTTATGTTTATTAGTGTAAAACTGGACACCATTTATTACTTTTTCTACCATCATCTCTTGATGTATTTATGTACATTTTGAAAGAAATATGAGGGTAAACATTATTGTGATCAGACACTTTGCTCTGGGTATTTTTAATCTGATTTATTTTAGCATTACTTCTTTTTTATGTAAATAACCAGGATTGAGATGCAGCTCTTTGTACTTCTACAATAATTAGTATATCGACTGTTATTCAGAAAAATCCATATTTCTTTGAGAGGATCCAATTGTGTTCCTCACTTAAAGTATTTAGTAATACATGAAATGATGTGCTTTCTAGCCTCAAGTATTTTCTTTCACTAATTATTTTAGAAATAAATGAAAAAACTACAGAAAATGAGCAATCATTTCATTTCTTGAATAATTGCTATTTCTTAAACCAATATTTTTATTACATATCCATAAATATATTTAGAGATTTTAGGTTTAAATAAATCATGGCAATTTTACTCAAAATCCCCTACTTCCCACTTTTATGTGGTTTCTATTGGGATTCTGAATAATTAATTGTCAATCATTTATTACTTTATATTATTCAAAAAATAATTTCTGAAATCATACTCTGTGACAGTCTTCAATCCAGACACTTGAGAGACAAAGATCTTCTAAAAGATTTATTCATTGATGTAATCAACATTTATTGGATGTTTAAAATAATAATAGGCTTTATCAGCAATGGTTCAACAGAACAGTAGGGATTTGTAAATACTCATTTATTATGCAGATTCAACCTTAATTGTGGGAGCTGTTTAAAAAGTTTATGTCAGGCTTTGTTTTACAGCAGGGTGTCAGAAACAGAAATCAGAAATCAAATGAGCATACACTGGAACCCAGGAGGCTGTTCTGGAAAGTATAGGAACAACTTAAAACCTTAATGTAATGTCACAATTAAGCCTCAAATTTTGAGGACCAGGCTGTCCTGCATGTCAAGAGGCATGGGAGTGGTGGTGGGAGTAGAGGGTCAGAGAGAAGATGAACAATTCCTTACTAGCTCTTGGTCCAGGATTCAGAGAAAGTTAAGATGAAGATCTGATAGGTGTTGGAGGAGCTGTGGGTGGATCCAGCTGCTTCCCTGTGCTAAGAAGAGCTGGCAGATAGGTGGCAGCAATGATGCCTTTTACTCTGCATTTACCCTCTGAGAACCACACCAGAGTCACCAGATAATAAAGGCAATGAATTGTGAAAGGCCTTGTTGATAGTGTGCCAGAATGGCCAGGGCCACTCTGAACATGGGAATCTTAATTAGATGTTCAAAGCTAAGATAACTGAGCAGGTGCAAGGCCACAGCGATCTCATGGTATAGTGTGCACATGTGCCCTTTCATAACCCAAATGATGGATGTCATTGTTGGCAACTAGCCTCTTTTGTCTAAGTGGTGTAATACCTTATTGACCAGCCAGTGTGCTGTGCAGAAGAGTGTACTGGAGAAAGGACAGGGTCAGAGGATATAGCTGCTGCTCCTGTGGGAGGAGCGTAGGAAAAGGCTAGAGAGAAGGGAGAGACCAGAGTGGAAAGAGCGGAGAAATCAGGTGCCCTACTATGTAAGGCAGTGAGTCTAGGGGCAGCGTGCGACTGCTCAGATACTCACTGTGGGTACATAGACTGATGCTGCTTTATGGGAAAGATGTATTTTGTTAACAAAGTGGTGTGTGGCTGACTGTATGAAACGGCTTTGTCTGATGGCTATATGACCATTGGCTTCTATTAATAAAGACTCATTCTTACACACCCACAACTTCGTATGGCTTCTCTGTCTACCATCAATGTCCAAGAAGGTCCAGCCCTGGCAGAGAGGCTTGGACCCAACGGTTAGTGTAGCAAGCAGGTTTGGAAAAGAAACCTGCCCCCATAGGTGGTGTAGTTGAGCAGAATTCAGAAGAATATATGGACTCAGAACACAGTGCTCGAGCTGTGGTCTGACACCCTCCATGTGTAAAAAGATGGCTGCAGCTTTAATAATCCTTACAAACCATAGCCAAAATGTTTCTTGCGGCCTGTGCTAACCCAAAACTATGAAAGAAAGTTAATTCTGGGCAATTTGCTCTAGCTTAACTAGGTTGACACAATGAAATAACTGGGAAGACATTTTATTGTGAGCTGTTATTGTGATGGTAAGTCAGATATGGCATCAGGTCTCATAGAATTTAATATCATTGGGTACCTTTAGCAAAGAATGAAATGCTTAACTGCTTTCAAGACATCAATAGCTCTGAGAGCATGGGATAGATCTAATTGATCTCTTTTACAATTAATGTCTTCAATGACAGACTGTCCATACCTCCTTCTTTCTCAAAGTCTCAACTCTGCATCCTCTGAATAAATTCTAATGGTATATATTTAATAGATCCTATTTTCCCATCTATTGGATTACAATTACTTTATTCTGTTGATATTCATTCTTGAATTGTTTCCACTTGCATGATATACTTTATAAGTTGTTTTCTGTTTTCCATGCAGTACAATCTGCAAAGAAAGGAAAGGCAAATATATATTTTGAGCCAGCCACAGATATCACAAATCTTAAGTATGTTTGTGTTTATAAATTTATTTCCAATTGATAAATTGGCAACAAATAGGATAATGGTACAGGAAAAGTAACTTAGCATTTTTTTGGTAATGTGGCATTTTTTGTACAGATTGCATTTTTATTTTAATTTATACTGTGGTTTTCAAATGATGTCAGAAGTTAGTCATGACAATATTTTTTTCAGATGACTATGAGAAGGACTGCATTGCAAGATATGTGGATGAGTAATAATATAAATTTCTGCATTTATATATTAATTATTTTTGCTCTCCTGTAAAAGATAAATACTAGTGTATGTATGTCCTTACATACATATGCATATATATTTCATATCTTTTGTTAGTGGTATAAGATAGGAGTTTAAATTCTTTTTACTTGTAAAAATCCATTTCCTCCAGCACCATTTACAAAAGACAATGTCTTTTTTTAAATTGAGTAATCTTGACTCTCTTGTCAAATATTAGTTGGCCATATAAACATGAGTATGTTCCTGGACTCTTGATCACATTCCTTTAGTCTGTGTATCTGTATATGTGCCATCACCATATTGTTTCAGTTATAATTTTTTGTAATACCAGTTTGAAATAAGGAAATGTGAGCTCCTTGCTTTGTTCTTCTTTCTAGAATTTCTTTGGCTATTCAGGATTTTTTGGTTCCAAATGAATTTTAGGATTTTTTTTCTATTTTTGTACAAATGACAATAGAGTCTTAATATGGATTACAATGAAAATACAGTTGACTTTGGGAAATTTGAACATTTTAATAATGTTAGTTCTTCCAATCCATGAACACAGAATATCTTTTTATTAGTGTTGTCTTCAAATTTCTTCCATCAATGTCCTGTAGTTCTTAGTGTAGAGATATCTCATATCCTTAGCTAAATTTGTTCCTAAGTATTTTACTGTTTTGTTGCTATTATAAATTGATTTTTTTAATTTCTTTTTTCAGATACTTTTTGTTAGTGTATCAAATTGCTACTTGTTTCTCTATATTGATATTCTATCCTGTACCTTTACTAAATTTGTTGAGTAGGTTCAATAGGTCTTTGGCAAAGTCTTTAGGATATTCTATATAGTTATGCACATAAGGATTTTTTAATTTATTATTTTTATTGTTTAAAATATTACAAATAGTAGTACATATATCTCCTCCTCCCCCCATTGACCTTCCCCCAGCCTCCCCTACCCCCTGTCACATGCCCTCATCCCACCCTCCCAGTGTCTTGTGTCCATTGGTTATGCTTTTATGCATGCATACAAGTCCTTTGGTTGATCTCTTTCCTCCCGTCCCCAACACTCCCCAGCCTTCCTGCTGTGATTTGACAGTCTTTTTGGTGCTTTATTGCCTCTGTATCTATCTTTTTGTTCATCAGATTATAATGTTCTTTATTTTCCACAAATAAGTGCGATCATGTGGTATTTTTTTTTCATTGACTGGATCATTTCACTTAACATAATGTTCTCCAGGTTCATCTATGCTGCTGCAAATGGTAAGAATTCCTTCTTTTTTATAGCAGTGTAGTACTCCATTGTATAGATGTACCATAGTTTTCTAATCCACTCATCTGATGATGGATGGCCATTTAGGCTGTTTCCAAATCTTAGCTATGGTGAATTGTGCTGCTATGAACATAAGGTTGCGTATATCCTTTCTGATTGGTGTTTCGTTTCTTGGGATATATTCCTACAAGTGGGATCACTGGATCAAATGGGCATTCCATTTTTAGTTTTATGAGGAAACTCCATACTGTTCTCCACAGTGGCTGCACCCAGTCTGCATTCCCATCAGCAGTGCACAAGGGTTCCTGTTACTCCACATCCTTGCAGCACTTGTCGTTTGTTGATTTGTTGATGATTGCCATCCCGACAAGTGCGAGATGGTATCACATTGTCATTTTGATTTGTACCACTTGGATAATTAGTGTCTTTGAGCATAAGGGTTTTGGGTCAATGAAGAAAGCCAATTGGATTTGTCAATATATATATAAATTGTATCTTGCACAAATCCTGCTGTGTTTTTATTGTTGTTGTTGCTGCTGATGATGGTGATAGTGGTAATTAATTATAACCAAAGTTGTTGTCTTTTTATTTCAGAGAAATATATTTTTCTTCCAGAAGACTAGGTCAATTTTAGTCAAACTGTATAATTTTCTAGGATGCAATGCTATTATTATTCTTTTTTGTGTGACTTGGATTTATCAATTATTGGTTGAATTTTTTGTGAAACATATAAAATTATACATCTTATTAAGTTTATATTCAGTGTTATAGTCAATTATATTATAACTGTGTACTTTGTTATTATTATTCCTTTTTTCAATTTTAAAGGACTTAGTATATTAACTGACCAGATTATAAAAAAATAACAATGGTAAATACCTTAGACTTCATTCTTCTAATAAGCCTATTGCTCTGGTCTTCCCTGCTACCAACGTCTCCACCTTCTACATAATCGGTGGTCTTTCTCTTCCCCAGTTCCTGGAGAAAAGAACTTGAAGGGCACAGGAAGTTGTTAGCTTCATTGAAGCGCTTTCCAACTGTATAGGTGTCATGGATCAGATCTTCCATGCAGATGCCATATTTACCAAGAGATTGAGCAATCAATGAGTTATCTGTCAGGGCAATTAGTTTTTTGTTGATTTTGCCATAACCATGCTTTTATGTCAATTCATGTTCTGATCTCAGGTTTGGGTATCCCCATGCAATATATGGTCCTACAGTCCTCAGCATGTTAATGAAAGCATTGTTGAGTTTAAAAAAGGGCCATTGAAGACTTGGAAAAAGCTAAGAAGCTGCAGCACCTTCTGTGCGCTCATCCCATTGATACCAATTATTCATAACTAATGCCAATTTGGGTTCGGCAGGTACACAGAAGTTTCCAGCTTTTCTTGCCATCTTAGCCATTCAAACCTCCATTCTGTTCATCTGCGTCTATTCCTTGTTATAGTGCTTAGTTTTTCATAGATGAGCTTCCTTCTTGCCTTTCAAAGCATCTTTTGGGCAATTTTTTTTCTCGGGCTCTTGATCTTCAGCTCCATAAAATTCCTTCACTTTTTCTTGAGGGTTTCTGGCACAACAGGAACCTTCTTCCTTTTCTTTTCTTCTGCACCCTCCATGGTTCCAGCCAAAAAAGAGACTTATTTTTCTTTAAAATCCTGTGTCCATAATGCACTTTTCTTTCAAAGTTATATTCATCTTGGTATCCTATTTCCTATTAAATGTGAATCAACTACTTCATAGGAGACGGTTGTAAGGTCATTCTATTCTTTAAATATGACCCAGCATTTTCTTTAATGAAGAAAAATATTAAGTGATGAAGGCCGTTATTGCCTCATCCTATGCTATAAATATATTCTTTTTAGTTTACTATGATTTAAAAACAAGAACAAGCAAAAATGCCATTATTGAAACCAATTGCAATTTAAATTACAAATTAAAAATGGAACAATATATTTTATTTGTTACCTTTCATTTATTTTTTAATTTAATAAATCTTTACTGTTCAGATTATTACAATGTTTCTATTTTAACCCCCCCTCCATGGCTCCCCTCCCCTGATATCCATCCCTTCCTCTGCCCTTACATGCCCCCACTGTCCTCATCCATAGGCGTATGATTTTTGTCCAGTCTCTTCCTGTACCTCCCAAACCCCTTTCCCCACAAGAATTATCAGTCCATTCCCTTTCTATGCCCCTGATTCTATTATATTCACCAGTTTACTCTGATCATCAGATTTTTAATTCACTTGATTTTTAGATTTCCTTGTTGATAGATGTTTTTTTGTTGTTCATAATTTTTATCTTTACCTTTTTCTTCTTCTTCCTCTTCTTAAAGAATACCTTTCAGCATTTCATATAATACTGGTTTGGTGGTGATGAACTCCTTTAGCTTTTTCAAATCTGTGAACACTTTATCTGACCTTCAATTCAAAATGATAGCTTTGCTGGATAGAGTAATCTTGGTTGTAGGTTCTTGCTATTCATCACTTTGAATATTTCTTGCCATTCCCATCTGGCCTGCATAGTTTCTGTTGAGAAATCAGCTAGCAATCGTATGGGTGCTCTCTCATGGGTAACTAACTGTTTTTCTCATGCTGCTTTTAATATTCTCTCTTTGTCTTTTGCTCTTGGCATTATAATTATGATGTGTCTTGGTGTGGTCCTCTTTGGATTCCTTTTGTTTGGGGGTTTGTGCTCTTTCTGGACTTTTAAGTCGGTATCTTTCACCAGGTGGGGGAAGTTGTTAGTCACTATTTCTTCAAATAGGTTTTCATTATCTTGCTCTCTCTCTTTTTCTGGCACCCCCATAATTTGGATATTGGTATGCTTGAGGTTTTCCAGAGGGTCCTTACATTATCTTCAAAATTTTTAATTCTTTTTTCTTTTTGCTTTTCTGGCTGAGTGTTTTTTGCTTCTTTGAATTTCAAATCTTTGACTTGATTCTTGCAGTCCTCTAGTCTGCTTTTAGGTCTCTGTATAATATATTTTATTTCAGTCAGTGTATGCTTAATTTCTCATTGGTCCTTTTTCATATCCTCTAGGATCTTGCTCATAACCTCAAGGGTCTCGTTAAATTTATCGGCCTTTTCTAGGAACCTCTTGAAAAACCTTGTAACCATGGTTTTGAACTCTATGTCCAGTCGTTTTTTTCCCCTCAATTTCTTTCAAATGTGATTTTTTTCCTTGTCTTCACATTTTGGCTCCTTCCATAAGTTCGTCGAGAAGCTTTGTGTGGTAGGTGTCCTCTAGGGGACAGTGGCTCAGTTTCCCCAGTTACCTGAGATGGATACTCTTGGTGCAACCCTTTATGGGCTACACAGCCTTCTTGTACTTAAGCCTAGACTCGTGATGGCAAACCTATGACACATGTGTCAGCACTGACACACATAGCCATTTTCAACGACATGCAGAGGCATGCGGTCGCATACAGAGAAGTATGGAGCCACATGCCGAGAAGGACATTTCATCCTCAGCACCTGCATAGCCAGGTGCAGTAGATGAGGATTAAACATATGCTGTAGTGTAGTCTAGACACTCTGTGCTGAAGGTCTGTGGCCAAAACAACAGAACTCCGGCTCAGAGCATCTAGTTCTAGTAATGCCATTAGGGAATGATTGACCTCACTTTCAGCCGGTGGAGCAAGGAGCAATGGAATGCTGTGGGGGACACATCTCTGAGGGCACAGTGATTACCATTACCAGCAACCACATAACCACAGCAACCATCATCCAATTTACTGTTCTGGGGTGTTCTTGATTTCTAATTGATCATTACTGAGATAAGTGAGGGGGAGTCTGGGAGAGGCAAGGGCCTGTGCTATGGGTACCATTTCCCGCCATTAGAAATAGCGGCAGCCATCTTAATTTATATAAGGACTGTCATTTTGCAGCATAGTGCAGGCTCCATTTCACCACTATTATTGTTGTGCATCCTTATTAACCCCTATTTTTACTTATTAACCTTGCCCTTTCCTAAAAGACAGTTACATGGAGAACCCAAAAAATAAAAAGCCAAAGTTAAGTAAAGTAAGTGGTAGTAACATTAGCCGACCCTTTCAAGAGACATGGACTGAGATGTATGGCATTATAGAAAACAATGGCAGATCATTTTGTGTTCTATGTACTGAAACGGTAGTAAGCAGAACATGGAATATAAACAGACATTTTGAAACTAATCATTCCCAGCTCTTGAAAAAAAGTGAGAATGGAAGGAAGGAATACATTCCAAGGCAGCTATACCTTCATAAGGGCCAATCTAATTCCATTCTTAAATTTATAAAAGGCTCTACAAATTTAACATCTACAAGTTTGAGCATTGCTCACTGCATAGCTCAGCATGGAAAAGCACTCAATGAGGAAGAATTTATTCAAGAAACTCTCCTAAGATGTGCACCAGTTCTCTTTCACAATATGCAGAATGAAGATGCAATTATTAAGAGAACATCTGACTTACCACTCAGTAGAAATATCATAAAAGACTGAATAATGAGACTGAACACAAACGTACAACATCAATTGAAGAGAGACATAAGTAATTGTAAATATTTTTTTATCTCTCTTGATGAAACTACTGATGTCACATCACATGTTCAGTTGGCCATGATTGGTAGATATTTTGATGAGAGAAGAGTTGATAAAGTTAGTATCAGTGCCAACAAGTACATCAGGAAACAAAATATGTAAGGTTGTTATACAAACATTCTGTAACATAAGCATTGATATCTTTAATGTTGTGTCAGTGACAACAGATGGGGCACCAAACATGGTGGGGAAAAAGTTTGATTTGTCAAATTATTTAAGGAAGTTATTGGACATCTCATTGTGTCTTTTCATTGTATTATCCATCAGGAAGTTTTATGTGCCAAGGCAGGATTCACCGACTTAAATGACTTAATGTCAGTTGTTACAAAAATAGTTAATTTAATACCTGCTTGCCCCCTTCACAAGTGCAAATTATCTACACTTTTACTAGAGGTTGATTCCACCTACAGTGGACTGCTGATGTATAGTAATTCGAGATGGCTGAGCCGAGGCAAAGTGTTTGAGTGCTTTGTAGAGTGCTTTGAAGAAATTAAAGTATTTCTTGAGGATAAGGATCTGGGAAACTTTTCTCAGCTCAACGATGATAAGTGGGTCAACACCCTGATATTTTTTACAGATCTCTCTGTAAATGAACTGAACTGTAATGAACTGAAATTAAAGTTACAAGGTTTTGTCAAAGGTATTGACATTATGTTTGGATACATAAAAGCTTTTGAAAGTAAATTTAAAATTTACAAGTGAGATGTAGAAACTAAAACTTATAAGTATTTTCCTTGAGTAACAAAGTATTTTGAGAAGGCCAGTGCAGCTATACAAAATAAAATGGAACCCTTGCATATGAAGTATCAGCATGATTTAGACTCCTTACTTGAGCAGTTCAGTGATAAATTTAATCAATTTAGAAGCCTAGAACAGACCATACAAATAATTAAGTATCCTGATGCAGTAGTCTATAGTAGTTTGGAATTAAATGGTTTCCAATGGATGCAAATTGATGATTTGGAGATGCAACTTGCAGAATTTCAAGACAGCATTTGGGCTTAGGTGTTTGTGGACTTGAGGTCAAAGCTTGAGAATCTGGAAAGGTGCTGCTCAGAGAATCAAGAGGAGTGCCACTACGAACAGGAAATTTAGAGTGTCTGGAACTGATTACCAGACACTTTTAGCACCCTGAAAAATATAGCAATGGCTTCACTCACAATGTTTCCCTCTATGTACTTTTGTGAGACTTTATTCTCAGTCTTAAATAATATCAAAACCAATGAAAGAAACAGATTGATAGATGATGCTAGTAGTGCTTGATTGGGCTTGAAGTTTACAAGATTTCAACCTTCAATTGAAGATTTAGTCAATAAAATTCAGCAACAAAAAAAGTCACTAATAAGCAGGTTAGTTAAAAGATTACCCCTCCCGCTCACTTATCTTAGTTCACAGCACCCCATACAAATTAAATAATATCGAGAGCAACAAAAGAAACTGACTGACAGATGAATAAAGAAGTCACTAAGCAGGTAAGTTAAATAATTAGTTTTGGTTTATTAAATACAGTTATATATTACAATTATACATTTTTGTTATTTAAACTATAAATATCAGGAAATTATTTTTTTTTCTTGAAGTGACAAACCACTTGGGTTATGCTCGGTTTTTTGGTGAATTTTGACACACCAAGCTCAAAAGGTTGCCCATCACTGGCCTAGATTGTTGTTCGTATTGCTGGGCGGGGTTGACTTCTAGGCCAATTGGCTGTGAGAATCAGCTGTGTTTATGCTGTGAGAGCCTCTGTGCTCATCTTGGTGGGCCGGAGTCTTCGGGTTAGCAGGCAGCCTTGGATTCTAATTAGCAGTACCCTAAGTAGCTCCCGGGTCTCTGTGCCCTGAGGCAAAGGCTGCTGGTACCTCTGAGAGAAAGCTGCCCAGAGCTCTGCCTGCTGTGGGACAGTCTAGTTTCTCCTCAAATGAGTCTGGACACCCAGTCTCACCCAAAAATGGAAAACAAAGCAGTCCGGCATTTTTTCCCCCTCCCAAACTATAGAGCCAGGCATGCATTCTTTCCATGAGCTCGGGCAACTCTGAATCTCCTGAGTTTAAATGCCCTCTCCGAGAGAGTGTGATAGGCACAGTTACAGGAGCTCATCCTTCATTTAGGACTCTAAAAAGATATGAGTTGGAAATATTACTCTCATTTAATAGATGAGAAATCTAAGGTACCCAATTCTTAAGTGAGTTATCCCGCACCTCTGCAGCTCCCGATTTTCAGCATCCTTCCTCCTTAAGATCCAGTTTCACCCCATAGGAGTCTGGGTTCCCTGAGACTCGCCTGAAACTGGGGATCAGTGCAGTGGGGAGCCTTTGTCTCCCTCCCTGTTCAAGAAAACCAGCCGGGTGTTTAGCTGCCCACCCTTTCTGCTCACAAGCGGCTCTACACCTCTGTCTCTGAGTTTCTGCAACTGTGCCCTCCTCAGCTCCTCTGAGTCTCAATGACCTTTTATCTTTCCTTCTATTTTTGGAATTTCCACTCAGCCAGCCCTCCTACGGTTCTGGATGATGTCCCTTTTGTCTTTTAGTTGCAGTTTTGAAATTGTTGTGTGGAGCAGCAGTATAGGTGTTTACCTATGCCGCCATCTTGGTTCCTCTCAGACCCAGATATTTTAAAGATAAAATAAGTTTGTGACTGGTCTATGGTAATATCCTAAGTCAACCTCTCTTCAAAAATATTTATGATGACTCCTATATTAAGGCATCAATTAATATTAACAATTCACAAAGTACTAACATTGATGTCAGAAAAGTATTTGCTAGTAAACCTTTTTTATTATTTTGCATAAGAAAGAAAAAATAACCTTTGACTTTTCTGATGATGCTTTATTAGCTCATTCTGTAATCAGTGATTTAAAGAAATGTTTTTATTGATTTTATTTGAAATAGAAAAGAGACTAAGACAGTAGAGATTAAAGAAGAAGCAATTTCACTAACACACACACACACACACACACACACACACACACACACACAGTATAACCATTTAATTCCTAGTATGTAGAAGTCACTCTTTGAGGGATTAGCAATACAGTCAACAATGGAGAAACACCCTGAAGGAATTTTTGATATAATAATCATTGTATACACTTATGCACATAGTTATGCTCTGATGGGAGCAAAGCATTAGTCTCTCCACCTAGGTATATGCCTAGCCAGAACTTCTGTACTCTAAAAATCAAGTTGTTACTGGTTTATAAAACCAACAATTATATATGTATGTGAAGTTCTGCTATGCTTACTTCCCTTACACATATAATGTTTCAAATACTATTTTTTTATTTAAAATATGTTTTAGATTAATTTTGACATAAAATTGGAACATATTCTAATTGTCATGATTGCCCATTCTGCTGAAAGTGGTTAAATTGCCTTATTTTGTTAAATCATATAAAATAGAGAAAACATATTTCTTCAAAACGGAATACATTTGTTTCCAAGTACAATTTTGAAGAGTGGACTTTCAGGATCCAGAGAGGACATTATAATATTATTTATCATTTTCTTAGGGCCATATAAATACAGGACAATAGAGAACTAATTATGCCAAAGAAAGGTTCCCTATGAACCTGAAACAATAATAGAGCAAGTGATTTCTTTCTGAAAGTATTCAGATGCCAAGAGGTTTAGTAGGGACCATTTTTATTAAAATACTCTAAGGAACTAGAGTATTGTAGACAGGAAAGACAGAAACTTGAGAATAAATTTTGAATATTTTAATTTAATGTGTGCTTTACCTGGTAAAGTAGTATTTCTAAGCACCTATTTTTAACCAATATATAGCAAAAGTATTGTTACATATTGGTAGACAATGACTGAAGAAATTGTAATAGGACATAAAAACAGGTATAGTTAAGAGTAAACAAAACAACAACAAAAACTCACAATGCTTTAAAGAAAAGCCAATTTAGTTTATACCATCCTATCTAATAAAAGAATAGTATATAAATTAACCATCACTTCCTTAGACCCACAAGCCACACCCACCAGCCAATCAGGAGCGAATGTGCAAATTAACCTAACCAAGATGGCTATGGCCACAGAGTGAGCAGAAGGCTTGGGTTTCCCCGGTAATGGAGGAAGCCAAGCTTTCCACACACCCTGGCCAGCTTAATCCTCCACTCAAGGCTATAAAGTTTCAATTATCGAAGATAAATAAATCCCAATAAAAATGGCTGGGGCCACAGAGCAAGCAGGAGGTTTGGCTCCCCTCAAGCCTACAAAGTTTCAATTATAAAAGATAAATAAATCCAAGTTCCTAGGGCTTCCATTTGGGCCTCCATGGGGCTTTGCCAGCCTGCAAACCACCACAGGACCCTTGCCCAGGCTGCCCCACACCCCAAGGGAACCCCTCCCTAATCCAGGACACCCTTCAGGGCAAACCAGCCAGCCCCCACCCATGCACCATGCCTCTATCCTATCTAATAAAAGAGTAAAATGCAAATTGACAATCACTACAACATACAAGTTGGCTGCTCCCATGTGGTCAAAGATCCTGCCCCCATGAGGACACAAGATGGCTACCACAAGATGCAGCAGGGGAAGGTAATTGGGAGGGACCAGGCCTGTAAGGAAGGGCAATTGAGGGTGACCAGGTCAGCAGAGGAGGGAAATTGAAGGTGACCAAGCCTTTAGGGGATGCAGTTAGGAGTGACCAGGCCTGCAGGGGAGGGCAGTTAGGGGCAAACAGTCTGGAAGAGGAGCAGTTAGGCATCAATCAGGTTGGCAGTGGAGTGGTTAAGAGTGATTAGGCTGGCAATCAGGAAGACAAGCAGGTGAGCAGTTGGGAGCCAGCAGTCCCGGATTGTGAGAAGGATGTCCACCTGCCCATTTAGGCCCAATCCTACTAGCGAACATCCATTGAGGGCTCACAGATTGGAGAGGGTGCAGGCTGGTCTGATGGACACACCTCACCCCATGCATGAGTTTTATGCACTGGGCCTCTTGTGTACTATAAATCAAGAAAATTTATAATCCTTCAGTATATGGCCAGTTAATCTCAATATATCCAGTTAAAATTTTACCTTTTTTCTTGAAGAAATAATGTATACAATGCATTTGTGAGGAAGACTAGAATGGACTCTAGCATCTAAAATTAAAATCTATATTTGTAAGAACAACATTTATGCTTTTTTCTTATGTTAAAAATGAGAATAAAATATTACTTGTATAGATGTTTTTTAGGATGATATAAAATACCGAATTCAATAACTATAATGGAATACAATATAATTCCTCCCATTTAAGATCTCAATGAATATTTTTATAGTATATAATGATTACCTTTGTGTGGTTTAGCTCAGGTTTATTAGTCAATGCTACTAAATATATGCTTTTAAAATAAATATAGAATAGATGTCCTCATTTATATTGCTTTTTCTTACATATTTTCTATTAAATATATTAGAAATATTAATTTCCAGGAAAGCATATAGACAGATAATTAAAGATTTAAGATGTGAGCATTACTGTACACAGTAATGTGTACAGTACTGTATTTCTAGTACTATGATTTAATTATATTTATATTTACTTAAATTTTCTTAGTAGATTGTTAATTTGGCTTGTTAACTTCCTTTAAAACTTCTTTTCCTTGTAACAGACATTATAGGATATGCCTAAATATCATTATTTCGTGTCATTCAAATGATGGCAAACAGCTAAACACCAGCATTAGGTATAACTTAAACATTAGAAAAAAGTTATGGACCAAATATTAATTTCATACAATATCAACAGTAATGTTTCAAAGTGTTTATATATATGAACTACAGAAGAGAATATAAAACCACATAAAAAGGCTCTTGTAAAAGCAAAGAAACAAGATATTATCATCACTTTTTTACAAGTACTACCTGACTACATATATTGCTCATGAAAACATATTTTTAGTTTTAAAATAGGCTCTTTATATTAGGCAAATTTAAATATATTTTAGAAGTAGGTAGAATTTTTTTTAATGTTTATATTGATTTGAGAGAGAGAGAGAAGGGAGAGATAGAAACCATCTAAGAGAGAGAAACATCAATCCACTGCTTCCTGCATGTCCCCACTGGGGATCAAGCTTTCAAACGTGGGCATGTGCCCTGACCTGTAATGGAACCAGTTACCTCTTGTTTCATGAGCCAGGTCAATGCTCAACCACTGAGCCACACCAGATGGGCAGTAGGTGGAAATTACATAAAAAGCAACTTTCCATTTTTTTAAATAATCTTAAAAAAGAAATCTCTGTTTATTTCTTCATTGTTCAGAGAGACCAAGACATAGAAATGACTGAACTTCCCCTCAGCAGTTGATTGAATAAAGTAGATGTGGTACAAATATACAATGAAGTACTATCCAGCCATAATAAAAGATGAAATATTGCAATTTGCAACAACATGGATGGACCTTGAGAATATCATGCTAAGTGAAATAAGACAGAAAAAGTAAAGTCCCATGGGAATTCACTCATGTGGATTTATAAACTGATAGCAAGAAATGAACATACAAGAAAAACAAACAAACAAAAATTTATAGACACAGATAAAAATATGGTGGGAACCAGAGGGAAGGGGAGTGGGTTGGTAAAAGGCTGGCAGGCAGAAGCAGTTAGGGGCAAGCAAGCAGGTAGGCAGGTAAGCGTTTGGAAGCTAGCAGTCCTGGATTGGGAGAGGGATCCCTGATTGGAGAGGGTGCTGGCTGGGCTGAGGGAAACCCCCCTCCCATGCATGAATTTCATGCACCTGGACTCTAATTATTAATAACTAGCCAATCACAATGCTGTCACATCCACTCACCTCTCTCCTCTCAATGAAGGAAGTCCATTAGCAGTTGGAGAAAAGCAAGCTAGCACACACAGAAATGCAGTGCTGAGAGGTAGAGGTACAAAAACACTGATGAGTGTCAAAGTTAACCTCCCTTCTCTATTGTTAAAGCAATTAAATATCTTCCTCCAAAGTTTTGGAAACATAAGACAGTTCATGGGCGGGGGAGGGGGGGGCGACTGTGGAATAGTTTATAACATAAGCATTGGGTTCCGTTTTTCCTATGAATATTGTACAAGATTATTGACAAATTACCAGAAGAATTTGAGCAGGTAATGTGTTTGTGTATGTTTGTAGGAGAGATCACTGATTTTTAATTTTGGGTTAGATTATTAAGTTTAGATGCAACAATAATACAAGGTGGGGCAAAAGTATAGAGTGGAAAATAATCCAATAATTAAGAAATAACATAAGAATAAGAACTGGTTTGCATCATGACAACTGTGCTCACAACTCCCAAAACATTACAAATTTTGTTCATTCTTACACAAAAGAGAATAACTAACGACTAGGAATTAGCTGCAGCACTCACTGAAGTCGCAGTGGGGGAACATGTGTTTCCAGGTCACCATGGAGAGCAATAGAGAGCTCAAGGGTTTTAAAGCATCATTGCTCCAAAAGTGGCAAATTCCACTTCTGTTCACTGACCTTGACCAGAAAGAATCATATGGCTCTACCCAACCACATTGGAGTTAAGATACCTTGAAGAACACCTGGATTTTCAGGAATCAGTATTATATATAACTAAAATCCAAGCAAATGTTTTCCTAGTCTTAAGTAAAAAGAATATTTTTTTTGCAGGATTCAAGGCTCAAATGATATTCTACTCCTAGACAAGCATGAATATCATAAAAAATAATTTTGCTTTTGAGCACTTCAAAGGCATTATGCAATTATGTAATCAGCATAATAAACTTAATTATATAATTAGCACAATATTTAATTATATAATTAGCATAATATAATAATTGTGAAATAGTTCAATATATCAGTGGCAAGCACTACCATATCAAAAAGTGTCTTATGCATGCTTTCTTTTCCCTGGAGTATAAAATATTTACATGTTTTTCCCTGAGCGCATAAAATCACTTCTCCATCATCCTCATAAATGCCATGTAAAAATATGGTCACTTCTTTGGAAACATGAAAGGGGAAATTAAAGAAGTTGATTATGACAAGGACATGAGTAGTTGGAGGCCATTTGGAGTAAATGTATGCAATAATTCTTTATTTTTTAATATAGATGTTATGTTAAGATATTGTAATAATTTATATATTTTACACTATCATTCATATATACATAATTATATTTCTTATTTGAAATTTAATACTTTAGGGCTCAAAATTTAAATATCTAATATTTATGGCATAATTAATAAGTGGAAAAACTGAGGTCAATCCTTCCTGACCTTACAGTCTTAAAAATTGGAGGAAGAAATATAAAGCAATTTTATAGAAATCTGACAATGTTACATCACAGTTAATAAAAATCAGCACAACAAAATCCTTTCATATAAAATTACATTGCCGACTGTCAATAGGAAGAAATATAATAAATTATGTATTAGTTTGGTTAACACATTATTTTAGCTTCATATAGTTTATTTATTTTTATGGAAACTAACCATCTTTCCAGTGATTACTAATCAGTATAAAAAAGTAAAATTTATTAGCTGCATAATTTACAATTTTTATTTTTCTGTTTCTGCAAAATGGACGAAATAAAATACTAGCTATGAAGTCAGATACAATATGGAAAATACAAATTTACTCTTGAAGATACTAAAAATAGTAATAATGATTACAGATAACTTAAGGAGTTTTGGATTTAAAATTAAGATTTCTATTCTTATGTATAGGCTTTATAGAAGCTTCTCTAAGCCATCACAATTATTTTAAAGGAGGACACAAAGCACAACAGAAGGTACTGATGTAATGTCATTTAATGGACACATCCAGGTGATATGGCAGGAGTGAGCAGGGCCCCTCTTACTCTCAGACAGTGCTGCTCACAAAAATATAGTGCTTTTATCTGCATTTCATAAACATTGCATAAAATCTTTTCCTCCATTTCTACCTTTTTTAAGTGGAATGGAATCTTGCTAAGCAGCTTCAAATTCAGTCAACTAATTTCATTCACATCACTACTGTTACTTACTGGAACTGCCTACAGAAAAAGAAAACTCATTGCATGTATCTGAGGGGGAAAAGCACAGTTGGTATTCAAAAATATTAACTATGCTGACATTAATGATTTTATATATAGAAAATCATATCATTGATTAAATGCAAATATCTGGCAATTATTTTTGAATGAAGTACTAGGTAAAGGCAAGCAATGATTTAAATGACTCAAGACCTAAAGAAATACAGATACATACAAAATTGGTTAGCAGCTATTTCAGATTTTCAGATATATATACATTTATTAGGGTGTAAATTAGTGTGCTGAAATGACTAATATTGATAATAATGCAATTCATTTTGACTCTTAAAAAGTAATGTTATTCTTTTTTTTTTTTGTTATTGCTTTTCTTTTTTTTTTTAATTTTTTTTTATTGTTCAGTTTATTAATTACATTGTTTCCCCTTTTTTATCCCCCTATATCTTCCCTCCACCCTGTACCTATCCCACCCTCCGCCCTCATCTCCCCCTCCCCAATGTCCTCTCCCATTGTTGCAAGATTTTTGTCCAATCTCTTGCTGTACTTCCAACAACACTTTTCTCCCCAAGAATTGTCAGTCCATTCCCTCTCTATGTCCATGTTTCTGTTATAGTCACCAGTTTATCTTGTTCATCAGCCTATCAGTTCACTTGATTTTTATGTTCATTTGTTGATAGATGTGTATTTGTTGTTCATAATTTATATTTTTACCTTTTTCTTCTTCCTCTTCTTAAAGAATATCTTTCAGCATTTCATATAATATTGGTTTGGTGGTGATGAACTCCTTTAGCTTTTTCTTATCTGCGAAGCACTTTATCTGATCCTCAATTCTGAATGATAGCTTTGCTGGATAGAGTAATCTTGGTTGTAGATTCTTGCTCTTCATTATTTTGAATATTTCTTGCCACTCCCGTCTGGCCTGCATCGTTTCTGTTGAGAAATCCGCTGACAATCGTATGGGTGTTCCCCTGTAGGTAACCAACTGTTTTTCTCTTGCTGCTTTTAATATTCTCTCTTTATCTTTTGCTCTTGGCATTTTAATTATGATATGTCTTGGTGTGGTCCTCTTTAGATTCCTATATTTTGGGATTCTGTGTACTTCTTGGGCTTTTAAGTCAGTTTCTTTCACCAGGTGGGGAAAGTTTTCAGTCACTATTTCTTCAAGTAGGTTTTCATTAACTTGCTCTCTCTCTTTTTCTGGCACCCCAATAATTCGGATGTTGGCTTGCTTGAGGTTGTCCCAGAGGCCCCTTACACTATCTTCAATTATCTGAATTCTTTTTGTTTCTTGCTTTTCCAGCTGAGTGGATTTTGCTTCTTTGTATTTCAAATCTTTGACTTGGTTCTTGTGGCCCTCTGGACTGCTTTTAGGACTTTGTGTAATATTTTTTATTTCAGCCTGTGTATGCTTGATTTCTAGTTGGTCCTTTTTTTTATCTGTGAGGGTCTGGTTTGTATCCTCAGAGGTCTTGCACATTTCCCTGAGGGTCTCATTCATTTCTTTGTAAGTATAATTCATCTCCTTGTAAATCTCATTCATTTGCTGGTTGGTCTTGTTTATTTCCTGGTTGGTCTTGTTTATTTCCTGGTAATTCTCATTAAGTTGATCGGCCTTTTGTAGGAGCCTCTTGAAAAGCCTTATAACCGTGGTTTTGAACTCTATGTCTTGTCGTCTTTTCTCCTCCATTTCTTTCACACCTGATTTCTTTCCATGTCTCTGCATGGTGGCTGCTTTATGTGGTGGCTATCTTCAAAGGGACAGTGGCTCAGTCTCCCCAGTTACCTGAGGTGGGTACTCTTACTGCAATCCTTTATGGGTTGTATTCAGTGTTTTTGAATTTAAACCCAGCTTTTTGTTGTTAGCCCTAGGAGGGTTTGACCTCCAGGCCAATTGTCTGTGAAGCTCAGCTGTGCTCAGGTTGGATGGGCGGAGTCTCCGGGCCAAGCAGGCAGCGCTAGCTCCACCCTATGGGGCCCCAGGGGCTCTGTGCCGGGGGCAATGGCTGCCAGCACCTCTGAGAGAGAGCCACTGTGGAGCTCCACTGGCTGCCGGGGAATTCAGACTGTCCCCAAATGACTTTGCACGCGCAATGTCTCACCCAGGGTCGTAAAACAAAGCAGTCTGACGGTTTTCCGAATGAGAGACAAGTCGCGGTGCGCTCTCTGCGCCATCACGCAGCCGAGCTGTTCGCGGGAGAGCTGCCTTCTCCACAAGCCGGCAGACCCGGCAGCACTCGAGCTTCGGCGTGCCCTCCCACTGTCCAGTTTTCACCCCGTGTGATAGTGGGTTCCCTGGACTTCGCCCAGAGCTGGAGAATCTGTCCAGTGGGATGCCCCTGTCTCCCCGTTCGAGAAACCTGGCCGGTTTTCAGCCGCCCGCCCTCTCCGCAGCGCGCACTCCAAACCTCTCTCTGCGCGCGAATCTTTCAACGCCGTCCACCGCCGCTCCTCCGGGTCACAGTGTCCTATCTTTACTTTTATTTGTGGAATTTTCACTCGGCGAGCTTTCTGGTGATTATGGAAGGTGTTTGTTCCTTCGTTAAGTTGTAGTATTAAAATTGCTGATTATGACGGCAAGATAGGTGTTTTGCCTTTGCCGCCATCTTAGTTCTCAAAAGTAATGTTATTCTTTAAAATAAAATTTTGAGCACATTCTAGACCAGAAAGGCAGTTTTTATTGAAAAAATATTTACTTTTGACTCTCATGTTAAAAAATATCTTAAATCTTCTGACAAGATTATTTTGTCTGAAAGTCTCCATTCTCTTCTTTCTTCTTTCTTTTCCCTCCCTCCTCTTTTTTCACCCTTCTCTTTCTCCCTTCCTTCCTACTTTCCTTCCTACGTCCTTTCATGTAATCATTAGTTTATCATTCTAAGCTGTATTATGCTTTTATTATGTACCAAGGAATAAGCACACTTAGAAAATCAGAGATGAAAATAAAAACAATTGTAAGAAATTTACAAGGTAGTTGAATTTATGTTGTCTTACAACTCAATTTGATGAATTATCCAAAGCAAAATCATCCAGGAGACAGGCAAATCAAGCAACATTGTTACCCAAAACTAAGGCGCGATTTTCTGTTCCCAGTGCACATTTCAGTAGTTTGCAATCTAGGGCTACTGGGACTGATACTACTAATTTGTTTCATTTGTGAAGGTTTTTGTGCATATATATATCCATTTCTGTTTATTACTAGTATATACCTAGTTATAAAGTTACTGGTTCATAGGTATGCTTTTGTTCAACTTTGGTAGACACTGCCAAATGAGAGTACTGAGCAGATACACTAACTTACATCCCCAGTAGTAGTGCATGGTTAATGATTCAGTACAACACCTTTTTATCTCTATTGTCTGTTTTTTAGGTAAAATCAGTTATATTAAATTCTACAGCATGTAATATTTTGAGTGTAGCTGCATTCATACAGCATGTACTGCTGGTGTTAATCCTGAATGCATCAGTAGTACATTCATATATATAAACATGTTAGAGGCCTGGTGCATGAAATTTGTGCACAGGAGAAGGGGAAAGTGACCCTCAGCCCAGCCTGCACCCTCTCCATCTGGGACCCCTTGAGGGATGTCCGACTGCCCGTTTAGGCCCGATCCCAGTGGACAGTAGGACATCCCTCTCACAACCCAGGACTGCTGGATCCAAAATGCTTGCCTGCCTGCCTCCCTGTTTGCCCCTAACCACTTCTGCCTGCTAGCCTGATCACCCCTACCCACTGGCCTGCCAGCCTGATTAATGCTTAATTGCTCCCCTGCCAGCCTGTTTACCCCTAACTGCCCTCCCCTGCAGACCTGGTCACCCCTAACTGCCCTCCCCTGCAGACCTGGTCACCCCTAACTGCCCTCCCCTGCAGACCTGGTCACCCTAACTGCCCTCCCCTGCAGGCCTGGTTCCCCCTAACTGCTCATCCCTGAAGGCCTGGGTCCCCTCCCAACTTCCCTTCCCTGGAGGCCTGGTCACCCCAAACTTCCCTCCTCTGCTGGCCTGGTAACCTCTAACTGCCCTCCCTGCAGGCTTGACTGGCCTTAACTGCCCTCCCTTGCAGGCTGGGTCCCTCCCAACTGCCCTCCCCTGCTGGCCATCTTGTAGTGGCCATCTTGTGTCCACATGGGGGCAGGATCTTTGACCACATGGGGGCAGCCATCTTGTGTGTTGAAGTGATGGTCAATCTGCATATTTTTTATTAGATAGAATAGAGGCTTGGTGCATGGGTGGGGGCCAGGTGGTTTACCCTGAAGGGTGTCTCAGATCAGGGTGGGGTTTCCCTTGTGATGTGGGGTGTGGGGCAGCCTGGGTGAGGGGCCTGTGGTGGTTTGCAGGCTGACCCCGCCCCCTGTCAACCCAAGTGGAGGCCTTGGTATCTGGGATTTATTTATCTTCTAGAATTTAAACTTTGTAGCCTGGAGCAGAGCCAAGCCTTCTGCTCACTTGGTGGTGACAGCCATTTCTGTTGGATTTTATTTATCTTCTATAATTGAAACTTTGTAGACTTAATCAGAAGCCTGAGTCAGCCAGGGTAGGTGGAAAGCTTGGCTTTCTCCATCTCTGGGTGCAACTCAGGCCTCCTGCTCTCTCCAGCTCCATGGCTGTTGTCATTTTTATTTATTGTCTATCATTGAAACTTTGTAGCACTGAGTGGAGACCTAAGCCAGCAAGGGCAGGTGGAAAGCTTGGCTTCCTCTATTGCCAGGGAAACCCAAGCCTCTCTCCTGCTCTCTGTGGCCACAGCCATCTTTGGTTGTGTTTGTTTGCATATTTGCTTCTGATTGGCTGGTGGGCATGGCTGATGGGTGTGGCTGTTGGGTTTAGTGGAGGTATGGTCAACTTACATATCACTGTTTTATTAGATAGGATATGCTATTTGTTTTATAAACCTAGCATGATATTATCGTTATCCATTCACCAGTCAATACAGATTTGGGCTGTTTACAGATTGGGGCATATTCTAGATTATAAATTAAATTGCTATAAATATTCAAATACAGACTTCTCTTAGGTAAATATCTAAGAGTTAAATTTCTGATTCCTAAAGCAAGTAAATAATTAACTTTATAAGAAACTGTCAAATGATTATCTAAGGAAACTATATCATTTTTCATTCCCAAGCAGCAATAACTGAGAATTAAATTCTTTGCATTCTGCCAAAACACTGCATTCCTACTGATTTTAATATTGTGTATGCTAATAAATTTATAGTAGTATATCATCATTTTAATTAAATTTTTAATGACAAATAACATCAAGCAACTTCTCATATATTTATGTGCATCTGTATAAATTATTTGATAGAGTGTCTCTTCAAATCTATTGTCCATTTTTTTGTTTATGCATATTGTTCCATTTTAATAGTTATTGAAATATTTAGACAAAAGTCCTTTATAACATGTGTGATTAACAAATATTTTTTCTATCTGCTGACTTATCTTTAATTCTCTTAACAATCAGTTTCACAGAGCAAAGGTTTTAAATTTTGAAGTGCCCAATTTATCTTCTTCTCAAAGCCTAAGGTCACATATATTTTCTTCCAGGGGTTCTTCAAGATAAAAGTTTACATTTAGGTCTCTGATCAATTTTCAGTTCATTTTTGTGTAAAGTGTGAGGTAAATGTCATGGTTTATTATTTTGGCATATGGAAATGCAAGTGTTCCAGTAATATCTGGAGCAAAGAATCAGTTTCTTTGTGCATTGCCTTTGCAAGTTTCAGAAAAACCAACTGACATTTTTGGGTGGGTGGGTTTATTTCTGGCTTCTCTCCTTTTGTGAGAACCATACTTCCTCAATCCTTCATTACTATAGTGGGTAGTTTGAGCCCTCCCTCAGACAGTGGTTTTCTTTTTCAGAGTTGTCTTGGCTATTCTAGCTTCTTTGCTTTTCTATATAACTTTTGAAATCAGATCGTCAATATCTATTTAAAAAACCTTACTGTTATATTGATGAAGATTTCAGTCAATCTATAAATTAAAAAGCACAGAAATTATATCTTAAAATTCTGTTTTCCAATATCCATGAACACTGTTTTTTAGTTCTCTACTATATCTTCTTTAATAAATTGTCTTAATGTTTTGAAGTTTTCAACATACAGATATTGTACATGTATTTTTTATTTATTAAAATATTTTATTTTAAAAATGCTGTTATGAAGAGTAATTGTTCTTTTAATTTTTAGAAATCCATGTGTTTTAGCTTTTTGTTAAAGTATGTGGTGGTACTTTTTTTACATTTTCTTTATTGATTAAGGTATTACATATGTGTCCTTATCCCCCTCCTCCCTGTCTGTGTCCATTGGTACACAACTCTTTTGGATGATCTCTCTCCTTTCCCCCCATCCACCCCTACCTTCCCTCTGAGGCCCGTCGTCCTGATCCATGGCTCTCTGTCTCTGGATCTGATTTTATCCATCTGGACAGCAGTTAGTTTGCTTTGGCAATCCTTAATCTTTTTCTGGGTAGTTTACACATTTTTATAGATTAAGTCTAGAATATAATTTATTTAAGGCAAGTTTTTCTCATCACAGAAAATGTGACCTTTCTGTGATGTTTTACTTAATCCCCAGGTAGTCTCAAATTCGATTACTCTGGCTGATCAGAACTTGGACTGCTCCTAGCTCTGGGTAAACTGTTAGGTTATAACTTAAATATCTCATAAACCAATAATATTTCACTATCCTTTGGCATTTTTGCCCATTTTTGTGAGATTTTTACAGGGTGGGGTAAAAGGTTTACAGTTGTGAGTATATGAAACAGTATTTATTCTTGTATTATTATTTATTAATTACTATATTGTTTTTCATACATAAAACTTTAAACTTACTTTTGCCACACCCTGTATAGATATATATAATAGTTATTTAATTGTTCCTAGGATGGAAATTTCCTCTTATCTCTTATTAATGATTATACTAGTATTAGTATTCTGGTACATGAAATTCATGAACATTAAAAGGGAATTAATCAGCCCTAATCGGTTTGGCTCATCAGCCTGCTGACTTAAGCATCCCAGGTTCAATTCCGGTCAAGGGCAACTGATTGATATTTCTCTCTCATCAATGTTTCTAACTCTCTCTTCCGCTCCCTTCCTCTCTGTAAAAAATCAATAAAATATACTTAAAAATAAAAAATAAAAGGAGATTAATTAGAGGAAATATTTTAACATTGCTACTAGCTCTTTCTCTATAATAGAAGTGTCTGAGGTGAAATAAAATTAGTAAAATGTATGTAAAAAGCTTCCTCCTGTCAGAGTCTTGGGCGTGCCACAGGACCCAGAGTCAAGTCCCTGCACACCTCTGGTGCCTCTAAATCACATGAGATCCAGACCCAGACGGCCCCACCCTTGTCAAGCCCCACCAGGTAGGGGAGTGCAGTCTCAGGTCCCCTGTCAAGCTTCACCGGAAAGGGGGACACAGCCTCAGGTCTTCCAGTGCACACTTAGGTCTCCTGGCCTGGCACTAGGGCAGGAGACCTGGCTTGAGGTCTCCCAGCCTGTGCCGGGGCAAGAGGCATGCCTTGAAATCCCTTGCCAATCCCTGCCAGGTGGGAGTTGCAGCCTGAGATCCCCCGTCAAGCCCCACAATGCAGGGGGTGCAGCCTAAGGTCCCCTGTCAATCGCTACTGGGTTAAGGGTGTGGCCTGAGGTCCCCCCCTCAAGCCACACTGGATGAGGGGGGGCACAGCCTGAGGTCAAGCCTCACTGGGCAGAGGGCACAGCCTCAGTTCCCCTGCTCCAGCTGGCCCGGTGCCTCATAGCCTCAGGTCCCTGCTGATTGCTTGTTATGGGAACTTGGCCTTCACTATAGGTGCAGCCATGTTGTGTTATAAAAACCCTCTCTCTGCTGTGGGCACCACATCTTTGTGATGGTGTGATGGACAATTTGCATATTCCCTCTTTATTAGATGGGATTTACAGTCTCTTTAAATATTCATGCTGAAAAAAATATATTGTATATAGTTAATGACAGCTTTCCTTCCTTTAATTAATTGTACTTTTTCACAATCTCATCTAGTTATAATTTTTCACATCTTTTCCCTTCTCAGAAACACAACTTATTATATTAAAAACCACTATACTTTTTTTTCACTTACTCAGTTGTTACTATTTTCTCTTATTATCTTTCCTATTGTATTTGTTTTCTCTAGCCTAAAAGCAAGCTCCTATTTACAAAGTCAGAGACACGTCATTCCAAGCAGTTTCTCAACATTTCCAAGAATCAGTATCACTACCTTATTGCCACTGTGATACACATTTCCTTTTATAAGGCTGTCATAATAGAAATGGAAAGTTTATTTCATGTAGTAGGTTGGTGACAATTGATTCTTTGTAACTATTTTGAGCATTGTGTTAAAAAAAATAGCAAAGATTTCTGTGGCGTATGGAAACTAATGGACAGAGGGCCAGGATATTTTGGCTATGTCTGTCATAATTGTGCCAGTCAGAGTGGTTACATGTTTGCTAGTTAAATATTAAGTGAGAAATACCCTTTTTATAATGCATAAATCTTCTTGATATCAAGTTCTTTCAAATAACTGAATTGTCCAATATGGTAGCCACTAAACATATGTGACTAATTAGGTTTAAATTTAATTAGTTAATATTAAATGAAATTTAAAATTCAGTTGCTGAGTTTCACCAATTTTAAGTGCTCAATAGCCACATGTAGCTGAGAACAGCTTTTCAGTATATATATATATATATATATGTATATATATATATATAGAGAGAGAGAGAGCATTTTTATTGTAGCAAAAAGTTTTATCACCTGTTAATGTCATAAAGAATTAATTTACACATGAGTTTGATCTGTATTTGGCTCTGCGGTGTAAAAGAAAATGCTGAACCACAAACTTCTTGAGGGTATATATGCTACATATCTGCTTGATTATCTATTTAAAATTATATTTATTTTATTGTCTCTTACCATGTGATGTGATTTTTGATAGACTGCTCTACCTTTCATAGATTTTCACTAACATTGTGGAAATTCATTAGATGTTCCTGAAGAGGAAATTGCTAACAGCTTTTTGTGTCAAAATGATAATACCCTCATTAGCTTAAATACCAGCTCTGTTCCATCAGCTACAGAAGAAACTGCCTTTGTGTGTGAACTTAGCTATTCCAAGGACATAATTAGGAAGTTCTTTCATTATATATGAATATCATTTTGGACAATGAACTTCTTAATGAAGAGCTCTAGGGTATAATGAAAACCTATCTGACAAAGAGAGTTTTAGAAGAGTTGTGTGAATTGATAATACAGTCAATAAAGAGAGACACTACATCACAGAAATGCAGTTGCTAGGGTGAATATTAGCCACATAATTTACTTTTTAAAATAATGTTAAATATTTAAATTTTAATGTATTCCTTTTTTTATATGATAAGTATTTCACAACTACTCCTTATGCTAGCTCCTGGATACTCTTTTGTAAAAAGCCAGAAAATAGTAATGCATTTTAGTTCTAATACTTTTTTTCTCTGGGTTGCTTCATCCTCATTGTATGTGAAAAATTTACTTCTAGCTCACCCAGATTCAATTGAACTAAATTATCTTGAGGACTTTCAGTATTACTTTTTTATACCTAAGAAATGAAAAAAAAAGAAAAAAGAAAAAATCCTAGGCCTGTTAACACTTGCTCTTCCAGTGAAGTGTTCTTGATATGTTTTATTTTGATTAACCATTCTAGTGCTTGTAAATGTATTTATTTACTCCAAAATATTTACTGAGCATTTGCCCTACCAATTTTCTACTTAGAGTTATTTCATTGTCAATGATTAATTTATTTCTAAAAGTTATTAAAATGTATTGATGAAGTAGACACTGTATATTTCTATGTTCTCAACATGCCCTTTCATTGAAATAGAATAATGTATGTATTGTATTAAAATATATAGAAATAGAAAAGAGAACTTTTTCATGGAATATGGTCAGGAGTGAAATATGTTTTCAAATCAGAAATACTTTTAGAATTGTGCTTCCAATCAAGATTTTTGATACAATAGTTTGCTGCTTCCCATACCCACAATATGCTACGTTAAAGCAAAGTCAACTGAGTAGTAAGTTCCTACAAAAAAGGAATGTGAATTAATACAGTTTAAAGGAACTTTTATTCTTTTGTCCAAATCCCAGGTTGTCTTTGATATCTGGAAATGGCTCATCATCCCCCCCCCCCCCCAAAAATAGACATTTATTATGCTTAATTGCTCTACACTTGACCTTCTCCCACTCTGCTTTCTATTACAGATGACATTCCCTCTCCAGTACAGTTCTGTTTGCTGGATAGATTCAGCCAATTGAAGACAATTACCAAAGATAAAAGGGCAAAGGGAGAGAAAAATAACCAGGTTTCTGTTCTGGTCTCCACTCGCTGTGGCTCATGCGGCCAAGATCACGGCCATTCATGCCAGGACCCAGGTCTTATTCTATGGCCCTACTTTTGTATCTAGTAACTTCTGTTGAGTTTCCTGCTTTAAGGATGGTAGGTGCTTCCTGCCATTGCTCATCTCTGGCTTCCCTTTTAAGTCCTTCCATCATATGAAACTTTCTTTGCATTAAATTCTCCCATCATGAAATATTTAAAATAGTTTCTGTCTTGTTTCCTGAACTATTTGTGGTACATTTGTTCAATATGTATACTGTGAGGGAATATATAATATTTAATTTAAATACAGGAAATGACATTTAAAAAATTTTTGTCATCATTTACACTATCATTCCCATAACAATGCTATCTAAATAAGTTTTTCTAAATCACTTAACACATTGTGGACCAGTAGTTTTATTGCTAGATTGACCCAGTGGCCAGATAAATTTCTATTGAATGAGTACAAAAAAAGTTTTACATAAATGTTAAAGGCACGCATTAAAATTAAATACCCATTGCATTCTGAAGTTATTTATTACATGATCTTACAAGCTAATATCTTTTTAAAGTATAATACTTTGTAAAACACTGTGTAATATGAGGCAAGAGTGCTCATGATCATCTGCAATGTATTAACTCATGTATAAATATATGTTGTTTTCCCCTTTATTTCTATGTAACTAAACTTATTTCCTGATTATTTTTTATTTATGTAATATGTATACATGACATGAGTGTGTATATATTTAGATATCAAAACACATATTTATGTAAACTTTTAAACTTAAATTATAACTTGTTTCTTGCTAATGCTATTTAATAACTAGAGACCTGGTGCATGGATTCATGCATATTGAAAAGAAGTTAATTAAAATATAGCTGGTGGGGTGGGATTGGGAGAGATGGGCTGGGTATACCCTGAAGCCAACCTCCCACATTCCCTCCCTGGCTCACCACACCTGGGTCAGTGCTGGTGCTGGAAGGGCATCTGCAGAATGAGTGGGGTTCCTCCATCAGGTGTGGTCCCTTGGCCTGGCCTGCGGGGATCAGACCAAAATTGGCTCTCTGACATACCCTAAGGGGTCCTGGATTGCAAGAGGGCAGTTCTCAGGTGACACACTCCAGAATCAGGCTCCCTCCTCTCTGGTTCCAGGTGCTTCACCAGAGAACACAGCTGCCAAGTCACCGCAGCTCAGCAGCTCCTGCATTAAGCATCTTCCCCCTGGTAGTTAGTGCACGTCATAGCTACTGGTCGGCCAGTCAGAATGGTCACTTAGGCTTTTATCCTAAATAATAAAAGTCTAATATGCAAATTTTTCCCTCAATGGGAGTTTAACCAGAACTTTGATCAGGAGGATGGGAGTTCAATCACTCACTATGACATGCACTGACCACCAGGGTGCAGCACAGAACATGGTGGGTGTCAGCAACACAGCACTGGCAGTGGGCAGCATTGGAGGTGCTGCCAGCCCTGATGGGCCCCAAAGAGAGTGGGACCATGGCAAGCTGAGGGAGCAGGTGAGTGGTTGGTGCCAGGCCAAGGTCAGTCTGAGTTGGCACCCCGATTGCTCTGCTGGTCACCCCACAGATTGGCCCTGATCGCTGGCTAGGCCTGGGGACCCTACTCATGCAGAATTTTATGCACCAGGCATCTAGTGGTTAATAAGGAATGTTTTGATGCTGAGACCGGTTTGGTTCAGTGGATAGAGCATCGGACTGGGGACTGCAGGGTCCCGGGTTCGATTCCCGCAAGCGCATGTACCTTGACTGCGGGCACATCTCCAGTAGGGGGCGTGCAAGAGGCAGCTGATCGATGTCTCTCTCTCATAGATGTTTCTGGCTTTCTATCCCTCTCCCATCCGCTCTGTAAAAAATCAATAAAATATATTTTTTTAAAAAAGGAATGTTTTGACATTGTTTGATTAAAAATGCTAGATGTCCCTGTGATGGTTTTATGAAAAGAATACTAAGGTATCTCACTCAATTTGGATTGTTAGTTTATTTTATTTTGTAAGAAACTACACTAAGAGAAAGGAAGAATAGTAATAAATGGCCAGGTTTACAAGTTGAAAAATAGCAATAGACATGTTGCAACTGATATATTTGAAAGTCCAATCTAAAATGTGTAAAACATTACTCACAATATCTTGGTTTGAAGATATTTCTGAGGAAAATAAATGTTTTGGCTTTTATAAGAAATGTATGCTTAATAGGTACTTTTGGTCATCGAGTTTTATTATGGAATGTTTTCTTTTTGCTGACCTTATAAAGCCTGTAAAGTATTATTAGCAAATAGGAATGATTTCATTTTGACTTGATAAAGAATTCATGTGCTTCTATTTGGGAAAATTACTTGCAGGCTACACTTCTTTTTTTCAAAAATTATAACATATGAATATTTTTTACTTCAGAGGTCCAGTTTAATGGGGCTATTCAATTATACCTATACTCTGGATAAATACTGGGACATTTGTGAGGGTAGTGTGTATACATTTTTTAGAAAAGTTTACATTAATAAAGATATGTAAAATATTTAGAGCAAATTGTAAGATAAACAAAGTCAGTTTTCTTTAAATAAAAGCATAACATATTTCTCCTATCATTACTGTCCAACACATTCAGACAGGATAAGTAATATTTACTCTCAATTGCAAAGATGTTCTTCACAACTACTTGTCTTTCATAAGTTCCTCAGTGGAAATTTCCTTCTTTTATTCTGCATACATGGGTATGCTTTCTATATGATTAGTGAGTGCTGCTGTAGAGAGACTCCTGAGTTTTTAAGGAAAAAATGCCTTTGGATAATGTGAAAATAACAAGAGTCTTTGTAAGTTTGAAAAAAGACTGCCATTGTATCTCCATGCTGCTCAAAGACTTGAGGCTCATCCCATTTTGCTATCCCCAAATGTCATGTCTTAAGGCATTAGTTGAATTTTTTCTGAAATGATTGGTTAATATTAAGTACTAACAGATATCTGCAGTTTCTTGAATAAACATATTAATGGGCAGATATGCATTTTAAGAGTCATGGATTGTAGATATTAGAAGAGCTGTCAAAAAATAGGGCTTAGTACTCTCTTGGTGCTTGAAGCTGAGGATGTGAAGTAGTAATTTTAGATTCTCACCCGGTTGAGGCAGCTGAAGTTTCTCCCCAAAGAGTAGCTAAACATCCTCCCTGAGCAGTTTCAGGTTGCCCCAGGGCCTTCTCACTGAACTACTTTTAAAGTAAACTTTCTTTTCTAACTTGCTAAACTCCTTAAGAGCGCTGCATATCTACAACAAAACGCTTTCATTAGGAAAAGGCAGTGTGCCAGCCCACACGGCGTGACCTGGGACAGGAGAACCTTAGCTTCCTATGAGAAGTGCATACTCACAGTTGGTTCTTTGGAACTGAACGCATGAAAGCCAAAATTTTCAGGGGTTAGAAGACATCATGTAGATAAGTAGGCCCTCCCATGTCTGGTTTCAATGACAAATTCCAACTACTGGTTGTCAAACACATTTTCTACCCACTCATCTGTGAAAAATAATACAAGCCGAGCCTCAACAAAGTGGAGTCAGAGTCACCATCCCAGACAAATCACTTTGCATATCTTACTCCTCAAACCTTTGGAACATTTAAACTGAGCAATAAAACTTTTGGACTCGGCCAAACCAACATTGTATTTCAAACAACTGTTTCAAACAGAAAAACAGACATCCTGACTACTAGACTGAAAATTAAAGACATTCTGTAGAATTAGCTAAGAATGTCTTCTCTTATTTGCACCTATAGTATTACTTTCTTGGTTATTAACACTAATAGAAATTCCTTCCCTCTTTCATGTAATCATTTCCTCCTAGTTTTATAAACACCCCTTGCCTTCACCTCCTCATCAAACACTATCTGAGTTTCTGCCTGAATCTGTGCCTCCCAGAACAGCAATTCTTTTTTTAAATCTCAAATAAACACGTGTTGCCTCTCTCTTTGGCTCTGTATTTTTAGGTGAACACATCAAACCTTTACATATCTGTTTCACCCAAACATTATTAAAACATTCCTAATCTCTCATGCACATGAAATATAGTAGACTAACTTCACCAGTTTAATTTGCAGAATGAACCAGACTGCAAGTGCTTTTTGAAAGTAGTGTCTCTTCCATTTTCACTAATAAAAGGGTAATATGTTAATTAGAATAGATAAATGGATGTCCTTCTGGACAAAGCCTCAGTGGCTGCAAGGGCAGAAGAAGACCGGCAGCCATGGTGGCCATCAGTGGCATCAGTGGGGTGATGGGGGCAGCACCTTCCCCTGATTGGCTGGACTGTGGCTTTTCTTGCACGAATTTCCATGCACCAGGCCCCTATACATAAATATGAATTAAAAAATTCAGTCTTAATATGCACAATTGCAGTTTGTTTACAGGTGTTAGAGTAAATAAATGCTACTTCTATTAAGGGAATATGAATATGTGTATTTTTTCTTTTTTCTATTTTTTTAGTGACATTTATTTTTATTTATATGATTTTAACATTTTAAATGTGTTTAAAGTACTAATCTCTTAAGTTTTTGGAAAGAGTTGTAGCCCCAGAATGAATGAGTTGTTGCTATTACATTTCTCAGAATTTTATCAGAATACTGAAAGCTAAATTCAGTGATGATTGCTCTTTCCCTCAGTCCTAAGGCAATCAAAGCAGACTTTCTGCGGCTTGCCTTCCCTGGTCAATTTTAAGGCAGTGGAAGTTCTGGGCAATTTGCTTAGCGCAGTTAGTGACAAACATACAGGGGGACATGAAAACAATGATCCAAAAACAAACCAAAAGAAAGAAAAACCCTGAGGTATTTGAACATTTTAAAACTCTGTAGGTTTTTGGAAGACTGAGACTAGATCCAAAGCACAATGATATAATTTTAGCAACTCTACTGACACAGAAGTCAGTCAGTCTGACAAACCATGGGACATAGGGGGACTGTTCTCCAAGAAGCACATGTTAAAGTCACTCAGCTGCTCTGAAATAGGCTTACTGAAAACATGGAGTGTCAGTTACCCAAGGCTGAAAGTCAGCGATACCAATTGGACTGCAAAACGTGTGGCTTGTAAAGACTTCTTTAAAAGACAGTTTCTTGGCATTTAACTGTACTTATTTATAATTTGATACTATGACTTGCCTCAAGAGGATATTAGGAGCTATATGGATATTAGGATATTAGGAGCTATATGATTAATTTAATAACCTATTTTGAAGAAATATAGTTTATTTCAATTTATTTGGCATGTAGACTTGAAAATCAGTTGAATATTTTAAAGGAAACTTTAAAGAAATGGTAATACAATTGTATATTACAGCTAATATTAAAGATACGAAAATGCAATTTCAATAGTTAGAAGAAATAGCAACGATACCTATTATTTCTTAATCAAAACAGTTTGCTAGTGCATTGATTTAATAACATTTAAAAATTTGATTTCCAAAGAGTGCAAATTATAAAAAATAGATTTCACAATAGTTACAGTTAATAAGAAAAAAAAATAAATATCATTATTTCTTATATTTCAAAAGGCTTCTATATTTTTATTAGTCCAATTTTCTAGTTTCACAATGCCTAACTCATTTACAAAGGAATAATTGGCATAAGGTATCTAGTTAGTGTAAGACCTGGGTTAATTGTAGCTCTATACCAATATAGCCATATTCTCTATAATTGCCATGGCACAATGCCTTTGAATCAGAAAGCAGAGTATACAACACAGACCATTATGTTTGACATATCAGTACTTTTCACCTTCACTGTCTATTCCCTTCCTCCTGTCCATTCCCACTCCATCCTCTGGCAACCACTGATTCATCTTCAGTCACTAGATAGTTTTCCATAAAATGGAATCATACAGTACATATGCTTTTTTGCCTAGTTTTGACTACTCACCATAATTATTTTGAGATTCAGACATGTTGCTACATGAATCAATTTTCTACTCTTAATGCTGAGTACTATTCCACTATGTACATTACGACAGTGTTTTCTGTCAGCAGTACTATAGTATATTTATCTGTCAATGGACACATGCACTGTTTTCAGTTTTGAACTATTACAAATAAAAATCTATGCACATATATGTATAGGCCTTTCAGTGAACATTTACTTTTATGCCTGAATTTACACTAGAAGTGAAATACCTGATGTATGGCAGATGTGTGTTTAAAGAAAAATAATACACTGACAAACTGTTTCCAAGTGTTTGTACATCTTGCACTCACACCAGCAGTGCATGAGTCCCTGTTGCTCTACAACCTCACTGATATTTGATATAGTCAATATTTTTACTTTTGGCTTTGGAGACGTAACCTGACCTTTCATTGTGGTTTTGATTTGCATTTCTCTAACTCCTAATTATATTAAGCATTTTGTATACTTATTTGTCACCTTTATATATTTTACCTGTTTTTATTAGTTTTTATTTTCTTATTGTATTTTAAGTTTGTTATATAATTTTGAGACACATACTTTATCATATATTTGATTTGCAAATATTTCTTCAGTCTGTGACTTAAGTCTCTTAACATTTTTCTATCAAAGAGCAGAATTTATTAATTTTCAAGTACCTCATTTAGCAATTTGCGTTTTATGGATTATGCTATTGTTACCAATTCTGAGAAATCTTTGCCTAATCCCAACTTTATAAATATCATTTCTTATGTTTTATTAGAAAAAATTATAGTTTTAAATTTTATATTCAGGTACATACATTATCTTTTTGTGTACATGATGCCGTGTCTGAAATGAAGTTCATTTTGTGCAGCATGTTATTGGATGCTTAAATGCTTAGGATTATTTTGTCTATTTGCTCAGTTGACCTCTTATATATTGAGACAATTTTTATCCTGGGAATATTCTTTGTTATGAAATTTTCTTTGATACTAGAGTAACTATTCTAACTCTTTTGTGACTTCTGTTAACATGTATATTTTTCATATTTTAACATGTAACAATTTTGTTTTCTATTTCCACTGGTTTTCTTGTAGCAGCACATAGTAAATATCTCCTTTTTAATCCAGTCTCATAATCTCTGTTAATTGGAGAATCAGATCATTTGCCTTTAATACATCTTCAATTATTGCTTTTATTTTTGTTGAAACCATTATATTTTAAATACATTTCAACAATAAGAAAAAAATAATTATACATTTAACTAGAGGCCCAATGCACGGAATATGTGCAAGGGGCTCAGCCCTCGCAGCCCCGGCTTTGTCTGAAAGGTCATCCAGAAGGTCATTCAACTGTTCAGTCTAATTAGCCTATTACGTGTTTATTATTATAGACTAGAGGCCCATTGCCTGATATTCATGCAAGGATAGGCCTTCCTTCCCCTAGCTTCACTCCTAGGCACTTGTTAGCCAACGTGTCCCCTCTCCAGGCCGCCCAGGAGCCGGCAAGTCATTGCTTCTGTCCAGAGCACCACTCCAGTAGCTCCCTCCACTGTCCCCCTTCCCCTCATAGCAAGCATCATGACCCTCCCAGCTGCTCCGTGTCTCCATATGCAAAATAACCTCCATCTTTGTTGGGTTAATTTGCATACTCACTCTGAATGGCTGTGGGCATAGCAGAGTGATATTAATTTGCATGTTTCTCTTTTATTAGGTAAGATGTCTTGTTTCCTTGTTTATATCATATAATTTTCTTCTGCGTGAGGACCCCATCAATATTTCTTGTAATAGTGATTTTTTTTTCAGTTTTTACATACCTGACATAGTCTTCATTTTGGTTCATTTCAAAAATATGTTTTATTTATATACAATACTAAATTTGCATTTTTTCAATTATATTTTCACTTCTATTGTTTCAAACAAGATATCTACTATCATCTTAGCCTTATTTTCCTGTAGATGCTGTACCATTTTTGCTTACCTTTAAGATTATCTCTTGCCCTGGCTGGTGTTCTCAATGATCAGAGTGTTGGCCTGCTCACTGGAGAGTTTTGTGTTTGATTCCTGATCAAGGACATATACCTTGGTTGCAAGTTTGATCCCTACCCCACTGCCTGATCATGGCGCATGTATGAGGCAACAAATAAATGTATACCTCTCACACCAATGTTTCTCTCTCTCTCTCTCTCTCTCTCTCTTTCTCTCTCTCCCTCTCTCTCTCTCTCTCTCTCTCTCTCTCTCTCTCTCTCTCTCTCTCCATTCACTCTCACTAAAAATCAATGACAAAAAATATTCTTATTCCTAGGGTGAGGATTAAAAAACCCCAAAGATTTATTACTTCTTTATCGCTGGTTTTGAGAAATTTGATTTTGGTCTGTCTTAGGTAAATCATTCATGTGTCTTATGGGTAGAGTTTTTTTTGTGTGTGTGTGTTTTTTTTCCTCTCTCTTCCCGCTCTATCTATTTTCTTAAGAGACTCCAGTTACATGTACAGTTTGCAACATTACTACAATAAACTGGATCTTTTTTCCTTTTCTTCTCCAGTAGAGGGTCTTCATTCTCTCTTTATTTTATTATTTTTTAATTCATGCATGGGGGGTTTGTCCCTCAGCCCAGCCTGCATCCTTCCCAATCTGGGACCCCTCGAGGACCATCGGGTATCCCTCTCACAATCCAGGACTGCTGGCTCCCAACTGCTTGCCTGAAGCCTTCTGGATTGCCCTTAACTACTTTTGCCTGCCAGCCTGATCACTCCCTAACCACTTCCCTGCCAGGTGATTGATGCCTAACTGTTCCCCTAACAGCCTGATTGCCCTAACGGTCCTCCCATGCTGGCCTGGTCACTCCTAACTGCCTTCCCCTGCAGGCCTGGGTTCCCCCAACTGCCCTTCCCTGTAGGCCTGGTACCTCCCAACTGTCCTCTCCATCTTGTGGTGGCCATCTTGTGTCCACATGGGGGCAGGATCTTTGAACACATGGGGGCAGCCATCTGGTATGTTGGAGTGATGATCAATCTCCATATTACTCTTTTATTAGATAGGAGGATAGAGGCCTGGTACATGGGTAGGCCAGGTGGTTTGTCCTGAAGGGTGACTTGGATCAGGTTTGGGGTTCCCTTGGGGCATGGGGTGGCCTGGGAGAGGGGCCTGTGGTGGTTTTCAGGCTGGCCACACACCCCAGTGAGCCAAGTGGAGGCCCTTGTATCTGGGATTTATTTATCTTCAACAATTGAAATTTTGTAGCTTAGAGTGGAGCCAAGCCTTCTGCTCCCTTCATGGTGGCAGCCATTTCTGTTGGGACATTTACCTTCTATAATTGAAACTTTGTAGCCTAGAGTGGAGGCCTAGGCTGGCCAGAGCTTCAGAAGCTTGGCTTCCTCCATTGCTGGGGCAGCCCTAACCTCTGCTCTCTCCAGCTAAGTGGCTGCTGCCATTTCTGTTGGGATTTGTGTATCTTCTATAATTAAAATTTTGTAGCATTGAGTGTAGTCCTAGGCCAGCAAGGGCAGGTAGAAAGCTTGGCTTCCTCCATTGCCGGGGAAACCTAAGCCTCCCTCCTGCTCTCAGTGGCCACAGCCATCTTGTTTGCAGTTTATTTGCATATTTGTTCCTGATTGGCTTGTGGGCATGGTTTGTGGGCATAGTGGAGGTATGATCAATTTGCATATTACTCTGTTTTGGATAGGATATTTGATCTTTAGCTTCTTGAACAAATAAAATACAGTCATGCATTTGTAATGGATATTGTAATGACATCACAGACTACTCTAATATTTCTAAATCTGTGTTACTTCTAAGTTAGTTTTGATGGATTAATTTTTCTCCTTACTTTGGATCATATTGATTCTTTCAATGCAAATTCTGAAATGTTTTATTGGATTTTAGAGACTGAATTTTACCTTGTTTAGTTTGGCTATTTTTTTATCTATAAATATCATTGAGCTATATTCTATGACACTTAGAAAAAGTTTGGTCTTTTCAGGTCTTGCTTTTAAATTTTATTAGGTGTGAACAAAGTAGTATTTTGTTTTGGCATGATCATTTCCCTCTACTAAAACAAGACCATTGAGTCTTGTGGATTATGAACAATTCCATCTGGCTGGTGGAAACAGGTGCCATTCCCTGTACTGTATGAGCAGCAGGTAATGTTCTCTCTGATCTGTAAACACATTTTGTATCTGTAAACACATTTGAGGTGTTTGCTTCCCCAGCTACTGCTAGTTAATACATACTGTATACATGGATTGATCACTCTTCTCGTAAACACTCGAGGGCTCCCCTCTACAGATTTTCGGAGTTGTCATTGTATGTACCACTCCACTCTTCATTTCTCTGCTATCTGATCTCTATTCACTTATCTTGCCAAATTATCAGTTTTGTTTTCTTAGCTTAGGGAAAGGACCAAGCTCCATGATCCTCCAAACCCCTAAAACTCTTTACTGTATCCTGGACACTCTCCCTAGGCAGCAAACCAGGGTAATGATAGAGCTCACTTTGTTAATTGTATCTCTGGGATTTTTGTGCCTTGTTGCCTAATGTCCAATGATAAGCACACAGTTTTTTTCATGTCTTTTGTGTACTATTTTAGGTGTTCTATGTATAATGGTAAATCTGGTCTTTTTGTTATTACATCTGGTTTGAAGCAGAAACCTCATGCCAATTAAATTCAATAATCTTTAAAAGTGACACAACAGTAGAAAATTAGCTTAGAGAGTAAATTAATAGTATCCAGTATTTTATTTTTAATATTAGTGTACACATTCATGATGGTTAATTTTATGTGCCAACTCAAATGGGTGAGGAATGCCCAGAGAGCTATGAAACATTATGTCTAAAGGGGTTTTCTAGAACAGTTTAGCATTTGAATCACTAGATCAGGTAAAGAGTGCTCTCACCAGTGAGGATAGGCTGAGGGTCTGAATAGCACAAGAACACTGAGGAAGGGGACATTTGCTCTTGGCGTGAGTTGTGCTCCTGGTTCTCCAGCTTTGGGATTTGGGCTGGGAATGACATCATTGGCTTCACTGCTTCTCAGGCCTTCAACTCAGATGAATTACCTCACCAGTTTCCCTGCTTCTCTAGCTTACAGAAGGCAGATCATGGGACTCCTGGGCCTCCATAATTATGGTAGCTAATTTCTATAATAAATATCCTTATCTATATCCATATTGCTTTATATCTACCCTATTGTCTGTTACTCTGGAGAACCAAACTAATACTATATCTTGACCACACCTTGATTTGAAAAAATAAGAATTCTGGAGGACTCTTGAAGGAATGAGAGAAATGATCACACTCAGGAATTTAACGTGATAAAAATTCTAGGAAAGTTATTGTATCAGGAAACTAAAGAGTGAAGAAATTTGCTATGATGAGAAATAAAAATAAATTTTATTAGCAAAAAATTAGAGCATGGAACAAAGATGTAGACAGAAACTCAGGAAAGTATTTCAGAATTTTTAACCTACTATCTGTTTCAAATATTTATGAATATTATGGGGGAGGGAAGATCAAAATATAAAGACTCTCTCCAAGTCTTAGGAAATTGATTTTTAGAAGAAAAATAATGTGTCACTTTTTGCAGATTGTAATAAGTTTAATGGAACATTTTCTCAGGAACTTTAATTTGAGGTCTCTTCTGAGAATGCCCATATAACCATTCTGCTATGAGACCCCCAAATGGTCCCATATCTATGGGATGTACAAAGCCAAAGTGGATTGAAATGACCTAATGAAATAAAAAAATATCTACTACTATCCATACAAATTTTAAATTAACACTTCTAACAAATAGCCCTGATGTTAGAATAGAATTATTAAATAATTAATGTTTATCATTAAAGTGTTATTTAGATTGAAAGATATTATTTGGTTTTGTCATGAAATCAGTCTTGATATTTAAGAAATTATCTCACTACATATCAAAAAACAAAACTTTCTTTTAAATGAGAAATTTTATTAAAAATTATTACTTATACCAGTTTTTAAATATTTTTCTGTTTCTCAAGGGATTTAAATATACACTGAGTGGTCAGATTATCATGATCTCTGATATTAGAGGCCTGGTGCATGAATTTGTGCATAGCCGGCGGGGGTCGGGGTACGGCCAGCCTGACCAGGGGGAGAGAACATGGGTGGTTGGCCAGCCTGCCTGCTGGGTGAACTCCTGGTTGATGGTACAATTTGCATGTTAGCCTTTTATTATATAGGATATACACTGAATGTCCAGATTGTTATGTGTTGAGAGATCATTATAATCTGGCCACTCAGTGTGTATTTTAACTTAATGACTTAACATTTATATTATTCCAACATATATAATGTAAAAGCATTTAAATATATTTATTTATTTCCTCCCATATTTCTGTTATTTTAGTCATGCATTCCACTCTCAATACGATAATCTCCACAATATAGTTAGTATTTTTATTTAGGCAATCAATTATCCTTAGCACAATAGAAAAGAGTTGTGTTTTTTAATCTTTATTTCATCCTTTCTTATACTCTTTCTTTCATTATGTAGTTTCAGTTTAAATCTGTTTTCATACCCTTTTTGCCTTAAGAAATTTCTTTAGCATTATTTTAGTGCAAATGCATTGGTAATGAATGGACTCTTTCAGCATTTATTTCTCTAAAAATACCTCCATTTTACTGTAGTTTTTTTTACATATATATTCAGTGTGTGTCATTCCTATTGACCTTATCATTTCAGTTGTTTTAAGTTCATCATTGGTTTCTGGCTTGCATAGTTGTTGATAGGTCATTGTTATATCTTGTTTTTGTTTGTTTTTAGTTAGATAATGATACATGCTTTTCTGTGTATTAAATTAATGTTTTTTGTCTTTTGTACTTAACAGTTTATGATTATTCTCAGTATGTTTAACATAATTCCGTTTAATCGTTCTGGGGAGTTTTTGAGTTTAATGGGTCTATGATTTGTTTTCTTCCAACACTGTTCAAAACTCAGTTATCTCTTTAAATACTAGTATATGTATGTTTTTCTGTCCCTTTGTCTTTTTCTTCAGGGATTCCTGTAAAAGGTATTTTAGTCTATTTTATATTATCACTGAATTCTTGAATTCTCTAAGGTTTTTTATTGTTGTTTTGTTTGCTTTGCTTTTTTCCCCTTTATGCTTCTGTTTCAATAATGTGTATTGACCTATTATAAAGTTTACTGATCCTTTCCTTAGCTCTAAACAGTTTGGTAATGAGCTCTCTGATATAATTCTTTCTCTCTACTATCATGTTTTCATTTATTTCTAGCTTTTGCATATTGACTTATTTATTTTTCCCTCTGGATAAAATCCCCCATTTGTCCATACATGATGTTTGTCTTATTCACAAGGTCCTTTAGCATTCTTATTATTATAATTTAAAGTACTTTCATGTGAGTTCCAACATCTGGATTACCTCTGAGTGTGATTCTGTTGCTTTCTTTGTATCTTGACAATGCTTTTGCTTTCTTTTTTCTTGCTTTTATGTAAGTGTCCAGATTTGTAAAAGAATGCAAAGCATCAGGTGTAGAAGAATAGTAATGAGATAACTATTTATGCCCAGTTTCCTTTCTCTTTGTTGTTGTTGTTGTTGTTGTTGTTGTTATTCTCCTGGCAGTGTGGGCAGGGGCCAGGGTTGAATGAACATAGTCACTGACCTGGGCTGGCTTTCTGTAATCTTCCTGAGCCTCATTAAAATGCCTGCAGCTCCAGGGCTGCTGCTGTCTGGGCCCCTGTGGGTCTGGAGGGTCTGTGTTCTTGGTGCATCATTTGCTTTGCTTTCCGCAGGCTCTGCACTCCTGAATTACAGAAAGGGTCTCTCTTCACATTCTTGCTGCTCCGCTAGCCATTGCCTTTGGGCACAAAATCCATGCTGGAGGTGGGAAGATGATTCCTGGCACTCATAATCCAGCATCCGAGTTTGACTCAAAATCGAGGCATTCTCAGCACTTCCTAATGCTCCTTCCCAGTAGCCAAACTAAAACTTTCATCTGCATTAGTTTTTTTTTTTTTTGGGGGGGGGGGGGCATAATCTTTTGTCCTTCCCCCTTCCCATTGGTAACAAGCCTCTTTGTACGATTACAAATTTCTCATTTCCACTCATAAGGTCAAACAATCTCTCTTTTCCCTCATTAAGAGCACTGTACCTTTGCCTGAGGCCACTGGCTAGAGATGTTGTGCCTTCCACAGAAGTAACATACCTCTGCATTTCTTAATTCATGATGATGGGCCCCAAAATATTCCCTGTCCTCTGATGGGGCAGGTTTTGCTCTCTCACTTATTCCCAGAAACAGTGGGCCTTTGCCTGGGCCCAGAGCCAGAGGAAGAGACGGAATGTGCAATTTTTTGAGCTTCTATAAAGGCTGATGTGTTTTCTCCTTTCAGTTTTTCTGAAACAGTAGACTTCTACCTTATGTGTGGTACCAGATAATTTTTTGCCCCTCCATCAGCAACTTGTATGTTTTGTTTTGTTTTAATTTACACCTGAGGATGTTTTATTTTTAGAGAGAGAGAGAAAGAGACAGAGAGATCCATGTGAGAGAGAAATATTGATCAGTTGCCTCATGTACTTGCTCTGGCCAGGATCTAACCCACAACCTTTGGTGAATGGGACAATACTCCAACTAACTGAGCCACTGGTCAGATCAGATCAACAATTTATATTTTTTAATTCTTAAGAGAGAAACAAAGTTCATGTAAATGTGTATTTTATGTATTCATTTTTTCTTATTTAAATAATGATGAGTTGAATTAGATGATTATTTTTGATGTAAGCCTCTTTCTACTCTGATACTAAGTTTTTTCTTCAAGTTTCAGGTTGACATTTCAGCATTAAATCAAGTGCAGGTAGTTATCAGTTATGTGAATAAAGTATTTTGATTGAGAATAAAAATGCAGATAAATTTGGGATATTAACCTTCTTAGCACCATGTGGTAGTAAAATCCTGTCTATTCTTAAGAAAAATGACTCTTAAAGCTATTATCCTTTTTCAATAAAATACCATTCAACATGTATCATCTGATACCAGGAGTATTATAATAATTATGTACCTGATCTTCCTCACTCATGTTCCTCCTCCCTCAACTTCACAACATGCCTTTAAAAGTTACATTGCCTGCATGGTATCTTTTGAACAATGGTAAACTCTATATTTCCCTTATAAACATCAATCCTGCCTTTAGATTATTTCTTAGAATTTCCATTCCTTTTAAATCACAGTTGAGCTGAAAGATTTCTAATAAATGTTTCCTATGGCACAATAAGGCCTTATTTCATTACATTTTCTTTTTCTGTTCATGTTCATTTATGAATTATGATATTGAAACACTCATGTATAAATTATTTTCAATCTAAGTTTAAAATATTTTTCAGTCCGAGTATAATAATGGCCTAACTTGAAAATATGTCCTTCTAGAGACAATTAAATGTCTTACATGTCCTTTGTATGTGCCCTAGCTGAGCATGAAGAGACCAGAACCTCTACTTAGTAGCACAATTTTCCTGATATATAAAAAAGGCATAAATATTTATTGAATAATTACTATATGCTAAACACTGTGAAAAAATCATATATATTAAATAAAAGAACAATTTGCTGATTGACCATCACTCCAACACACAAGAGGGCTGCCTCCATGTGGTCAAAGATCCTGCTCCCATGTGGACACAAGATGGCCACCACAAGATGGCCAGCAGGGGAGGACCTTTGGGAAGTTCTAGGCCCTGCAAGGGAGGGCAGTTGTGGGCAATCAGGTCAGCAGGGGAGGGCAGTTGGGGGTGATCAAGCCTGTAGGGGAGGGCAGTTAGGGGTGACCAGGCTGGAAGAGGAGGGAAGTTGGGGGCAAACAGGCTGGCAGGGGAGCAGTTAGACATCAATTAGGCTGGCAGGGTAGTGGTTAGGGAGTGATCAGGCTGGCAGGCAGAAGTGGTTAGGGGCAATCAGGGAGGCAGGCAGGTGAGCAGTTTGGAGCCAACAGTCCTGGATTGTGAGAAGGATGTCCAACTGCCCATTTAGACCCAATCCCAGTAGGATCGGGCCTAAACAGGCAGTTGAACATCCCTCAAGGAGTTCCAGATTGGAGACGGTGCAGGCAGGGCTAAGGGACATCCCCTGCCCCTGTGCATGAGTTTTGTGCACCAGGTCTCTAATATATATATATATATATATATATATATATATATATATATGCACTGAGTGGCCAGATTATTATGATCTCTGAACGCATAACAATCTGGCCACTCAGTGTATATCCTATATAATAAAAAGCTAACATGCAAATTGTCCCCTCAACCAGGAGTTCAACCAGTAGGCAGGCTGGCCAATTGCCCATGTGCCCTCCCCCCTAGCCAGGCTGGCCATACCCCACCCATGCACGAATTCATGCACCGGGCCTCTAATTATATATATACTGAGTGGCCAGATTATTATGTGTTCAGAGATGATAATAATATGGCCACTCAATGTGTGTGTGTATATATATATATGCTAATTAGACCAGATGTCTTCTGGACAACCTTCCAGATGTCCTTTGGGACAAAGCCCTGGTGGCAGGGTCGAGGCAGAGGCAGTTAGGGATATCAGGTTGGCAGGGGAGAGCAGTTAGGATGATCAGGCCAGCAGGCAGGTGAGCAGTTTGGAGACAGCAGTCATGGGTTGTAAGAGGAATGTCCAACTGCCCAAAGCCAGACAACGGACATCCCCTAAGCAGTCCCAGATTGGAGAGGATGCAGGGCAGGCTGAGGGACCACTCCCTCTGTGCATGAATTTTTCATGCACTGGCATCTAGTTTATATATAATATATTATATGTAAACTAGAGGCCCAGGGCATGAAATTTGTGCATGGGACGGGGGGTGGGGGGATGTCACTCAGCCTAGCCTGTACCCTCTCCAATCTGGGACCCCTCAAAGGATCAGGCCTAAATGGGTGGTCAGACACCCCTCTCACAATCCAGGACTGTTGGCTCCCAATTCTTCACCTGCCTGACTTTCTGATTGCCCCTAACCATTTCTATTTGCCAGCCTGATCACCCCCTAACCACTCCCCTTCCAGCCTGATTGATGCCTAGCTGCTCCCCTGCCAACCTGTTTGCCACTAACTGCCCTCCCCTGCAGCCCTGCTCACCCCTAACTACCCTTCCCTGCAGGCTTGGTCACCACTAATTGCTCTTCCCTGCAGGCGTTGTACCCCGCAACTGCTCTCCCCTGCAAACCTGGGACCTGCACATGAGGTCAGGTTCTTTGACCACATGGGGTAGCCATCTTGTGTGTTGGAGTGTTGGTTTATTTCAGTTAATACAATGCCTTCAAGGCTCATTTACATTGTAGATTATGTTAATTTTTTTCTTTCTTTTTGAATAATATTCTATTGCATGTATATACCTTGTTTGTTATGTTTGTTCATTCATGACAAGAGACACTGGATTGCTATAATGATTAATGGTACTATGAACATGAGTGTACAAATATTGTTGGTGCCCCTGTTTTTCTTCTTTTGGATATGCGTTTGCATGTTTAATCAAAGTAAAATATACAATATTTTGAAAGTATCTTAAAATAAAAAGAGCATAACATTAGTAAAATATCTGAAGTAGAATACAGAAAAAAAGGAAGAGGATTGAATAAACGAAATCAATATAAAACAATTTTAAGAGGAGAAGAGAATGAGAATATCAACAGAAAATTAAAAAGTGGTTCCATCAATGCATAATTTTCATATGTAGTCATTTATCTGCCTGAGAACTGTTATATAATTTTATTATTATAACTTCTAAAAAGTATGTGCAATTTGAGAGTGTTGTTATGTTGTCAGATAAATTGAAACATAACTTACATTTGAATATACTGACCTCAAGAACAATTGAGTGCAATTATAAATGACCATATGATAGCAATCTTCCAAAATTGGAAAATATATACATATATACTTGGTTTTGAGATTCAATTATATCATCCAATTAAATTGTCATTTAAAACTACCATGCAGTAAAGATTAAGAGAAAAAAGAATTAAAACAACAATAACATTTACAATGGTATCAACATGTACAGTAATTAGTAAAAAAAATCTCAAAAAGATAAAAAATATCTACACACTAAGAATTACAGAATATTACTGAAAGGAATTAATGATATATTTTTTAAGAAATGGAGTTCACAGGTCATAAGATTCAATATTTCTAATCTATAGCAATGCCAATGAAAATTCGGGCTGTTTTATCTTTTTTAGAAATAGACAAGCTAATTCTAAAATCCATATATGTAGAAAAACAAAGACCTTAAAATGTCAAATCATTTTGAAGGAGATCAAATTTAGAAAACTAACACCACCAGGTTTTGAGACTTATTATAAAGGTACAGAGATTAAGATAGTGTAATAATAGTATAAAGGTAGACAGACTGAAGAAACAGCATTAAGACAGCAGAAATAAACACATGCATATATTTGAACAAAGATTCAAAGACATTTCATATAGTAGGGTAATATTTTGAACAAATGATGCTGGGAATTAATTTCATATATAGATAAATATAGGTGATATTAATAGATTAGATAACGATACAGATAGATAGAGATAGAGAATATAGAAATGGAGCTAGAGCTAGAGATAGAGATAAAGATAGAGTTAGAGATAGAGAGATAGAGATATTCCAGGGCTTACACCTGGAAGACATAAATAAAAAGAGATTACAAAAGGGAAGTAGGAAGCTTTGGGGACAACAGACATATTCCTTATCTCATTCATCAAAATTCTGATGGTACACTTTAAAGGCATGCAATATGTTACACATAAATTATACATAAATAGAGCTATAAAATGTTTTCAAAGTATACATTTTATTGTTATAAGTGAACACTATAGAAAACAATTAAAATGTGATTTATAAAGTTTAAAAATGTAAAATATAGGCAAGAAATATTACTGAAATGTTTCCATCCATGCTGGGCTTACTATTGTGGGGCATTTGTATATATAGTAGCAGTGGAAATATAAGTGTATTTTGTTTTTTTTATAAAGAAGCAAGTTATTCCTATCCAGTGGAAAAGATAACCTTTAAAGATTATTACTTTTGTTTCTGTTGGACACTAACCCCCTTGTAACTAACCCCAAATCTTGTAATCCTATATAATGAAAGCCTAATATGCTAAGTGTCTGGCCAAATATGCTAATGATATGCTAAGGTTGCTCAAGCACTGGCTATGATGTGCACTGACCATTAAGGGGCAGACACTTCAACTGGTAGGTTGACTTGCTGCTGAAGTCTGGCCGATGTACACTAAGTGAGATGGGCTGGGCACATCCTGGAGCTTTTCCATAGTCACTTCCCAGCTGGCAACCTCCTGTGTCCCTCCCAGGCGCCTGTCATGCACTGGTGGGATCCCTTAGTCTGGTCTGTGCCCTCTCGCAATCCGGGACCTCTTGGGGGATGTTAGAGAGCTGGTTTCAGCCCAATCCCGCAGATCAGCCAAGGGACACCACCAAGCCTCTAATCCTATATAATAAAAGGGTAATATGCAAATTGACCCTAATGGCAGACCGACCGGGAATGACCAGTTGCTATAAAGTGCACTGACCAACAGGGGGCAGCTCCTGCGTTGAGCTCAATGCAGGAGCTGTCCCCTGTTGGTCAGTGCACATCCACAGGGGGAGCGCTGCTCATCCAGAAGCTGACTCATGGCTGGCCAGTGCAGTGGTGGTGGTGGGAGCCTCTCCTGCCTCTGCAGCAATGCTAAGACTGTCCAATTGATGGCTTAGGCCCACTCCCCACTAAGTTTTGAAACTAAGCCATCAGTTGGACATTCCCCGAGGGGTCTCAGATTGTGAGAGAGTGCAGGCCAGTTTGAGGGACCCCCCATCCTCTAGAATGCACAAATTTTCATTCAGTGGGAGGGCCTCTAGTATAGGCTATAAACAACTAGCTTATAAAATATTCCTTGGACTAATTTCAGCATGTTGAAACCCTCATTATTTAGTGAGTTGAATAATATTTTTGATACATGTATATTTATATCTTCTTTAGAGTCATAATTTTCCCCTTTAGGAAGTTATATATAACAAAATAACAGCTGAAATTTGATCTTTACAATGTGTCAACTGTATACTTTAAACTTTAAATTTCACTAGGCATGGCAAATGTACAATAAATTACATTAATAATAAAGAAAACATGACTTTTGAAAGGTGTTAAAAACTGAGATAAAGCTAGAGTTCCAGGCTAGGATGTTTTGGGTAAAATATCTAATTTTAAGGGAGCTTTCTTTTAATATTATTTGAATTGAATTTGTAGCATAAAAATAGCATGGAAAACTTTGAAACAAGTACATCATTAAAAAGTATTGTAATAGAAATGTCTATATGTATAAATCTATTATTTTGTCTGAATTTGGATCAGTTAGAGGACAATAATACTTTTGTATTATTTTTATATACTTACACTGCCAAATTGCAATGCAATAACTTTCCCTACTAGTATATACACTTTTGAAAAACCAATTTCAAATATCTAACTTCCAGGTTTGCTGTTATGACTTGAACTACAATAACTTGCCAAAAGCCCAAACTAGTTGTTTAATTCAATTTAATGCTGCCTTTTAGTAGTTAAAACATAAAACTATGCTTTACCAGAAACCTTTAACCTTATGTATTTACTACTAAAAGGCAAGCTTAAACTACTCCTGCATATCACATGATAAGGGAAAAGCTTTCTTGTTTATGCTGGAAGTTAAAATATTTACTCAAACAGTTTATTCATTCAAGCAATGGGAGTTGAGAGTTTAAGGTATTAATACTGCATATCTCAAATCTATAACAGCTACAAAATAGTCTTCCATTTACTTAATCTTAATAATTAATGTTTTCTTAATCTTCACCCAATGATATATTTTTATTGATTTTAGAGAGAGAGAGAGTAATGAGGAGAGAAACATTGATGTGAGAGAAACATCATTCAGTTGTCATTTTATGCTTCGACTAGTATTGAACCAGCAATCTAGGTATGTGCCATGATCAGGAATTGAACATGCAACCTTTCGGTGCACAGGATGGCTCTCCAATGAACCAAGCCTCCCAGCCAGGGCTAGATTAAAACTTTTATAGTTTAAACCAGCAGTCGGACATCCCTCTCACAATCTGGATGGGCTAGCTCCCCACTACTTGCCTGCCTCCCTGCCTGATTGCCCCTATCTGCTTCTGCCTGCCAGCCTGATCACCCCCTAACTACTCACCTGCTAGCCTGATCAATGCCTAATTGCTCCCCTGCCAGCCTGATTGCTCTCAACTGCCCTACCTGCTGGCCATCATGTGGCGGCCATCTTGTGATGATATGGGCACAACTAACCTGTGACCACATGGGGGTGGCATCTTGTGACTACATGGGGGTGGCCATCTTGTGTAAGGGCAATGATGGTCAATTTGCATAGTATCTCTTTATTATATAGGACTAGAGGCCTGGTGCACAAATTCGTGATAGGACTAGAGGCCTGGCCAGCAATCAGGGTTGATTCGGGCCATCTTTCCCAGTCCCGATCAGGCCTGATCAGGGCCTGCCAGTCAAAGGAGAGGGACTATGGGAAGTTGGCTGGCCATGGGAGGCTGGCTGTGGGAGCTCACTGACCACCAGGGGGCAGCTCCTGTGTTGAAGATCTGCCCCCTGGTGGTCAGTGCACATCATAACAACTGGTCAACTAGTCAACTGGTCATTTGTTCATTCGGTTGCTTAGGCTTTTATATATAGAGGTTATTATATAGGATAATACTTGTACCTATCTGATAAATCATGACACTAAATAAAATTGACTCCTCTTTCAAATAGTATAGCTAATGATTACATAACTGGAGAAAAATTCCAAAATAAATAACTACAAAAAATGTGGATACAAATTATATATATACACTAGAGGCCCAGTGCACAAAATTCATGCACGGGGGACCCCCTGGTGAGATTGGGCATAATTCAAAGCACCACCTATGATCAACTTAATTTTTAAAATTAAAAACTATATATGTAAACTCTGTTCAGTGAATTATTATAGATGCTATAGTCTAGGGTACCTTAATAAATGGGGTTTTCATTTGTAATAGTTAAATGAATTCAAATACTAAAATGTAGATCTATCATTTGTAAAAATAAAAAAGGAGCTTCCATATCTAAAATTTTTATTACCTGCCTTTAAAAAATTATATAATTATAATGAGAACTGCCAAACATATTGCCGCAAAAATGACTTTAAGACACATACACACCAATAAGCTAGGAGAATAGGTTGAATACCAGGGTACATTTGACCAGCTGTCTTTGACTAGCACAGGTGGCTTGACATCCCAAGTGGTTGTTTACAGCACTTGTGTTTTCTTTCCATAATGACACCCTCTCCAATTCACTGCCCAAATATTTCTCAAGATATCCTCTTCCCTCTTTCTCTTTTTAATATTCCCTGCATTTAAGGTTACTATATTACTCACCTGGATTATTGCAATAAATGCCAACATTTTCTTTGCTTCTAATATTTTATTATTTGAAAAACTGTTGGCATTAACTTACCAAACTATGATGTGGTTCTATTGCACACATATTTCAACAATCTTCACTTCCCCCAAGATAGGAAGTCCAGCTTCTGGGTCAGGTAAATTGGATGTATCAAATGTTATTTCTGCCTCCTATTCTAGACTACACTTTACTTATTTATTCTATACTTCCTTTAAAGTTTACCTGAACTACATAGAATATTTTATCCTTCCAAGTATAATTTTTTTGGCAAGCATAAAAACTAGTGACCTGAGGTGATTGTCATCTTTCTCCATTGCACTGAGAATTGTCAAAATTAATAAGCTATATTATTTACTTATATCCCCAAAATATCTAATGGATCATCTACAGTAAGTATTCAGTGAAGGTTTTTCCAATTAAATAAAGTATGAATGTATATATATTAAAAATGGTTGAGTGTATATACATAAGATGCAGTCTAAATTTTTACATAATTTTTAAATAAAAAGCACATACAGCAAAGTTTAAGCTGAATAAATTTACCAGAGTTTATTACTTATCTTTTAAAAATTATTTTTACATTATGATAAAATATACAGAATATAAAATGTATAACAATTTTTAGTGGACAGTCTAGGGCTTTAAGTATATTCATATTATTGTGCAACCATCCCTTCTATCCCTCTTTAGAAATTTTCCCATCTTCCCAACTGGAACTCCATACCACTAAGCAGTCATTCCCATCCCTCCTCCTCTATTCAGCCCTTGACAAACCACCATTCTACTTTCTGTCTCTGTGGATTTGACTACTGTAAGTACCTCATACAAGTGGAATCATACAGTATTTGTCCTTTTATGACTAGGTTATTTGACTTAGCATATTGTCTTTCAAATCCATCCATGATGTAGCCTGTCTCTCAAAATTTTCTTCCATTTCACAGCTGAGTGATTATTTTGTTAACAACACATGAATTATTCTGTATTTCATGCTGTATTCATTGATTCCCTACCAACATTGATTCTCTCTCTTCTCTTTGCTTTCAACTGCGAATTAATAAAACTGTGTTTTCTAATAGAGGATAATAATAAAATACAAAGAAAAAATTAAGAGGTGATTTTTATAGTGTTTGTTATTTTACACAAGTTATCTGAACTGGAAATGTCCTTTCTTTCTATGTATAAAATAATAAAGATGCTTAACTAAGATTAAAGAATCCACAATGTTTCCCTTTAGAAAATTCTTGATCTCAGCAAATGTTTTCAAAGATTATATAAATATATGCATTTAAATATAACTTCTAAAATACTTAGTATTTTGTTTTAGAAAAGGTTTTATATTTATAGAAAATTTGCATGGATGGTTCAGAAAGTTCCCATAACCCGATCAGTTTGAGAATGCACTCAAGAAAGGGGTGTTGGCTCTTTAGAGGAGGGCTGATGGTAAGAATAACAGAATTCGGCTTATTAATAGGAATTGGGATGACAGATCCCCAAAGGCCAAACGGCAGCACTTACCTGCCAGAAGTTATGGCGCCACATTTATCACAGCAAATGGCCAGGTTGGAGGGGCTGTTAGGGAGCTTCACTTGTAGATAGGCCTGAGATGGTTAGTAGAACATGGCCCTTTGTCTCAGGGGCAAACAAACAAACAAGTAACATGTACAAGTAGAAAAAAGCACAAAGGTAGGAGCAAGAGGTTTAGAGCTATTGCCCTATAATAAGTGGCAATCTTCTTTTTAGTTCCTTAGTTTGAGCCAATATTCAGATCTGCTAATCACTGAATGAAAAGTTGGCCAGCTCCCAAGAGCAACGGCCATACAACACTGCAGCAATGTTATATTCTAGGGATCTTTCCAGCTCTGCCTCAAAGAAATCCGTAGCCGTTCATTCAATTGAATGTTTCGTGGGAACAAGGAGAAACCATGACATTTAAGACTTTTGCAATGGGTCTGAAACATCAACCCCACTCCTTCTTAGAGCAGGGACCTAGAGGGGCCAAGTAATAAATGGAATTCAGTTTAAGTTCACTGGTTCAATGGCTCACCCAGGTTTAATTTTTCCAGGCCCCAGATGTATAATCCTCACATTGGATCCTTGGTGTGTGGGATGAGCGCTTTCAGAGCAAGGAAGTCCAAGTGGAACTATCTGAATCTGTTCCTCCCCACCCCCTACCCTCTACCAAAAAAAAAAAAAAAAAAGAAAAAGAAAAAGTTATGTTGATTCCCAGTGTGTCAGGACATGGAAATGGTGGCTTAAGAACCACCTTTAAACATCTAAATGGGGTAAAAATAGTTGTCCTTACCATGTTGAATTGATATTGAATTACCCAGTCTGGCTTCTATAGGACAAAGAAGAGTCCAGGAGAATGACTGCTACTCAACCCAGAGGCAATCCAAATCACAGTTACCCTGCAGGACATGGTATTGTTGCTCAAAAAGATTAACAAAGGCCTCAGGTATGTCATCTGTGGCCATGGATATGAAAATTGTATTGTTTACATTCGAATAGGAAAGAAGCTCAGAAACACTTTCCATTGTGTTTAATGAACAAATGTACTCATTCCTGATTCTGAACCAGGGTGATGCAAAATCTCTTTCTCTCTGTCATAATACAAACTCAAAAGATATAGGCCTCTTACTTCGCCTCAGAAATATCAGCACATTAAATGTATCTAATACATCAATAACATCATGCGTCCTGACTGGAATAAGTAAGTGGTGGTTTGGTGTGCTGGATGCCATAGTAAAACACCTGCTGCTGGATGTTAAACCCTGCAAAGCTTTAGGGAGTCAGCAGTTGGGGATGTAAGAGGGCAATCACTCCGATGTAAAATACAATTTCTGCATTTCTAAGATTTTAAATGTTGGTTAGAACTTGCAGAATGTTATTCTTTTTTTCATAAAAGACAGAATAAAAATATCCATGCTCTTGCCCTTACAACAAATGCAGAATAGAGCTTAATCGGATCTAAAAAATGTGTATGCAATCCACTAATTCATTTTCTTGCTCATTGAACTTTCCTGATTTGGATATCCTGATATATACATACATTCACAGAGCGTCCCAGAAATGTATACACATTATGAATAATCATTAATTTTAGTGGGTTAAATCTGAAAAGAAAGACACATCAATTGAGCTATCAAAAAATGTATGTATATACATTTTTAGGACACCCTATGTATATAACCATTAAATTATATCTTTAATTTGATTAGAAAAATTATTTTTCTGATTTTAAGTTAAGTTATAATGAAAAAAAAAATTGACTAAGATGTTTGTTGGTCTGGTTGTCATTGAAATTATCTTTTCAATTTTCTGGCATTTCATTATGTTTGGATCAGCAAGGATATGTATATGTAATTATTTTTGCTTTTCAAACCAATGCAACTGATTTCCAAATTTAAATATTTTCCAAACATTACAGAATATAAATCAGAGTAGATGTGCTCTTGAAAACATAGAAATAAGTTTTTCTCTGGGGATTCAGATGTTTCTGGGGAATCCTAAGCTTCTAAGACACTGATCAAGTTCAGTGACCTCATTTTTGTTGTTCTTGATACTAAATTAAGAAACTTTCTTTATAAGAACATCATAATAGACTAGAGGCCCAGTGCACAAAATTCATGCATGGAGGGTTGGGGGGCAGTGTCCCTCAGCCCAGACTGCATCCTCTCCAATCTGGGACCCTTGAGGAATGTCTGACTGCCCACAGGATCGGGCCTCAATGGGCAATTAGACATCCTTGTCATAATCCAGGACTGCTAGCTCCAAACTGCTCGCCTGCCTGCCTCCCTGATTGCCCCTAACCGCTTCTGCCTGCCAGCCTGATCACCCCCTAATCACTACCCTGCCAGCCTAATTGATGTCTAACTGCTCCCCTGCCAGCCTGTTTGCCCCCAATTTCCCTCCTCTGCCAGCCTGGTCGACCCTAACTGTCTTCTCTGCAGGCTTGATAGTCCCCAACTGCCCTTCCTTGTAGGCCTGCTCCCTCCCAAATACCCTCTCCTGCTGACCTAATGGCCCACAACTGCCCTCCCTTGAAGGCCTGGAACTTCCCACTGTCCTCCCCTGCTGGCCATCTTGTGGTGGCCATCTTGTGTCCACATGGGGACAGGATCTTTGACCACATGGGGGCAGTGCTCTTGTGTGTTGAAGTGATGGTCAATCTGCATATTACTTACCAGGATAGAGGCCTAGTGCATGGGTGGGGGCCAGCTGGTTTGCCCTGAAGGGTGTCTTGAAGCAGGGTGGAGGTTCCCTTGGGGTGTGGGGAGGCCTGGGTGAGGGGCCTGTGGTGGTTTGCAGGCTGGCCATGGCCCCCAGTGACCCAAGTGGAGGTCCTGGTATCTGCGATTAATTTATGTTCTACAATTGAAACTTTGTAGCCTGGAGTGGAGCCAAGCCTTCTGCTCACTCCAAGGCGACAGCCATTTCTGTTTGAAACTTTGTAGCCTAGAGTGGAGGCCTATGCTAGGGCTGCAGAAGTTTGGCTTCCTTCATTGCCCCTGCAACGCTAGCCTCTTTTCTCTCCAGCTCAGTGGCTGCCGCCATTTCTGTTGGGATTATGTATCTTCTATAATTGAAACTTTGTAGCATTGAGTAGAGGCCTAGGCTGGCAATGGCCAGCAAAGAGCATGGCTCCCTCATTGCTGGGAAAGCCCAAGCCTTACTCCTGCTCTTTGTGGCCACAGCCATCTTGGTTGGGGTTTATTTGCATAATTTGCTCCTGATTGGCTGGTGGGAGTGGCTGAGGGTGTGGCTTGATTGGAGGTATGGTCAATTTGCATATTATTCTTTTATTAGATAGGATAGTAGCAGTTGAGTCTATTTTTCTTACTTTTTAATTCTAGTATTTACTTTTTATCAGACCTCACAGACACTAATGACTTCAATGTAATAAAGGTTTGAGGAGAAAAGTTAGTATTTTTAATATGCACTTTAAGACAATCAATTCAGAAATGTTTTTATGGCTATAAACATCATTCCATGTCTATGATTGTAATCCCAATAAATATTTTCTGATACAGCAACCAACCTCATAAAAATTATTTTCATTTAGCACTAAACTAACTCTTTATTTTTCTGTCATCAATTGAAATATAAACATTAACAACATAAAACTATTACTGTGAATTTACCAACATGGAAATTGAGACTTAAGTAGAATACAAATATTTGTTGAATCAATTACTTAATCTTTTAGTTTCTTCTATTTTTAATAGCTTGTGAAAATTAAAGGGATGTGGATAAGGAAATAAATAATTATCTTTTAGTATTGTTTAATTCAATATTTGAATGTTTTACAATAAATAATTTTTAAATATATAGTTTTATTGATGGTTAGGTAGAGAGGAAGGCAGAGAGAAATGTCAATGTCTCCTACACATGCCGGCCTAGAATCCGGCCTGCAACCTGGCACATGCCCTGACCAGGAGTGGAACTGGCAACCTTTCAGTGCAAGGCCTGACAACTAACCAACTGAGCCATACTGGCCAGGGCAGCATAAGTAAGTTTTATTTCATAGAATCTCAATTTCTTATGTAAGTTAATCTGTCCCTCTATCTCATACATTTCATGAACCAATCTCCACTTCCAGACATGTGTGCAAAATGCATTTTCTGAGCAAATCCTAACTGAGCAATGACCAGGCAAAGCTATTTTATGTTCATTATGGTATATGAAAGTGTATTTAATCCTAAATCTGTTTTATCCTAAATCTTATGGACAAATGAAATGACAATGGTGTTATTAGTTGTACATTAAGATGTAGATATGACCATTTTGTATTAATGTATGTGTCAATATTAGTTAATATACATGAATAAATGTGGATTAAAATAAAGAGCTAGATAATATTCAACATAAACAAGAGAGATAACTAAAAAAATCATTTTGAATAATTTTAGATTAGCCATTATTGATGACCACAGAAAGGCATGGCAAATAGTGTTCCAATCACTCCAGGTGTCAGAGAATCCTCTTCCATGAGAGAATTACTTTGCATTTTTCCTCACAGGTTTCTTTTTCTATGATCAGAGAATGTGTGAATTATCTTTGCAATTATTTCAGTACCTCTGAAATTAAAGTGCTTTAGTTAGTAGTTCTTGACAATAAATCAATTCTATTTTAACTCATAGATAAGCTTTTGATGCATTTTAGAAACGCTTTTGCTGAGAATTCAAATGCATGTAAATTATCACATGAATAAAGAATAGTTTTGTACAGAATTATGACATAATCTGTTTCTTCCATTTGGAACAGTGGAGCCCCATGGTCCTTAAAATAAATATTATTTTGAACTACCAGCACTTTTTTTTCAAAATAATTAGCACTCTAACAACAAATTTTAATATCCATAGCAAAGCCAGCCTTCTCCTAGTTTATCTTCATCATCAACAACAAAAATCAACTATGGAAATATTGCATATGTAAAGCATAGACAGCCATCCCTGTGAAACCACCTGATCCAGCTTGCCCTGTGGTTATCTGCCCTGCCCTTTCATCTGTAACTTAGGTATCAGGGAGGGGTCTGTTTGTGTCACCTTGGTGAATCCAACTACTACGGACACAGACATTATCCACTTCACAGCTGGTAGATATGTAACTCTTTCTATGTATTTTTGACATATTCGGACACAGACATTATCCACTTCACAGCTGGTAGATATTTAACTCTTTCTATGTATTTTTGACATATTGGGTGTTCATTTTTCTGTGAGAATGATGGCTGGGTCCTTGTATTCTAAGATTTTCTTTTCAAAATTTACCATGCTGTGCACAGTCAGCCACTTTGGAGAAACCCATTGTTCGAGTTTTGGTCTAGTTACTTATAATTTGGGAGATTAAGTAGAGGCACTGACAGCATGACAGTTCAGCCTTTTTGGGATTTCACTTTACTCTGCTCTTTATGCCTTCTTTTTTATTAACCTTCTTCCACTTTTTAGGTGCTCAAAATCTTTTCCCTCTTTGTTGTGAGAAATCTTCCCATTCTCCTGAAGTCTTTCTATCAACTCATCAGGTCAATTACAGGGAAAGGTAACTTCTTCCAAATTTGCCTGTCTGGACAACATGAGGTGTTTAGCAAAACAGAGCTCTTTGTGGGCAATATCTGCTCCCCATTCCCCGTACAGTATGAGATAGAAAAGCAAAAAAGGTAAATAGTGACAAAATGTTTCCCATCACACAGGAATAGACTGTAATCTTGAGATGCTTCTCTGTTACTTACATATTGTTTGAAAATTCCAGTTCTACTCCAGATGCCTAAAAATTCTATATCTTTAAAGTCTAATTTTGCCTTCTTTTATATTGTGCCATATTTCATTTAGGCCTTTCTCCTCTGTGACTGCTGCCATGTCCTCACATCTCACAATTATATTTGTAAACTACAAAATTTTTGTTTCCTAAATTCCCTTCCCCTGATAACCTGACCTTCTGAGAACTTTAACCAACCTTTCTTCTGAATATTAAATTCCCATTTTTTGAAGAGCCCATTGCCTCTTTATAGAAATACTAGAAGCCCGGTGCACAGGTGGGGTCTGGCCATCCTGCCCTGATGGCCTGGGCCAGCAGGGTGTAGGGGCCTTAGGTGATTATGGGGAGGGAGGCTGATCATGGCCCTGATTGAGCCAGTTGGCCAATGCAGTGTGCATCATAGCAACCAGTCATTCTGGTCATTCCAGTCATTCTGTCTTTCTGGTCACTTGGCTTTTATATTTTATATATATATAGATGGACTATTACTTTGAATGATGTAATAAATATTTATTTAGGTATTTGGTTATCTTATATTTGAACTCTTTTAAAATCAAATTTGTTAATCTGCACTCAATAGTTATAAAACTGACTTTGTATTGTAGTTATTAATATTCTTATGTTTGAAACTTCAGAGTACCAATCAACACCCATTCTCCTCCCTAAAGTATGATATCCCAAATATTCTTAAAATCCTTTGGGTCTAAATCACAAATTATCAGTTATCTATAATATGTTCTTCATTCCAGAGTAATATTTATGTTTTCCTTTACAATATTGTCAACAGGTAAATGTTGCAGGTCACACATGACTTATCTCTAGGATTTTCTCCTTGGGTATAGAAAGTTGTTCACCTTCTTAGCGGAAGTAAGAAATGTTTTATTATTTCATTGAGCATTCATTTTTTGTGAGGGATATAGTAGATACTTAGAATATATTGCCTTATTTAAATTTCCAGAAATATTAAATATGTTGCAATATTTATTTACAGATGCCAATTTTTATATATAAAGAATGTTTATTTATTTGTTACAGCTGACATAAAGAAGCACTGACTGGGTGGCTTTAAGAAGGAAGGTGTTGTTTTTTTTTATTTTCTAACTGTTCTAGAGGATAGAAGTCTGGGACCCATGCGTCAACAAGGTTGGTGTCTTCGAAGTACTCTCTCTTTGGCTTTAAGTGGTGATCTTTTAGTCTTCACATGGTCTCCCTCCCTGTTCATGTATGTGTCCTAATCTCCTATTCATTTAAGTCATATTGGATCAGTGATCATCATAAGGACTACATTTTACTTTTTTAAAGATCTTATCTATAAATACAGTCCCATTCTGAGGTGGCAGGGGTTAAGATTTCCACATAAGAATTTGTTTTTGGAGGGGAAGGCACAATTCACCTCATAACAGGAGGGTATATATTTTCAATAAAATGTCAAAGACAGAAAATGATGGAGTCACACAGTCATAGTTCTTTGCAATAGTACCCATTTATTAGGGTGACATTGATTAATATGCTTATATAGGTTTCTAGTTTAATGTCATCCCATTTGTTTATCTTTTCTTTGTCTCTCTTGCCCTATGTGATGTATCTGTGAAAATGCTCAAAAGCTTCTGCACAGCAAAAGAAACAAGCAGCACAATGAAAAGGGATTCAACTGTGTAGGAGAAAATATTTGCTAATGATACAACTGATAAGGGGTTAGTTCCCTAAATATGTAAAGTGCTCATGCAACTCAACAAAAGGAAGACAAACAATCAAATTAAAAATGGGCAAAGGACATAAATAGACACTTCTCCAAAGTGGACATACAAAAGGCTAAGAGACAAATGAAAAATAAAAATCCTCAATGTCACTAATCATCTAATAGATGCAAATTAAAATGACAATGAAGTACAACCTCACACCTGCCAGAATGGCTTCCCTCAATAAATCAACAAACAACAAGTGCTGGTGAGGATGTGAAGAAAAGGGAACCCTAGTACACTCTTGTGGGAATGTAGACTGGTGCAGCCACTGTGAAAAACTGTGGGGTATCCTCAAAAATTAAAAATGGAACTGCCATATGACCCAGTGATCCCACTTCTAGGAAGATATCCTAAGAAATCAGAAACACCAATCAGAAAGGATTTATGCACCCTTATGTTCACAGCAACACAATTTAAAATAGCTAAGGTCTGGAAATAGCCCAAGTGCCATCAGCAAATGAGTGGCTAAAGAAGCTGTGGTGCATTCTCACAATGGAATACTACACAGCAGTAGAAAAGAAGGATCTCTTACCCCATGAGACAGCATGGAGGGACCTGGAGATGATTGTGCTAAAGCCTGTCAGAGAATGCCAAATATCACATGATCTCACACATAAGTGGAATTTAATGAACACAATAAACTAATGAATAAAATGGAAAGAGAGGCATGGAAACATGGAACAGAGGGAGAAATCTCAGAGCAAAGGGTTGGGGGAGATGTGTGGGTGAAGAGATTAAACAAATAATTTATATGCATAAAACAATAGGGTGGTGAAGTCCTGGGGCAGGGTGGGAACTTGTTCATGTGGGTAAGGTACAGAAAAAAAGAGGGAACATCTGAAATACTCTCAACAATAAAATATCTTAAAAATATGATATAGGTTTCAACTATATATTTCCATCTTATATGATCTATATATTACATTGTGTGCCCACTACCCAAAGTCAAATGACCTTCTATCACCATATATTTTTCATCTATTACCCTTTACTACCCGCCTCTTCCCTCTGTTAACTACATACTGTGGTCTGTATCTATGAATTTTTGTTTGTTTATTTTTCTTGTGTTTTTTATCTAAAAATGCCTCTTGGTAGTTATTAAAGTATAATTTAGGGGTATTTAAATAAGGGGAAGATTAAACTATCTATTATTTCCCAGCATATATAGACTGAAAATATTTCTACCAATTAATTAGTAGCAGGTTCTGCCTTACCATAGGCAATTTATCATGTTCAACCCCCCCCAAAAAAGGCTACAATAAATGCATAGTCTTTTTCTCTGTATACATCTTCCAAAATGAAACAATTCTTCAGATGGCTAGCTCTATTAGACCGTCGGAACTATTGAATTCTGCCTCTCGTATAGTGCTTCAGGTGATTATGCAGAGCTCCATCAGCTTGCCATTTAAGTAAAGCAATTTTTATGTTTACTCTAACCTGCCTGCTCATTTTTTTTTTACTAAATGTCAAAACTTTATTTTTAGATTGTAAACTATAGCATGTTTTATATACATTATAACCTCTGACATCCAATATTTAAAATAATTTCTTGTAATTTGTATGTTTTCGGCCAGGTTTTCAGATTTAACATTATTTGGGAACACTAAGATCTGAGATTTTTACCATATTAGAAAGCATACTTAACATAATAGCTTGGCACGGTTTCATGGATATTGGCTAAAGACATGAGACTCCTGAGTCAGAAACAAAGATTTTATCCCTTAAAATTTATATTTTTCCACTTGGTTGTCATTGCATAGTGAACAACATGACCTTCATGTTCATGGTAATTCTTTGTGTCTTCTTAGTCCCGTAGGGGAGACTTGGACAGGCTTATGTGGGAATTGTGCATACAGTGGATTTGTGTCACAGCAAAAAATATATATAAAGTTAATGGACCTTTGATAATGGGCTTCAAGCAAACACGCCTCATCTTTGCCCTGGAGAGATATGAACAGAAAGGAAATTTGCCCTTTCCTCTGAAAACTGAAACTGCGTATCATCCAGGTTTTCACTATTCAATAATTTTTTAATAATTTATTTTATTGATTTTTTTAAAGAGAGGAAGGGGGAGGAATAGAGAGTTAGAAACATCAATGAGAGAGAAACTTTGATCAGCTGCCTTCTGCCCATCCCCTCCTGGGAATGTGCCCGAAATCAAGGTACATGCCCTTGACCGGAATCAAACCTGGGACCCTTCAGTCCACAGGCTCACTCTCTATCCACTGAACAAAACTGGTTAGGGCCATTCAATCATTTTTTAAATCATAATATGAAAGGAAAAATTGCCAGTGTTTCTGTTTGCATGTCATGCATAAATTCAAGAGAGCCATAGGGAACTGTGTACCAATATGAAGAAGTATATTGTACCTTCTTCTGAAAAGTCATACATCATCACCACATGGATGTGGCTCAGTGGTTAAACATTGACCTATGAACCAGTAGGACACTATTGGATTCCGGATCAGGGCACATGTCCTGGTTGCAGGCTAGATTCCCCGTGAGAGGCATGCAGGAGGCAGCTGATGATCAATGATATCCTCTTGTCATTGATGTTTCTATCTTTCTCTCTCTCCCTTCCTTTTTGAAATCAATTTTATACACACACACACACACACACACACACACACACACACACACACACACTAGTGGCCTGGTGCATGAACTTTGTGCACTGGAGGTGGGGTGGGTGGAGGGACTTTTGTCTCTTAGCCTGGTCTGCATCCTCTCTAATCTGGGACCCCTGTGGGATCAGGCCTAAACAGGCAGTCGGACAACCCCCTCGCAATCCGGGATTACTGGCTCCTAACTGTTCACCTGTCTGCCTGCTTGATCTCCCCTAACCACTCTGCCTGCTGGCCTGCTTGCCCTCAACTGCACAGCCCTACCAACCTGATCACCCACAACTTCTCTCCCCTCCTGGCCTGATCACCCATAACTGCCTCTGCTTTGGCCCCACCACCATGGCTTTGTCCGGAAGGACATCTGGAATGTCTCATGGTCTAATTATCATTACCATCTTATGAATATAGATAGGATATGACATACTGCCATAACTATAACATATCTACCAATATTACCTATGAGAATACGTACTTCATGAGATAGGGGGCATCTAATACATTACATTGTATATGTTGTAAGTAGTAGGAAATACAGTATTTGTAGCAATAATATACACCCTGGGACTTCCCTTCCTGATCTGGGAATGATTTCCAGATCTTTGAACATTTCCTGGCCCCTAATGTATTTTTTTATTTTATTTTTTTTGCCATTCAGTGTAACTTTATTTACTATTTATTGCACATAATTTGAGGTCTTTAATTTCTAACCACCAAAGATTCAAAGGACTATTTTTTCCAGGAATTTTAACATTAGCATTAGTTAATTTGTGTACTCACGTGTTTTCATTGTAAACATCTGAATTACTCACATTGTCACAGATCCTGAACTCATAAGCGTGGACCATACACAGGCTGGCAGCAAGCCAGAAAACCACTCTGCAAGCAAACTGACACTCTGTATAAGGAGAAAAGTCATAGCCTAACATTTAATGTCTGACTTTAATGCATATATTATCCAGGACTCAACTGCTTGGTTGGTGATGGGGTTGATTATTGGAAGGATTATTCCTGAAATAATTAAGGAAAGGGGGGCTCAATCTTTCTTCTTGGTTGCTTGCTCCTCCTCCCCAGCACCTTCATCTCTTTGGACAGCTTCTGGGGCAGCTTCTCCTTCACCTTCTGCTCAGTTTCTTGGGCCCCACAGAATGGCGGAACGGGTGCAAGGGGCAGGGCCACCCAGGACACATCCCCATCCCTCTGTGGGCACCACAGAGCAGCAGAAGGTACCCAGCCCCGCCCCTCACGCCCCTTATGTCTTCGTCCCTCACCGGGCCCCATGGAGCAGCAGAAAGGGTGTGAGGGGTAGGGTCACATGTGCTTTGGCCCCACCCACTGCTCCTGATTGGCTGGTTGCATAGCAAAGTTACTGTCAAATTAGCATATTACTCTTTTATTAGATAGGATATACATATATTTTTAAAGAAAAGTCATGCATTAGCTAGTATTTGTTCATTCTGAGTCCATTCAACAAAGTGAATAGCTTATTTTTCATTTAATGCTTCTTTTTAGGCCAGTTCTGAATCATTTAAAATATGAGTTATTTCTGAAGTATTCAACCAAAAATAATCAGTACATTACAGCTATAGTAATGACTATAAAAAGTATATTTAATTCATGCCCACCCATGTATTTAAAAAAATGCATGCAGGAGTTTCTCCATATTTCAAATTTTATTTGGGTAGTTAATGTATCATTTTGTTCAACTTTTTATTTGAAAGATAATATTTAGATAAGGTCATATATAAATCATTTTTGTTTAGTATTTTTGCCTTTAGTTAGCATATGATATCAAATCTCTACTTATTGGGAAAGTGTGTTCCTTATCATTATCTATTTAGCAACAAGCCATAATTTGAAACTAATTAGATATTTGTGAAAGAAAGCTACTATTTACCCTGCTTCTGTGTATACATACTCTACTTTCATGTTGATTTTGTAATAGGGTGTCTGCATGTCATGCAATTTGATGCTTTCAGCAAAATTGTTGTACTTAAAGCTTGTGATGTCAGCAATGTAATTGCTGTAATTTGTTGACCAAAGGAACCAATCAACTGGACAATGATAAATGATGCAATATCTCATTATTGGATAAAATTGCTTGAGGCTGGAAAAGTTGTGTTTTGTTTTTTTCCTTGTTTGTTTTGTGGGACTATAAAATTATTTTGTATTGATAGGAAATTAGTGAGTATTCACTTCTTCTCTGTATTTATATTTTTTATTTATTTCAAGTTCTAAACGTATTTTATAGTTAGTTATAATTAGTCTTTCATTTTTTTCTGTGCTTCCAAATTCAACCAGGAATCAACATTATATGATGACTAAGCCAAATGTCAATATGTTTAATGGAAAAGTAAGTGTTTTCACTGTGAAAGTAGTTCATTCTAGATGCTAACATGTTATCTGAAAGGAACTCTTTTAACACTTCAAATATCTATTTCCAGTACCTGTTATATTATTTAAAAATATACAAATTGTGAAAAATGTTATAAAAATAACATTGTCCTCCTCAATATAATACACATTAATATGCTCTGGCTTTCATAAATTTAAATTATACACAGAGAAAAATAAATATTTTAACTCTCTAATATTTTTGAATGTTTGAATTTCAATTTTTAGATTAGTGAGACTCAATCTGCTATAATTTTTATCTAATTTGCTGTGTTATCCAGAAGCAGAAATGTTACAGTCTTTATGTGTTTTATCACATAGATTTTTATCGCTTTAATATGATAATGGGTCATTCTCCCCTCAACCACTGCCAAAGCATGACATTTTTACAATCCCCATTATCTCTGCAGTACACTTAAATTTGATTTATTGGTGCTGTTTTATGACATGTTTGTCCTTAGGAGGCACTGAGCAATGAGATAAAGAATATTTATGTGATTGGCTTTCAGAATAAGTGAATATCTTGTTTGTCATAGTCTGCAGATGCAAAGTTGACAGTAACAACAAAATCAAATTGTAAAGCAAGAGAAACCTAGCATTTGGCTTACTGAGAAATATAGTTTAAAAAAAAGAAGCTAACACAGAAAAGACTAAAAAAAGATAAGTGAGTTATAAGTAGCATTTTTAAGAAAAAAAGGAAAATATGGAATTATATAGATAGATATCTGATACTTTTGATACTATGCATATGAGATAAAAAGTAAACATATCTGATTTGAAAATATGTAGGATTTAGAATGATTCTTAGTGCCAATTTCCAAATGAAAGATAAGGGGAGCTCATATCAAACAAATAAGCTATTTGTCTTTTTGCCTGGCCAGTGTGGCTCAGTGGTTGAGTGTTGACCTATGAACCAGGAGATCATGGTTCAATGCCTGGTCAGGGCATGCCCAGGTTACGGGCTCAGTCCCCAACGTGATGTGTGTAGGAGATAACTGACCAGTGATTCTCTCTCATTGATGTTTCTATCTCTCCCTAACTCTCTGAAATCAATAAAAATATTTCTAAAATAAATAAAATAAGCCATATTTTAAAATAGTCTTTGAACTCTAGCACTTGTCCTCTTTTATGTTACCCTAATTTGTATTCATCACCATGTCTATTTACATATTCAGTTTTTAACTGTACATTGCATTTTGGCTGACTTAATATATATGTATTATTGCCTTCCCCAATTCTGGCCCTTTTTCTAGCTTTACAGTTCTTTACCTTTCCTACATACTTACAATTTACATTTTTCTACTTAGGTATAGGAAGTTACTATAAGTGGCTTCAAATTCTATTTTCAATTGACTCTACTAGACATAAATAATGATTCAAAATCAAGAACAGTGACTAAATGCTTCTTGTGCCAGTTACATTTTATCTACAGACTCAGAAATTGCCAAAATAAACACTGCTGACTCTGAATTCTACTCTGAATCTGTTTAACTTCTTTTGCCAATAATGCATAAAATAAAATAACTGGATGTACTTCCATACCAACAACTTATGTTGTTTCCATTTAAAAACTTTCAGGATTTCCTCTCTTTGATAAAACCATAAACTGCCCCTCTGTTAATATCATTGAAGGGCACTACCTAAGAAATGGGAGAAGAAAACACTATAAAGCTTGGATTGGCACATGAAACTTTTGGTTTATGCCTATTTTCTTGTTACCTTGCTAGTAAGAACTTTCTTTTACTGACAAATATGTTTTGAATTGTATGATAAATTACATAGTCACATTTAAAACAAGTACTTATTTTCTATCCTAATCTCTCTCTTCCCATTTTTCTTTTAATGCACCCTGATTTTGCTAAATTCTGTATTTAGGAAAGGTGGTTCTATTCACTCATAAATCTTAAAGAGTCAAGATTTTCTGTATTGGAAGAGTATCCTCCAAAAATAATAATTATCACAGGATTCACACTCCTAGCATAGAGATACCTAGTATGCTGAACAATAATTAGCAAAATACTCTTTGGATTACTTTTTCTTAAGAACTCATAAAAACATTCATACATAATTATGCAAATGAACTTTCCTCCTAGGACTAAAGATCTATGTAGGCACTTCTGAGACTGAGTTTAGAATGTGGCCATTGAGAGCTTGAGCTTTTCCAAATCTGGGGAAATTTCTTATTATTATTACCACAAAATAATGGTAGAACTCGAAATAAATGATCTGAAACAGATTTATAAGTGGTTCATGTTTATTTGACAATTATATTGTGTATAAATTTAATAATTTTATTCAGTCAAAAAAGCAGTACCAGTTTGTCAACATTAAAAATGAAAAAGTTAATCAAGTATAGAGAATAGCTTAATGAATCATAGAGAATTGATTACCCAAAATTAATGTGTTGATCTTTTTTTGCCAGATGTTATTTAAATTAATATATATTACATATAAAGTTTAAATAACCACTTCCCTAAACTCATCCTACTCTCTTCCCAAATAATAATTCTAATAAACTTTGCAGAAGTCCTGCAAGTCAATCTTTGTATATTAAATTATAGTTACCATTTACTCCTTTTGCTACCTTTATCTAGGTATTTTGACCTTTAGTTATTATCAAGTAACATTTAATATTTCTTAAATAAATATTATTTTCTTGTGTTCCACAGGTTCCCTCTTTTCTGTTATTTCTTATTTTCAATTACATTTATTCGGATGACATTGGTTAATAAGATTATGTAGGTTTCAAATGTACATTTCCATGATACATGACCCATACATAGACTTGTATGCCCACCACCCAAAGTCAAACGCTTATAAGGTTTTTCAAGAGGCTCCTAGAAAAAGCCGATGAACTTAATGAAACCTTCAAGGAAATGAACAAGACCTTCAAGGATATGAACAAGACCCTCGAGTATATGAACGAGATATTTGAGGATCTAAAAAAGGACCAATTAGAAATTAAGCATACACTGACTGAAATAAAAAAATATTATACTGAGACCTAAAAGCAGTCTAGAGGAATGCAAGAACCAAGTCAAAGATTTGAAATACAAAGAAGCAAAATCCACTCAGCCAGAAAAGCAAGAAGCAAAAAGAATCCAAAAAATTGAAGATAGTGTAAGGAGCCTCTGGGACAACCTCAAGCATAACAACATCCGAATTATGGGGGTGCCAGAAAAAGAGAGAGAGAGAAAGATACTGAAAACCTATTTGAAGAAATAGTGACTGAAAACTCCCCCCACCTGGTGAAAGAAATTGACTTAGAAGTCCAAGAAGCACACCTAACTCCAAACTATAGGAATCCAAAGAGGACCCCACCAAGACACATCATAATTAAAATGCCAAGAGCAAAAAACAAAGAGAGAATAGTAAAAACAGCAAGAGAAAAACAGTTAGTTACCTATAAGGGAGCACCCATACGATTATCAGCGGATTTCTCAACAGAAACGATGCAGGCCAGACGGGAGTGGCAAGAAATATTCAAAGTGATGAATAGCAAGAATCTACAACCAAGATTACTCTACCCAGGAAAGCTATCATTCAGAATTGAAGGTCAGACAAAGTGCTTCTCAGATAAGAAAAAGCTAAAGGAATTCATCACCGCCAAACCAATATTATATGAATTGCTGAAAGATATTCTTTAAGAAGAGGAAGAAGAAAAAGATAAAAGTGTAAATTATGAAAAACAAATACACATCTATCAACAAATGAATCTAAAAATCAAGTGAATTAATAATCCGATGAACAGGATAAACTAGTGAATATAACAGAATCATGGACATAGAGAGGGAATGGACTGACAATTCTTAGGGAGAAAAGGGGTGTGGGAAGTGCAGCAAGAGACTGGACAACAATCATGCAACTATGGGAGTGGATAGTGGAGGGAAGGTAAGGGCAGAGGTGGGATGGGTACTGAGTGGAGGGGAGCTATAGGGGGAAAAAGGGGGAATAATGTAATTAATAAACTGAACAGTAAAGATTAAAAAAATCTTTGGTACATTTGTGCAATGGAATACTATGTGGCGGTGAAAAAGAAAAACTCTTACCATTTACAACAGTATGGATAGACCTGTAGAGTATTATGCCAGCGAAATAAGCCAGTCAGAGGAAATAGGTATCACAGGATCTCACTTATGTGTAGAATCTAATGAACAAAATAAAGTGATGAACAAAGCAGATCCAGAGACATAGAATTATGGAACAGACTAACAAATTTCAGAGGGGAGGAGAGGAAAGAAGGTGGTGGGGGAAAGAGAGGTAGGAAAAGATTAATCAGGAAACTTATATGCATATATGTATGGCCCATTGACTCAGATATTGTATTCTTCATCTCTGACTGCTTTTTTTATGGTTTCTTTGTTGTTGCTTTTTATGCTTGCACTCCCTTTGTTTACATTCATACTGAATTTATACATTCTTCCCCTAAGTTCCCTGAGCATCTTTATAGCGACTGTTTTTGAACTCTGTATCTGGTAAACTGCTTTCCTATATTTCATTTAGTTCTTTTCCTGGAGATTTCTCCTGTTATTTCATTTGGGGCATATTTTTTTGTCTTTTCATTTGGCTGTCTCTCTGTATTTGTGTTTGTGTATCAGGTAGAATGTATTATATAGTTTGTGCCTTGTGGGGCTCAGTAATACAGTCTTCCTGGTCACCTGACTTGGCTGCCTCATGAATGTCCCTAATCCCAATACCAACAATATTACCGCCAACCTAGACAATGACATTTTCTCACTCTGAATGTTCAGTAAGATGATAGACTGCAAATATCCAGAAATAAAGATTCCCACTTACACCATGCCCACAAGATTATAAAGTTTCCCATATAAAAATAATAACTATCTATTTCACAGTAAGAAAAGTCATAAAAATAATTATGAACAGCCATGACATTTTATGAGTTTCCAAACACTGTACAAACAAATTTCTGTAAATAATAAAAGATTTGGTTTTCCTCCATATTAAATTCAATTATCATATATTAGTTGACTGTTGATAAAAGGAGAGAATTGGTGATGTTTTTAGAAACCAAAGTTCATATTAAGAACCAAGAAAAAAATCCTTCTAAGAGTGCATATAACAGAAATGGAACTTCAGCCAGGTGAATATCATTTTCCCACAAGTACACATAGGGGAAAAATCTATTGACCATATTCAATTATTTTCAAATATATTCTCTGAATAGTTTAAATGTCACACTTGTCTTTTGGAGTGGGCAGTATCTGCTTTCATATGGCTAAAAGAACTTTCATTTAAACCAGAAACTAAGCAAAAATTAATCTGTTAAAAATGTGACTTCTTTAACATATCTTTTTTGTTTTGGTTAAGAAAAATAATTTTTTACTTTAAGGATGTGTTCTCTCTTTTTTTTTTAACTCTGTGTAGTATTCCATTGTGTAGATGTACCATAGTTTTTTAATTCACTCATCTGCTTATGGGCATTTAGGCTGTTGCCAATTATTAGCTATGGTGAATTGTGCTTCTGCGACATTGGGGCGCATATATCCTTTCTGATTCATGTTTCCAGTTTCTTGGGACATATTCCTAGAAGTGGGATCACTGGGTCAAATGAGAGTTCCATTTTTAGTTTTTTGAGGAAACTCCATACTAAAAGGAACAGCATGGACGGAACTGGAGATCATTATGCTAAGCAAAATAAGCCAGTCAGAGAAAGATGAATACTGAATGATCTCATTAATTTGTGAAATATAATGAACAAAAACAGATCAAGAGACAGAAAAGTATTGATCAGTCCGTCAAACATCAGAGGGAAGGTAGGGGAGGGTGAAGGTAAGGGGAAGAGATTAACCAAAGGACTTGTGTGCATTCATATAAGTCTAACCAAGGCCACAGACACCAGGGGTAGAGGGCATGAGTGGGGGTTGAGGGAGCATTGGGGGGATAAGGTCACATATGTAATACCTTAATCAATAAAGAAAAAAGTGTGTGTATTTATATTCCACAAAACATTTTGAAACACATATTTTGACAATCAAATAAATGAATAAATTAAGTTTTAGCTATGGCTTGAAACCCAACTAAATCAAAACAGAAAGACTAAGAATTAAAAACATAATGTTTTTAGACATATGTATAACTTTCGACAATTAAAAAAATGTTTTTTACATAAACTTTTTGATTATCAGCAAAAGTCAGAAAATTAGAGGCACTTCTTCCGGTAAGTCAATATTTTCTTTTAGGTTATCAAATTCTATTTCGTGATTTTATTTTCAATTCATGTGAGAGGACCCTGAGCTCTTAATTTGTCAGCATGTAGAGACCCCTGCACCATTTTTAGCAACAGCTGTGCTTCCCTCTCCCATGCATACCAGGACTGGTGAAGCCCACCCCTCTCAAATTCCCTGCAATTTCATCATTGCATGATAGGTAGTCTCAAAAACACATCTTAAAAATTTTCTGCAAGAATGTCCTTAAAGTGACCTCTTAGGAAGAGCACTGCTAGGGGAGGTTGTGCCCCTGTAAGATGTTGACAGGTCCTTCACACTGTTCTCCAAAAGGAGGGAACTCCCCACTGCTCCCTAGAAAATCTGCTGGCGCCTCTACTGCCTCACTTTGTCTCCAGGACTGGTCTCCACTGGACAAGAAGCCTGTCAGTGTGATGGTGACAGTGCTCTCTCCCCAGTGTTCACAGTGTATATCTCCCCTTCCGGGAAGTGGAGCATCTCTGAGATGGACTGGTGTGTGCACTGCCTCTAGGAGGATAGTGGTGATGCTTGCTCAGCATCATGAATGTACTTTATGATCAGGAATGGCAGGCACCATTTAAAATAGAACAATAACTTTATTATTTAAATGGAAAAATGAAAGCCAAAAACAGAAAAAAAGAAAATAATAAAAGCAAAACTCACCCAAAACCCCCAAGTAATAAAAAGATCAGAAAAGAAAGTCCACCATGGAGAACATAAAAACAAAACAAGAATAGTAAAGAAAATGAAAATATCAAGGAGTGGGGGGGGGGGGGGGGGGCGGGGAACGAGTTTTCCTTTGGGACAGGGTGAGTACACTCAGGTGGCCCTTGAGTTGGATCTCCCACAGGCAGCTCCTCCTCTGAGGCAGGAACCACCAAGGGTCCCGGGCAGGGTTCTTCTTCCAGAGCTGGTGGGGCCTCAGTTGCGTCTGGGGCCGGCCCTGGCTCCACAGCTGCAGCTGGAGAGGCTGCTGGAGGTGGCATTGGTTCTGGAAGTGCACACGCCTCCAGCTCTGCCTCCAGCTCCTCAGGATCAACTTTAGTTGTTACAGGAAGAGTGGCCTCTTCCCCCTGGGCTGGTGCTGGAATGGTGAGAGCAGAAAAAGTCACCCACATGCCAGTATTCCCTTGTACCCCCCAAACACAGAACACAGCTAGAGCCCGGAACTCACCACACAACACCCTACCCACCCAAAGTCCAGCAGGTGGGAGGTCTGAGGGCAGTCTTTGCTCCAGGCCAGGCTCTGGGGGTGCTCCCTCTGTGCCTGACAACAATCCCTCCCCATAAGCTCACAGGAACTTCCCTACCATTCCACCCCCACCACCCCACCTTCTCACCCTTGGGCTCTGCCTCCTTGGGCTCCACGTTTTCTGGCCTGATGAGATTACCACAGCCACAGCACTCTAGGACACAGATGAAAATTGTCATCCGTCTGTTGGGACTGAGTGGCTGCGAGGCTGGAGGCTTGTGGGGCCTGAGAGGCTCAGGTGGAGGAGTTCTCCCTGCACCCATGAGCCCTGGTTCCCCAGACCCCCAGGTGGCCACACTCACTTAAGGCCTGCTCCGGCCCTCAGTGGTGTGGCTCACCAGCCCCTCCCTGCTGGGTGTGGGGCGAGGGTCTTCATGGAACAGCTCCTGCTCCTCCTTGACCAGCTTTGGCCTTTCCTTGGCCTGGGTTGAGTTCTGCAATGACAGTGATGGGTAGCTGACTGGAAGGGCGCAAGTCTCGCCCTCGTCACTGCTGCTTCTGCTCACTGGACCTTCTGGGGTCCAGTTCTTTGTCTACACATACATCCACGCAAGGGAAATGAGATTCACCTCCAGGGCTCAGGATAGACCTTGGGCAGAGGGTGCCACCCATAACTCCACGTCCACCCAGCCAGCCTTGACCTAGGCTGTGAACATGACTGGACCTGACCCCCGAAACCAGCCTGTTCCTGTTCTGGACAGACCCTCCTCACGTGAACTCCGCCTTTATCCCCCCTCCCTCCCCAAACACACGGGGAGGGGACACGGGGCTGCTCAGGCGGGATCAGAGTGGTGGCCTGGCCCGAACAAAACCGCCTGGGTTACCTCTGTGTTCCGCCGGGAAAAGGGCCACAGGCGCCCTTTGCACTGAGTCTGGGATCCAGCGGCGGCCACGACTAAACACACTCTCATCTCTTGAGGCATCGGCCTTGGGACACGGGGACACAACATGAAAACATGGTGTCCTCGCCAGTGTCTCTGTCCCAGTGAGATGGGAAGAGCAGCTATAGAAGGTGGCTGCCTGGTGACCAGGGCTCCAGGTTCTGTTGGGCTCCCGGGTCAGGAAGCGAGGTCAGGCCGTGTCCTCTTGCCCAAGCCTCTCCCCAGACATGAGCAGTGACCTAACTACCTCACGCCTGTCCTTCTGGCCGCCATCTACCATGTTTGTTGTTTTTCATATCCTTATCTTTTATCCAAGTCATAAAATTTGCAATTTATGTTTAATTCAGAAGCCTTTTGAGAACGGGAATATACTACCATGGATCATACCAGAACCATCGGCACCCTTCATTGAAAATTTAATCCTTCAAGGAGTACTTCACTTGTTATCTGTTCCCTTTTTGCTGCATTTTTATTCATTCAAACTATGTTAAGCTTTAAGTATTGCTCCAAATTGGACAAGGTTCATTAATTTTTATAAACCATTTTATATTGAGACTCTGAAATATCTCCTTCCAGAGAACTGTGTCTAAATTCACTGGACACTAGTGTCCTTTCTGTTTTTAATTTGAATGATTAGTTGTCTTAGTTATACAGGACGAGTCCGACAGGATTAAAATGTTAACTGGCTTTTTGATCCTAGTGCTCTAGAATGTGTCGTACCTGAGTCATTTTGTTAAGGGTTCTATGCTGGTCAGACAAAAGTGTGGTAAAGGCCTGGGAGGAGTGGGTACAGGGTAGAGGAACTCATGGGGAAAAAAAAACACAAAAAACAAACAAACAAGGGGATGTCTGTAATTCTATCTATAATAATAAAAGGGTAATATGCTAAGTAGACCAGATGTCATTCTGAATATCCTTCCTGACAAAGCTGGGGTCCTGGAGGAAGCCAGCCCAAGTCCTGGGTACCTGCAGTCCACCAGGGGGAGGAAAGCCTAGTTCCTAGTTGCCTGTGGCAGGCCAGAGGAGGAAACTCTGAGTACTAGGTGTGGGGGCCAAGGCAGAGGCAGTTAGGAGCAATAAGGTAGGCAGGCGAGTAGTTAGGGGCAATTAGGCAGGCAGGATAGTGGTTAAGGGTAATCAGGCAGGCAGGCAGGCATGCAGTTAGGAGCCAGCAGTCCTGGATTGCGTGAGTGGGATGTTGAATGCTTGTTTAGGCCCGATCCCACAGTCTAGGCAGAAGGACCCCATGCCGAATCCATGCACTTAGGCTCTAGTCAACAATAAAGAATTTAAAAAATGTATGCTTACTAATGGGAAAGACTTTCCTGCCTTGACAGCAGACCACTTGCCTAAATCCAGGTGCTATGTTGTTTTAGGAGGACCCTCTGAGTGTGTCAGTCGTGTCCTGATTCTGCTCTCCATATTATATAATTCCAAACTCTTCCCACTGTTCAAATTCAGTTAGAAAGAACCCAGTCTCAACACATCTACTTTATTTCATTTTCAGAGAGAATCTTTGGCTCCCAGAGCTAACATAAACCTTTCAGGATTAAATGAAGAGTTGGTGGAGATCTGAAATTATGAGAGAAGCCATATCAGTTAATTGTTTCCTTAACCTTTGATAGAGTGTACCAAATTACTGCCTTGACTTTGTATGAATGTGTTAATCTTAAAGTTTTAATGTTTTAATCATGCATGTATTTAAATTTAGCAAATTTAGGCAGAAATTTATTTTACTAAAATAGATCTTTTATGATAATGTATTTAGTTATTTGTTTGAGTGTAGGAGCCAATTTATCATGGAGCACCTACAAAGTGAAGAGATATGATTTTGACTAGTCAGTGTGTTTTTTTTAAAACTTTCATTGAGAGCAATTGAACTTAAATCATGAAAGAGCTCTTATATGATACATATCTTCAGAACATTAACTTAATCATGATTATTATATCAAAATAGAGTTATTGTGCCAGAAATTTGATTTCTTCTCTTTCTTAAAAAATAAGTAGGTGATTCACACACTATACAGTATACACATCCATAAATATGTGTCTGCGTATGTGTAGTAATACAGAGTTTTTAATCGCCAATAAATTCTACAAAATGATAACTGCTCAATGACACTTATTAAAGTAAAATTTATCTTTACATTTCATTTAACCATTGAATAGAACCAGTAGTTTAACCATGCTCTAACTCCTTTAAGAATACACTGCTAAATGTTCATGATTAGTAGATAAATATCTAGCATATATTTATATACCTATCAAATGTTATATATAGTTATCAAAAATAATCATTTGTTTTATTCCAAACTTATTTATGACACCTGCATTTATTATTTTAACTACAAAATATTAATGTGAATAATATAAATATCATTAAAAAAGTAAATATATTTTAGAAAGATATGATAAAATGTAGTTATAAGACACTATAAGAAACAAAGTAATGTGTGCACATGTTTGTATTTCAAGTAAAGTACCATAGATTTATACTTTAAGTAAGGGTATTTGTGATTTTACATTAAAATTTATGATTCTGTACTCTAAACAATCATAAAACTAGTTTTCAATCAGCAAGCTACAATAATATCAAATATTTTAAACAAAAATGTCTAGCATAGACACTTTTCTTTGTATATTATTCTTTTTCTAGTAAATCTAATACTTTTCAGGTCCAAAAAATTAGGCTGCTAGTACATTATACTAAAAATGAAATGTGAGTTAGTGGAGGCCCATGGCCAATTAACTATGTTAAGGCATTGGAAAACCAGCAAGAAAAACATTTTCAAAGTTCACTATAGAAACATATATTAATTTATGTCTAAGGTGCCTCAGAATATAGATATTAAAAAATCTTTGTCAACCACTTTAATTGTAAAGTTATTTTACAAAATTATTTGTTTTAATTTTATATAACATCAGCACATCATATGCATAATGCAGAATAATTTATAGGATTAAAGGTTGTGTGATATTTATTTATTTATTTATTTATTTATATCCTTTGTCCTTTCTCTAAACAAAATTACTCAGATTGTTTCTTCTACTGTAAGAGTAAGTAATTAGAACAAAGCATATCGTTTAAAAGAAGTATGCTTCTCCTCTATATTTCAAAATATCTAATGCTGAGGAAACAGAAGTTGAGACTATAAGAAACTATCATTGCCAATCATCTACTGGATCTGCAATGTCAGATGCAATGAGATAATTCCCTGCCCAGTTATCAATCTCACTCTTGAATGTGCTTATTTTTTGAATTGGCAACAAAGTGGCTAATGTAGAGGTAAAAAGAGATGTTGGTGGACAGTCTAAATAAAGAAATAAGTATTATATTTCTTAATCGCAATGCATCTGGACACTTACTGTTCAAGTTTCTGTTTAGATCATTGATGTTATCGCAGATAAATTTGCTAGAACCCCATTAGGTTGTTGCAGTGAAGAGTCAGGCAAACACCTTCAGGAGTAGGGGATATGTAAGTGTGTTGACAGGAGGAAGAGATACCTTACCGCATTGAAACATATGTGTTCCCATAAGGAAGGCAATGTCATCATGGTTTTACCCAACTTGGGGAAAGGAGACTAATCCAACATCAGCATTCTTTAGACATCTGTTTCACAAAAGGGGTGTAGGGGGAGAGAAAGTTGATAAATCCTTGGAAAGATCACAGCCCAGGGACACAAGCCTATTAAATGACAAATTTATAACCCTAAGAGAATTTGTAAACAGTAAGAAAAGATAACAACACTTCAGTTCCCTCTGCATGTGACCACCACATCAACAGACCTGAAGTGTAATAACAGCTGATTACAGCTGCAAAAACAGCTAGATGCACATACAGCTTAACTAGGAGCGTTTAGAGACAAAAAGACATCAGAGGGGACACAAAATAGAACACGAGAGAAAGATAAAAGCCTCTGACATCTATAGCTCCAGTAACTATGAGTCAAAACCCAATTTCTACCCAGATTCATGTGAAACCTTACACTATAAAACCATTTACCTCTGTCCATATTACCTAATACAATGATCGGCAAACTCATTGGTCAAAAGAGCCAAATATCAACAGTACAATAATTGAAACAGAATTTTGTGGAAGAGCCACACTGAAGGGGCCAAAGAGCCACATGTGGCTCACGAGCCACAGTTTGCTGACCATGAATAGTATAATGAATCAAACTTCTCCTCCTTCACATTTTAACTATAGTACATTTGTAAATGAGCACATTAGCAAGAAAATGATTACTCGAAGTTCCAATTTTATATTGGAAAGATAAGGTTATACATCAATAATATAAAAGATAAAAGTTATGAAAATATTTTGTTTTGATTTTATATAATCATTATTCTGTATCTTTGGTATATACCTGACCTGTTATTATAAACCCACTGGTGCATGAATTCATGCATCGGGCCTCTAGTCTATAATAATAAAGAATTTAATACATTGGGATGTTTAAATCCAATATAATTGGACCTGTTATTATAAACTAATTTTTTTATGACGAGGAAAAAAGTAGGCTAAGAAATTCACATTTGTCACTGCTGATCAATATTTCACTTAGAGAACTATTTTTTCCTAAACAAATTTTAAGAGTAAATGATCCATTATCCTAGTATAGTGTTAAATATAGTAAAAATTATGCAGAGTAAGAAAAAGTAAGTTTATAGTTGTGAGTATGTAAAACACAGAGTTTATTCTTGTATTATTATTTATTAATTATAAATTTTCCAAACAACTGTAAACTTACTTTGGCCCATCCTGTTTATATAAAATAAATAACAATGTGCATAGCTTGTTCAGTTTTAATTGTACACAATTAGTTTTGAGCTAACAAAACATATATATCATTGTGAGAATATTTTGCAGACTTAACTTTTAAAGAAATACATCAAGATAAATATGTTGAAATTTATTTCAGATTCCAGATATAAAAATTACCCATTTTACTTTTATTATAAAAGTTGTGGAGAAAAAGGATCCTCATTCACTGCTGGTGGGCATGTAAACTGGCATAGCCATAAGAGAAAACAGTATGGAGATGCCTCAAAAAATAGTTACCATATGACTGAGCAATCCTCTCTTGGGTATCTATCTGAAAACTTTAAAGACATTTATTTGCAACCATTTATGCATCCCTATGTTCATTACAACATTATTCACAGTGGCCAAGGCTTGGAAATACCTTTTATTTCTTATACTGGTTTTGAAGTAATTTATTTTGTTTCTCTTCTCATTAATGCTGAGACCTCTCACGGGATGTCAGAGAGGCATTTTTGGCCTGCTCCCATTGGCCAGGCTGAGGGACCCCACTGGTGCATGAATTCATGCATCGGGCCTCTAGTCTATAATAATAAAGAATTTAATACATTGGGATGTTTAAATCCAATATAATTCTATGTATTAACATTGAAAAACCTTTGGTTTTAAAATCTCAATATTTAAGATTTGATTGCTCTAAAAATAAAATTTTGTTGAGCTTTATATTGAACATCAATTTAACCATCCTATCTAATAAAAGACAGTACCTTCGCTACACCCACAAACCACGCCAACAGGCACGCCCACTAGCCAATCAGGAACAGATTAAGCAAATAAACCCCAATCAAGATGGCTGCCACTACAAGATATTTTTGAAGAAAAGAAACAAGGGAGAGTGATTGATATAGAGGCAGGGAGGCATTGAATTGGCTGTCAAGCTACAGGGGAAAGGTTGGAGTGGATGGGAGGCGGATGCTGGGGGAGATCAACTGAAGGGCTTATATGCATGCATATGAGCATAACCAATGAATGAAAGACACTGGGGCAGGGAGGGGGGCAGTTGGGGACATGTGCTGGGGGCTAGGGGAGGCTGGGGGGGGAAGGAAAACATATGTACTACTATTAAGTATAAGTTATACTGCAAGAAAAAATAAAAACAAATTATAAATCATATCAACTAATGATTAGGTCTCAAAATAAATAAGATATTTGGTTTAAAAAAAAAGATGGCTGCTACTACTGAGAGCAGAAGGGAGGCTAGGGTTTCCCCAGCAACAGAGAAAGCCAAGCTTTCCACCTGCCATTGCTAGCCTAGGCCTCCACTCAATGCTACAAAGTTTCATTTATAAAAGATACAGAAATGGTGGCAGCCACTGAGCTGGCGAGAACAGAGGCTTGGGTTTCCCTGGCAATGGAGGAAGCCAAGCTTTCTGCCTGCCATTGCTGGCCTAGGCCTCCACTCGAGTCTACAAAGTTTCAAACAGAAATGGCTGCTGCCATAGAGTGAGCAGAAAGCTTGGCTCCACTCCAGGCTACAAAGTTTCAATTGTAGACATAAATTAATCCCAGATCCCAGGGCCTCCACTTGGGTTGCTGGGGGGCGTGGCTGGCTGGCAAATCTCCAGAGGCCCCTTGCCCAGGCTGCCCCTCGCCCCAAAGGAAACCCCACCCTGATCTGGGACACTCTTCCTGTCAAACCAGCTGGCCTCCACCCATGCACCAGGCCTCTATCCTATCTAATAAAAGAGTAACTTGCAGATTGACCACCACTCCAACACACAAGAGGGCTGCCCTCATGTGGTCAAAGATTCTGCCACCATGTGGACACAAGATAGCCACCACAAGATGGCCAGCAGGGTTGGGCTGTTGGGAGGTTCCAGGCCCTGCAAGGGAGGGCAGTTATGGGCAATCAGGACAGCAGGGGAAGGCAGTTTAGGGGTGACCAGGCCAGTAGAAAAGGGAAATTGGTGGCAAACAGGCTGGCAGGGGAGCAGTTAGATAGACATCAATTAGGCTGGCAGATTAGTGGTTAGCAGATGATTAGGCTGGCAGGCAGAAGCAGTTAGGGGTAATCAAGGAGACAGGCAGGTGAGCAGTTTGGAGCCGGCAGTCCTGGATTGGGAGAAGGATGTCTGACTGCCCTCAAGGGGTCCCAGATTGGAGAGGGTGCAGGCTGGAATAAGGGACATCCCCCACCCCCAGTGCACAAATTTCATGCACCAGGCCTCTAGTAGCATATAAATATAATACACACCACACTACCTAATAACTGCATATTCTTTGGAGGGTAAATTTGTTTCTCTGTTTTCTCATTTGGAAGTGCATATGATAAAAGAAGTTACTCCCTAGGAATGTCATGAGGATTATAAGAAATAATGTAGAATCAAAGCAAGGCAACTATTATCTATTAACTAGAGGCCCCGGTGCATGAAATTTCTGCATGGGAATGGGGTCATCTCAGCTTGGTCTACACTCCCTCCAGTCTCAGACTTCTGGCTCCTAATCACTCACCTGCTTGCTAGCCTGATCCCCCTATCTGCTCTCCCCTGCCTGCCTGATTGCCTCTAACTTTCTCTGCATTGGCCCCGCCAACATGGCTTTGTTGGGAATGATGTCTGGAAGGACATCCATAAGGTCGTCTGGAAGATGTTCAGTCTAATTAGCATATTACCCTTTTATTAATATAGATACCACCTTGTCCTAAAAATGCAGGTTGTTTCCATGTTTTCCTATTGTGGAAGGGGAGCCCACAGTAGCACCCTGGGTTCTGAGCAAGGCTTATGCGCTTGTGCTTTATCTCAGCAGATATAATTTATTCTAGAAGACTCTTGGGTATACCTTGAACATTTCTATCAAATTAGCCAAATCATCCTCCAAAAATGTTGAACCATTTTAAACTCCTATCAGTAACCATGCATGTGCTCTCCATCCGACTTTGATGCCAATATCATTGATTTCTCCCTAGAAGCTTCCCCCCTGTCAAATGGGACTGCTTGGTACTTGAGCCAACCTCATTGTTCAGCTGGGGACTTAATTTCCCGAGATATAATTATGGAGGAGGAAAATAGCTTTCCTCTACCTTTTTTAGTTCTTATACAGGCCCTTGTAATGAAAGACAGATCACCAAGAAAAAAACAAAAGTTCATTAACATGTGTACCTTGTGTATATGTGGGAGATCCCAGGGGAAAATGAGTAACTTCCCAAGGTGGCTTAGAATGCAGATTTAAATACCTTCTTTCTAGAGAAAGGGGACGGGAGATATAGGCCTCTTAGAGGAGAGTAAATGATATTTAGGAAAGATGAAAGGGGTGGGGGAAATAGTTCGTAACAAAGTTTGGGTGTGATGTCAACTTCTACTCTCCTGTCCTGTGACAGGAGTCACAGTCTTCTCTGCCTGATGACACTTCTCCCATCAAGGGGACCTATGACATTTAAGCTCCTTTAGAGGGGGGTCTGATTTTAGGGAGATCAGGAGACTTATCGTGCATTTGCTGTTTTTCAAGCATCTACAGCTCAAGATCATCTATATAACAACACAGCATATGTTGGGGTGGCATGTTCTCTGACCTTCAGAATAAACCCAACAAAAGCTTGTTTCCTCTCTTAGATGATTTCCCACAGTAGCATTATTCCCTGGAGATGGTAATCTGACCAGTCCTTCCTAGGAGTGGTCATAACATTACCCAGTGTTTGTAGAAAGGTGTTGGCTACAGCACTAAATAACCCAGGGGCAGTTTTCTCATCTTGTGGAAAGGGAGATAGAGTTATGATAGTCTATCTCCCTTTCCGCAGGTTTCTTGTGGGTTTGTGTCTCCGCTGCCCCAACCCATGCCCCTCAGCAACCCAAGTGCCTCTGCCTCAGGCCTTAGGGCTGCTGGGTGCCAGACCTGCAGGTTTTTTTCTTCAATCCAACCCCCCATCCCCCCAGCTGCAGGTTTGCCATGGCTGGACTTCAGATGGTGGGGGGCATATCCCCTGCTGGGTCTGAGGCTAAGATTGGGACCTTCCCTGCCCCAGTGCCATCATGGCCTGGCTTTGGACAGTGGGGGGTGGGGGGGCACCCACCATCTTGGTTGGGTTAATTTGCATACTCACTCCTGGTAGCGTAGCAAATTTGCATGTTTCTTTTTTGTTAGATAGGATATTAAGTTAGTGAGAGTCCTTAAACATCCGTATCTTATTGACAATTTTATATTTTTAGGCCATCATGTAGAAGCAAAAGACACTTTTTCCCTTTCTAGTGGCTAAATCTGACAGCTTTTTAGGAATCCGATGCACACATACTGGTACTAGAACTTTCAAGCCTGCCAGTACATCTTAGCTACAGATTAACAAGCTGTCTATCTCCATTCATCATCAGGTCAGGTTATTGCTCTAAATGCATACTTGACTTGAGAGGAAGGCAACAAAATTGCCTGTGAACACCTGATATTTGCAAAGATCCCTCCCTTCTCTCTCTCAAATATTACTTCTCTGGAGGAATATCCTTCCTTAGACACATAATATGCATCTTTCAGACAGAACCATATTAATTCAGCTCTATCTACATTGATTTTTCAGTTGTTTAGAGTTCTGTATCAAATCATTTATATATTAATATGCTAGACATATTTTATAATCTTTTTTATTATACTCACAGTTTCCATATTCAAGTTGCATTATAAATATCACATTGTTGCATCTTGTCCTAGCTGATTAGATTCAGTGGATAGATGGTTGGCCTGTGGATCAAAGGGTCCCAGGTTCGATTCCTGTCAAAGGCATGTTCCCCAGCCCGGGCCGTGCTCAGGACTTATGGAGGAGGCAACCAATCGATGTGTTTCTCTCACACTGATGTATCTCTCTCTCTTTCTCTCTCTCTCCCCTAATCCCCCCCCCCCAAAAAAAAAAATCAATGGAAAAATATCCTTGGGTGAGCATTAACAAAACAAACAAAAAAGTCCAATTTCACTGATGAAAAATAGTTCCTTTGAGTTTGATGAATTAAGTCACAGTCTTATTTCTGAGCTAAACTCCAAACCACTAATAGAGCCTAGTAGTCAGAGGGGTCCTTATATCTCACACATGGAACATTTTGTCTACTTGGACAAGACCCACTGCTGGGAACCAGTGCTCATTGCACTTGCAACATCCGCTGCAGACTCCTGCTGCTGCTGCCCCTGCTGCTGCTGCTCCTGTTGCTGCCATTTTCGACAGGCAGCACCCCCTCCAGTGGTCACTGACACTGTGGTGGTAGCATTATCTCTGTCCAGTGTCACCAACCACCAACCGCAGCCAGGAAGGTTCACCGTTTCACTACACACACAGACACACACGCGCACACACACACACACACTTGCAGAAACCCTTGTGAAATGCTGCAGTAAGGGCATCAGAAGGTCTTTGTTTCTATTCTATACCTATTATCACAGGACTAGAGACCCAGAGCATGAAATTCGTTCATGGGTGGGGAGGGGAGGCGGTCCCTCAGCCTGGTCTGCACCCTTTCTAATCCAGGACCCCTTGGGGGACGTCTGACTGCCAGTTTAGGCAGTCAGACATCCCCCAGGAGTTGGACATCCCTCTTGCAATCTGGAACCACTGGCTCCTAACCACTCACTTGCCTACTGGCCTGATGCCCCTGACTGCTCCCCTGCCAGCCTGATCACCCCTAACTGCCTCTGCCTCAGCCCTTGCCACTGTGGCTTTGTCCAGAAGATGTCTGGTCTAATTAGCATATTACCCTTTTATTGGTATGGATGCTGGGAGTGTGTGTGCTTGTATTACTCCAGGGAAGACACCCACTGGCTTTACAGAGCACTGGTGCATCTCACCAGGCACTGTGTGTTCCTGGGTACCATCACACTGCCTTGCTGCCATTGCTCTTCTTTCTTTAATGCTTCAAGACTCCTCCTGAGGACAGAAAGGTCTGCTAGGAATCACTGCACCTGGGTCCAAGGCATCATCCTGGATGTTCACGTGCTTGTTGGGCACAGACACCAGAGCTTACATGCTACCAGCCTGCACCATGCTTTGCACTGCTGTGCGGGAGTTCCTGGGTGCTAAGGCCATAATTTCTCTGGAGGCATCGTTGTCCTAAAATGAGGCTGTGCTTCACAGGGAAGCACTAAAAGCCTAGCAAAATAGGTCAGATCGGAGTTAGTCGTGTTCCTTATGCTGCAATGCCACACAGCTCTATGAACATTTCCGTATCTGCCCCTACTTGTCCCTCACTGCTTCTTCCTCAGATAGCACTTGGTAAATGTCCTGTGGCATATTCTTGATCAGATAAAGTAGGGGGAATATGGCATACTGTAGTCTCACTATGGGCATTCACTACACACCCACATACACACACACACACACACACACACACACACACACACACGATTGTAAAAACCTTTGTGAAATGCTGCAGTAAGGGACTCAGAGTGCCTTCGTTTAATCCGCTGCCTTCTACACCTAGTGTATCACAGGATGCTGCGAGTGTGTGACTTGTGTTACCTCAGCAAACAGATAGAGCCAGGGTTCTGTGAAAACGCTGGACTTAAGCTTCACAACGGAGCCGTTGTCTTCTTGACAACATGTTCTAATCTCTCATAGGAACATAACCAATCTGACCTGGAGGAAGACTTCTAAGAATTCCAGCCCACAAAGTTATTCACCCATTATTGTCTAGGCATGCTGAACATTTAAGAATTTAATCAAACCAGGATTTGCTCTTTCAGATTTGAGATATACTCTGTCCCTACGTGCACATTAATGTGTATGTGTATATATCTATGTACATATGTGCATGTGTTCATATGTATATATTATGCATATATTCGTGCAATATATGTGAACACACATGTACAATATATGTAAGTACACACATATAATGTTGCTACTTTGGGAACTTCATGAAACAATAAAAGTGGTATTTAGTGCTGTAGATCATTATTGCTTTGATCCTGTAGTTGAAGGAAAGAAAAACTAAAGTCACTATGCTAATCGGATTCTTCCCTGTTCAAGTCATGGGTTGAGAGATGTCAGCTTCAGTCCATTTAATAGCTTGGCTTTTGGTGTGTTCTGTGTTTTCTCTGCCAACTGGGTACTGTATCTTTGGTTAGGCTGTGCTTTCATTGAAGAAGAAAAATGGTCCCTTTGATTCCACGCCAGCCTGGCAGGCCCGGAGTGCAGCCTGCCAGCAGATGTCCATTTATAAAACGCATCTGTCCCTACAGCTTGTACTGCCAACTGGCCTCGGGTGAGAGAGCTGGTGGTGGGTGCCATCTCAGGCTGCCGGCCCCTGGCACTGGATTCCAAGCCTTCTGACTTTTATTCCTTAGGGGACCAGGGGGACTTGGGAACATTATAGAAAAACTGGCTTCAGGGATGCGCTTCTTACAGGAATACCAAGACACACTGAACATTCAACATGAATGTTGGCATCTGCATTGGGAACTACTTCAAAATAAAGGAAGGCAGACTAATTTCTTTATGGTAGTTATGCATGTGTCACACCTTAGCACAGTCAGCCTCCTGCCATGACCAAGAGGGAGGCAGGTACATGACAAGCTTTCAAGGCCAGCCAGGCGTGAGCAGGTGGTGCTTCTCCAGAGAGGTTGCGGAGAAGCCTCACAGAATGGTTGGCTCAGCAGCGATCTTAAATTTGAGCCCTCTTCATCTGGTGTTTTGCTGAAGAGCCAGAAACTAGCAAACTGGAATCAACTCCAAGGTTACTTTGACCATTCACTGGCAGAGGCATTTTAGAGATTATTTCAGGCAGATGGATGTGATTATTACTCCCCAAGTTTCCATGCAGAATCAATCCTCCTCTTTGCTCTCTAATTTTTCAAAGTTGCCTAAAGATAGTGTTAAAGAAATTCACCTCTCTCTCTATTTCATAGGCATGTGCTCGACATTGTTCAATGAAGTCTGGTTGGATTTTATTCTTTCACTTGTTTGGAATATAAATGGGACTACTGTCAGCTAGCTGGTGGCAGGAAAAGCTGAATGCAGAAGCTAAGTAGAAAATTTCAAGATCTAAGCCCTGTTTGCATGCTATTTTTGTTTTAGTATTCCATTGTATAGATGTACCACAGTTCTGTTTTTTATTGTTTAAAGTATTACAAATAGTAGTACATATGTTTCCCTTTTTCCCCCCATTGACCTCCCCCAGATTCTCCTAACCCCCAGCACATGCCCTCACCGCCCCCGCCCCAGTGTCCTGTATCCATTGGTTATGTTTATATGCATGCATACAAGTCCTTTGGTTGATCTCTTACAGCCCCCATCCCCCAACATACCCTGCCTTCCCACTGTAGTTTGACAGTCTGTTCAATGCTTCTTTGCCTCTGTATCTATTTTCCCCATTTATTTTTTTTAAAAAATCTTGCATCTGCATGCTAGAAATAAACATATAAGAACAAAAAATGTTTTAGTCTCAATTTCAATGTCCAACAGTTCTGAGTCCATGTTTCAATGTCAAATAGTTCCTTAGGTGTACATGTCAGCAATGGTATCTGGATGATGGACAAATTGTGGCAGTGCAGGTCCCACCCTCTCTGTTTTGGTCCTTGGCAACCTGCCGTGATGCACAGCTGCTGACTGCTAGCATGGCAAGGTGTTGTCAGCATCTTCTATCTCTGGACTGTTTCTCCTCTTGTCTTCATGGTTGGAGCAGACCTGTCAATTCCTCTCTGTTGCAGGAATCCATATGGTCCTGGAGTTGTTTTCTGAAAGTATACAAACATATTCTTGGCCAAAAGTTAATAAATGAATCTTTTCTATAAATTTAACTTGGGATCCTTTTTATTTTGCCCAAATGATTTTCCTTTGGCTTATTTTGAGACCATGTGTATTTTTCATAGGTGTCTTGCTGTTAGCATTACAAACGGAAATTAATTTTCTGAAGTAAAATTTTCTTGATGTAATTTACTTACCGGATATTTTTCCTTACATGATATTACCCTGCTATCCCCCCTTTTTTGGTTAATGGAGGCTTTTGGAAATTTTATAGTGCAGACTTGGTAACAAAAATATGACTACTTTAGGTACATTGCATGTTAAGCAATTTTACAATGAGATGAACTACCAATAGAAATTTTAGTAATATTTTAAGAACAGCTTTTTGTCCAATACAATTAAATTTCCTTGAGTATTCACTTATTTCAATTAGGCAATTTAAATTAATCTGAAAATAATGATTACTATTTTACTGTCAAATTTAATACTCAAAAAATAATCTTAGTTTACTCTGTAAATATTAGTGGAAAGGATTATTTACATTCTTGAGCAGGCCCTGAGCATCCCTGGTGCTAGGTTGGATTTAGATATAGGGCAGCTGCTGCTGGCCAAGTCTCTGTCTGTTACCTGGGTCCCAATCTGAGGTGGGCATGGGAGGCCAAGCAGCCATGGGGGCAGGAGACTTCCCTCAGAAGGAGTGAGAGTTTAGGCTCCTGCAAGGTTAGGTGAGTGAAGGTCTGTGCCCTACCTCTGTTGACCTTCAAATTCTCTCCTAATGGCCCCTCTGCAACTGTGCCTATCTTAGGTTGTTCCTTCCCTGAGGAATCTAACCAACCATCCTCTGGGGCCAAGCAGGGCAATGTGAGATTCAGTTCTGTCCCCTTGGTAGTCTAGGCCCCCGTGGCCTCCACGCCCAGCACCTGCCTTGGGATCCCCTTGCCTGCTGACGGGGTCCTGGTACTGATCACATAGCTCGGGGGACTCAGGTTTCTTTTCCTGAAGGGCCCAGCTCACACCATTGGGCAGGAACACATCCTTGGTGCCAGCTACCTCAAGGCTTCAACCTCAGCTTGAACAGAAAGCTCAGGCATCAGCTGTGTGCAATTGGATTGTGAGAAGAGAATTCCTCTTAGCAAAAATGGTCAAAAGGGGCCAATATAGAATGCTCAACTGCCTTCCCAGTGCATTAATTCCTTCTGAAAGGGATTAAATCCTTTCATGTTTTTAAATTGCTGCCAAACATTCAAAGAATTAGTTTGTAAGTTTCTTTGGTATAATTGTACAATATGCTATTGTAAACTATCAAAAATTATAATGACATTGCAGAATACTATCATGTAAGGATATTCTTTGCTCTAGGCCATGTCAATTCAATTTAAAACTGGCTGTCAATTTTTTTGTAACTTTATATAAACTTTGTGCATGCTAAATTTTGACCCATTTTTTAAACTATTCTATTTACTAGTCCAACTTTAGCTTAGGCTTAGCAATTTTTCATTTTTAATTTTATGCATTAATAAGCATAGTACTCAAACAACAATCATTTAAAGCAAAGATGTAGCATTAGCACTGCAATATTTGTTTTTACACAAACTCAGATTTCCTTTAATCCTCTGTTTTCTGTGATCTGGCTCCCATATTTCTTATTTCTCAGTCTTTCTTAGGGTCAGAGGTTTTCCAGTTTTTCCTCCCAGTTATCAGGGACTTGGTCAAATTTATATGGCTGCATATTCATGTGCAGTTTAGTTTATCCTTATCACTGGGATGAGGCAAGACAGATGGACCTACCACTACTAGACATTGACAATGGGTAACCCTGTTTTTAAGTAAGCTCTAGAGATAGACCTGGAAACATTTAAGACTTAGACTATAGAAACTTACATTGGAAGTAATTTTAAATAGTGCCCTAACTTTGAAATGATAGTGTTCTGCATATTTTAGGTGCAGGCACTTGGACTCTGAGATTTGCCTATATTTCTGAGCATCTCTGAAGATGGCATGTGGAAATATTTTGTAAAGCATTTTGGTATAACATAATTTTCCACATAAAAGTGATATGCCTTTTTTGTTAGGGTTTTTTTTATTAAATGTATTGGAAGGACATTGGTGAATATGATTATATACCTTTCGACTGTGCATTTCTATGATACATGATCTGTGTATTGCACTGTGTGTCTACCACCAAAACTCCAATCTTCTGATGAGATACCTTTCATTTTACATAAGAGGTACCCATGCCCTAGCTGGTTTGGCTTAGTGGATAGAGCATCAGACTGAAGACTGAAGGCTCTTGGGTTTGATTCAGGTCAAGGGTAGATGCCATGGTTGCAGGCTTGACCCCCAATAGGGGGCCAGCAGGAGGCAGCCAATCAAGGATTCTCTCTCACCATGGATGTTCCTATCTCTCCCCTCTCCCTTCCTCTCTGAAATAAATAAAAATATATTTTAAAAAAAGAGACTCCCATGAGGAAAACACTTATTATATATTTAGGGTTTTCACCATCTTCCTCCAGGCAAGCAAACACTTCTTTGTTGTTCTAAGCAAAATATTCTCTTTCATTGAACATCAGTGGAGGAATGTTAGTCTGTACAGGGTGGTGTAGAGCTGTGTCTTCCTGTTGCTCCCACTCCTACTTGATAAACACAATTGTAATTCTTGGAAATTATACAGGAATGAACCAATGAAAAAATGGTAATAAGAAGAATTGATTTTGGACCCCAGGATGGAGGAATAATGGAGTAGCAGGGCGTCTGACATACTTCTACCAACATAAGAAGGCTATCTAGCTCAGGTGTTTCCTGGTTCCTGACATGGAACAAAAGGCAACTCACCCACAATAAATCAACAAACAATAAGTTCTGCTGAGGATGTGGAGAAAAGGGAACCCTAGTGCACTGCTGGTGGGAATGCAGACTGGTGCAGCCACAATGGAAACTAGTATGAATTTAGGTAAAAAAAATAAAAAATGAACTGCCTTTTATCTCAGAAATCCCACTTTGGGGAATATATCCTGAGAATACTGAAACACCATTTTGAAAGAATATACTCACCCCCATATTTATATTTACAATGGATAAAATCTGGAAATAGCTCAAGTGCCCATCAGTAAATGAGTGGATAAAAAAGCTAAGGTATATTTATACAATGGAATTCTATGTGGCCTTCAAAAAGAAGGAACTCTTACCTTTTGTGGGCATGGATAGGCCCCGAGATTATTATGCTAAAGTTAAATAAAACAGTTGGTGAATGACAAATACCATGTGATCTCATTTGTATGTGAATATAACGAACAAAGTAAACTGACAAATAAGATGGAAACAGAAGCATGGATATGTGGAACAGACTGAAAGCTGTTAGAGGGGAGGGCGGAGGGGGTACTGGATGAAAGAAGTTGAAGGGATTAACCAAAGAACACATAGGTATAACCCATAGATACCGACAACCCTGTGGTGATGACCAGAGGGAAAGAGTCTAAGTGGGGGAAGTTGGCAAATGAGGAAAATGGGGACATCTGCAATAATGTAAAAATAAAAATAAGCTTTAAAAAAAGGCAATTTAAAGAGACTCATTCTCCTCTGGATGGAATATGATTCCTCTGACAACATTAGGCAAGCTGATAGCATCGGAAAAGAGAATCAGTTGGGAGAGATGGCAAAGAGAATGTCCATAAAACACACCCTTCCTCACCAAGCCTGAGTATTCCCTTTCCTACTGTAAAACAAAGAGGAAGATTGAGGGAACAGGCAAGAGGTACTCAGCCACATCAATTGCCTTGGCCCAGAGAACCTCTTTGTTCCTGTGAGCCCAACGTTCTCTCTCACGCCCAGAAACAGTAGGATGCATAGGATAGACCTACCAAAACAAGCATCCATGCCTGGGAAGTCTCTTAGGTCTTGAGGCATGAGATCTCCATCCACTAAGAAGAGACACCTGATAACTCTGCCTGTGGAAACCCCTTAGACTCCTGTAGGCAGCACAGCAGAGATGGGTGGAAGCCCCCACAGCATCAGATATCAAAAGAATCAAACTAACCTGCCAAAGGTTCCAAAATTAAACTGTCATTAGAAATGCAGTTCAAGAAGATAGGCCATAACCTGTCTGCTAAACTTAAACAAGGTGACATCCTCTTAAAAGAAAACATTGAAGGAGAAACAATGCATTGGTTGGAGGAGAATATCAATTCAAATAACTGGGTTTCTCATCTGGAGGCAAAGAAGGAGGTTAGACAATATTTTTCAAACTCCTCATAACAGGAACTGTCAACTATGAATTCTATATCCACCAAAACTCATTCAAAAATTAAGCAAAAATTAGGATATTCTCAGGCAAAGAAAAAGAAAAAGATAAAATAATGTGTCATAACAGAATGACTTTTGGCAAAAGATGGTTATTCAAGCAAAAATAACATTTAAAAAGAGAATATTGTAGCATTACAAAGGAAGAATAAACAATGGAAAGCACAGGGATATTTGTAAGTACAAAGACTATTATTTTTCCTCGTGAATTTGTAAGTTATATATCAAGTATTATGGGTTTAAAACGAAAACACCATATGATACTTGAGACAATGCCCTGTCACAGGACGCTGAAGACATTCAAGGCAGCACCTCTTACACGTAGAGTTGTCCTTATTTTTTCATGAGCTGGTGAATAATGCAATCCCATAATTCTATTTTAGGGTTTGCTTGCCCAGACCAGGTCTGACACCATTTGATGTTGGTCACAGTTCCCTGGGATAAAAACGAAGATTCACATGCAGGACGTATGCTGGGGAGTGCCTCGGGATTGAGACCTGTGAGATGTGAAAGAAGCAATATTGGGCAAAGCTAGGTAGTGAACTGCAATGCAGTTGTAATGCAGTCCTCACCAGATCCTATTCATAATTCCCCTTCTGGAGGCATGGGGCTGAACCCGTTCAGTTTATACTGTGGCCACTCATTTGATATGAACTGGTGTCTGGAGGATATGTATCTTTGGAGAGGGATGTTTCATTTCTTTTTTGTTTTATTGTTGACACTATTATAGATGACTCCCATTTTTGCCTTTTATCCGCCTCCACTCAGCTCCCAACTCCCTACCCCCAGCCTTCACCCACTGTTGTCTGTGTCCAGGGGCTATGCATACATGTTCTTTGGCTAATCCCTTTCCCTTCTTTATCCCGTCCCTCTACTCCTCTGACAGCCATCAGTCTGTCCCATGTACCCATGCCTCTGGTTCTATTTTGTTCATCAGTTCATTCTGTTCATTAGATTCCACATACAAGTGAAATCAGATGGTATTTGTCTTTCTCTGACTGGATTATTTTACTTAACATAATAACCTTAAGGGTATATCACATGGACAGTTTCAAAATAACTAAGTCTGTCAGAAGCAACATCACTAGCAGCTCAGTAGCTCAGGACTGAAGAGGGACTTCCAATGATGCATGATATCACCCATTATGTGCCATTTAATGTGCTTTTTTTTTCATTTTAAAGAACACTGAAATTGTACAAAACTAAGCAGTAGAAGAGAAATACAAAGGCTATATACCTTCCAAAAGCAATCATAATTATCTCTTACTAGTTGGAAAAATAATAGCATAATTTTTCTGTTTCATTCTTCATGTAGCTAGAGGGCCTGTATGTAACTTTATTTTTAAGGAGGATCTGTTAGCACAACCATGTCATAGGACTGGGCTCTCACATTGCCCACCATTTAGAGAGAAAGCGTCTGATCTCAATCTGTCTATGTCTGAAAAATCATGGAAGTCTTTGACTTTTTGTGGTAAAAGATCACCAGTGAAATCCAAGAGAGATAACAAAGAATATCCTATTTTCAACATTACACATTCTTGTTGTATTGTGACTTACTATTTTATAATTAATAGTTATCATCTAAAAATTTTTAAAAGGTCCCGTTTTTTTTCTTTTACTCACAATAACTACAGGGTATAAGAAAGCAGAATTTGTCTTCAAAGGCATTTTTCCTGAAATACCTTGAGGCAACATCAAGAAAAAAACGTCAGTATATTTCATCTCAGACCCAAAATTTGGGTATTTATTTATTTATTTATTACTTAGATGAACACAAATGATTTCACAGAGTTCACAATTTTAAACTGATAAGAACAGATACTACACTTGATCTTATCCAAAAGGTCAAGAAGCGATGAGTTCACAATTTTAAATTTTCAATTCAAAAATGTGTCTTACTACAGGATATACTTATTTAAACTAAAATGGGATGAATGTTGACTTACTTTATTGTGGAAAGCCAGACATTGCCTCACCAATAGAGATGTAAATAGAACAAACAGGAAACCTGGTCAAAGCTTAATGGAACTGTTTACTCATTGTTTAGGTGAGACATTGGTAATTGTAAAAGCTTCCACACCTTTTGTCTTATGTTAATTTTTGCTGGTTGATGGATGTATCACTTGGCCCTAATAAAAGGGTGTAGGAAAGCCAGAGCTGGTGGCAGTCCCTCCACTAGAGATGGACTCCCGCCTGGCCCCCACGATTCCCAAAAATTAATGCTTTTCTAAGTCTCTACTCATTGTGTGCGGCCTCCTCCAGACGCTGAACCCTGACATGGGAACCCTGGACACGCAGGACATGAAAAGGATTTCCACACTTTATTATTAAGATATTCAATTTAATTGGAGGTCTAAAATGGTGCATCTTTGTTTTTAAGTGTTTTTTTTTTAATTTCTTATTCACTTATGTTAATCATTATATTAGTAGAACACTGTTGGAAACAAAATATTCTGTTTTACTAGAGAAGCTGCTCATAGCTTTTCATTAAGTTTCAATTGTTTTATTAACCTACCATCGCTTTTATCAGTTAATGGGATAATATATTGAAAAGCTTTTTTTGGAAAGAGAAAGTAAAACTACTCAAATTGGATTTTAAAATGAGATAGTTTCAATTAACTACAGACTTCAATTGAAGAGTGAATTGAGTTTTGTAAATGTGAAAATGTTTTAGAAATTTTTCAAAGTGGACAACTATTGCTTTATCTGCCAGAGGTGGTACAAATTAGCAAGCTGTGGCTTTATTTAACCCCACATTCAAGGACTCACTACATCTTTAACAACACCCGCAACAAATTCACATATTGGTTCTTTGGAAAATGTATGCTTGCAATTCTAATTATTCACCTAGAACATGAGGTCCATTCTTCTTTGTACAGCATACAAGGACATTGCTGATGGTTAAGTAAAGGTTAAAAATAAGAGGTAAAATTATTGCTTCTGTATATAACATCTTAGTTTGTAATGTCAAATTCATCTCATGTGCATTTATACTGGGTTTATTTTATGTGCAATGTAATAAAGCATAAGACAAACTGAGCTATTTTCTTTAAATGCATTTTAATTGATTTCAGAGGTGAAGGGAAAGAGGAAGAGAGAGCTAGAAACATCAATGTTGAGAGAGAATCATTGATTGGCTGCCCCCTGCATCCCTACTGGGGAGAAAGCCCAAGAAAACACTGGCATGTGCCCTGACCAGGAATCAAACTCTGATGTCGGCATTCAACTGCTGAACCAAGCTGGCTGGGCCTGAGCTATTTTTCTTAAATAAGGCTGAAGCTTTTTGGTTATTTTGTTTAGAAATGGAATTTTTTTAAAAAAAAGAATAAAATATTAACCTTGGGATCTACATTACTATTTTTTTACAGAAGAAAACCCAAGGATAATGAATTCTTGTCCAAGTGAGATATGTCACAATATCACATTTCCTTAAATGTTTGAAGGAGAGATGAATATAAGACATTTTTGGGTTAAGATTTGTTGAGATTAGTGTGGACCTGTGCTTTTCTACTGCAAAATTTTGAAAAATTTTGCAATTGTCAGCCATAGAGATAAAAAATAAACACTTTCAGTGACTTAGTCCCCGTGTTATCATTCTGCAGTGTGAGCATTTTTTTTCTATATTAAGTCCTCCTTTAATTTTATTATTTTATTAAATGTATTGCAGTGACATTGGTTAATAAGATTATATAGGATTCAACTGTTCTATGGATACATGATCTGTATATCGCATTGTGTGCCCACCACCCAAAGTCATATCCTCTTCTATCCCCATATATCTGATTCCCTTTCCCCTGTACTGCCTCCTCCACTCTTTCCTCTAGCAACCACCAAGCTGTTGTCTGTGTCTATGCATTTCCTTTTATATCCTACACTAGAGACCCAGTGAACAAACTCATGCACTGGTGGGGTCCAGCCAGCCTGCTGGCCAGGGTGAGGATCTGCAGGTGCCTGCTTGGGGGCAGGGCTGGCCAGGGAAAGGGCCCACAGGCATTCCAGTTGTTCTGCTGTTCGGTCAGTTTGCATTTTACCCTTTTATTATATAGGATAGGAGTGAAACTATCTCATTTTTAGCTTTTTCTGACATTTTGTTGTACCTGAGATTCTCATAGTCAATCCATATTGTTGCTGATATATTTAAATATACAGCTCACCTAAGGACAAAACACATTTAAAAGGGAGATAAATATCTCATCTTCTTTTAAGAAATTATCAGCAGATTCACTTCTAAAGTAGCATTTTTTGAACCCCAGCACAAGTACTGAAATAATAGGTAAAGTAAATAATGGATGTTTTTCTATTGATGTGAGAGAAGTGATATAAGATTTAAGAAGGAGTGTTTTATTCAGGCAGGTTTTGGAGTCATTGTCACTTTGAAGTCCTTAAACATATTTCAGTGAGCTTAAACATCTGTGGAACATATCTCTTAAAAGTACTTCAAATACCTTTGACAATCTTAATTTTGCATCCAATCTAAAGAAAATTGTAAATCAGAGCTAGAGTTAGGACAAGAAAAAGATAGAACAAGCATATTATATGCATTCGCGGTTTTAAATACACAACAAAATTGCTTATATGAAGAGGCTTTTGATTTGATTTCTGTAGCAGAAATACTTTTTTATTAAGTTTAATATATGGATCTAGATATTGGATACTTGTGTTCTTGTTTATCAAAGAAGGTTTAATGAAATTACTCTGGGAAAGTCTAAACTCTGTTCTACAAGTTTATTGCCATTCTCAGGTACACGTTCTGCACAGCTGCCAGCGTGACCTTTATAAAACACAAACTCATCATGTCACTCCCCAGCTGAAAATCCTTCAAGATCTCCCCATAGTCATCCAATAAAAGTTCAAATTCCACAACCTGGCCACAAGCTAGTCCATGATCCAGCTGGTGATGGCTGCCCTTTACTGACTCCACAACCACTAGGGGCAGGTTATGAAACTGCAGTGCCTGGTGCATTCCTCATTCTCCCCTGAACTGTTCTTAAAGCTACATCATCGTTGTTTCTAATCTGCAGTCATATCTTGACTCCCAACTTGACTCTGCTTTTGGATCTTGGTAATTTTCAATGTCTTCTCCTGCATTTTGCACCATTTGTTGCTGACTGCTCGAGTTAGAGTCCTCAGCTTGATTCTAAGCTTCAGACACCCCTGACATTCACTTAAAATGGGCATTTAGTCAAAAACGGTTTGGCTCAGTGGATAGAGAATGGGCCTGCAGACTGGAAGGTCCCAGGTTTGATTCTGGTCAAGGGCATGTACCTTGGTAGTGGGCAAATCCCCAGTAGGGGATGTGCAAGAGGCAGCTGATCAATCTTTCCCTTTCATTGTTGTTTCTAACTTTCTATCTCTCTCCCTTTTTCTCTGTAAAAAAAAATCAATAAAATATATTTTCAGAAAAGGGGGACATTTAGATGCTATCAATTCACTTTATATCTTTCTGCCTCCACCTCAAGTTCCAAAGGCATAATAGAGCATCTTACTTTATCTTTTCACCTTTATTTTTCAACATTGGTTAATCTAATATTTTGAAGACTTTTCCTCCCTTCTTTGATACAGGGCAACCTGTACAAATCTATAGGTTAATATCCATAATTATCATCTACAATATCTTTCTTAAGCAGACACCCATTTTCATTACTCTTTCAACAAATATTTATTATCTATATGCCACATATTATTTGTTGGGGAAACCAAAGTAGCAATTATTCAAATCCTAGCCCAATGAAGTGTCAGATTTGAGATATTTGTCAATTATACCAATATGTTCTTAGATGGCTTTAACAAAAACACCTATGTGGCAGATTTCAGAGTCTACTTACCTTTCTTATTCCCTATTAATTGCCCCATAAGTAAAACTAAAACTTTCAGGTACTATAGGTGTTACCCTATTTAATAAAAAAGTAATATGCAAATTAAAGATGTCTGCTGTACTCATAGGCCACTCCCACCAGCCAATCAGGAGCAAGTATGCAAATTAACCCAACCAAGATGGCCATAGCCATGGACAGAGCAGGAGGCTTGGGTTTCCCTGGCAATGGAGGAAGCCAAGCTTTCCCCCTGCCCAGGCTGGCCTAGGCATCCACTCAAGGCTTCAAAGTTTCAATTATAGAAGATAAATAAATCCCAACAAAAATAGCTGCAACCATAGAGCAAGCAGGAGTCTTGGCTTTGCTCAAGGCTACAAAGTTTCAATTATAGAAGATAAATAAATCCCAGATTCCAGAGCCTCCACTTGGGTCACTAGGGGGGTGTGGCTGGCCTGCACCACAGGCCCCTTACCCAGGCCACCCCATGTCCCAAGGGAACCTCCATCCTGACTGGTATACCCTTCAGGGCAAACCAGTTGGCCCCCACCCATGCACCAGGCCTCTATCTTATCTAATAAAAGAGTAATATGCAAATTGGCCATTACTCCAACACATAATATGGTTGCCCCCATGTTGTCAAAGATGACTGTCCTGATGTGGTCACAAGATGGCCATCACAAGATGGCGAGCATGGGAGGGCAGTTGAGAAGGACCAGGCCTACAAAGGAGGGCAGTTATGAGTGATCAGGTCAACTGAGGAAGGCAGTTGGGAGGGATCAGGCTTACAAAGGAAGGACAGTTGGAGGAAATCAAGCCTGCAGGGGAGAGAAATTAGGGGTGACCAGGCCAGTAGAGGAGGGTAGTTTGGGGCAACCACCCTACAGGGAAGAGCAGTTGTGAGGGGCCCATGCTTGCAAGGGAGAGCAGTTGGGGGGACTAGGTCTGCAGGAGAGGACAGTTAGGGGTGACCAGGACTGCAAAATAGGGTAGCTAGGGATAAACAGGCTAGCAGGGGAGCAGTTACGTATCAATCAGGCTGGCAGGGGAGTGGTTGTAGAGTGATCAGGCTGGCAGGCAGAAGCAGTTAGGGGCAATCAGGAAGGCAGGTAGAGGCAGTTAAGGGCAATCAGGAAATCCTGGATTGTGAGAGAGATGTCCGACTGTTCATTTAGGCCTGATCCCAATAGGACTGGGCCTAAACGGACAGTTGGACATCCCTCGAACGGTCCCAGGTTGGAGAGGGTGCAGGCTTGCTGAGGGACACACACCCCTGTGCATGAATTTCATGCACCGAGCCTCTAGTATTTTATATTTCTCTATATCAGTGGTCAGTAAACTGAGGCTTGCAAGCCACATGTGGCTCCTGAGTGTGGCTCTTCTATGAAATACCACGGCCTGGGCGAGTCTATTTTGAAGAAGTGGCATTAGAAGAAGTTTCAGTTTAAAAAATGTAGCTCTCAAAAGAAATTTCAATCGTTGTACTGTTGATATTTTGCTCTGTCGACTAATGAGTTTGCTGACCACTGCTCTATATCATATTTTATATGGTTGTGATTAAGATTTGAAATGAAGCTTAATATAATTAGACCTCATGTAAAGATATAACCCTGTGTATTAAAAACCTTAAATTCTGTCATAATTTTCAAGAACAAATGACAAAATAAATGCTAATTACTCATGTAAAAACCTAAGAATTGAATATTAAATCCAATGTAAAAACTTTCTTGTAATTAAAAGCTTAGTGATAGTTAAAAAATCAGAGGGCTCACATGCAAAAAGTTGATATGTCGATTTAAAACCTTTTAGGTTGTAATTTTCTTTCATATTAGGCATTATAATGGACAGAACAAAATATATGCTTTATATACAAAAATATATAAACAGAACAAAATATATACTTTTCCTTGCAATATACTTTCAGAATAATTTGAAAATTCAATTTTCACAAACCAAGTAGTACATCTGAAATTTTCCTTTAAAAGAAATTTATTTAGGTTAAAGTATTTTTTATAATGTACATAGTTACTGAGTCATTATGTTGCCTTAAATTACCAAAAAAAGATAAAAGCATATTTATAATTTTCTCCCACATGAAAGCGAGAAATAGCACGTTCTTCTAAAATAACAGAGGTGTGAAGACAAAGAGCTGAGTAATTCGACATACCGTATCTCTGAAATTTCATTTTAGTTGACATTACACAGCAAAAATATGAAAGCAGGCATGGGTAGTATGTCATTATACAGTCCTCAGGCCAAGATGGCATCAAAGGCAAAACAATTTCAAGGTGGATTTATTCAGACGTAGTTTCAAACCTATTGGGTACCATTTAAAACTGTGATTATATTTGATTAATTAATTGTGTTCCCAATCCATTGATTCATGCAGCAAATAGTAATTGAACACCTAGCATTGTCAAGATCTGTCTCATTGAAACTCATACATTTAAATGAATTGGTGGGTTTTTGATTGGTCTTATGACAGAGGAATGTATAACTGAGTATTTAAGGAAAATTAGCAGAAAAAGTGCCATCATCTGTAAAATGTTTAATAGATGCACTATATATATATATATATATATTTAATAGATTTGTGTGAGAATTAAATACACACACACACACACACATATGGCACAATATTTTGTTACCTTTTACTTAATACATACTTAACACATTTCCAAATGTAAAACAAATAAATTATCAGATATGTGAGATCATAGTTGAGTCGCAAACCTGAAATCAACATTAATGACTAGCACTTATCATATGGTGATGGGATATTGCTTGGTAGAGATTACTGTTCAGTGGAGATTTATGGCACTATCACCATTAGTGGAGTTACATCAACCTTAACAATGGAGGCTTTTTATTATAACCTCTAACACCAGGCACATCCATAGTTGATATTCAAGGACAAATTACTTAAGTGAGGAAGATGAAAATGCTGGACTATAACAGAAGAGTTGAGAGGACAAAATATATAAAGACTGTGATTCGCAGTCTATTAGATTTTAATGTAATGAAAAGAAATTTCAGAATCTCAGTAGTGCCTTAAAACAATAAGCATTTATTCAAGCTACATGTTTATTAAGATTTGGCTATGGGTCAACATATCTTCAGTCAGGGACCCAAACTGAAGGGAAAAAATACAAGCTCCTGAGAGTTATTCCAAGTTGACACATGTCATTTTCCTTAATATTTCACCATCTAAAATTCATGTGGTAAAGTCTTTTGTCCTTTCAGATGGCACATGAAATTCTCTCTAAGGAATAGAAGAGAATAGATATAATAATAATGCAATCTACATAAAATTTTACAAAGTAGAATTTTCAGAACACAAACTAACAAAATCAAACTTTTTATGAAGTCCAGAAAGTGTTTAATATTATTGCTTTATAATATTGTTAGTTAAATGTTTTATTTTTACTTTAAAAGAGTTCAGAGGAAAGAGTAAAACAAATCTTCCCAAGCTGTTCTGGACTCACAAAGTGCAATCATTCCATATGGCATCAGGATTGTTGCTTAATGTTTGGTGCATTGGGATTCACTGATTGACATTAGGCATAATGTATGCACACGACTTTGGGAAAATATTATGAGATTACTTACAGAAAGTCTAAGAAGATTTTTCTCATTGATTTGTTACATCTTAACAATCAATGATAATTACACCACATTTTATAAATACACTGAAATTTAAGCACCGGTTATATAATACTCGTTTAATGAGTTGATTTAAACAGTTATACAATAAGTATATGAGACTAACATACTCAACTGAAATTAAAATTGCTTCAGAAAACTGACATAGAGAAACATAATAAGGATAAATTAAAATATAACAATTACAAAATTTGTCTTTCAAGAGATTTTGATGAAAATTATTTTTATGTTAAAATAAAAGTTATAACTTTTAATAAATTTAGTTACATTATGTTTTCAAACATTAAGGAAGATACAGCTGATTATTAAAAAACTACCTATAAACTATTTCTAATTCTACAACTATAAACTGGACTAAATTACAAACAAAACTCTTTTATTTTTCTCATTTTCCATGCCTACTTTTATTCATGTTCTCTCTTCTTGTTGAGTCCACCTAATGAAGATATGGCAGGTGTCCAGACAGCCAAGAGCCAAACATTACTGAGCACTCTAGAACATCATTTCCCTGAAACTGATTTCTTCTAGGTGTTTTTAAGTGTTTGAAAATTTGCCCATTTGTGACTACTAATACATGAATTCGCATCTCAATCCCAGTTTTTTACATGAAGAAGTTTTTAAAAATCCTTAAGCCTCAATTTGCTAATTTGAAAAGTGATCAGGATAATTAAACTAATGCTAAATTTTTAGAATTAATGTAGAATATGATCCTGTAAGTGCCTGACGCATAATAGATCTCTGTAAAGGAAAAGGTTAGCAGGGGAACTTAATTCAATTCTCTCTCTCTCTCTCTCTCTCTCTCTCTCTCTCTCTCTCTCTCTCTCTCTTTCTCTCTCTGCCTCTAGGAAGTAAAGAAAATCAACCCAGCCAAATATCTTGTAAATCTGCCTATTGACAGATTCCTGACAAACTCTCCTTATCCATGCAATATTTTAGTAGGATGTATCTAGTTTGTCTGAATTGCTTAGATAATTAAACCTGAATCTATGAATTTCTGGCACATGATTGTATACAACATGTCAAGTAAAATATATGAAGGTCTGAAAATATAATGGAGATATTTTTAAATAAAAATAACCCTCATTCAATAAGTAATGACAACATGTCACTTCGAAATTTCACATATAACTGAGCCAGAGCACACCCTAAAATGCAAGGTCAGATGTAGGAAGATATGCTGGTGGTCATGCACTGTTTTCTATGTGACCATTACATATTTGTCCTTAAATTTATTGGTAAGGCTTAATCTCAATTTTATATCTGACTTCACGAACCTTATTTCACCTTGTGTTCTATCAAAACCTTTAAATATGAATTATTTCACTGCAAACAGGAACTACGTAGACACTAAGTGGACCCAGTGCTTAATCGTGTGCTCTAAAATATGGAAATTATTTAATTACCCAAACAGGTTGGGCTGGCATTGTATAATGGTATAACATTATAATATATGATATTTCATATAATACTATGTTTTTTAATAACTTGAAAAGTTGCACATGTTATATTTATGTATATAAACATGCACCTAAGAAGTATTACCAATTATATATATTTAGAAAAATACTGAAAGGAAATGCAAAAGATGTTTAAAATACTTTTTAGCTTCACTATTTTCTGTTATTTAAAAATATAAATCAGCTACCTAAAAAAATTAAAACCATCTACTTTGAATATGTGCTAGCAAAGAGTTAAGTATGCATATGCTAATGCAAAGTTCTATAAAATAAGGAAAGTGTCTATTCAGTCTTAGAATATCCAGAAGTTATTATCTGGAATATTGCTCTCAGACAGGGACCCGCAGGGAGGAGGTCTGCCTCAGGCTGGCCTGTAGTGTGTAGGTTCTTGACTTCATGTAGGAAAGATTTCACAATATGAGTCCAGGTCATTTTGAGAGTGTGTTTACTGAAGCTGGAGACAGGGAAACAAAGGAAGAGCTCAGAGCAGGAGATGCAGCAGGAGAGAGCCTAGCTGGTGCTCTGCTGTGGCTCTGTAAATGTTCGGGGAGGAGGTCAGCCTGCGCAGGGACCTGAAAGCTCACCGGGAAGTCAGAGAAAAGGGGGCCTTGGAGATAGGGTCAGGGGGGGCAGACCTGGTGGAACTGCCACTGCTCACTGTCCTCTGATTGCAAGTCTCCTGGTGACCGTTACAGCTTAGGAAGAAATAAAAAGTTAATGCCCGGGAAGGGGCATGGGCATGCTCCAGAGTGAACTTTTTATCTTTTTTTTTTCCCCTCCTGTGGGCAAGAATCTTAAGGGATGGATTCTGCAGAATATCAGTTTTCCAGATGCATTTTTGATATGATGATGTATCAAACTGAGCATATAGAGGAGTTTTTATTATTATTTGGTCTGCTTTACTTTTTGTGTTGGCTCCGTCTGGATTTTGTGGGGTTTCTGTTATTTGTTCCCCTGACTTTAAAACTGGAACAAACAGTGTCGTTCTGCCAGTCGCTACCAGAGTTAATAAGTAGAGACAAGGTTGAATCTTTGAGGTGCTTTTATTTAGAGGTGGCGATCTGAGAGAGCGGCAGGCAGAGTACCCTGAAAGACCTCTCTGGCATTTTCAAAACAGCCACTATGTAGGATTAGAGGATGGGGAAGAACCTACAACTACCTGGGTTTTCTATAATTGTCCTCAGAGAGCTCAGCCCCCAGACTTGCATACAGTCCTGTCTTTGACCTGCTCTCAAGGTGTATCTTCTTTCTGAGTGATGGAGCCATCTGGACTTCCAGGTCAGGTATCTTTCTGACTGTTTTTCTTCTTACAAGTCATCCACAGTTCCCCAAGGTCTATGAGAAAAAATTCTTACCTGTGATTAGTACAGTGAAGAGCTATGAATCAACTGCAATTCTATTCCTATTGTGTACCCTTCTCTTGTCAACTTCATCTGTCCTTGGATTTAATGGCACCAATGGCATTAATTGTATCTTTTCCCAAACCAGGGTGATTTAAGCTATGTATTCTCTGGTTAGGGAGGGAGGTAAAAACCATTTGATCTCAAGTGTCCTTGCTTGGGGAAGATAAGGTCTTATTTTCACCTGCTGGCTGTAAGTTGTTAAAAATGTTTAGCCTTGTTTAATTTTCTTGTCTCAGTTTCCCCATTCCACTATTCCAGGAATTTTCCTAGGTTCTTACTATCCTGCCACAATATTGGCTAGCCTCTGGTATCTTAGGTTGCCCACTAATTGCTCATTTTGTTAAAAATTCCTCAATGGCATATATTTGAATGGAGGCATCACTAATCTTGCATTTAAAGGCAGGTCAAAGAACCAGTGACATTAATAGTAGCCATCATTTGACCTAAGTATTCTTTTCTTATAAATCCAAATCTGAGTTTAAGGTTGTTTAATATAGCCAATCACTTCTTGAAAGATAAACTGAAGAGGCATATTTAAAATGTTAAGTTTATTTGAGCAAAAATTAGTCTGGGACATGCAACTCCAAACCACAGGTGGTTAGGAAAACTCCACCTGCAGGAGCTCAAGGAGAGACTTTTGAAGACAAAGGACAAGCAAAATAAGGAAATAATTGATTGGCTATAAAATAAAGTCTTGTTTATTGTTTGTGATTAGTTGTCCTGAGTTTTCCATTTTATAATCTTGTGGCATTTACAGGCTTAGATTTTGGTTTGCTTATGGAGGCCACCACAACATTAAAGCCACAAAAACATTCAAACCTGTAAAGAATTTATTTGAGCCAAACTGTCGACAATTACTGGGAAGTAGAATCTCAACAGATTGGGATAATGCTTCAGAGAATGGTGATTTCTCACCTTGTTTTATACATTCCAAAGGAGGAGATGTAAGCGGGTTACAAGAAATCCATTGGTGTTAGATTAGAGAGGCAGGAGAAAGCAAAGCAAGGAGGGGGTAACCTCTGGGACTGGATAAAAAGTAAAATGATAGACACATACTTCTTTTATGTAGGTGGATGAAGTCAATAATTAACATGATAAAGAAGCTCAAACCTCAGAGGGTAGGCAGAGAAGTGGGGGGGGGGGGGCGGGTAAGAGATCAGCCAATGTATGCATACCTATATGCATAACCAATGGATATAGATTGTAGTGGGGGTGAGGGCCTGGGGAGTGGAAGCAGGCAGAGAGAGGTCAATGGGGCAAAAAGAAGACATATGTAATACTTTCAACAATAAAGAATTTTATTTTTTAATGAAGGAATTTATGGTCTCTATCCTGGTGCCCAGATGCATTTGATTGTACCCTGAGGGGTCTGAAAAAAAGGGAAGTTACACCTTACTCTGACATTTCACAAGGATGTTATTTTAGATGCCAAAAGCAAATAGGCTCAATTAAGGTCAAGATTAACCTTTATCAGGGAAGATACTGGTCTAGGACATGACTACCCACTATAAACTGCTTTTAGTTACAGTGTTAATTTCAGACCATACTTTGCGGTTACTTTAGTTCTTGGAGTTTGCAAAACCACCATGCAGGCCTTCTTTGAGCTAGTCAGGTTAGCATGTGGCCTTTTTTATTTTTTGTCCACAGTTTCATGGTTTCCTTGTAGAATAAGTGTAACACACTTCACCCTAAAGTCTAGCCCCAGCAGCTCTAAGAGTGTTCAGAAAGCTCTCTTTCTTTAGAAGGTAGCAAGTGAATTGCAAAGTACAGAGAACAATTTTTTTTTTAAGTATCTTTTCTGGTCGTTCTATATGTTGGCCTTTATATCATGGCTAATCTCCTTATACCTGTGTCTCTCATCAAACTTCTCACAGTTATTATTCTCCTTTCCCATCTTTACAATCCCTTATCCTTTCACACGCAGAATGACCTCCACTCTCCCTCCTTATCATCCTGAAAAACATTTTGTTTGTCTTTCTTCTCAGGTTACAGAAAAATAAGGTACTTTGAGACAGGGCCAGGGATGAGAAAGCTTATATTTTAACTAGAGGCTCAGTGCATGGATTTGGGCGCTAGTGGGGTCCTTCGGCCTGGCCTGTGTGGATCAGGCCAAAATGGGCCCCAGTGCACAGATTTGTCCAAGGCATGCCTGGCCCATCTTGCCCAGTCCTAATCAGGGCTGGCCAGCTGGGAAGGGACCATGGGAGGGCTCCAGAATGTGTCTGGCCCTTCTCGCCCAGTCCGATTGGCCAGACCCCAGTAGCAAGCAGACCTACCAGTTGGAGCATCTGCCCCTGGTGGTCATTGCACATCATAGCAGCTGGTCAAACAGTCAAACAAGTGGTCAGACACTTAATATATTAGGCTTTTATTATATGGGACTAGAGGTCCGGTGCACGAAAAATGTGTACACAAAAGGGGTGTGTCCCTCAGCCCAGCCTGTACACTCTCCAATCTGGGACCCCTAGAGGGATATCTGACTTACCTCTCACAATACAGGACTGCTGGCTCCCAAGTGCTTGCCTGCCTGTCTGCCTGATTGCTCCTAACTACTTCTCCTGGCTAGCCTGATCACCCCCTAACCACTCCCCTGCCAGCCTGATGGATGCCTAACTGCTCCCCTGCTGGTCCAATTGTCCCTAACTGCCTTCCCCTGCTGGCATAGTTGCCCACAACTGCCCTCCCCTGCCAGCCATCTTGTGTCCACATGGGGGTAGCCATCTTGTCTGTTGGAGTGATGGTCAATTTGCATATTACCTCTTTATTTGACAGGATTGTTTTACACTCAGGAAAAATCATAGAAGATTATTGTCTAATATGAGATAGTGTGATTTTATCTTTACTTCTTTAATGATTATATATTTTTACTTTAGTTTCTAGGACCTTTAGAGCTGCACTCCTGACTACTTTAATAATCTGATAGGATCTTTCTTACTCCTCTGCTTTAAAACTTATCTTATTATTATTATTATTATTTTAAAATATATTTTATTTATTTTTTACAGAGCGAAAGGGAGAGGGATAGAAAATCAGAAACATCGATGAGAGAGAAACATCAATCAGCTGCATCTTGCACGCCCCCTACTGGGGATGTGCCTGCAGCCAAGATACATGCCCTTGACCGGAATCGAACCCGGGACCCTTCAGTCCACAGTCCGACGCTCTAACCACTGAGCCAAACCGGACTCGGCAAAACTTATCTTATTATTGCTCTGACCTCACTTTTAGTTCAGTCTTTGACTAACCGTTTCAAAACTAGTTTACATTAATTTGAAATAAAAATAAGCCAAACTTGCTGAAATTGGTTTGGCTCAGTGGATAGCACGTCGACCTGTAGACTGAAGGGTCCCAGGTTTGATTCCAGTCAAGGGCATGTACCTTGGCTGCAGGCACATCCGCAGTAGAGGGTGTGCAGGAGACAGCTGATTGATGTTTCTCTCTCATCAATGTTTCTGACTTCTATTCCTCTCCCTTCTTCTCTGTAAAAAAAATCAATAAAATGTTAAAAAAAATAAACCAAACTAAAAAAAAAAGAAAAAGGAAAAAAATAATGGTAAACTTAAGAGTTTTAAAATATATGGAATATAATAATATCTGACCTTAAAATATGTGTAATACATTTATTTAGAAGATTTAAATATTATTAACAAAAATGCTTAGAATATTCATTCTTATGTTTGAGTCATAGACTCTAAGGTATATGATGGAAGCTTTAATATTCTCCATAAAAATGCATAATTAAAACTTGCATATTATATTTTTAATCTACAAACATGGAGTCATAGTTTCACACTTGGTTCATAGACCAACAACTACAATCATTAGACATGAAAGAATATCGTTTAATAAATATCCAACATTGAGATGACAATATTGGGATAATAATGTTGAAATATATATCATTAGAAAGTACAATGCTGGTTACACCTAAGATTATATATTATTTACATGCATCTGTGTGTACAGTGAGATTAGGAGGTTGGCAAGAATCAGCTTAGTAAACCAAAAAAATAAATAAATAAACAATAGTCAATTCCCCCCACATCACATAATGTATAGGCAATTGTGAATTTACCAGACACTGTGTTTTAGGGCATTTTTATTTTAAAATTTCAGATATTTTACTACTCATACTAAATAGCCTACAAAGGGCATTTGTAATTAAATAATGCATAATATTAAGAAAAGCAAATGTATTTGATCTTGAGTACATTATATAATATGATCTGTATAATGTGTTATTTGAAAGTTCTACTGTTTTACAAGGTATGAAGAAGCTAGGAACATTCCTGGACAAGTGGAATGGGAAAACTGAGATAAGAAAATTAAGGCCAAACAGATTGGTTATCTTGCAGCCAGCTTATAAATCCCAAGAACTCATCTTCCCAAAACAAGGGCACTTGAGGAAAAATGGTTTATGCCCATCCTCCCTAATCAGAGAATACATAGCTTAAATCATCCTGGCCTGGGAAAATAGAGAACAAAGACCCAATTAATGCCATTTGTGCCAGTTAAACCCAGAAAACACACACACACACACACACACACACACAAAAGCATTTGAATGGTATCACTTGATGGGTGAATGTTAGGCAGGATAGATAGATGCTAGGGCAGGAAGAGAGGAAGGGGGGGAAATGTGGAGTCTATTTCACCCACTGAACAAAGAAGTCAGTAGTCTGGGGACTTGCAAAAATCAAATAGTCAGATATTCTCATAAATTCTTGAAAAAGCAGCAATAAGATAAAAGGAGGAGCTTGAAGTCTATTCTATACACCAAGGGAACCTTGAAACCTATGAGGGGAAAAGTATAAAACTCTTGAATCCTCATTGGGCAGAGCACTCAGACTAGCTGAGTTGCCCACTTGTGCTTTGTGCCAAGTCTATTCTTAATAAATTTGTTTTGTTTCCTTAATAAATGTGCTTGCTTTGCTTCAATACTACTTTCTCTAACTCATCTGAATTATTTCTCATGATCATGACAAGAGCCAAGGAGGGGGAAGCACTCTCTCACATGAGTGACTTTCCAATAACATAAAGCAATGATACTAAACATATTTTCTATTTGACAAAACAAGTAAGAAATTTTTAGTTTTCTATCTATCAAATAAGGAAAATGAGTCAAGTCTCTAAGTTGTCTCCTCCATATTATTGCTTGTATTATACTAGAAGCCCCGTGCACAAAATTCGTGCATGGGGGAGGAAAGGAGTTCCCTTAGCCTGACCTGTACCCTCTTTAGTCTGGGAGCCCTCAGGGAATGTCCAACTGGGATTTCTGGCTCCTAACCTCTCACCTGCCTGCCTGTCCTACCCAGTCTGCTTAGCTGCCTGGTCCCCCTAACTGCCCTCTCCTGCTGACCTGGTCACCACTATTAACTTTTTTTTTAAATCTTATCCCCTTCACACACAATTGTATTTGACTTCCTTATTGGCTTCTCCCTCTCACACAGTTTTTCTTTCTCCTTTATATGACACTTATTCCTACTGACATATCATTTATAAACTTTTATTTCCTCCTTGTTTCCTACTTGTTTCATCATCCTTCTTCCCATCTTTCTCCTACCCTCCCTTCCTCCCCAAATTCCTTCTTTCCTTTATCTTTACTCCTCCTCTCCCTCCCCTTCTTCCTTCCCACCTTAATTTTTTTGTTCACTTTCTCCCTCAGATCGGCTTTGCTCCTTCCCCCATTTCTTCCTTCTTCCCATTCTCTTTTTAAGTGCTACTGTCTCCCCTTTAAAAATTTTCTCCTCTCCCTATTTCTCTTCATCCTACCTTTTCCATACATTCTTCTCTACTTACTTCCACTGTTTTAATATATATCTATCCACCTGCCTAGTTGTTCACTATCATTTATCTTTTTTCTTTTCTGACTTCTACTTTTAAAATCTGCCCACAGTACACAACCATACCTGATTTTCATTATAGCTCCTACAGTTCACCCATACATCCTCTTTCCTTCTTTAACTCTGCTCTCTACTGACTCCTTTATAAAGTTCTTCCCTCCCTTGTTTCTTAAAGCTTTTGTTCAGGGGGCATTAACCTTCAGTCCAGGGCTCAGCCCCGGCCAGGTGTTTGCTGCCCCCTCCACTTTCCCAGCCTTCTCGCTGCTGTCCTGCTCCCATTCTCTGCCCAGCACACCTGACCTAGTAAGGGTAGCTGAGGCCCTCCTGGCCCAGACACTGCTAATGCCATGAAGCAGGTGTGCCTCCACTCATAAGGCCTTGGACTGTCCACCACTCTGTCCCAGACCCATGGGCACCTCCCGCCAATAGCCTGCACTGGGGGCCATTGCCATCCTCTCATGTTTGGGCAGGGATCCTTCTCCACCCGTCTTTGGGCACACCTGCTCCCCTCACCCCTCCAAAGTTGCCACCCCCTCCCACATGCAGCCCCACAATTCCTTTCCTTTTCCATTCTTTCATCTTTTTCTTGTTTCCTTTTTGTATTTCTGTTTCTCCTCTCAGCCTGTCTGTATACAGGCCTGTATTCCTATTCCTTTTCTTTCTTATCCTTTCGTATCATATTCTACCCTACCCCGGGTCTTGCAGCTGCCTGAGCAGAGCGCAGGGAAACAACCTTCTGATCCAGTTGTGATGTGACACTGTAACAGATAATTTACATATTTCTCTATTATAAATATAGATGAGAAAGCATACTTTTCTACTCTTCCATAAAATTAATACATAGAATATAAAGTATGACATTTCACCCAGGGTTACAATTTATATTCAGTTTATTTAATAGACTAGAGGCCCAGTGCATGAAATTGGTGCACCAGTAGGGTCCCTAGGCCTGGCCGCCTATCAGGACCAATCAGCTGTGTGTTGTAACATTCCTTCCCTGGCTGCCAGCTGCCGGCTGGGACCTTCCTTCATTCTGCACCGCCCCCTGGTGGATGCACATGTCATAGAAAGTGATTGGTCTCCTGGTAAACTCCTGTGGGGACAATTTGTATATTAGGCTTTTATATAGAAAGATTCTAATATATGTAGGGAAGAAAACTTAATGCATAAACATAATGCATAAAGTAAAAGAACATTATTTACTTTATTGTCTAAATCCAATGATATACTTTGGCTTCATTTCCCTTTGAAAATACACTTAACAAATACAGAGGCAATTTAGCATTTTCCCCATTCCCATTTAGTGCAATATTTGAGAAGATTTCATCTAACTGAACACATGTTGAGGTAAATTTAATAAAAGTGTTCTCGTAAATGCTTCAGTGGCTAGATGGGAGACAAGCTAGGCAGGCAGTGAAGTGAACATCATTCTGGTTGGGCTCTCCAGGCTAAGAAGTCATTTGCAAGATGTGTTGACTGCTGAGAATGTCAGCCATAATCAATCTTAGAGATAGAAGAAAGCTGCAAATGGGTTAGGTAATATTCAAATTCACTGAAAGATGACTAGACATAATATAAAGTAAGATATGACTATATTGTCTAGAAATAATTTTGAGAACATTTAGGTTCACAAATGTAGTCAATGCAGTTGTGCAATACACTCATCACCTCCCAGATCTGTTTGTCTCACTTTACATCTCTCATCTTTGGGGAAGAACGCATATTCTATAGATACACACTTCAATACAAACTATTTTGATTGTTAATAGAAATACAGAAATTATAGACAAGTCTTTTAAAACTTCTTTGGTATAAAACTTTTTTAATGATAAAGTTGATTTCTTCTTTATTGCTTAATTTAAATGTTTTGTTTAATCATATCATTTCCTGGAAGTTACAAAATTAATATGTCCACCTTTTGAAGGTACATCAGAGCAAACATAACAGAATCTGCCTGCTTCACTGATATGAGTAAATTACATTTAAATTATAATTATGAAAGATTTAGTTTTATTGCGTTTCAACATTTAAAATCCCTACATCTGTACTTGAGTAAAAGACAGTAATACTTTTAGAATATTAGAGATAATGGTTTTTTAAATTTAGCAATTAATTTTATCAACTATTTTAAAGATTTTTGTCTGTAACATCTTTACCCAATTTATAGAGAAAGACTTTACCTAACACTCAATATTAATTGAAACCAAATAAATTGCATAAGTGTTTGGTTGAAAATCTTACTGGGAATTGGGATTCTAAATAACATTTAATCCTGGTCAATAAGCCGATGAAAGCATAGCTGTAGACTAGCATTTCAGCTCACAGCTACAGTATAGCAAGTGATGAATTACAGATTAATCATACCTATAATAAAAGCATACTATGCTAATTAGACCAGACAACTTTCCGGACTAAGCTGGGGCTGAGAGGGAAGCCTGGGTCCCATGTGCCAGAGGGAAGCCGGGGGAAGGAAGGCCTATACTTGCACAAGGAGCTTCCCTCTGGATAGTTTCTATTCAGCTATGAATTTAGTAAAATACTTGAAGCTAAGACATAATGGAAGATGGGTGTAGAAAAAAGAAGGTAAGTGGTGCATTATCTTTCTTCTTCTTACTTTCCCTCTGACATGTCTTAATAATCACAGTATCAAGTCACTTTATTTATCACAGCCCTGTCTATAAATGGCCAGCTATTTCAAGGAAAATGTGACACTATGTCACACATTAATTAAACATCTTCTGAGCATTATGGCAGGTCTTCTTCATCATTATATTTTATTCTAAGATATTATATGTTAATGAAAACCACTCGTAAACATTAAACTTTGAAAAATTCAGTTTTAATGCTCCCATTTTGTAATAGCAAAGCCTGTTCAATACTTGTCTTTCTATATCTTACAAATGAGATGTGCCTAATGGCCTGCTGTCTCCAAATTAATGCATTATCTCTACTCCTTACCCTCCATGAGAAGTCACTAGACTCCTTTGTCAGAAGGACATGTAGGAACTGGCCTGCAATGATTTCTTCTGATTTGATCTCATTGAAATAGACATTTCTCAAAATTTGTGGCACTCAGTTTTCTAAATAATTATATTTTTTTCTCTGTACATGAATATTTATTTGTTTATTTTACATCTTTTGTAGGTTAGGGAGGGTAACAGCGGTTGAGTTAAGAAAGGAATGCTTTTATTTTTTCTTGTTCTTTTTTTTTTTTTTTCTGGCAGAGATTTACTGCATCTCCTAGTCTACATATATAAAAATCACAACCTGAGAAACTTGGAACAATTCAGTGAAAGTTTCTGTACACAACATACTATCTGTAAAATGGGTTAAAAAACAACAACAAAATTTACAATTAATTGATATCAATACTTGTGGGGGGAAAAAAACTGTGTAAACTACAGTGTAACTTAAAATGAAATTTATTCCTTTTACCTACTGACTGAATTCATTCAGAGAAAAAAAATAATAACTGTGAGTTTGCTATTTAATCAAGTATACTCCTTTATACAACAAATACAGAAAACCATTTCTGTGCTGCAAGATGTACCAGGAAGTACTGAATTCTGATGTCATGAAGACCTTATTTCAGGCCGTTTCCAATATTAACTAGTTGTGTGCTATTGATAATTATCTTAATGCATTCTAACTCCCCATTTATTCATTTGTAAAACTGGAATAATAATAAATTACATTAAGTTCTTAAGATTAAATTAAATAACATACAAAATACTCTCATAGCCTTAGTCATTTTAGCACAGTAGATAAGAGTGTTGGCCTGCGGACCGAAGGGTCCTGGGTTCAATTCCGGTCAAAGGCACATGCATTGGTTGCAAGCTCCTCCCTGGCCTGGGCCTTCTCCAGGGCTCATGCAGGAGGAAACCGATTGATGTGTTTCTCTCTGTCTTTCCCTCTCTTTTCCACTCTCCTTAAAAATCAATGGAAAAATATCCAGAGGTGAAGATTAAAAACATTTAAAAATGTAAAAAAAAAAAATACCCCCATAGTACAATTTTGTCTCATAAGCATAACTCACTCTATCATTTGGCTTAGCAATCTTTAGCACAGTATTTTAAACAATAAGTATGAAAGCATCAGTATGCTTATATGAAGAATTTAAATGTAGTGCAATGGTTTAATAACCAAGATTATTTTTATCTTGCCTTCAAAACTGAACAAATAAAAATATCAACGACCCATTAAAGAGCAGGCTCTTAATAACTGATTTCATATTTTTAGAGAATATTTTATGTTTTATAAGAATTTCTATTTTTCAAGTTTATACTTTAACTTTATTTTTTCCATTTACAGTTTAGCAACATATCAATGCAGCTGAATATGAATTTTGGCAACTGCAGTTTTACAAACAGAATATTTCTACCCAAGGAGAGAAGAGAGAAAAATTAATTTTAGGATTTTATTATTGCTGTGGGATACAGAAATACATTTCCATGGCTATGGGATTCCATGATGAATTATTGCAAGAGCTGATTGAAAAAGAACATGTGAATAAACCTGGCAGCATGAGTAGTTTTAGGAAAGAAAGTATTAAAGTGATTCCCTATATGACCTGGTTATTTAATTTCATTATTATTTTTATCAGTTATAAGGTATTAGCATACAAAAAGTAATGAACTACATTATGAAAAATATGAAGGCAAAAATTCTTTTTTAATTTTAATACTTTATGAAGTTCTCACTATGAAAAATGAACATTAATATAAAAATTAAATTAATTCTTAAGATAAGTTACTTTGGTCTGAGCTTTCTGATATTTCAATTAAACAAAAACTATATATCTTTCCTCTTTTATCAGACAATATTAATAGTGTTTATGGGAAAATACACAGGAATAACTAGTAAAAAATATATTTTAAAACACCATATGTGAGGAAAACATAATTAGTATTTTTCTCTAAAAAATGTTTGCTAATTCTTATTTTTCAAATATTTCTTGAAACTATGTCTTTATTCTCTTACTCTCACTTACTCTACACTATTGCCAATGTTGAATATTCAGCATTCTTGAAATTTCTGTCTACTTTCTCCCCTAATGCTATACTTTTATTTTCCCTATATTATGATTATGTATCAGTTTTCTTCATGAGTAGATCTTCCACTATCATATTTCTTAAGAAAAAATATGTCCCAGAATGACATCATCATTCTCTTGTCATCTGTCTCTTATAGTTTTATCATTTAATACACACTATGATTCCTTGAATGATCATTTTTAATTCTCTACTTTAATAATCATCATAAGTATAAATTATTCGTCTATATAATTAAGAAAATACGTTTTAATTATAGAATTATTTTTCTATGTTTCTAATTTAAACTCAACATTTTTACAAAATATATCCATTGCTTGGCCTTAATATTTAGTAAACCTATTTTATAAAATCAATGCGTTGGTAATTTGGTAATATTTGAAATTTTCTAATTGATTTTCCAGATAAAAAAAACTACATTTTATAAAGATTTAAGTTCTGTTGCTCCTTAGGCATCCAGTTTCTTGTTCTGTTCTTTTATCATTACAAATTTTTGTTTGCCCAGACGTATAGGCTCAGTTGTTGAGCATCCACCTACGAACCAAGGCACATACCCTGGTTGTAAGCTCGATCCCCAGTGTTGGGCATACAGGAAGCAGTCGATCAATGATTCTCTCTCATTATGGATGTTTCTATCTCCCTCTCTTTCTCCCTTCCTCTCTGAAATTAATAAAAATTCATAAAAATAAAATGTTCTTCTAGTCTCTTTTACTATAATCTGTCTAGAAATATCATGTGATTTCTTATATTAGTAACGAGAGGCCTGATGCACAAATGATGCCTTTATAGTAGGGAAAAGGCTGCTAAGTAATTTATGATATAGTTTATGAAGATATTGTTGTCAGATTTAGAAAATTAAAGGCAAATAAATCAATCGTACTTATAAGTTAAGGAACATGTAGTAATGTTTCATCCTCTGTACTCTAGTAATGTTTCCATATAGTTTTAAGATATTACCTTCTCTGTTATGTTGGGGAGTATTAGTTAAGAAGTCTTCTCTGCTAGGTTGTTTATAACTATCATATGCTCTAAGCTAGAGTTATACATTTAATTTTCACATTTTTTACAAAAGTATTCATTCACTTAATACTAATAGTGACACATAATTTTGGTAAACTTGTTTTTACATTTCTTTTAAAAAAATTTCTAAACCTAAGAGGATGCTCCAATGTTATCTAATTCATGTTATTCATTTCAATATGAATTATTATGGCAAGATTTTTGAATCCTGTATTCTCAAATATTTAAATTCTATGTACAAACTAAGCCACTTAAGAGTCAAACATAGAAACTATTCTCAAATATTGATTATCAAATTGAGATGAATTTGCTGAAATGTCTTATTTTATAAATATTCATGTAATTTGACATCATGTAAAATTTAAATATCTAACTCTTGTTAACTCTTTCACAAAATTACTCTGTCTATTTTACACTACTCAGCATTCATACTTTTCTTGCATACTGTTGAGAGGCAATTCTTAATAGAGTGCTCTACTCCTTATACCAACCTTTTTCAGAGCTACTTATTCAAGCATCTGTCTGTGAGTGTTCATGTATGCATGTGTGTGCATGTGTGTATCTGTATGCGTGGTTTCCACACCCAGCTGTATTTATCCCCTGCTGTTACATTGGCTTAAAAGATCACGGGAACTTTTTATTAGGGATGAAGAAGCAACTATTAATATTATCATGATCATATCTCTGCAGATCATTTTCATAGAATCTTTAATCATTAAGAACAAGATAGTAAAAAACTCCATCTCTACTTCAAGGTGAGATGGTTAGGATCAATGCACTGAGTGTATTCTGCCTATCCCCTTTATATCTGGCTTTTTAATACCTCTCTAGTGAATAGAGAGATGAGTTATATTCAGATATCTAGGATATGAACAAAAGAGATTTTCCATTGTATCCTCTGTTTGCTAGATCATGAGGATCAGGGGTTTGGAAATTTTTGAATGGAAAAAAAAGTGAGACCTTAGGACTAGTGAGTGATGAAATTATGGAAGACTTAATGTTTTCAATTGGTTTCCTTCATCATGGCCCTGCTCATGGGGAAAAAAACCTCTGAATAAAAATGGTCACATAGAGGATATATTAGAAAGTATGGAAATAAATAGTGTTTAACTCTAGAACAATTATGCCTATACATGAACTTAGGTTAGCAAATTATCCCAAAAAGGTCAAAGTCTCAATCTGTGTAAAAGTCAGTGACCAGGGCAGAGGGGAGGAGTTCTCCAGGGTACCTAGAGCCACTTAAAATTTGCCTATAAGTCTGAGTCAGGATTAAAATAGGAAAAAGGATTTTGTAAACAATGTTACTGTTTCTCGTCTCTAGTTTTCTTCAGGTGTCAATACAACCTTCTACTACTTTGCTTCACTAGAAGGAGGGAACCACTTCACCCTCAGACTGTTCTTTGACCAAGGGCTCATAACTAAGCCTTATTTATTGAGTGAAAATGTCCAACATACAATCTTGAGACAAGTTAATGCTATTTTATTTTTAGAAGAAATTTTTTATATTTAAAAAAATAAGTTTTATGTTTGCCATTCTTTTTACCAAAACAATATAGCTACCCAGATAGATGTGTTAAGACACAGTTTTCATTTTCAGCATATACAGAGGCCTGCTCGCTGTGCCTTACACTTGCCAGGCAAACCCTCTGACCTCAGGCTTTATACTTGCAGTTCACTTTCTCCAGGATGCTCTTTCCCAAGTCACCTGCTTGGTTTATTATCTAACTTCCCATTTTGTGAAACTCAGTCACAAATAAGTAAATTAATCTAATTCTAGGTGAATTACCTATTTCCATATCATACATATATTAATTTTAATGATATAATGATGTATATTTATTTGACAGTTATTCCTAATTTACAGCATGAAGCACAACATAACTGCTTTACAAATATCACATTGTTTAATCCTTAAAACAATATAAAAGGAAGATAATATTATTATTATTATCCACTTTTTTAGAAAGGGATCCATATTAGAGAGATTACTGAACCTCCTGAGGATATACAATTATTTAGCATATGCATTAGGGTTGGAACAAAGTGGATGAGGCTCATGACTATAGTGTTAAAACTACTTTACTGGTTCTGAGAGATGGCATTTTAAATGGCTAGCTTATCTAATAACTGGACTATTGTCAATAACCTACCTGTTCCTTTCTTTGGCTTCAAACCTACAAAAACCAGCTCTGTCCAACATGGTGTCTAATTTCATCTGGGTGACCCTGGCTGTGTTATACCTGGGGGTGGGCAGTTTTTCTTCTTCTTGGCCGCACCTGCAGCTTCTAGGGATGGCAGCTGTTCTGCCACATACTCTATCTCATAACAAACAAAAATGAACATAGTTCAGTTTAACTTTTACATTAACTCAGTTACATTTAATTAAGAGGCCTACTTCTGAAAAGTAAATCCAGATTTACTTTATGGTATATTAAAACTATTCAATTAACCAGTATTTGAGAACTATTTTAAATTCTGTTCATTTGAAAAGTCTTTAAAGAAACTACACTGAGTGCCCAGATTATTATGATCTCTGAATGCAGTGTATATTCAGTGTATATTCCTATATAATAAAAGGCTAATATGCAAATTGTCCCCTTGATCTGGAGTTAGACCAGTTGTTCAACTGGGAGTGTATACATATATGTATATATTATTACATGTTCAGAGATCATAATAATCTGGCCACTCAGTGTATTTGTAAGTGTTAAGAGCCATGTGCTATATATAGCACACTTTGGACACATTGTGGTTGCCAGTGTTTATAATGCAGTGTTTTCATAGTATTATAGATGATATTGAATTTTCCTTTTAATATTTGGATTATATCATTAAGATTTCAGTGACCATACCTTACTAGTTTATTCCAAACAATATGCATTTTAGGTATATTCTTTATTATTCATAGAACTATTAGATGGGTCCTAAATATCCCAAAAAACAAGTTAAAGAATATTTAGTCTGTTAGGATTAAGGAAATTCATAGTTATTATTCTGGATGTTACATCTATAGTACTATGATACTGATGACATTTTTGAAAAATGCATAAGCATTTTACATATTGAATAATGAGCACAGTTGGTTTAAAATTTGAAGTATTTTGTTTCTGAACTTGTCCATATTGTCATGAGATAGATAACAAAGTCATGAAAAAGAATTAACAGAGTATACCGAGTCTAAATTTAGTTCGTCCAAGTCAGAGGTTTGCATGGTAACTGCTTACCATTTGTGTTTCCACCCTGCGCATTTAGACCTGCTCCAAATTAGTATTCTCGCTCTGTCCTGATTTACAGGACGTGCGTCTGCCTCCACATGGGGGTGTTCTCTGGCTTCTCTCCTGTGTCTCACATGTTTGTTCACATCGGATTGCCTCCTTATTTCCGCCGAGACTCATTTCCAGCCTCTTCAGAGAGGCTCTGTGTGGGTCATCAATTTTTCAGGACCAGGATGTTTGACGACGTCTTTAATGTACTCAGACACGTGATTAGATGTACCCAGACATGTGTCTTGGTACAGGATTCTAGCTTAGAAAAGCAGCTTCTTCTGTGCTCTCCTGCATTTCTCAGTGTTTAGAGGTTCAGTACATTCACTAAAAGGTGCGGGTTTGATTCCTAGTCAGTGGCACATACCTAGGTTGCAGGCTTGGAGACAGCTGATTGATGTGTCTCTCACAGTTCTCTCTCACTCTCTCCCTCCCTCTCTCCTTTCCGCTTTCTCTAAAAATCAAGGTGGGTCCTTTCCTTCTGGTAATATTTTATTTTCAAATTTGGAAAGTTGGGGAAATGAGAAGAGATAAACCGAAGAACTTATATACTTACTAGAGGCCCAGTGCACAAAATTTGTGCACGGGGGAGGGGGGAACTGGAGGGGGTGTCCCTCAGCCCAGCCTGCATTATCTTGAGGGATGTCCAACTGCCCATTTAGGCCCTATCCCAGTAGGATTGGGCCTAAATGGGCACTCGGACATCCTTCTCACAATCCAGGACTGCTGGCTCCAAACTGCTCACCTGCCTGCCTCCCTGATTGCCCCTAACCACTTCTGCCTGCCAGCCTGATCACCTCCTAACCATTACCCTGCCAGCCTAATTAATGTCTAACTGCTCCCCTGCCAGCCTGTTTGCCCCCAACTTCCCTCCTCTGCCAGTCTGGTCACTCCTAATTGCTCTCCCCTGCAGGCCTGATCACCCACAACTGCCCTCCCTTGCAGATCTGGTCCCTCCCAACTGTCCTCCCCTGCTGGTCATCTTGTGGTGGCCATCTTGTGTCCACATGGGGGCAGGATCTTTGACCACATGGGGGAAGCCCTCTTGTGTATTGAAGTGATGGTTAATCTGCATATTACTCTTTTATTAGATAGGATAGAGGCCTGGTGCATGGATGGACACCGGCTGGTTTCCCCTGAAGGGTGTCCTGGATCAGGGTGGGGGTTCCCTTGGGTTGTTGGGCTGCCTGGGCAAGGGGGCTATGTTTGTTCGCAGGCTGGTCATGATCCCCAGCGACCCAAGTGGAGGCCCTGGGATCTGGGATTAATTTATGTTCTACAATTGAAACTTTGTAGCCTGGGCAGAGCCAAGCCTTCTTTTGTTCCCTGGCAATAGCCATTGCTATTTGAAACTTTATAACCTAGAGTGGAGGCCTAGGCACTAGGGCTGCAGAAGCCTGGCTTCCTCCATCGCCCTGGCAACCCTAGCCTCTTCTCTCTCTAGCTCAGTGGCTGCCGCCATTTCTGTTGGTATTATGAATCCTCTATAATTGAAACTTTGTATCATTGAGTGGAGGCCTAGGCCAGCAATGGCAGGCAGAAAGCTTTGCTTCCTCCCTTGCCAGGGAAACCCCAGCTTCCCTCCTGCTCTCAGTGGCGGCAGCCATCTTGGTTGGGGTTTATTTGCATAATTTACTCCTGATTGGCTGGTGGGTGTGGCTGTGGGTGTGGCTTGATTGTAGGTAAGGCCAGTTTGCATATTACTCTTTTATTAGAGAGGATATGCATAGAATATGGACATGGGTAATAGGGTATTGAAGACTGGGTGGGTGCATAGGGGCTGGGAGGAAGGAAAATGAGAGATAACTGTATGCTATCAACAATAAAGAGAGAGAGATAGAAAACAACAAAGAACAAAATGGACAGGAGTATCTTGACAGAAAAATATTTTTTTTTCAGGACAGAAAGGCACAAATTTGATCACATGGGAGAAAAAGATACAGAAAGATAATGTGACTTGTCAAAATTTCCTAGTCTATGTAGTGGCAAAACTCCTATAACAGAAACTCATGTAACCCCAGAGTCACATATTCTCAGTTTCTTTTAATTTTTTTTTTCTGAACTTCATACACTTTATATTTCAAAGGAATTAGATGTGTAGTACACTTTGTGGTTATGTTATGGACATTTTTATTTTAGCTTTGTAATTATCAGCTAATTGTCAATGACTAATATATTAAAAACTAATATAGCATTAGTAAAATTAATGTTATTAATCTTTAATAATTCTCATCCACAGCTCAATGTAAACAACTACTGTAACACAAGTTTGAGGGTGAGGTAAAGTAAATGTTTTCATGAGAAGAAATTACAGTAATTGAAATTTTAAAACTGAAATAAAAAGTTAGGTGATGATGTAATTAGACATATCCAAATGCTTGAGGTTTATTTTATTTCAACAAAGAAACCAATATTTCTAAAATGTAACATGGATTGTGAATTAAAGAACCATATCTAAATAACCACAATAGTTCTGTTCACATTAAAAATTAAAAAGTACTTCATATTTTCAGATTGCTAATCATTTTGAAAACATATTTAAAAATTATTGTCCTCATAAATAAAAAATAACTATTAATAAAGCACTTTATATAATTATAAGATTTAGGAAAGGTAAGTAATTTGATCATTCACATAAGTACAAATCATCAGAGTCTGGACTAAAACACAAAAAAAATCTGATTTATGATTTATACCAGTTGTATTTGGAACAATATTTTTAAAAATTATATAGAAAATATGTGTAGTATAATTGGATGAAATAAAAATCTAATTTTAACTATAAATTAAGTTAAGATATCGTTTCTTTCTAATATCATGATTATATATGTTGTTATATAAACATGATTAGACATTGTTCACATTGCAAAGAAACAACGCTTTTTAAAGAGCTTGTATTTTTCCTCCCCCAGGAGGCTATATTTCAAACATGAATGTTGAATTAATCTATTCCAGTAATTCCTTTAGTAAAAATAAAACTTTTCTTGCTGTTGATTATTCAAATTTAAGCAAATTTTGAGAATGTGATCTTTTCTGTCTCATAAACCTCAAATACAGAAAATTCTAGCATTGCAATGTGTGTGTGTTTTTTTAAAGGAAAGTAGAGTACATTTTTTAATTGAAAACAATACAGAGATGCAAGTATCTGAAAAGTGCTTGCTGAAAAATTTGCTTTATTAATCATAAATAAGCAAGCCTTGCACACTTCTAATGTCTGTTTTAAGAAGGCACCATTTTATGATGAATTAGAGTGGTAATTATATGATAACTATGTCTACCTATGAATCTGAATAGATGGTTACTGATAGAGCCTAAATTGCCATCAGCAATGACTTCTAACTTTATTACTAACCAAGGGAAAGATTCATAAAAGTGTACATTTCAAAATTGTACATAGGCTGTCTGGGTGATAACTCATAAGTATTAATTTTGCCTCACAGAGAACGTCTCCTTTTTCCAAATTTTCTACCATGTAGTAGATCCATAAAAACTTAGAAAATGAAAGTATGTACTCTTTGGAGAAGTGTCCTTATGGATCATTTGTCTATTTTTTCTTTTCATTGGCATTGTTTTGTTGGTGTTGACTTGTATAAGTTCTTTCTAAGTTTTGGATATTAATGCCTTATTAGATATATCATTGGAAAAATATGCTCTTTCATTTTAGTGGGTTGCTTTTCATTTTGCTAATGGTTTCCTTTGTTGTACACATACTTTTTAATTTTATATAGTCTTATTTGTTTATTTTTTATTTTGTTTCCCATACCTGATAAGATATATCAGGAAAAAATATTACTATAAGAAATGTCTGAGATGGTTTTGAGTTTGACATTTAAGTCTTTGAGTTTATTCTTGTGTATGGTGTAAGAAAGTTTCATTTTTTGCATTATCTTTCCCAACACCATTTACTGATTATGTGGTCTTAAAACCATTGTATGTTTTTTGCCTCTTTTGTCAAATATTAATTGACCATAAAGATGTGGGATTATTTCTGGGCTCTATTCTATTCAACTAATCTGTATATCTATCTTTATGCTAGTACCATGCTGTTTTGGTTACTATGTTTGCACTTCCCACAACCCTTTTCTCCCCAAGAATTGTCAGTCCATTCCCTCTCTATGTCCATGTTTCTGTTATAGTCACTAGTTTATCTTGTTCATCAGCCTATCAGTTCACTTGATTTTTATGATCATTTGTTGATAGATGTGTATTTGTTGTTCATAATTTATATTTTTACCTTTTTCTTCTTCCTCTTCTTAAAGAATATCTTTCAGCATTTCATATAATAGTGGTTTGGTGGTGATGAACTCCTTTAGCTTTTTCTTATCTGCGAAGCACTTTATCTGATCCTCGATTCTGAATGATAGCTTGCTGGATAGAGTAATCTTGGTTGAATATTTCTTGCCACTCGCGTCTGGCCTGCATCGTTTCTGTTGAGAAATCGCTGACAATCGGAATGGGTGCTCCCCTGTAGGTAACCAACTGTTTTTCTCTTGCTGCTTTTAATATTCTCTCTTTATCTTTTGCTCTTGGCATTTTAATTATGATATGTCTTGGTGTGGTCCTCTTTAGATTCCTATATTTTGGGGTTCTGTGTACTTCTTGGGCTTTTAAGTCAGTTTCTTTCACCAGGTGGGGAAAGTTTTCAGTCACTATTTCTTCAAGTAGGTTTCATTAACTTGTTCTCTCTCTTTTTCTGGCACCCCAATAATTCGGATGTTGGCTTGCTTGAGGTTGTCCCAGAGGCCCCTTACGCTATCTTCAATTATCTGAATTCTTTTTGTTTCTTGCTTTTCCAGCTGAGTGGATTTTGGTTCTTTGTATTTCAAATCTTTGACTTGGTTCTTGTGGCCCTCTGGACTGCTTTTAGGACTTTGTGTAATATTTTTTATTTCAGTCTGTGTATGCTTGATTTCTAGTTGGTCCTTTTTTTTATCTGTGAGGGTCTGGTTCATATCCTCAGAGGTCTTGTTCATTTCCCTGAGGGTCTCATTCATTTGCTTGTAAGTATCATTCATCTCCTTGTAATTCTCATTCATTTGCTGGTTGGTCTTGTTTATTTCCTGGTAATTCTCATTAAGTTGATTGGCCTTTTGTAGGAGCCTCTTGAAAAGCCTTATAACCGTGGTTTTGAACTCTATGTCTTGTCGTCTTTTCTCCTCCATTTCTTTCACACCTGATTTCTTTCCATATCTCTGCATGGTGGTTGCTTTATGTGGTGGATATCCTCAAAGGGACAGTGGCTCAGTCTCCCCAGTTACCTGAGGTGGGTACTCTTACTGCAATCCTCTATGGGTTGTATTCAGTGTTTTTGAATTTAAACCCAGGTTTTTGTTGTTAGCCCCAGGAGGGTTTGACCTCCAGGCCAATTGGCTGTGAAGGGAGACTGAGTTCAGATTGGATGGGCGGAGTCTCTGGGCTGCGCGCAGCGGCAGTGGCAGCGGTGGCGGCGGCAGCTGGGTCCTATGTGGTGCTTGCGCGCGGGTCTCTGTTGGATGGGGATGGCTGCAGACTCCTCCAAGAAAAAGCTGCTAGTCTCTTCCCCTTGCCAGACAATTCTGCCTTTCCCCAAATGTGCCTGCACACCAAAAGTCCAGCCCAGGACTGTAAAATAGATGGTTTCCGGAACCAAGTTTCCAGGGGGCAAGTCATGGGTTTGCGCACCGCGCCCGCTTCCAGGGTGCGTCCCAGGACCTCGGACCACGCCCAGTTCCGGGTAATCTGTGCAGGGGGACCTCTCCTACCCTGGATCTCGGACCTAGCCTGGCTCAGGAAATCTGGGCAGTGAGACGCCTCCTCCCTTCCTCGTGGGCGAAATCCGGCCGGTCCCTGCTCCAGCCCCAGCCCTCGCGCACACAACCAGGGCGGCTCCTAACCTCTTTTGGTCTGAAAGATTGCGCTCCCGCCGGTCCTGAGTCTGTGTCCCACCTTTGCTCCTATTAGTGGAGTTTACATTCAGCCAGCTTTCTGGCGATTCTGGGTGCTTGTCTGTTCTGCTGTTATGTTGTAGTTCTTAAATAGTTGCGCGGGGCAGAACAATAGGTGTTTGCTTATGCCGCCATCTTGGTGTCTCCCCCGGTTACTATGTTCTTTTAGAATAATTTGATATCAAGTAGCATGATTCTTCCCACTTTGTTATTCTTTCTCAAGATAGCTGTGGCTTTTTGGGGTCTTCTTTGGTTCCATATAAGTATTTGGAATATTTGTTCTAGTTCTGTGAAATATGCCATTGTTATCATGATAGAAATTGAATTGAATCTATAGATTGCTTTGGGTAGTATGGACACTGTAATGATGTTAATCTTTCCTATCCATGAACATAGCAAATGCTTCCACTCATTTCTATCTTTTAAAAATTGTTTTATTTCAGTATTTTATAAATTTTTGAGTACAGGTGTTTAAATCCTTGATTAAGTTTATCTCTAGGTATTTTATTTATTTTTATACAATTGTGAATTATATTATTTTCTTAGCTCCCCTCCTGGTATTATTGGGGTATAAAAATGTAAGTGATTTCTGGATGTTTATCTTGTGTGTTTTTTAATATTCAGCAAAAAGGTTTAATTTTATTTATAAAGAGCATATATTACTTCCATAATGACAAAATTTAAGCAGCTTTTAGGTTAGTCAAGAGAAGTGAAAACGTACTGTTACCTGTCTTTTAAGAAGTCTTTGGCCTATTAGAGAAAAATAAAAGGAAACTAAAAGAGCCTGCAGTAGATCTTGAAGGGACTAATCTAAAAGCAGTTGAAGTGAGATTATTTTCACTTTTTAAATTGTAATTATATGTACTCATATTCATGTAAGTAGGTTATAGAATCTTGACATTATTTTGGTCATTTCTTATATTGAAAACTTCACTGGATTCCACTACTATCTCTTCAGCATTCAGGTTAGTCATCTAACTTTGGCTGCATGACCTGCAATAAAATATTCACCTCCTGAAGTAGCCTAGTACATTTCCCCCCAATGGTTGGTTGGTTGATTATTTATTTATTTATTTATTTATTTAAATTTAATAGATCTTTATTCTTCAGATTATTACAATTGTCCTCCCCCCCCAACTCCCCTCCACCCAGTTTCCACTCTACCCTATGCCCTTACCTCTCCCACACACACTGCCCTCTTCCATAAGGTGTATGCTTTTTATCCAGTCTCTTCCCGGAACCCCCACACCCCTTCCCACCCAAGAGTTGTCAGTCCACTCCCTTTCTATGCCCATGATTCTCTTATATTCACCAGTTTATTCTGTTCTTCAGATTTTTTATTCACTTGACTTTTAGTTTCACTTGTTGATAGACATGTATTTGATGTAAATTTTTATATTTACATCATAAAATATAAATTTTTATATTTATAAATTTTATATTTACTTTTTTCTTCTTTTTCTCTTCTTAAAGAATACCTTTCAGCATTTCATATAATACTGGTTTGGTGGTGATAAACTCCTTTAGCTTTTTCTTATCTGTGAAGCTCTTTATCTGACCTTTAATTCTGAATGTTAGCTTTGCTAGGTAGAGTAATCTTGGTTATAGGTTCTTGCTCTTCATCACTTTGAATATTTTTTGCCACTGCCATCTAGCCTGCATAGTTTCTTTGAGAGATCAGCTGATAATCATATGGGTGCTCCTTTGTAGGTAATGAACTGTTTTTCTCTTTCTGCTTTTAATATTCTCTCTTTGTCTTTTGCTCTTGGCATTTTAATTATGATGTATCTTGGTGTGGTCCTCTTTAGATTCTTTTTGTTTTGGGTTCTGTGAGCTTTCGGGACTTGTAAGTCTATTTATTTCACCATATAGGGGAAGTTTTCAGTCATTATTTTTTCAAATAGGTTTTTAGTATCTTTTTTCTCTTTCTTCTTCTGGCACCCCCATAATTTGGATGTTGGTATGCTTGAGGTTGTCCCAGAGGCTCCTTACATTATCTTTAAATTTTTGGATTATTTTTTCTTCTGCTTTTCTGGCTGAGTCTTTTTTGCTTCTTTGTATTTCAAATCTTTGACTTGATTCTTGTGGTCCTCTAGTCTGCTGTTAGGTCTCTGTATAATATTTTTTATTTCAGTCAGTGTATGTTTAATTTCTAGTTGGTCCTTTTTCATATCCTTGAGGGTTTTGCTAAATTTATCAGCCTTTTCTAGGAAATTTTTGACAACCCTTTTAACTGTGGTTTTGAACTCTATATCCAGTCTTTTGCTTTCCTCCATTTCTTTTGTTTTGTCTCCACATTTTCAATGCTTCCCTGAGTTGGTGAGCTGTGTCTATGCTGACAGAACTTCTGTCTGGGAGATACCCTAATGAGACAAGACTTGCAAAATTGCAAAAGCCTCTGTGCTTAACTTGGATGGGGCAGAGTCTCAGGGTGGTGCAGACAGCCTTGGCTTCTCATCAGCCCTGCCCCATGACCCCCAGGTCTCAGTGTCCCTTGGTAATTGCTGCAAGCACCTCTGAGAGTAAGCCGCCCTCAAGTTTTGCCCGCTTGCAGACAGTCCAGTTTCTCCCCAAATGAGTTGAGGTTCCAAAAACTTGCCCTGAACTGGAGTTCAGTGCAGTCAGGAGCTTTTGTCTCCCTTCCACTTTAGGAAGCCAGCCACACACTCAGCTTCTTTGTATGCATGCACTCCTCCAGTCCTCTGCCTTCTGTAGCTCCTAAATCAGTGTGCTTTCCCTTTTCTTGACAGTCCAGATTCCCCCTGAATGAGTCCGGTTTCCCAGGGTCTCGCCTGGGACTGGTGTTCAGTGCAGTCAGAAGCCTCTGTCTCCTTTCACTTTAGAAAGCCAGCCATGCACTTAGCCACCCATGCACACAGCTGCCCTTCCTCTCTGTACCACAGCCTTTTGCAGCTCCTCTGATTCTCCATGTGCTTTCCTCTTTTCTTCTAGTTGTAGAATTTCCACTCATCCAGCTCTCCTGTGGTTCTGGATGGTGTCCATTTTGTCTTTTAGTTGTAGTTTTGATATTGTTGTATGAAGCAGCAGTTTAGGTGTTTACCTATGCTGCCATCTTGGTTTTTCCTCTGGATGTTTATCTTGTATCTTGCTACTTTACGGAAGTTATTTATTAGTTTTGTTTGTTTGTTTGGGGGAGTGGTATCTTTAGGATTCTCTATCTGCAGTATTACCTCATCTGCAAATATTGGCAGTGTTATTTCTTCTTTTCCAACTTGGATACGTTTTATTTCTTCTTCTAATCTGATTGTTTTGACTAGGTCTTCTAGTACTATGTTAAATAAGAGTGGTGAAAGCAGACTTCCATGTGTTATTCCCAGTCTTAGGGGAAACACTTGTAGTTTTTGCCAGTTTTGAATGATCTTGACTATAGATTTGTCATATATGACCTTTATTACACTGAGATATGTTCCCTCTATTCATGTTTTGCTGAGAGTTTTTTTTAAATCATAAACTAGAGGCCAGGTGCACGAAATTCATGCATGGATGGGGGTTCCCTCAGCCCATCCTGCACCCACTCCAATTGGGGAACCCTCAGGGGATGTCAGGCTTAAAGCAGTGGTCAGACACCCCTCTCACAATCTGGGACTGTTAGCTTCTAACCACTCACCTGCCTACCTGCCTGATTGCCCCTAACCCTTCTGCCTGCCTTCCTGATCGCCCCTAACCTCTCTGCCTGCCTGCTTGATCACCCCTAACTGCCCTCCCCTACTGACCTGAGTGAGCCCCCAACTGCCTCTGCCTACCTGATCATCCTTAACTGCCCTCCCTTGCTGGCTTGATCTCACCCCGAACTGCCCTCCTCTGCCAGCCAATTAGGTTCTTATTGGTCAGTTTCTGTGCCAGTCAGTGTCTCTGGGCCTATCAACGGGGCCTGATCTGAAAGGTGGAGCTGATCAGCAGCCCCAGAGGAGGCCTAGAGAGAAATGGAGGCTCAGCTGTTGGCCAGACTGGGAGAGGAAAAGAGAGGCAAGTGCTGATCAAAAGCTGTCACAGAGGCAACATATAAGTCCCTGCTTCTATCTTTAGGCCTCTCTCTGGCCCTGATTGGCAGCCCTCTCAGAAGTCAGTGCTGAGGCACTGTGACTGCAGTGGAAATAGTCCACTGGGTTGCCATGACAACTCAGTGCTGACTGCAGGACTGACTTTGGGTTGGTTTAGCCTCTGTGGTTACTGGTTGCTGTGACCCAGGGTTTTATATATTAGTATTGGTGCTGGATTTTTTTCCACACTCTTTCTCTGTATCTATTGATATAATCATTTGGTTTTTATCTTTCATTTTGTTCAGGTGGCTTACCATATTTATTGATTTGCAGGTATTGTTCTAACCTTGCATTCCTGGAATATTGGTCTATAATTTTCTTTCTTTGTAATGTCTTTATCTGTTTTTGGAATTTGGATAATGCTGGCCTTGTTAAATGAGGTTGGGAATCTTCCCTCCTCTTAATTTTTTGGAATAGTTTGAGATAAAAAGATGTTAATTCTTCTTTAAGTGTTTGATAAAATTCACCTGTGAAGTGATCAGGACTTTTTGTTATGAGTTGTTTTGTTTTGTTGTTTGTTCATTTTTTTATTACTACTTCAATGTCATTAGTTGTAACTTACCTATTCAGATTTTCTTAATCTGTCTGATTCAGTTTTGAAAGATTATATGTTTCTAGAAATTTATTCATTTTGTCCAGATTGTCAAATTTGTTGGTATATAGTGATTTATCATATTTTCTTATAAACCTTGGTATTTCTGTGGTATCATTTATTACTTCTTTTTCATTTCTGGTTGATTTACTTGGGTTCTCTCTCTTATTTTCTTGATGAATCCATTTAAAAATTTGTCAATCTTGTTTAACTTTCAATGAATAAGTTTGTGATTTCAAAGACCTTTTGTATTGTGTTTTCAGACTCCATTGTATTTATTTGTGCTCTGATCTTCTTTTTTCCCCCTATTCACTTTTGAGCTTTGCATGTTGTTGTTTTTCTTGCTCTTTTAAGTGTAAAGTTATATTTCTTTATTTGAGATTTTCATTGCTTTTTCAGGTAGGTCTGTGATGGTATAAATTTCCCTATCAGGAATGCTTCAGCTGTTCCTAAAGATTTTTTATTGTTATGTTCATATTTTCATTTGTTTCAAGGTATCTTTTGACTTCTCCCTTAATCTAATTGTTAACCCATTTATTGTTTAGTTACATGTTATTTAGCATTCGTGTCTTTGTATTTCACTTTTTTTATACCATTATGCTCAGAGATGTTTAATATTATTTCAATCTTCATAAATGTATTGAGACCTTTTTGTGTCATAACAGGGTTTATACTGGAAAATATTCCATGTTTGACTTAAAAAAGAATGTGTAGTTTCTGCTTTAGGCTAAAATGCTCTAAACATATCAATTAAGTAATAATATCTTATCTGTGCTGTTTTCTTATTAAGTTTTTCTCTGGAAGATCTATCCATTGATGCCAAGAAGAATGTTAAAATCCCCAGATATTACTGCATTACTGTGGATCACTCCCTTTACGTCCATGAAGATTTGCTTTATATATTTAATTGCTCCTATATTTGATGCATAAATATTTAGAAGGATTATACACTTTTTTAGAAAGTAAGGGAAAGGGAGAGAGAGAAAAACATTAATGATGAGAGATAATCATTGACCAGCTGCCTCCTGCATGCCCCTACTGGGTATTAAGCCCACATCCTGGTCTTATGCCCTTGAAAATAATCAAACTTGGGCCAATGCGTTCAGTCCTCAGGCCAATGCTCTCTCCACTGAACCAAATCAGGTAGTGAAAGAATGATATATATATTATTATTGGTTTGCTTCCTTTATCATTATTTAGTCTCTTTTTTTGTGTCTTACTTTAATCTTTGTTTTAAAGTCTATTTTCTCAGATGTTTTTTCTAGGAAACAATTTAACTTTAATATGGTGATATTAAAACACCAGCTTTAAGTTTACTCCTCTGAGGAACAGTAATTCCTGAATATTTCAATAAATTTCTGCTTTAATTGGAGCTAAATATGTGATATTTTAATGAGGAATCATTTTTCTTTACCATATATAATTAAACATTATTTAGACCATAGATACAGAAGAAGTTATAGCATCCTAGATACAAATTAATGTTTGACTGGTCACGTATTATTTTGGTGATCTTTTTATTACAAAAATATTGGCCTTAGATGCAGCCTAAATCATATGTAAATGTCATATTTATTTTTTTAAATATTTTTATTGATGTCAGAAAGGAAAGGAGTTGGAGAGAGAAATAAAAACATCAATGATGAGAAAGAATTATTGATTAGCTGCCTTCTGCTCACTCCACACTGGGGATTAAGGCCACAACCCGGGCATGTGCCCTGACTGGGAATGGAACAGTGACCTCCTGGTTTATAGGTTGACGCTCAACCACTGAGCAATGCTGGCAGGGCTAACTGTCATATTTAAATATTGTGTTAGCCTTGATGTCTATTTAACCACCACTACTAAAGCCAAGACTTAGATAAGTGGTTGAATTCAAGTAGTTTGTTGGGAAGTGATCCCAGGAAACAGGAATGGAGGGGTTGAAGACAGAAAAATATAAGAATGAAAGCCACTGTTTTAGAGTGCTTTTAAAAAATAATATATTTTTTATTGATGTTAGAGAGAGAGGAAGGGAAAGAGAGAAATAGAAACATCAATGAGAAACATCAACATTGATCACTGCCTCCTGTACACCCCCTACTGGGGATTGAGCCCACAACCAGGGCATGTACCCTAGCCATTAAATGAACCACAGATCTCTTGTTGCAGAGGGTGACTCTCAACCACTGAGCCATACCAGCCGGGCTACTTTAGAGTTCTTCACTATTATTGTAAAAAAAAAGCTATTCTTAGAAAGAAAACAAAAAGTGGATTGATTTAAGGAAGTGGCCCAGTGGCAGGAGGATAGGGCCATGTTTGAGCATGTGCTTCTTTAGAACATTTTGAGGAGCAATATTGAATACAGCTTAGAATTTGATATCTAAATGATGAAACAGATCTTCTATTCAATGGTAATTGTTGGCCCACAGCAAAGCTAACTGCCTTGCACCTTAGGTTGTACTTGTCTGAATGTCAGATGAATTATTCTCTACACCCTAGGCCTTTGAATCAGAAAAGCTCTTGGACAATTCAGCTCCCATGATGAGTGAGGTGCTATCATGCTGCACTTGTGAATTACTACTACAATTGCAGGAATAAAAAAGGTGCAAGGTGAGGCGAGGCAGAATACAAAGCTGTGTGATACAAAGGATACATTATTATGAAAAAATCACAGATACCCTGGTTTCTAAAGGATGTTATGCCTATGTTATCAATTTTGTAACCTAGCAAATAATTTGACAATACACGAAAACTGTTGTTTTCCAAGCTCTACTCCCTATGTTTCTTTCAGATTAATATTTCTATAACAGAATTCTGGTCACCTGCTAAGAGATCTTACATGTGTTTTCTTTAAAACAAGATAAAAGTTATTCTTCTTAGACTGACATTCAACTTACTTGAAAATGTGATTTATATACTTACCCAACTTTTTTTTGGTTCCCCCTTAGTTACCTACTTTTCTTCTTTACTTTTTCTATGCATTTCAGAAGGCTCAATTAAAATATATTTTCTATCACATTGAGTTAATGCCGATATGTATTAGAGAACTAAAGATATTAAGAAGAGTGCATCTTAATAAAACAATTCAATTTTGGTATGTAACTTATGGTGGATAGTGATGATTTCTGCCATTTTAATGAAGAAAGAAATAGAGAAAATACAATTTATCTTCTGATGTATTGTTTTATTCTCTTAATAGACTCATCAGCTTTCCCAAATTTTTCCAAAAATTTATAATTTAGATAATGGTTGTAACCTTGTTATTTTTATTTAAAATAAATTCCAACATGCTTCTTGCTAAGTTATTTCTAATTGAAAAAAAATAATATTATGTAAAATTTGCAAAACAGGATTCAGTAATTTTTCCAATACATGTGGTTAAAAAAAACTGGGTTTAATGAGATAATGAGATTTTTTATGTAATTTAGAAAGCCAATATTTACTGTAGGCTCTTTAGACTAACCTCATGGTGTATTTTAATCTTGTTAATGAATAGGATAAAAAAAAAACTTCATCCTGCACAAATATGTAAGGACTTCAGAATGTTTCATCTACTGACAGTGTATTGCATATCATATTACTTTAGATGAAGAGAATGACATTCAACAGAAGGAGTGCATAATGGGTGAAGAAACATGAGGCACATTGTTCCTAGCATAAACCATACCATCTTGGTTTAGCATAAACTGAGCCAAACCATAGTTACTGACTTAGAATGAAATGAACTTCTAATAAAAAAGATCTAGAATAATGGAAGGAGATGGCTGGTATCAACTGAGGTACCAAGACTCTAATGTAGTCTCTTAGGCTTCCTTTCCTAATTTTATCCAGAAAAAGCAACTTGAATACTGGAAGTTGTGTTCAGAGATGGATGATTTTATTGTATGCATCAAATGGATTCTAAAAGAGTAATGGGTGGGATCTTATAGATGATGTATTTTCCCATGCAGATACCACCTGAGGCACTTCTCCCAGCTGTCAAAAGGGTTATGGGTTTATGGTACATAGCAGAGTTAATCTTCTGGAATTTCCCATCACAGCTTCACTCAAGTTAAATACTCTCTCCAGGGATAGCCCAGGCTCAGTAATTGGTCAACTCTCTCACTTCCTCACAGCAGGATGTTAACTTCCTTTAGGCAAATCACTGTCTCAGAAACTGTTTTCCAGGGACACAAACTGAGACAAAAAGCTTTCTGAAAAATACTTGAAGTACATATTTATACTTAGCATATATTCATCTCAGAGTTAAGAATAATTCTCTGTCTCCTACACACACACTTAAAATGGTCTATACACATCTTCATGATGAGACTCGACTAAGCTCGAAACAATAAAATTCTCCCCTAATAGTTATAGCTTTGTTTTACAAGTGAGGGCTTGAAATGTCATTGTTTTCTATATTTTATACTTATATATGTTTTTATCTGCCTTGTTCCACCAACCCCTTACCTATTTAGCCCATGTATACTTGTTTATTAAATATCATCTCCAGTGTCACCTATTTTAAAATCTTTCCCCAGTATTTACTATGACTTAGATATATCATATGTAGTGAAAAAGTATTGTGAATACTTCTGGAATAATGTGTTAAACATTACAGTACTAACATATATAGTGTCATCTTAGTGTGATATAATTTCTAAGGCTAGAGAGCAAATTAGAGAGGGGAAAAAAGTAATTATATGCCTGTGGGCTCTGTAATTAAACTGACTTTGTTGTGAGGAGTAAGAGACTTCAGATTATAACTCTAATTCACATAAAATAAATCTGTGCTTCCAGGACCTAGCTAAATGCCTCTTAAACAAATGATTATTTGTTGAAAAGGTAAATGACAAATGATTGGTTGATTAAATAAAAGGTGAACTATTTCCAATTATGTTAATATTTTCATAGCATTAATATATTTAAAAAAATATTTAATTTACATATTGACTTTTGGATTAAATGTTCTTATTGCCCTTTATCAGCTGAGAAAAAAAAAGAGTGTTAGGGATTTAAGTAATTTTCCAAAAGTTATAGCAATTACATAATATACTTAAGTCCTTAATATACTTATCTTTCAATTCTAATTATTTTATATATGTAGGTAGAAAAATTTTATAGAGCTAAGAAAGATGGATGGATGGATAAATGATAGATAAATAATAGATAGATAGATAGATAGATAGATAGATAGATAGATAGATAATAGATAGATAAATAGATAGATGTGTGTAGTTTTTAAAAGAACAATGAGTTTAGGGAACTATGCAGAGTGAGAGATTGGAGTGGCATGGATATTGGTCATAGTAGAGAACTAGAAAGAATGTGATGACTCTAAGTGACATTTTGAAGGAAGACTCAGTCAGCTAGATCAATTAGCTAATTAGCTATCAGGAGTAAAAGCTATACCCTAATCTAATACAATAGCACATTTTTAGCCAGAGAGAACTAGATAATGAGTAGTTCAATTAACAGAGCTATAAGAATCAAGATTTGGAGTTGGTAAGAGGGGAAATACAAAATGACTTTTAGAATGCTGATGCTGTTTTTAAGGTCATTTCAGGACCTCTCAATGAAAGTTTAGGATAGAAGTTCTGGAAGATGAGGAGAGAGATAACACTGATATGAATGCTAAAATTTTTAAAAGGTGTTTTGGAAGTTTTAGTGACCATAAAAGTTATAAGGTATTGTGTTGGCTTCAAATAAACTCTCAGTGCAATGAAAGGAAACCAGTTGGAACCAGGATTGTGACTGTGAACTTTTTCATTTGAAATAATAATAGATAATACACAGTACATCTATACTGACTTCAAAAACTCATAATGTATGAGTGAATTTAGGTATAAACATTTTATAATCTAACAAAAGAGTGAAATAGGTAATTTTATGATCTATTGCCTGTTGGCATTTTCTAGAACCATGTTTCATCTGATCTGGATAAAAATTATTATGACGTTGGAAGTGTAAAATATAAAGCACAACCAACTTTTCAAAGAAAAATATATATATATATTGGCCACAAAACGAATAGGAAACCTTGCATTTTTTCCTTTTGGATTCCCCATAAATCTGTATTAAAACACAGAATTAGTATGTTCTGCTTCCCTTTTTGAAAAATTACTGCATTAAAGTTCACTACAGCCTTGGGATTCACTTTAGCATTATATGGAACAATGCTATTGATGTAGTTTCTTTCATTCACCTAATACATGCATCCTCTACACACAAACTATCCACAGAAAGAGAATAAAATGTGTCAGTTCTTCAGTGTGTACAACCATATGACAGGTTTCCTGAGGGGGGAAAAAACACAAAAACTTCTTTCCCACAAAAAAAATAACTGCTTAAAAGTAACAACTTGAAAATAAAATTGTGGGGAGCCCTTTTTGTTTTTGTTTTTTTCAGAAAGAAACAGCAATTTCTATCACATAGTCATCTGAAATTATATTTCTTAATAAGGTTGATTCCAGATTGCCCATAGCAATTCTAAATATGACACAAACAGCAGTATCCAGTGATGATAATGGACCAGTGGTAGACACCCACAGCCACATCAGGGCAAACTTCTCCATTACTTACTGAGCTTTGTCCATTGGGCCAGGGTGCTTTACAGGAACCATAATGACTCTTCTGATTACATTTTTATTGGCTTATATTTTAGTCAGTACATCACTGTTCTCTCTACATTCTCAGGGATAGGCAGATTTACATTTTTTGAGATAGTATTGTTTATACTATTTAGTTTTAATCAGACCTGCATCTTCCACTTACCAGTCCCAAAACTTTAGACTTGTATTAACATTTGTCAGCCAGAATTTCCTTATTAATAAAATGGTAATTATAAATTGTCTGCATCATAGAAAAGTAGCTTTATTAAAATTTAAGTTAAAATGTATAATATAATACAAATTACTATACAAAAGCTTAAAAATGTAGGTTTTCTTGAACTTAAAATAATTAAGACATCCATGGACTTAAAATGACATTGGCATATTGCCAGTGTGAAAGAAGTTCTGTGGATGATAGATTACATTAAAATAATGAAAGTATATTTGCAAAGGTATATAAATCATATTTAAACACTTAACTATAATTAATTTCTTTAAGCTTTTTAAAAAATATCTAATTTCATTTACACTGCTTCATTGTTTTGCCTAACTCATTAAAATAATTTTGCTGCACAAATAAACATTAATTGAAGATTCCTATGAAAATATTCAACAATCTCTTGAATAATGATTTATTAGGGAAATTTTTTGTCTATAGCTTTGCCTTATTTTTACATTTATTTTGTTGATGGAAAAGGAAATTATCTTGCTTAAATCGCATTTCATACACAAGACCTCGTTTTTCTTCTAATCATTAGGCTTTCTTTAATTAAAATATTGTTTTCATTAAATAAAATAATTGTGCTTCTAAACATTTTGTGTGTGTGACAAACTTAATCAAGGAGATAAAAGAATTGTAAGAGGAAAACTATAGAAGACTGAAAAAAGAGAGAGAGGAAGATATAAACAAGTGGAAGAATCATAGATTGGTAGAATAACATCATCAAAATGTCCATACTACTTTAATGGCCTAGATAATTTCCTAAAACGTATAAAGGAAAATGATCAGAAAATGAAGGAAGCCAAAGAGAAAGATACCTGGGTTGCTTTTATTACACTCTCATGTATTCTTAGAAAGCAAACCAGGTGTCTTCTAGAACTTAGATATCCCATTGACACAAACTGTCATATTTTTGCTGGAACATATTTTTGCTTCTCCTGATAATTGCTTTACTTCAAAGAATATAATTAATATTCAAAATCATCATGACAATCTTTGTAGGTACTTCATTTACATACATGTTCTTTCATATTCTCTAAGGGACGTTATGTAAAGAGGATGATTTATTTGACCAGTGTAGGTTTTTGGTTTTTATTTTTCATTTACCCACAGGCCATGATGCTTTGTCAGATACGAGAAGTTGTATACTGGTTCCTTCTCTATTGGCCACAATTTTTCAGTTTCTCCAGCTGGCTATGGAGATTATCAACATGGGTTTTTAAGCATCACTGTGTCAGTCACACAGAACCTTTTGTTATGATGCCTTGTTATCAGCAAAGGTTTTGATTTTTTTCTTCATTTCCCTTCCTCATCAACCTTTGCACGCTATTTATTTGTGCTTCAGAAGTTTCAACTGCTTCCAGTAACTGTTCCTGATCAATTGTACATCTGCTGAGGAGAATCCTATAATCAGATCATGTCTCCTTACATGCAGTAGTAAGCTAGAGATCTTGCTGGGGTTCTCAAGGTTGTACAATGTGCTTGTTTCCTTTCATCTCAAACTCCTCAAACTAGTTTCCAGTTCCCCACCACTTTTTTAAAATGTATATTTTATTGATTGTTTACAGAGAGGAAGGGAGAGGGTTAGAAAGTCAGAAACATCAGTGAGAGAGAAACATCGATCAGCTGCCTCTTGTACACCTCCAAATGCAGATGTGCCCGCAGCCAAGGTACATGCCCTTGACTGGAATCGAACCTGGGACCTTTCAGTCTACAGGCCAACGCTCTATCCACTGAGCCAAACCAACCTCGGCTCCCCCTCCCCCCCACTTTTTAGTGGGTTATCCTATAGCAGCCACTTCAGCTGCTGCCTGAAATAAACCTGACTTCTCAACCTTCTTGAGGAGCCACACCTGGGCAGGGCCCAGCCTCACTTTCTCAAGTTGCCCGATGGGTTTCCTGACACCTCCTGCATCACACAGAGGTTATTAGTTCTGCCCAGATGGCCTCTCACAACACAGCTCAGCCCCCAACTGGCTATTCTGTGGTTCAAAGAGAACACAAATAAGCAGTTTAGTTAAAAGAAACCAATAAAATCATTGTTTTGTTCCTTGCCATGCTTGGGAAGCAATGTCATCAGCCTGAACTGGAATAATGGAAAGGGGAATGAAACTAAGAGTCCTAAACTCTGGACTTGGCATACTAGCTTTGGTAAGACATGCTGTAAAATAGAAGTCTTATACATGATGCAGTGTGCATTTCTAACATTCTACTTCTCTTTGATTAGGAGTTCATGTGATAAGATATTTTTCAACATAAAGTGTTAAAAAGTTATATGTTTTTAAAATTCTTATATAATTTGGGCCAAAATGATGGGTTTCTGAAAACATTGATATTATTGTAGAGTACAACAAACTACAGTTTCTATGTTAAATTAAAAATTGGTCATTTTTTAAAGCTTCTGATGGTGATCTAGAATCCAAAATTAGAAAACTCTGAAGAAACCACATATTCAAAACTAAGATACTGCTGACTGAAAGTATGATTATTCTTTCTCATGCAGGGAAAGAGGAGAAGGTATAATATTTTGGGTAGAAGTAATTAAGTCTTGCTTCATGGTCCTATTAAGGCAATTGAAAGGTTATTAGAAGTATTAGGAGAACAAAATAAAAAGGGTACCAGATAGAAACTAACACCATCTCCAATGTTGAGGTTGTTGTGGAGGGAAAACCATACAGCTGAATACATATAGGAAAACATATGTATTAAGCTTATTGTTGTCATGCAAACTTCTGTGACATAAACCTGAGGAAGATCTTATAGAATATACTTTGATGGGGTAGGTATAAGTCCAGTTCACAGCAAAACACCAATGTTCTTACTTTGTGCATTTTCACAATCGGCTCCCTTTCTCTACTTACATTTTCCATAATTCTGCTCATAGTGTGTTATTAACATAGGTCCATTTTCGAGTTAGATATGAGATGCTGTCAGATGATAAGTTTCTTTGAGGGAAGATCTGACTTGTTCTTTCCTTCAATCAGTACATATAGTAAGGGTTTAATATTTTTAATTTGTGTGTGTGTGTGTGTGTGTGTGTGTGTGTGTGTGTGGATTCATATCAGGAATAGGATTAGGGTAAGTGCTAGGGTTAGGATTAGGTTTTGTATTATACAATATATTAAGGGGGATTCGGTTTTGAGTTAGGTTTAGGTGTGAGATTTATAGTCAAGGTTAGAGATCAGCTTAGTGTTAATTTTTGTTGTTTGTTTTTGTGCTTTAATCTTTATTGTGCAGAGTATTACAAATGTCCCTATTAGGGTTACAGTTAGGTTTTAGTTGAGGGTTAGGATTAGGATTAAAGAAAGGGCTAAAAAGGAGTTCATTTAGATGCTTCATATTTTTAAAGAGAAATAATCAACATTCTAGTTTACTTGAAGTATTAAGTAATATAATTACATATTATTTTCTGAGTAGCACATATGTATTTGAGGGTCTTCTATGGGCCACACAAAATTCTACTTAATAAAAGTCAGCAAGAAACAGAAAATCAAAAACAAAATCTGTACTCTTATAGAATTCCCATGCTGTTGCATTTATTGGTGATAGAGAGAAAATTAACACAAGGGCATGCACACACACACATACACACACACACAATGCCAAGTAGCAATGAATTGCATAAAAGTAGAGACAGTTCTGTCTGGTTGCTTAAAGTACACTTCTGGAAACACATCTTAGAATAAACATGATACTTTCTTCAAGTTCTCTGTATTTTTTAATCTTCTAAAAATGTCCCTACTAATGAAAATGCAATGGAAATCATATCCTCTAGTACTTAGTTTAATTAAATTTAATTTTATTGGTTAATCAACAGAACATATTTTCATTTTTAGATGTAATGTACCATGGGAACTATCTCTGTATGAAAAATATACCTAATATCACTATTAAATAAATATTGTTATATTTTCTTATATGTATATATGTATAATGTCTTGATTATGAAATACCACCAATTTCAAGGCATCTTTTTTAGCTTTTTTCCCTTAATTTATTGGGATAAAATTAGTTAATAAAATTATATAAGTTTCAAAAGCATAATTCTATGACACATTATCTGTTTATTCTATCCTGGGTTTAGCATACAAAGTCAAACCTCCTTCCATCACCATATGTTTGACCCTATTCACACTTTACTAACTCCCTCTACCCTCCTTTCCCTCTGGTAACCATCATAGCATTGTCTGTGTTTATGAGTATTTTTTTGGTCTATGTGTTCAATTGTTGCTTTCAATTTTATAGCCCACATATGAGGGAAATCATATGATTCTGATTTACTTTGTTTAGCATGATATTCTCAAGATCCATCTATGTTGTCACAAATGGCAGTATTTTATCTTTTCTTATGGCTGAGTATCTATCACATCTTCTTCATCCAATCATCTATCAAAGGACACTTAGGCTATTTTCATGTCTTGGCCACCCTGAATAATGCTGCAAGAAATATAAAGGTGAATTTATCTTTATAAATAAATGTTTTAAAATGATTTAGATAGATAATCAGAAGAGGTATTGCTGGATCATATGCTAACTTTATTCTTAATTATTTTGAGGAAACTCAAATGTTTTCTTTAGTGGTTGCAACAATTTACATTCCCACTAGCAGCGAATGAGGGTTCCTTTTTTTCTACAACCTTTCTATCCCTTATTATTACTTGTCTTGATGATAATCCTAACAGGTATGAATTGGTATCTCATTTTAGTTTTGATTTGGTTTCCCAAGTAAAGCTAGTGAATCTTTTAAAAGTGTGTAAATGTTACACTAAAATTAAATTTACAATAAATTTTTGAATGTAAAAATTTATTTAATTGGTATAGACCATTATAGTTAGAATAAATAATTTTCTAATTGACATCAAATAGAATATAGAAGAAAGAAATTACATGGAATATATTAAGTGTTTTGCTATTAAAAGAAAACAACAATGGACTGAAGTTCACATTCTATATTTTTACTTTTATTGGTGTTCTGTTCCCAAATAACAAATTGATCCATGTCTAGTGGCTTAAAACAACACACATTTATTATCTCATATGTTGATATGGCAGGATTCCAAGCACAGTTTAGCTAAGTTCTCTGATTAGTGCCTTAAAAGGACCTGAGGTGCAGATCCTCTTCCAAGCTCACTGGTGTCATTTAAAAAATGAATCTAAACTTCGATAAAGAGAAACTTTCTTCATAAAGGGTATTGCAATTGGGAGAATACTCCAATCTCAGGATTTACAAAAATAAAAATCAAACAAGAAAATTTGTGTTGTTGTTGTTTGTTTTAATATAGAGGATGGGATGTAGAGCTAGGAAATCTTTGTATGGAAGCAAGATTGGTGGTGAAGTGAACTGGTGGCAACACAGGATGTTTAGATTAGACATATTTCAGGAGTAGATTCATTCTTGGAGTGAGCTGTTAAGGGGGAAAGTTCTCATCCTTAATGCTTGCTTAATATCGAGGCTGAATCAAAGTTTAAAGGCTTGAAAGATGAGAGAGAAGCCAAACTAAAGTTTGGTCAAGTCAAGTCAATGAATAATTTATGGGTGATTATAAACATGTTTTCAGCCTCCACCCTCCATTGTTTAAAACAAACAAAACATATTCTCTAGCACTATTAGGGATGAAATCAGAATCATTGTAAATTAGGATTTGCAAATTGTTTAAGGTTGAACTTGCCTTTATATTTGTTATGCCTAGATTTCATGATCCCCAAAGACCACCAGGGGGCCCAACTCGGCTGCAATAGCATAGAACCTTTATTCAAACCCTATTCAAACCCGGGTTTGGCCCTCAACCTTCATCTGGCACAGCAGCGAAGTGAGAGAGGGAGCCCAGCAAGAACAATAGGTTATAAAGGGTTGATCATTTGGGTGGTCCCAGGGAAGTGACGTGGGTTACAGAGGTAGCCTTATTAGGTCAGGGTTTTTTAGCGGGGGTCCCACAGTACAAGGATCACGGAGTGACCAGTACTTTGGTTATGCCTTATTAGGACCTAAACTATGTCCCTGGGCAAGCATTGGTCTGCTCAGGCAGTGGCTGGGGGAGTCAGGACATTCCTGGCACCTTTGTGGCCACTCCCAGCAGGGGGAAAGGGGAGATAGGCTGACCAGACCCTCAAGATGGAGGATAGTCCTTTGTCCTTTCAATATTCTTGTTGAGTTTTAAGAACTAAAAATAATTATTGAAGGCTGAATAAATGAATATGATCAAAATGTAAGATTTAATGAGAGCCAGTTGAGAATATTCTAGGACATTGGATTTGAAGAGTCTTTAGACAGTATTAAAAAGATAATAGAGGGGAACCTAATGAACTTTCTGGTTTTCAGTCTGAATATTTTTGGTGATGGCATAAACATCATAGATGTTTCAGGAACATCCTATATAATAAAAGCCTAATATGTTAAGTGTTCAGTCCTCCAGTTGGCCATTCAACCAATCAAAGTGTAATATGCTAATGATATGCTAAGGCTGCTCAACCGTTCACTATGATGTGCACTGACCACCAGGGGGCAGTCGACCAGTTGACCAGTCGCTATGATGTGTATTCACCATCAGGAGGCAGATGCTTCAACCAGTAGGTTAGCTTGCTGCTGGGATCTGACCAATCGGACATGTCCTGGAGCCCTCCCACAGTCTTTCCCCAGCTAGCCAAACTCTGCATCCCTCCCTGGCCCCAATGGGATCCATCAGCCTGGCCTGCACCCTCTTGCAATCCGGGTTGAGGGACCCATCCCCCCACTCCTAGTGCACAAATTCCATGCACCAGGCCTCTAGTATGTATAATAATCACTTCTGACCACAGTACATGTCTCCATGGGAAGTCACAATTATGTCCAGTGCCATGCATTTTAGAGAACTACTCACTGGAATTCCTCTTGTAATAATGTTACTAGTTTCAATAATATCATTCATTGGCCAGCTTATTTTCTCAGAGTTGCAGTCATAAAAGTTGTCCATACATGAACTGCTGTGGTAGTCTAGTCTTGTAAGTTTAGTCTCAATCTCTTAGACTCTTGGTCCAGAGTTTCTTGAGAACTTAGTAAAAAGTGCAGGCCATGTCCTACTTATGAAATTGGGATTTTTTACTGGCATATAACCTGCACATCTTGTATCATATAATTCCATATACTGGTGTTTCATTGATGAAACAAAAATAATTTGATGTTTTAGATTATCCAGTTCCTTCAATCAGAGGAAATAAGGTAGTTAAGAGAAAAAATAAAATAAGATAAAATAAATAATATAATAAAATAAAATAAAATAAAAAAAGAAAAGATAGGATAAGGGCTGATTTGGATAGTTAGATAGCAGGGTCCAGGCAAGTTAGGCAGATATCTATAGGTATAGTTGGCACAAATAATGTCTCAATAGGGGCTATGCAACTTTCATGAGAATATTTGTTCATATGTTTGTATATTGGACTTTATATGAGCTCTTTTGTTGAAACATTGTCCCTTCCAGTTGCAAATAAAAGAATCCCTTTGTTTTTGTTTGCAGGACAGACAGTTCAAAATGCACCAGGTATAAGTTTCCTCAGGGTCATCTGGGTCTATCAGGTAGATATAAAAGGCAAGGAATGTGTACTCTTGCTTCCTATAATAACAGTGTAGGTAATGGCAGGTAATTAATTGTAATTACATACACTTAGTACCTGTGGCACAGCTACTTTTTTTAATCTCTGTTCCTAAGAAACATCTAGTTGTTCAGAAAATTCTAAATTGTCCTCCTTTGAATTGTGAAGGTCTTTTTTTTTCTTCCTTTCTTTTAGCTTTTTTATATATACCTTTCTGAAGGTCTAAATTTACATAGTTTTCCTATACTTCTTTTATTTTTTAATCCCTACACCTCTTTTCACCACCACCCTTGCTCCCGTACTTCTTAAAAATTGGTTCTAGCAATTGAAATATTATATTGCTATCAAGATTTTGTTCTGCTAACAAATTTCAGAAAATTTATTATAGGGCTCCAAAACAATTTTTTTCTTTATTGATTAAAGGTATTACATATGTGTCCTTGTCCCCCCATAGCCTCCTCCCCTGACCCCACTCATGCCCTCACCCCCTGGTATCTGTGTCCACTGGGTAGGCTTATATGCATGCATAGAAGCCCTTTGGTTGATCTCTTCCCCTAAACCCCCACCCTCCCTGCCTTCCCTGATGTTTGATGTTTTGATCGATACATCTCTGTCTCTGGATCTGTTTTTGTTCATTAGTTTCTGTTGTTCATTATATTCCAAAAATGAGTGAGATCATGTGATATTTATATTTCTCTGACAGCTTATTTAACTTAGCATATGCTCTCCAGTTCCATCCATGCTGTTGCAAATGGTAAGAGTTCCTTCTTTTTTACTGCAGTGTAGTATGCCAGTGTGTAGCTGTACCACCATTTTTAATCCCCTCATCTGCCGATGGGCACTTAAGCTTTTTTCCAAATCTTAGCTATGATAAAATGTGCTGCTATGAACATAGAGGTGATATATCCTTTCTAATTGGTGTTTGTAGTTTCTTAGGATACATTCCTAGAATTGGGACCACTGGGTCAAATGGGAGTTCCATTTTTAGGTTTTTGAGGAAACTCCATAGGAACCCTCATGCACTGATGGTGGGAATGCAGACTGGTGCAGCCATTGTGGAGAACAGTATGGAAAGCAAATAATTTTACTTTTTGATCATTGTTTTTCTTAAAGCTAGTGCTTTTATACTTCTGCTTTAATTTTGTTGACAAAAAAGATGGAAAACATAAATTTAAATGGATCAAGCACTTTAAGCTTAAAGGTAAATAAGATGCAGAATCTGACTCTACAGTGGATTGAGACACTCAAACATATCGATAATATAAATCAATGAGTGGTAAGATAGAGATTTGTGATTTTGCTTTAAATATTCTCATAGTACTTATTTTTAAATAAAGTGTGCTTATTATTAGTGTGCTGTCTTGGCATAGAGTGGCCACACCATGATTATCAATGAATACAGATCATCATAAGAATTGGAGAGAAACCCAATCTATTTCCTCTTTCCATTTTATTTTGTTCATATTTCAAATTGATTATGACTAAGACTTATTGATATGTTAATTAAATTTAATGGAGATTTTTTTTAAAGGAAAACTGACCTCATATGGAAGCATGTGGTTAGAAAAACAGAGTGGGAAATAACATTTAGAAATCTAGAATGTTCTTATTTGCAGATGACATGATATTGTATATAAAAAACATGAAAGACTTCGTAGAAAAACTAATAGACTTAATAAATGAGTTCAGCAAAGTAGCAGGCTACAAAATTAACGCCAAGAAATCTATGACATTTCTATATACCAGTAGTGAACTTATATAAAGAGATACTAAAAAAGCAACCCCATTTACCATAACACCAAAAAAAAATTAAGATACCTTGGAATAAATTTAACTAAGGAGGCAAAAGATCTATACAAGGACAACTACAGCACACTGAAAAAAGAGATAGAGGAAGACCTAAACAGATGGAGGAACACACCATGTTCATGGATTGGGAGAATCAACATCATTAAAATGTCCATACTACCCAAAGCAGTCTATAGATTCAATGCACTCCCCAGTAAAATACTAATGGCATATTTCACAAACCTAGAAAAAACTCTCCAAAAACTCATCTGAAATTAAAAAAAGACCCCGGATAGCCACAGCAATCCTGAGAAAGAAGAACAAAGTAGGTGGGTTCTCAATACCAGATTTCAAGCTGTATTACAAAGCCACTGTTCTCAAAACTGTCTGGTACTGGCACAAGAACAGACATATAGATCAATAGAATGGAATAGAGACTCCAGCAATTGATCCAAATCACTATGCTCAATTAATATTTGACAAAGGAGGCATGAAGATATAATCGAATCAAGGCAGTCTCTTCAATAAATGGTGTTGGGAAAATTGGATAGATACATGCAAAAAATAAAACTAGACCACCAACTTACATCATACACAAAAATAAACTCAATATGGATTAAGGATTTAAACATATGACGGTAAACCATAAAAATACTAGAGGAATCCAAAGACAGAAAAATTTCTGACATATGCCAAAGCAATTTCTTCACTGATACTGTTCCTAGGGCAATGGAAACTAAAAATAAACAAATGGGACTACATCAAAATAAAAGGCTTTTGCACAGCAAAGGAGACCATCAATAAAACAACAAGGAAGCCCACTGCATGAGAGAACATATTTACCAATGATATCAATAATAAGGGTTTAATCTTCAACATTTATAGGGAACTCTTGCAGTTTAACAAAAATAAAATAAACAACCCAATCAAAAAGGGGGCAACTGATCTAAATAGACACTTTTGAAAGAAGACAGAAGGAAGGCCAAGAGGCATATTAAAACCTCTCAAAGTCACTTAGCATCACAGAGGTGCAAATCAAAACAATAATGTGGTACCATCTCACACCTGTTAGAATGGCTATTATCAACAAATCAACAAATGCCAAGTGGTGGCAAAGATGCGGAGAAAAAGGAACCCTTGTGCCCTGCTGGTGGGAATGCAGACTGGTGCATCCACTGTGGAGAACAGTATGGGGTTTCCTCAAAAAGCTAAAAATGGAACTCCCATTTGGCCCAGTGATCCCACTTTTAGGAATATATCTCAAGAAACTAGAAACACGAATCAGAAAGGATATATGCACCCCTATGTTCATAGCAGCACAATTCACCATAGCCATGATTGGGAAACAGCCTAAGTGCCCATCAGCAGATGAGGGGATTAAAAAAATGTGGTACATCTACACAATGGAATACTATGCTGTTAAAGAAGAAGGAATTCTTACATTTGCAACAACATGGATGGTGTTGGATAGCATAATGCTACTTAAATAAGCCAGGCAGAGAAAGATAAATATCACATGATCTGTCATTTGTGGAATATAATGGACAACATAAAATAATTAACAAAAATAGATCCAGAGACAGAGAAACATCAATCAGAACATCAAACCTCAGGGAAGGTAGAGGGTAAGGGGGAGAGATCAACCAAAGGACTTATATGCATGCATATAAGCCTCAGCAATGGACACAGACAACAGGGTGGTGAGGGCATGAATGGAGGTGGAGGGTAATGGGGGAATAAGGACATATATGCAATACCTTAATCAATAAAAAAAAATTCTTTTGAAGGGAATGAAAAAAAAAAGGTTGATGGAACCTTGAGGGCATTTCACCACACCTAATGATTTGCATAGGTGATTGGTTGCTGCCAGACAGCAAGCATTTTAATCTACATGTTATTGCCTCCTCCTGGCCAAACACCTGAACAGTCCTAGGCCGTTCCCCCAGTCTGACAATGGACTCCGTATACTGAACCTTGCCTGTGATGTGTATCTACTTTGCCTTAGGACAATTTGTGTTAATAGAAAGTAAGGGATCCAGAGAGACAGAGAACTTGGTTCCTACAGCAAAGGTCCTCTGGCCCCCCAAAATGCCTTCCAAAATTATGTTTTTTTTCTCTAGACGCTTTAATACTTTACAGCAGCCCCTTCTCCAGATTCTTGAACCCTTCTAGATTCTGGACAAGACCCCCCAGAACCCTAGGAGATATATCTGTAAACATATTGCTTTGAGAGATGTCTGAGATCTTGCTGCCTCTGGTTTCTTATAAGATTTTCATGGTTTCATGACTTACATTTAATGATTTTATCCATTTTGAGTTTATCCTTGTGTATGGAGTAAATTGGTGGTTTAGTTTAATTTTTTTGTATGTATTGCTCAAATTTTCCCAACACCATTTATGGAAGAGACTGTCTTAACTCTATTTTATCCTCTTGCCTCCTTTGTCAAATATTAAGTGAACATAATGGATCGTTATCTTGGTTCTGTTCCATTTGTCTATATGCCTGTTCTTGTGCCAGGACCAGGTTCTTTTGAATACAGTGGTTTTATAATATAACAATACCTGGCATATCTCAAGATTTCTGTAGCTACTTGGGGTCTATTTTGGTTCTATATAAATATTTGGAGTGTTTGTTCTAGGTCTGTGAAATATGTTGTTGTTATTTTATTGGGATTGCATTGAACTTTAACTTGCTTTGGGTAGCATGGATATTTTAATGATGTTCATTCTACCAATTCATGAGCATGGTTTATTTTTCCAGTGTTTATATATTTCTCTATCTCTTTTATATCTGTAGTTTTCTGAGTATTGGTCTTTAACCTCCTCGGTTAAGTTTATTCCTAAGTATCTTAGTTTTTTGTTGCAAATGGCAAACGGGATTTTTTTTTAATTTCTCTTCCTGAGCATTTATTATTTCTGTATAAAAATGTCATTGATTTCTGGGTTTTCATGCCTCTCTGAGAAGTTTCATTCACCTTTTTCTAGTATGGCTAAGTGTGTTTCTCTTTATAGTCCCGTAGTTTCCACACTGACCCCGGAGAAGGAGGAGGGGTCTTCCTATAGCTCCGTGTATTGAGAGCTCTCCTCTCTGGCTTTCTTCGGCAGCGAAGAAGTCTGAAAACTTGTCTTGCATTTTGACCAATCTCTGGGTAAAGCATTGGAAAATCCCTGCCCCCAAACCTGCATTCAATGCTTGTGCAGCCCATTGTCCCCTGCACCATCTTACCATGAGTACGCTGAAGTAGAGATAATGACTACAACATTGATATCTGAGTGATGGGTAAGATATAGTTACTTGGGCAGTTGCAAAGGGAAGCCTTGATTCTGTGCAATGAGCCTGGTATGAGAAAAGAGGATTAGAGAGTGTTATACACATGCTACCAATTTCCTGTGCAGAATAGCAGAGGCAGTCCCTAATTCTAAATTTGATCTTGGTCTTGAAGCTCACACTCCTTTAAGTTGCTATAAAGAATAATACTAGCAAGGATGGGGTAGGGGGTACCTTGCAGGCAGAAGTTGTCCAGCCTAAACTGTGTGGAATAATTTTAAAAAGTACCTAGACCCTAGAGACAAAGATTAGAGAGAAGCCAGACTGTGTACTGAGGATCAAGAAGTATGTGTAAAAGACAACAATATAGTGGTTACCAGAGAGAAAGTGTGGAGTAGTATGTAGAAGAGGGTAAAGGGAGTCAAATATATGGTACCAGAAGGAGATGACATTTGGTGTAGAACACATAATCCAATACAGAGATGATGTATGGTAGAATTAATTGTACACTGGAAGTCTGCAATTTTATTAGCACCCCAATAAATACAATAACATTTTTAAAAGAAGTGTGCCTAGCCCATCAGAAAGTAGGTTTATTTTGTGAGCTCCTCTAGTAATTAGAGTTTGAAGCAATAAGGACAGAGCAGTCAGCAAAAAGAAGGAATACTTACCCATCTTCTCTTCCAACATCAGCCCAATGACCACAGCTTTCCTGAAAATTAGGTCATAGTTTTTGGAAGGAACAAAAAGAAAATAAATTAATCTTGAAGTTGTGCTTAGCCATACACCATTATTTTGATATGAATGATTGCTTTAAACATAACATTAAAAAGAATCTACTCCCTGCTCTACATTTCTCGTTTCCTTTCCGCTTGACTGAGACTTGCAGTAACTGGACCAATGCCTTGGATGGAGGGATAAAGACATATACTGAAGATGGCGAAAGCATGCTGCTGTTAGCCTTGGAATTCCCTCCCACCTTTGGACTATTATGCGATAGAAAAGTAATGTGTTTTGAATGTTTGGCCAATGTTTTCTGTGATTTTCTTGTTGAAGCAGCTTATTCAGTCTCCCAACTAATTACCTTCCAGCTGTGGCCACGTGGTCATGCCATGGCGTGGCTGAACCTACTGAGATCCTAAGGAAATGACAGCTACTAACATAGCAAGCAAAGTGGAGTTTCGTGACATGCAGTTTAAAAACGTGCAGAAGTTTAAAGATCTCAATAATTCTTAACTGGCCTACGACACTTACATGTCTGTTCACAGTTTAAGAATCCTTGCATTGTGACCTACAAATCTGTGAAAAACTTATTCTAATCAATGAGGCAGAAGCATAGTTTAAACACGCAAATAAAAGAAAACATTTGATAACATTGGATAAGACAACATGCTGCATCACTATCTGAGTGTGTTGTGTTTTGTTTTGTTTTGTTTTTTTCCCATCGCTGGAAACTTCAGAAGGGAGATATTGATGATTAAAAAATGAAACAGGCCCTAGCCGGTTTGGCTCAGTGGATAGAGTGTCAGCCTGCGGACTGAGGGGTCCCTGGTTCCATTCCAGTCAGGGGCATGTGCCTTGGTTGTGGGCACATCTCCAGTAGGGGGTGTGCAGAAGGCAGCTGATTGATGTTTCTCTCTCATTGATGTTTCTAACTCTCTTCCTCTCCCTTCCTCTATGTAAAAAATCAATAAAATATATTAAGAAAAAAAAAGATAACAAAATAGTGTCATCTTGTCACCCCTCAGAAATTCTTATCTTTTTCCTCTCTCCACATAATGGTGATTCTTAACTATTTTCAGGAGTAAAAGTGTACAGAGTAATAGAGATTTTAAACGGGAAAGTGTCTGAAAATTCAAAATTTTGTATTATCTGATAAATTAAAAATTATGAAGGAAATGCAATCTCCCATAGATGAATTTTTCTCCTTTCTTTGGGAAAACACTGTGATTATTCAAGTAATGAGAGTGATGCAATTATAGTTTTATCATTGTTGCTTTATTAAAAAAAACTATATGCAGCATGGAAGCATGAATAAGGAGCTTCTTTTATTTTGTTGTTGAGCTATTACAGATGTTCCCTCTGCCCCTTGCCTTCCCACCTCCATCCAGCCCTGCTTGCCCTCCCCCGGTCTTCACCACACTGTTGTGTGTCCATGGACTATGCATCTATGTTCTTTGGCTAATCACTTGACCTTTTTTTTTATCCACCCTCCAATCCCCTTCCCTCTGATATTTTCCATTCTGTTCCATGGATCCATGCTTTTGGTCTATTTTGTTTGTCATTTTATTTCGTTCATTAAATTCCCTATGCTAGTGAGATCACATGGCATTTGTCTTTCTCTGATTAAATTATTTTGCTTAGCATAATAATCTCCAGGTCCATCTATACTGTTTCAAAGGGTAAGAGATCCTTCTTTTTTGCATCTGCATAGTATTCCATTGTATAAATGTTTCAAGGCCTTTTTATCCACTCATCTACTAATGGGCACTTGGGCTGTTTCCAGATCTTAGCTATCCTATCTAATAAAATTGACTGTACCTTTGCTACACCCAATAAGCCACGCCCATGTGTTACACCTACCAGCCAATCAGGAGTGATATGCAAATTAACACCCTACCAAGATGGCTGCTGCCCATGGCAGGGCCATCTGCTGGGTTCCCAAGGCCAGGGGAAAAGAGCCTCTTCCAAGAGGCTTTTTCCCCTGGCCTTGGGGCAGGCTTGGGCCGGTGCTGGGGCAGAGCCAACCAGCAATCAGCTGGATCACAGGGCGATTGCTGGCCTGGGTCCCCTGGCCAAGGTCTCCTGCCCAAGGATGAAAACCTCCATTAAAGCCCTTCAGCTTTGGGCAGCCTGGGGGTGAGCAGATATTAGGACATCCCTTGAGGGCTCCCAGTGCGTGAGAGGGGGCAGGTTGGGCTGAGGGATCTCCCACCCTCAGTGCACAAATTTCATGCATCTGGCCTCTAGTTGTAAATAATGCTGCTATAAACACAGGGGTAGCATATATTTCTGATTGTTGTTTTGAGATTCTTAGGATATATTTCCAGGAATTGATCACTGGGTCAAAAGACAGTTCCATTTTTAATTTCTTGAGAAAACTCCATACTGTTTACCACAGTATCTGCACCTGTCTGCATTTCTACCAACAGTGCACGGGATTCCCTTTCCTCCATTTCCTTGTCAGCACTCATTTGTTGATCTATTGATGTGCCATTCTGGCAAATGGGAGGTAATATGGTTTAAATATCCATTTATCTGATGATTAGTGACATTGAACATTTTTTTCATATGTCTATTGGTATCTGTATGTCCTGTTTAAAGTTTCTACTAAGGAACTTTTTTATAGCAATTTATATATTTTTCTTACACTCTATCAAGTGTCAACAGAGAAAGAGTAAACAAATTTTCATGTAATAGTCATTTTTTAAATAATTAACCAATATATTATTGATGGAATCTTGGTAATACAAATTCCAAGATAATTATAATTTGAATTAATTACATTTATTTATTTTATGCATGAGTAAATTAAAGAAAACTCTATCCCATAATTTATATTGTTTTAAATGATAACTATCAAACAATTGTTTTCTTTGCATAGATGGCATCTTAATACATTCATATCTACCTAAAATTTTAAAAAATATATTTTGTCACTTAAGAAATTTTTAAATTAAATACTTGAATTAGGGCCAGCTGAGGGGTCAATAGAGAGAAAAGGGGGACATATGTAACACTTTCAACAATAAATATTAAATAAATAAGTACTTGAATTATACCTTTTTTGTGGATTTTTTATTCATTTTTGTCAAAGTACAGAAAGAACATAGATGGCCAACAAAGTACAAGAAACAAATTACATTAGAACTTCCAAAATACTGCCTTTGAAGATTATAATCATATCAAATCCAATGAGATAGAAACCTCTCAGTTGAGGTAATTTTTAGTTATTAAGAGTCATTTTTTTAGAATCTATTTTCTCATATATACATTTTTTTCTACGAAAATGGAGCTCAAATTTTATGTGTCTCAGTTAGGAATTAGTATATTTGACTAATACAATACTTTAATAAAATAATTTAAAAATAGAAATATTTCAAAATATATTATATATTTACTGACTTCTATAATGTTTAACATCCATTGATCTCTATCTGATGTTTGAAATATTTATTTGTGGACTTCATCTTCTATAATGCTTTTTTTCCCTGAGTTAATAGTAGCAACACAACAGCAACAGTGAGAACAAGACTAACTGGTTCTTGTGGAGGAGGGATGACCGGGAAGAGGTCAATGGGGGGAAAAGGAGACATATGTAATACTTTAGACAATAAAGAATAAAAAAATAAAAGTAAATCTCAATGAACCAGATCTACTGGAGGAAAAAAATAAGAAAGGAATGAACTTCTCTCAATATACATATCTTGTAACATAAAAACCCACACCTGAAACCTATTTGATCATGTCGACCAATGTCACCCCAATAAATTTAATTTAAAAATTTAAATTAAAAAAAAGTGTCACGATAGAAATGTTTCAAGGCTGAAGAAATCAACACTGAAGTTCAAGTACTATTTTGTTGTCTGACCAATTACACAAACCATTAGGTCTTCTTCTAATAATCTTTCTAACCTTTTCTTCTCCCCCAAGGAGCTCTTTAAAATTTGGGAACCCAGATTAAGCTGTTGTGGACGCAGGTTTTGAAATGTGACTTATGTTGTACATGTTCTGAGTTTGAAATTCTTCCAGAGTGCCAAACTGGTTTGGCTCAGTGGATAGAGCGTTGGCCTGCAGACTGAAAGTTCCCAGGTTCGATTCCGGTCAGGGGCATGTACCTTGGCTGCGGGCACATTGCCAGTTGGAGGTGTGCAGGAGGCAGTTGATCGATGTTTCTCTCCCATCGATGTTTCTGACTTTCTATCCCTCTCCCTTCCTGTCTGTGAAAAATCAATAAAAAAATATATTAAAAAAAATTCTTCCAGAGTTATCCCTAGTCATGGATGATTGAGAATAGACTTAGATAGAACACTAAAAATTTCTAAAAGTTAAAATAAAGATATACCACCACAAATCTACATAAACATTAACACACTGATAATTATGTAATATAAAAGTTGTAGTATTAACACAAATTTATTCTTACAATAAATCCAATCTGATCAGAATGAAGTGATGCTCTAGCTGGGTAGCTCAGTTGTTTGGAAATTCTTCCCTTACATCAAAAGGTTAAGGGTTTGATTCCGGTCAGGGCACATAAGTAGGTTGTAGATTCATTCCTATTGGGTTGTGATTGGGAGGCAAACAATTGATGTTTCTCTGTCTATCTCTGCCTTCCTCTCTTTAAAATCAATGGAAACAAATCCGCAAGTGAGTATTTAAAAAAATGATGAAGTGATAGTGAAGTTCATGGAAGAAACAACAAATTGTGCATTATGGTTTACCACAGAAGTAGATATGCAATATTTGCTGCCTAAACAAATTTATTTAGTTATTTATATTTATTACCCATACTAATAAGCACCTGAGTTCCACAGAGTGGTTGACAAGTTTTTATGTGGCCAAAGATGTTGACTTATTCTGCCAAAGTAGGAAATTTCATCCAGAATGAATGGTACAAAGGTTTCAACCAGGCACTCTTCAATTAAGTATAATCTCGAATCATTTGTAAAATAAAGTATCTGGTTTAGAAACTCATGAATATTACATTTATCTTCCACATGTTTTGATAGAAATTTGAAAAAAGAAAGTCTTTGGGAAGCAGATAGAAAATTTTGCTGTGTCTGAACTACCAATATTATTTACAAACCCACAAAATTTCTTTGAAGCTAGCTATATATCCTTGCATATTAAATTTTTTTCTCACAATTCCTCTAGATCAATGGAATATTCTTGTGTTTAAAACAGATTTTTTTCCTGCAGGATCTTTACATGGTTGGTATTTTGCTAGCTTTTACTGAGGTCGCTTGTTGGATTCCAGTCAGGGCACATACTCAAGTTTCAGGATCCATCCCCAGAGGGGGAGCATGCAGGAGGCAGCTGATCAATGTTTCTCTCTCATGGATGTTTCTACCTCTCTTTCCCTCTCCCTAAAAAAATCAATAAGAATATATTTTAAAAATAACAAAATAAAATTTTGAAAATATGCGAAAGCATACAGAAACCTTGTTTTCTGGTTCAGGACATTATGGTGAGGGAAAGAAGTTGGCTAATGACTGGGCAGTGGGGAGATAGGGCCCTACATAAATGTTCACCATTCCAAATCCAAAGTAAACCAACAGGAGGCTAAGAATTCTGACACATTTCATTTCTTGGCCAGGATTTTTATAGAATCCATGGGGCTCTGCATTTGTGTGAAAAGCATCAGTTATGAGCAAATAATTGTGCAATAGTCCAGAATCTGTTAGAAGTAGTCATAAAAAGATATTAGTGCTTTGGAAATGCAATGTGAATTTAAAAATAGAAATATACAACCACTTTCAAAAGTAGCAAAAATGTAAATGTTTTGATAAACGCATGATGCAACTCCCAAAGACACACAGATGTTGGAAATAGTTTCTGTATTCAAAACATACTTCTCATTTTCTTCTTCTTGCTCTTCTTTTCTCTCTTTCTTTTCTCCCTCATCATCATTCCTCCTGTCCCTTCTCTTTCACTTTCATTTTGAGAAAATAAACTAGGAGGTATGTGGATAAAAGGGTGACTTAATAAACAATTTAAATATTTATGCTCTTAAATAATGTGTTATTTAATGCTTTTTATATGAATTTCATTTGGAAGATTTAGTTCATGGCATCTAAATGTAAGCACAGTACAATATTTTACATTATGATTACCAGATATTACATGTAAGCTTCACATGAAATCAAGTAAAGCAGTGTCAGTTATTTCAAAATATGAGTGCAACTATCAGAATATTCACTTTTATGTTTCTTCATTTTGTCCAAGAAAAGCTGACAAGATCAACATTTTACTAATAGGTATGATATTCCCCATTTAGTATTTTTCTGTTGTATTCTTGGTTACTTCTTATGCTGTGGGTATCAGTGTTCTCTGGAATTTGTTTATATGCTTGGGTGAGAAAACACCTTTAAGGTCTATGAAGCAGGGATACAATATAAAAACTCAGGGCTTGAAAGAAAGCCACAATTTGAGCCTGAAGTCCCGAGGCAGAGTTTCTTCTTTGGTTAAGCCTTAATTGTTGTTCTATAGGACTTTCAAATCATTGGATGCAGCCCATCCACTTGACCAAGAGTAGCCTACTTAAAATCAGCTGATTGGATGTTAACCACATCTGCAAGGTGCTTTTAAATGCGAGTTTGATTAATAGCTGAATACTCTGACTGTAGCCTTGTTGATACATAAAACTAACAATCACACTTTGCAAACTTTCTACCATCATAAAAGTAATGGCATGGGAACAGTATAGGACTTATATTAACAATTTCAGAATATACTCACTTGCCTTTGGAATCATAGAGAACTCTAGTTGCTTTGAAATTCAATCTTTAAAAACAATGCAGGAATATAGGATCCCAGACCTCTCTAGGTAAACATAAATTGTCTTCTGCTTGAGCCCAATCTAGCAAGTTATACATAAATTTTAGTCTCTCAAAAAATAATTATTTTTTCTTTGGTTAATCCTCACCTGAGGATATTTTGTTAGTGAAATAGTAATTGAAAATTAATAGAAGATGAGAACATTTAATACATTTAATAATTACTTGTTTCTTATGTGTTATGTTTTTCCACTATCTTCCCCCACATGCTCTATTTCTTCCATTGCCTCCTTCCTCTGAACCCATTTTCTTCACCATTTCTTCTTTCAAAAAGAAGATTATTTTTCTTCCTTGCCTGATATTCTCACTGATCTGCTTTCTTAATTACATGGAGATCTTAGACTATTTGTGGCCAATACAATTGAAATCATTAACAGCATGTTTTTTTTCTAGTGAAGAGTGATGATGCTGTGTATATAAGAACAGATCAGTAACAGCAGAGTAAAAGATGGATTTCATATCCAAATGTCTTGGGTTTAAAAAAAATTATCCTGACATTTTTTTTACAGAATTTAGAAATACTGAGAAATTGTAATTGCATTATTTGTCCACTAAAGGTCTGGTGCATAAAATGTGTGCACTCACACGGGAGGGGGGGGGGCGGTCCCCTCAGCCCAGCCTGCACCCTCTCACAGTCCAAGAGCTCTCAGGCAATGTCTGAGAGCTTTCCCAGGGAGCAGGCCCAAATTGGCAGTAGACATCCTTAATGCACTGTGGAGTCAGGAGAGGCTCCTGCTACCACCACTACACTCACCAGCTGTGAGCCTGGCTTCTAGCTGAGCAGTTCTCTCCCTTTGGGAATGCACTGACCACCAGAGGACAGCTACTGCATTAAGTGCCTGTACTCTAGTGGTCAGTGTGCATTGGGAGGGGTCATGGGAGGACTCCAAGGCATGTCTGGCCTACCTTGCTGGGTACCAATCAGCCAGGCCCCAGCAGCAAGCTAACCTACTGATTGGAGCATCTGCCCCTGGTGGTCAGTGCATGTCATAGTGACTGGTTGACAGGTCAGCTGTCTGCTCCCTGGTGGTCATTGCACATCATAGCAAGTCATTTAGCAGGCCTTAGCATATCATTAACATATTATGCTTTGACTAGAGGTCCAGTGCATGAAATTCATGCACTGGAGGGTGGGAGGGGTTTCTCAGCCTAGGCTGCACCCTCTCCGAGCTAGGACCCCTTGAGGGATCGGAGCCTAAACGGGCAGTCAGACATCCTTCTCACAATCCAGAACTGCTAGCTCCAAACCACTCGCCTGCCTGCCTCCCTGATTGCCCCTAACTGCTTCTGCCTGCCAGCCTGATCACCCCCTAACCACTATCCTGCCAGCCTAAATAATGTCTAACAGCTCTCCTGTCAGCCTGTTTGCCCCCAACTTCCCTCCTCTGCCAGCCTGGTCACCCCTAACTGCCCTCCCCTGCAGGCTTGATCCCCCCCAATTACCCTCCCTTGCAGGCCTGCTCCCTCCCAACTGCCCTCCTTTGCTGGCCTAATGGCCCACAACTGCCCTCCTTTGCAGGCCTGGAACCTCCCACTGTCTTCCTCTGCTGTCCATCTTGTGTCCACATGGGGGCAGGATCTTTGGCCACATGGGGACAGCCCTCTTGTGTGTTGGAGTGCTGGTCAATCTGTGTATTACTCTTTTATTAGATAGGATAGAGGCATGGTGCCTGGGTGGGGACTGGCTGGTTTGCCCTGAAGGGTGTCCTGGATCAGGGTGGAGGTTCCCTTGGGGTATGGGGTAGCCTGGGAGAGAGGCCTACAGTGGTTTGCAGGCCAGCCACTCCCCCTGGTGACCCAAGCGGAGGCCCTGGGATCTGGGACTAATTTATGTTCTACAATTGAAACTTTGTAGCCTGGAGTGGACCCAAGCCTTTTGCTCGCTCCCTGGCGACAGCCATTTCTGTTTGAAACTTTGAAGCCTAGAGTGGAGGTCTAGGCTAGGGCTCCATCGCCCCGGCAACCCTAACCTCTTTTCTCTCCAGCTCCGTGGCTGCTGCCATTTCTGTTGGGATTATGTATCTTCTATAATTGAAACTTTGTAGCATTGAGTGGAGGCCTAGGCCAGCAATGGCAGGTGGAAAGCTTGACTTCCTCCATTGCTGGGGAAACCCAAGCCCCCTCCCTGCTCTCAGTGACGGCAGCCATTTTAATTGGGGATTATTTGCATAATTTGCTCCTGATTGGCTGTTGGGTGTGGCTTGATTGGGGGTACAGTCAATGCATATTATTCTTTTAACAGATAGGATTGATTAAATAGAGTACCAGATGACTGGACACACAGCATATTAGGCTTTTATTATATAGAATTATTTACTGAAAAAGCAAATTTAGAATTAAAAATTTTAGAAAGTTTTTAAAATGGGTTAAAGTCAAATATTTATTGTGTAACTGCACTTTAAAATACATTTCAATCTATTCTAGCTTATTTCCAAAGCCTTAACTGTATAAAGTAGTTATTATACATTCTATGTATTTGATCTATGCCTATAGGAACTATTTTGTGTGTTGTATTTATGAAATAAAGTTGGATAATTTTTCCCCCCAACTTTGCTATTTTGGGGTAGAATTCAACATTATCATCATCTTTGTTTCCATTAATACCTCCAGTATCATAGCTACAGTAGCTAAACTTTACATATATTGCCTAATTAATTTGTACATATTACTATATTTATCCTCTCTATTTTACCAATAAAAACTAATTCTTAAATATTTAGTGATTACATGACTTGCCCGATATAACAAAATCATAAGTATAAGAGATGAATAGATGCCAAAGGCCATGTTCAGCATCATTTCTAGAACAAGATCTGTGAAAATTTGAAAAACATCTGCAATTTGTTAATGGTGTTGCTTATCCTATCTAATAAAAGAGTAATATGCAAATTGACCATATCTTCGCTATATCTACAAGCCACACTCCTGGCCAATCAGGAGCAAAGGGTGGGGCCGAGGTAGCCCAGGCCACGCGGGGGGTGGGGGGATAAGTCCAGGGTCACGGGGAGTGGAGCCAAGGCGGCTGGGTCTGCGGGGGGAGGACCAAGGTGACTGCGGCCACAGGGGGCAGGACGAAGTGACCAGGGCTGTAGGGGGGTGGGGGTCAAGGCAGCCACTGTGCGCTGCCCACAGAGAAGGCCTGGGCCGGGGGGTCGACCCGAGGCCCGTGCTAGCCAGGCTCGAGCTGGCTGGGGCAAAGGCTTGGGCAAGGTGGCGGTAGCGAGGTCAGTGCTGGGACAAAGCCAACCATCGGCCCCATTGCAGGGCGATGGCTGGCCAGAGGCTTTCGACCTTGGGCAGGCTGGGGTGAAAGCTTATAGGACATCTCCTGAGGGCTCCCCCATCCCTAGTGCATGAATTTTGTGCACCGGGCCCCTAGTAGTGGTACAATTAAGTATTGGTGTTATGGTTATTTTGAGTGAGAGTGCTACCATGCAGTGTTTTCTAAATTGAGTATATGTTTTTCTACAATATTTTCTTTTAAATTAAGTCACATTGAATCAGTAAAATAATTTTCACCACATCAAAAGTAATGCAGTTTATATATCCATATCTAAACAAATTATTAGTTAGCTTAAATATGCTTATATTCTATTTCTTCTTTATGTATAAGGATCTTATCATTGATCATTTATCTTTAGATCCATGTTTCATTAGTAAGAGATATACAGTATATGAAGACAAAACATATTGACATTATTATTATTGGTCTAAAGTCCCCAGATTTGCTTTGCTTCCTTCCTTTATTACAACACTATCAAGAAACAATGAGCTAATTCACATTTTTATTGGATAGTTTAATAGATGTATTAAAAGTAGATGAAAAAAATCATTGGATATTTAACTAAAATGGGTCATGCATTCCATGAACTGTTAAGATGGTACAATATCTATATATATATATAAAAGGCTAAGTGACCATATGATTGTCCAACTAGTAGCTATGATGCACAATGACCACCAGGTGGCAGATGCTCAATGCAGGAGCTGCTGAACTGCAGTGACTTTGCCGCAGCGATTCTTGGGTGTTGCATCCCAGAACCAGGGAGGA